>JAKOOJ010000005.1:91470080-92670080 GCA_022577455.1 Arizona elegans | reverse complement strand
TTTGAAGACGTAACAGGTAACAGTAACAGAGTTGGAAGGGACCTTGGAGGTCATCTAGTCCAACCCCTTGCTCATGCAGGAGACCTATATTAGGGATTCGAACCACCGAACTGCCGATCTTTCTGATCAACAAGCTCAGTGTCTTAGCCATTGAGCCATCTAGCCAGGCACTTCTCATCCAAGAAGTTTCACTTCTCATCCAAGAAGCTTCTTCAGCTCTGACTGGACGGTGGGGAATGGAAGGGTTTATATTCTTTGCAGACAGCTGTGTGGCAATATGTTGATGAAGATCCTCAGTCACCCAAGTAGAATGGTTTGGAAGTTGAGTCATGCCAACTGGGCTTCCTTTCTTCTTGATTTGAGATGTTTTGCTGCTGCCCATCCAAGCAGCTTCTTCAGTCTGATCCAGTTGGTTAAAGGAATCTGAGTAGGCAGAAAGTTGTTGGATTGTACCACTCCTAAAATTCTTAGGGGTCCTTAAATGTGGCCTCCCTGTTGAACCTGTGAAGCAGGTGTGAACTTCTCAGGGATGATGAGAAAATAGCATAAAAAAAACGAGAGACAGGATGTGTCTGAGGCCTCCACCTCTATCGAGGGAAGGATTTTCTATTCATTTTTCTGGTTTCACCAAAGAGACCACACTTAATGACCCCTAAGAGTTTTAGCAGTTGGTACATTCCAACTACTCACTGCCTACTTCAGATTCCTTCTAACCAACTGGCTCAGAAAAAGCTGCTTGGATGGGCAGTAAAACATTTCAAATCAATAAGAAAAGAAGCCCAGTTGACATGACTCAATTTCTGGATAATTCTACCTGGATAACTGTGAATCTTCATCAACATATTGCCTCGTCCTTTGGGGAAGAAACCCTGAAGTTGGTGTGGGAATACCCCTTTTAGGAGTTGGTATATTCCAACAATTCTCTGACTACCCAGATTCTCCTAAGTAACTTGTAGAAGCTGCCTGGATGGGCAGTGAAACATCTCAAACCAACAAGAGAAGGACCAAGTCCCATTGCCATGATTCAACTTCCAGACAGTTCTCCCTGGATGAAGAAGCTGCTTGGATAACCAGCAAAATGTCTCAAACCAACAAGAGCAGAAGTCCAGCTGCCATGACTCAATTTTCAGATAACCTGATTATACCTTGGCTTATGATGAAAGCCAGTGTTTACCCGTTGCCATGCATTTAGAGAGCCAGGAGTTCTACAAAGATGTCTGGCTGCCAACTGTCATTAACTACCAAGGAGCCTTGGTAGTACAGTGGTTTAATGCACCCTGTTATTAACACAGCTGCCTGCAATTTCTGCAGGTTCGAATCTTACCAGGCTCAAGGTTGACTCAGCCTTCCATCCTTTCTAAGGTAGGTGAAATGAGGACCCAGTTTGTGGGGGCAATAAGCTGACTTTGTATAAATATACAAAAGTATGAAGGCTATTGCTTAACGCATTGTAAGCCGCCCTGAGTCTCCGGAGAAGGGCGGCATATAAATCAAATTAAAATTAAATTAAATAAATAAAATAAAACTGCCAATTCTTCAGTCTGTGACTTACAACCATTCAGTCTGACCCTATCGTGACCATGGGAAAAAAAAGTAACTTATGATCGATTCTCGCATTTATGACCGATGCAGCTTATGTGATCATGTAATCGAAATTTCAGTTACTACCAAGCTGCCTTCCATTGAGGACCTGTATACTGCACAAGTCAACAAGATGGCTGTGAAAATATTTACAGACCCCTCGCATCCTGGACATAAACTGTTTCAACTCCTACCCTCAAAACGACGCTATAGAGCACTGCACACCAAAACAACTAGATGCAAGGACAGTTTTTCCCCTGAATGCTCTGCTAAACAAATAATTCCCTCAACACTGTCAAACTATTTACTAAGTCTGCACTACTATTAATCTTCTCATTGTTCCTATCACCCATCTCCTCCCACTTATGACTCTATGACTGTAACCTTGTTGCTGGTATCCTTACGATTTATATTGACTGTTTCCCTATGACTATCATTAAGTGTTGTACCTTATCATTCTTGACGAATGTATCTTGTATGTATTCTTGTATGTACACCGAGAGCGTATGCACCAAGACAAATTCCTTGTGTGTTCAATCTCACTTGGCCAATAAAGAATTCTATTCTGTTCTATTCTATTCTATTCTATTCTATTCTATTCTATTCTATTCTATTCTATTCTTCTATAAAATCCTGGGGTCCCATTTGCAAGTTTGCAAACCTTCCCAGCCAGCTCCCAATGAGCAAACTCAATGGGGGAAGCTGGATTTGCTTAACAACTCTGTAATTCATTTAATGATCATATTAAATGAATGGCTGTAAGTCGAGGACTACCTGTATTGAGGATGCCAGTGAATTTCCTCTCTGCTTATCTACTAATGTTCCCCTAAAATCCTGTCCCAGCTTGGCCATCCGAAAATGGGGCAAAGTGGCAGAACAGACTTAAGCAAAGTCTCGGTTCCAAATCAACTCTATGCCCAGGTTCTTAGTTATGACAGGCACGGAGGCACAATATGGATATTGTTTACCATTGCTTACTTCCAAGTTGTCTTTTCAACTTTCCAGTTTAGCCGCCCACAATAAAAAATGTCCTTGTGGTCTCCGAACCAAATACTCCATTTGTTTATTTTTATATCTCATATTTCTTAACTGCCCGTCTTTATCGTTGAACCGACAGAAGAGAATATTTGTAGCTCACGGTTGAATTGTAGGGTGCTGGGGGCTTTCTGAGCTTGGTGCAGATGTTTCATTACCCAACTAAGTAAGGAAACATCTGCAAGAAAACCACCAAGATCAGAGAGCACCAAGGAACCCACGTTCCATTTTATCCTACAGAAATGGAAGGAAATCCACAATTAGAGGGGAAAAAACAAACACATTCATGTCACTTAATTAAAGGTAAAGGTTCCCCTCGCACATATGTGCTAGTTGTTCGGGACTCTAGGGGGCGGTACTCATCTCCGTTTCAAAGCCGAAGAGCCAGCGCTGTCCAAAGACGTCTCCATGGTCATGTGGCTGGCATGACTAAATGCCAAAAGGGCACGGAACGCTGTTACCTTCCTACCAAAGGTGGTCCCTATTTTTCTACTTACATTTTTTACATGCTTTCGAACTGCTAGGTTGGCAGAAGCTGGGACAAGTAATGGGAGCTCACCCCATTACGCGGCACTAGGGATTCGAATCGCTGAACTGCCGACTAATTATTGGGATACCCTCTAAAAAAACAGAAATTGTGCATTCTCATTATAGACACAAGACTGCATGCCATACACATTAACTGGAAATATTCCCATTTCTTCTGAGTCTAGAGGTAGATTACAAAGGTCATACTAACAGCAGAGAAATTTAGCCATCCAAAATCCATGATTATCGATGTCTCACTTTCTAGTAGTAAAATGATACAGCTTTTTTTAAAAAAATTAATTAGTTTAAAGAGAGTCCTGAACTCACACACTGAGTTTCTTTAATTAACCTGTGGAAATGCAGTGTAATCACTGTCATTATTATCTTTCAATACTGAATCTAGGCGCTTCGCGGGAACAAAACTAGGTGTAGCAAAAGCACTGCAGAATATGGATAGAGATAGAGCAGAATAGGATAGAGCAGTGATGGCTAACCTTTTTGATGTCGTGTGCCAAAAGCGCTCACGAATGCATGCACACCCATAATGCAATGCGTGTGTGACCCCCCCCCCGTGTGCCCCACCCCCTGTGCATGCACTCATGACCCCCACACTCCCCGCACCCCCCATGCATGCGCGTGAATCTCCTGCATGCTCCCCGCCCAGGGGTGGATTCTACTTACCTTTACTACCGGTTTGCAATGGGGCTGCGCGCATGCACAGAAGCTTTCTGATGACATCGGGATTGGTGGGCAGAGCCTCCCACCAGTTTTACTACTGGTTCTATGAAATCAGTCCAAACTGGAGCAACCCACCACTGTCCCCGCCCCTGTGCACGCATGGCAGGGACCCAGAAACCAGCTGGCCGGTGGAAGGTACTCTATGTGCCATCTGTGGCACGCATGCCATAGGTTCACCATCATGGGGATACAGTGTGTCCAACTTTTACACTCTCCTGTCTAGACTATTGTAACACTCTCTACATGGGGCTGTCCTTGAGGAGCACTCAGAGGCTCCAACTGGCGCAGAGTGCGGCCGCGTGGGTGGTGATGGGAGCGATGTGGCGCTCCCATGTAACGCCTTTCCTGCGCGAGCTGCGCTGGCTCCTGGTGGTCTTCTGAGTGCACTTCAAGGTTTTGGTTATCATCTTTAGAGCGCTCCATGGCTTAGGACCTGGTTATTTACGGGACCGCCTGCTACCACCAACAGCCTCCCACCGACCAGTACGCTCCCATAGAGAGGGGCTCCTCTGGGTGCTGTCGGCCAAACAATGTCGACTGGCGGCCCCCAGGGGGAGAGCCTTCTCTGTGGGGGCACCTACTATCTGGAACAAGCTCCCCCCGGAGATACGGAGGATCCCGGATCTGCGCACCTTCCGTCACACGCTCAAGACATTCTTATTTCATCAAGCTGGCCTGACCTAAGTTTCTTTTCCCCTTTTTAAATGGAAATTTTAAATTTGGTTTTAAATTATTGGGGTTTTAAAATTCAGCCAAATTATTTAATCTGTTTTATTCTATTTTAAATTTTGTATTTATATGTTTTATTCTATGGCTGTTCACTGCCCTGAGTCCTTCGGGAGTATACAAATTTAATAAAATGAAAATGAAATGAAAATGAATATGTTAAAGCCCACAAATGGGGCAAAAGGATTTTCATGGCCATATTTATTCATCTATGTATTAAATATTTATATTTATTCTTTTCTCTTTTTTTTAGCAAAGTGACTCTACATGGCTTACGGTCATTCAATAAAAATATGATCTAAAACATGAAATATTACGTTTAATAAATTCACCAAAGAAAGAACTATTTTTTTTTTAATCTGGAGAATAACTAGACGTAGTAGATATAGCTTGGCCAATGGATCTCAATGGAAGGTGATACAATAAAGGAAATTGAACATTGTGTTAAATGTAGTTGGCAGGCATTTGGCAAGCTAAGCGTAATTTTCAAGAACAACCTCCCCCTATGCCTGAAGAGAAAAGTTTTTGATTGGTGTGTGCTACCTGCTCTAACATATGCCGTGAAACATGGACATTAATCTCACAATTGACATGAAAGCTATGAGTGACACAAAGAATCATGAAAAGATACACATTTGACATTACAAGACGAGACAGAAAGACCCACGCATGGATTAGAGAGCAAACGAAAGTATCCGAGGCCATCAAGAGAGTAAAAGGATGGAAATGGAAACGTGCCGGTCACAGAGCAAGAAGAACTGATGGCAGGTGGAACCAAGGCAATCGCAGAATGGATCCCCTTATGGCAGGCCCAATTGGCCAAAGGAAGTTCAGGACCGTATGGGTTGGAAACATGAGGAAGAGGCCTTCATCCTTCCATGGACAAATAAGGGCTAGGATGATGATGATGATGATGATGATGATGATGATGATGATGATAAAACGATAAATAAAGGCCATAAATTTAAATTTAGTTAAAATTCAATTGACCAAGATGGAGAGGAAGGGAACAGGAGTGTACACAAGGAAGAGGTGGGGCCTGTGTAATCCATTAAGCATTTTTAGGATATCAATCACCCAGGCCAATTGGCACAGCCAGGTCTTTAAGACTTCTTAAAAGGCCAGAATGTGTGGATGTCACCTCAGGAGACACAACGTTCCAGAGAGTGGGGGCCAGAGCAGAAAAGGGTCTTCTCCTGGACCCAGCCAGCTGGAATTCCTCAACCAATGTGGTCTGCAACATGCCTCTTCTGCTGGTGCAGGTTAATTTCTTATTTTTTATTTATTTTATCATTTATTTGTATCCTGCCTTTATTATGTTTATAAATAACTCAAGGGGTAAACATATCCAACACAGCTTCCTCCCCAGGGGTACGTTTCAAAAATTTTAGCAACCAATTCTCTGCCTGGTTGCTGGATGGGTATGGCCATGGTGGGCATGGCCTACTACTTTTATGTTTTAATTCTGGCTGTACACCGTGCCGAGTCCTTCGGAGGATGGTATATAAATAAAATTATTATTATTATTATTATTATTATTATTATTATTATTATTATTATTCAGCCTCCTGTACCACAGTGTGTGTATGTGGGTGTTTTAGCCCTCCCCAGGCTCTGGAGGCTTTCCTTGGGCCTCCAGGAGGGCGAAAACAGGCCCACTTCCAGAACTTCCAGGAGGCCCATTCCCCCCCCCCCCAGAGCCTCCGTGAGGGCACTGCACTTACCTGGCATCCAAAATGGGCCATGTGGAGATTCCTGGGAGAGGTAGGCGGGGTGGGCGGGGCCAGCCAGTCCTTGCAACTACCAGTTCGGTGAACCAGATGTAAAATTAGCATCCGGTTCTCCCAAACTGGTCCGAACAGGCTGAATCCCACCCCTGTTCCTCCCCCAATTTTCCCCACAACAACAATCTTGAAAAGTGGGTTGTGTTGAAAGAATGTGGCCGGTTTTAAGTCACCCAGTTGGCTTTCATGGCTAAGGCAGGAATAGAACTCACCACACTTCCTGCTTTCTAGCCTGGTATGTTAACCACTAGCCCAAACTTGGTCTCTTTGTGTGTTTTTGTGATTTTGTGCTTATTAAATTTTGAATGAATTTATCTGTACAGCCAGCCTGTGAGAGGGTTGATCCAAATAAATATGAAGCTTAAACTAGGATCAAAATAATCCCTGCACAACTCTGAGTTCAAACTGCTTTCCATAGTCTTCTTCCCAATGACAATTATCTGGGGTGTCTCCATGTCAAAGATCTAAGGCACTGGACATGATTATTTTTAATGCATTTGATATATTTGTGGAAAGCTTCTTCTCTGAGAACCAGAACTCTGTGGTAGGGAATGGCCCCTCGATCTCCGTTGGTGTGAAATTTTGCTCCTTCTCAATCACATATCTTATCTTGAAGGAACACATCCAAACCTTGTGGCTTATCTCACCTCTAGAGAATGCCCATCAACAGCAGGGTATGAAGTGACTTCCCTGCTGATTGTTTCGATTTGCAGTGAACAGTCCACATTTCAAAAGGAAACACATAATTCAGTTGGTTTTGGCAGACAGCTAAAAGGAATAATTCAACCTTCCCTGAATTATATCAATCTGAGACAGAAACCAAGTTCTCCTAGGTCAGGATTTGAGAACACTAAATGAAGTTAAACCTTGTTTTGTAGCGGCTATTATTTTGATGATTCAATAAAGTTGAAACTCTGGTCACATCAGATATTTCTGGAAATAATTAAACATGATGTTAACATTGTGATTCTGTTACATAAAAGGAGAGAAAGGAACAACACTGTGGATTGTTATTTATCTTTCAGTATAGTTCAAAACATACTTTAACATGTAAGAGTCTAGAAAGAGTGCAGAGAAGAGCAACAAAGTTGATCAGGGGACAGGAGGATAAAATATAGGAAGAACAGTTGCAGGAACTGGGCATGGCTAGTCTAGTGAAGAGAAGGACCAGGGGAGATATAATAGTGTCAGACCTGGAAGCCATCTTTTCACCTTTGAGCCTTCAGGCTTGCCACAAATTCTACTGTGGGAAACTGGGAGGGGCGATTGTATGAAGTGAAGATGATATGTAGTCAAAATAACATTCTTTATATAAAGTCAAGGCTGTTGTGCCCTGCAGCTGAGCTGAGAAGAATGAGTAGGTATTTTCTGTTCCGGAGGGTATCTGATTGGTTTGTGTGATGGACATATGGGTGAAGAGCAAGGACTTGAACTTTCTTTTGGGTGAAGAAAACCCAGAAGCTCTCAGATTCGGGTTTTCCCAGATGTGCCAATATGACATCTCTAATAAAATTTAACTTTGAGGAAATTCAAGCCTCAGAGTTTTCTTTCATTGGGGGCGTTACTTGGAACCCTGACAGAAGTGTTCCAATACTTGAGGGACTGCCACAGAGTCAACCTATTTTCCAAAGCACCTGAAGACAGACAAGAATTAACAGATGGAAATTTATCAATGAGAAATTTCCTGACGGAATAATTAACCAGATAGCGGCTTGCCTTCAGAAGTTGTGGCTGCTCCATCACTGGAAGTTTTCAAGAAGAGATTGGACAGCCATTTGTCTGGGATAGTATAGGGTCTCCTGCTTGAGCAGGGGGTAGGATTAGAAGTCCTCCAAGGTGTTTTCGAAACCTATTATTCTATGTTCTATTTCTGACTAATCTCTTTTTTTCCCCCTGTTCGTGCCATAAGTTACATGACAATTATGCTTGTCTGAAGCATGTTTGTCCAGAAATTGAGTAACTCCCACCAAAAGTAACAGGGCATGAGAATTTAATTTGTTTCTGGGAAAATATACTTAGTGAAATTCATACAATGCCTTCTCTTTCTTCCTTGAGTCTTACACAGCAGTTCTGGAACAATGGAAACCGCCCATGTCTTTAGGGCTACCATAGCTGGTCTATGAAGATTCAGACAACTATCAAGTGGTAGCAAAGAAGTAGAGAAAACATTATCTCTTTCTTACCTTTAACAGCTTAACAGAATTGGAAGGGACCATGTAGGTCTTCTAGTCCAACCTCCTGTACAAGCAGGAGCCCCTACACCATTTCTGAAAGATGGCAGTCCAGTCTCTTCTTGAAAGCTTCCAGTGATTAAACTCCCACAACTTCCGAAGGCAACTTCTGTTCCATTGGTTGATTGTTCTCACTGTCGGAAAATTTCTCCTTATTTCTAGGTTGAATCTCTCCTTGTTCGGTTTCCATCCATTATTCCTTGTCTGACCTTCAGGTGCCTTGGAAAATAGCTTGACCCTTTTTCTCTGTGGCAGCCCCTCAAATATTGGAACACTGCTATCATGTCTCCCCTGGTCCTTTTCTTCACTAGACTAGCCGATTCATGATGGTTCATATTTTAGCAGCCCAAATACGGTAGCCCTGCTGTAAGTCTCAGGACTGCTTTTGACCTACATGTAATTGTTACGTACAGTATGGCTTTTACTTGGCTAGGACAATTAAATTTCAAAAATCTAAGAGGTGTCTAAATGATGACAGCAAAGAGACATGAAAGTTCCTTGCTCCCATCTACTTGGTTGCCTACAAGTTGTACCACCAGATATGGTAGCCCTATGCTTCTTGCCATCAGCTGCTCGCATGCGTATTGACGGGGAGCAGGATAAGTAGAACGAACTAATTTGTAAAGCCAGACAGAAAATGATGGCTTGGCTGTTTCTATCGTTGAGCCCTCTGCCACCTTAAACAGCTGATTAGCCAGCTTTCGTGGAATCGATTTGAATCAGTTCCACCTGCACGAACCCACCAGGAGCCATTTTATTGTAAATCAATCATTCCAAGAACGACTCTCAAAGGGGCAAGTCCACACTAACAAGCCATCAATTGAACCTGTCTATCTGGAGCACCCTGGCAATTAGGGGTGCAACAAACATTTATTCAAGAATTATGAGCGCTGTTTACACGGTGTATTTTCCACTTCTTCAAAGCGCTCTGTACCTATTCCTTCCGCCACATAACTTGTCTTATTCAACTGGGGAAGGGAACAGTTTCTAGATGTTGCAATAGAAACGTGATTTCGGTGTGTATGTGCCAGGCAGGAAACATGCTCAGCATTTTAACCATGAGATCAGGGAGATCAGCCTTTATTACAGAAAAAACAAGATTAACAGGAACTCTGAAGTTTTATGACCTGCCCTTGTGCCCTGTGGGCTTTCAGATCAATCCTGGAAGTCAGAACGGTTCTCCTCATTCCCTGACATGATGAATTGCTAAATTTTGGTCTCGAAGATCGTGACTCTTCCAACTGTCAATAGTTGGTGAGCCTGCCTCAGGAGAGACATACAAATATACCATTTGGTGTTTCAACTCTCTAAGACATCCCAAACCATCCGGAATAAAAAGGAATTAAATTCTTTCTTTCTTTCTTTCTTTCTTTCTTTCTTTCTTTCTTTCTTTCTTTCTTTCTTTCTTTCTTTCTGTCTTCCTCCTTCCTTCCTTCCTCCTTCCTTCTTTCCTTCTTTCTTCCTTCCTTCCTCCTTCCTTCTTTTCTTTCTTCCTTCCTTCCTTTCTCTCTTCTTCCTTCCATCCTTCTTCCTTTCCTCCTTCCTTCCTTTCTTCCTCCCTCCTTCCCATCCTCTCCCTCCCTCCCTCCTTCTTTTTTCTTTCTTTCTGTCTATCTGTCTGTCTGTCTTCCTTCCTTCTTTCTTCCTCCTTCCTTCCTTCCTTCTTTCTTCCTTCCTTCCTCCTTCCTTCTTTTCTTTCTTCCTTCCTTCCTTCCTTTCTCTCTTCTTCCTTCCATCCTTCTTCCTTTCTTCCTTCCTTCCTTTCTTCGTCCCTCCTTCCCACCCTCTCCCTCCCTCCTTCCTTCTTTTTTCTTTCTTTCTGTCTATCTGTCTGTCTGTCTTCCTTCCTTCCTTCCTTCTTCCTCCTTCCTTCCTTCCTTCCTTCCTTCCTTCCTTCCTTCCTTCCTCTTTCTTCCTTCCTTCCTTTCTTTCTCTCTTCTTCCTTCCATCTTCCTTCCTTCCTTCCTTCCTTCCTTCCTTCCTTCCTTCCTTCCACCCTCCTTCCCAACCTCTCCCTCCCTCCCTCCCCTCCCTTCCCCTCCCTTCTCTTTATTTTCCTTCTTTCCCTGAGTATTTTATTTATTCTCAGGGTAAGAAATAAAAGAATGGTTTGGGACATCGTTCCTTATGCTTTAATTTTTTCCCCCCAAGGAACTTCATCTCCTCCAGCGAGATGAAGAAACGTCATGTGGAATTCAATTAATATTTTAATTGAAAAAATCATAGCACAAAGAGATGCAAACTGTTCTTCCTTCACAAATAAAAGTCGAACCTCTTCCACTCTGGAACAAAACTCCACGCACAAAAAACCCCCATAACCTTCTTTCCATAGATGCTACTAATCTTTGGGTCTGCAAGGGGGAAAGAAAGATATACATTCCAGCAGGAATTCTGCTGTCATATGAAAAACCTATTACAGCCGTGCTTTAGTCCACTGTACTACAGGCTCTTCCCTTTACATGCTGTTATGGATTGCGCTAAATGTATTGTTTAGGCAAGTTTTTAGAAACTGGCCAAAGAAGTTATGGTAACCATCAAATGTGATGTATCTTGGATATCAAGCAACACATCTCTAAAAAATGGAGGCATGGAAAAAGTCCCACTTTCAGTTTCTATCTTAATGGTCTTCAAAGGTTTTTTTTTTTTCTTCTTCTTAGAACAATCTTCATATCAATGCATTGGCTAATTGGTCCAAGGAGATACATTCAATTTTGCAGCTATTACGATTGTTGGGCAAGCAGGCACAAAAACAGCCAGGGAAGTGATTGAAGCCTGGGAAGTGGGCTTTTCTGACCTAGAACATGAAGCAGACTCCTCGTCCTAATAAAACCTCTTTTATTGAGGTTAAAGGGAATTCCTCTCTAGCAAAGTCCTGGCAAACAGTTTCATGAGATTTCACAACTACAGACCTTTATCAGGCTTGGAGAGTTGCCAGGCTGATATCTTTCAAATGCCACGCTGTAGCAGCAGCAATTACTTGGCAAGAAGTCAGGAACAGATCTTCACCCTCATGAATTGAACTAATTGTCTCCTGCAAATTCCCCTCCCCTTTCGCTCCTCTTTATTCTCTATGGGAGGGGCCATTCACCATCCACCTGTGCCTTTACTCCTGAGTCAGCCCTTGTTCCTTAGCTTTCAACAGTCCCAAGAAGGCTCCACGCCAATTTTCACCACTCAGGTGACCCTGAGATGACACAGATAAACCTCCAGGTGACCTTAATGACCTGCTAAAAGAATGCAAATGTCCAGCTGTCTGCAAGGAGTATAAATCCTTCCATACCCCAGCATCCAGTCAGAGCTGAAGAAGCTTCTTGGATGAGAAGCGAAATGTCTTCAAAGAAAAACCAGAAAGTCCAGTTTCCTCTTGAAAAAAGCACCTTTGGGACAACCATGACCTGGATGACTGAGAATTTCCATAGTCACTCCCTACTAGTAACCACCTCCTGAAGTTAGGAGGTTGTGTGTTTGCATTCTCCTTGAGGAGCTCCTGATAGTTTTCTGGGGAAATCCAATTTATTCGCATAGTATGCAAGGCATTATCCTCACTCAGCTGCCTCAAAATACATGATTGTCATAATCGATTAAAATCAGGTGAAAGATTCTTATGGTCTTTTAGCCTATTATAATCAGGGACATGAGCCATTTGGGGGTTTAGTTCCAGTTTTAGCTTGCACAGAACATCATCCTTCTCTGGTCTAAAGAAAGGACAATGGCTCATAATGGGATTAGCCACTTTTATAAAGAACTAACCGGATGCCCATGTTTTGCTACAAAACTATGTGATCGGGCGTGATAAATTGACACTTAAAAGCCTGAAACTTAATGTAGAAAGTGTAACTCTGTGGCATCAGAGAGTGTTAATATAAGGCAACTGGCAGTTGGAACAGAGGGGGAGGAGGAATAGAATGTTGCAGCCCACAGGCCAGATGAGTCACGTGCTGGCCATGTCCACGCCCAGTTTAGCGAAGGGGTAGCATCAGAGCATGTTAATATAAGGCAACTGGCGCCAGATGAGTCACGCGCTGCCGACGCCTAGTTTAGCGAAGAGTAGCATCAGAGCATGTTAATATACAACAACTGGCAGTTGGGACAGAGTTCCTTTCAGGTGGGGAGTAGAACGTCTAACTCCTTTGCATCAGAGCATATGAATAAAATACTGTATATGAAATACTAATGCTCTGATGGTCATTTTGAAAAATCCTTTCTTAGCAATCACCTAGAAGCCAAGAGGAACATACGTGCCAAATTTCAAATTTGTAGGCTTTACCATTCTGGAGATTTTATAATGAGTGAATAGTATTTGGCTTTTATATATATATATATAGATTTCAGGTCCAGTTCATGCATATGAATGCAATCAATAATTATCTCCACAATGAACATCCAAAGATGCCTTCGGTGATGGACATTAACCTGAGAAAATGTGTAAGTTTATAGAACTTGTTTACCCTTCCGTGGAAGAGAAGTTAAGACCGTGTGCCTTACGCTGTGGTGCCTTACAGTGCGCGGGTACATTTGTAAGCAGTGTAATTAATTTTTCCCCTTATATTTCTTCTTCTATAAGAACTAAAAGATATATAATATATTCAGTGGTGGGTTTCAAAACTTTTTACTACCGGTTCTGTGGGTGTCATTTGGTGGGTGTGACATGGCTTGATGGGCGTGGCAGGGGAAGGATACTGTAAAATCTCCATTCCTATCCCACTCCAGGGGAAGGTTACTGTAAAATCTCCATTCCATCCCCAATCCAGGGAAAGGTTACTGCAAAATCCCCATTTCCTCCCAATTAGGTGGTACTTGGGAGGCAGAGAATAGATGAGGGTGGGGCCAGTCAGAATTTCTACTACTAGTTCTCCGAACTACTCAAAATTTCCACTACCGGTTCTCCAGAATTGGTCAGAACCTGCTGAAACCCACTTCTGAATTTATTCCAATTGTGCCCTTATCCCCTCCAAAACAACATATATTCTTGAGTAGGTTTATTCCCTTTGCTTTCCACCAACCCTGGTTTTATAAAATCCCCCCATATTTCATTATAATTGTTTGCTTTAATCATCCCTTTTTAAAATTAAATTTATCTTGTTAATTTATCATTTGTTGCCATACTCCAAATTTCATTATACCATTCATTTCTTTGAATATCCCAATTTTGTCCCCAATATTTAGCCATCACTAATCTAGCTGCCATTATCAAATTTACAATCAATTCCTTTTTTTTTTTGTTTCATTTATATCCCGTTTTTCCACCAGCAACAGTAATGCAATTCTCAGTGACATGTCTAAATTTACATTCAAAAGTATTCTAATTTCTCTAAACACCGTGTCCCATATTTTTTGTGCACTATCACAATCCTATCACATGGTTGCAGTATTCCAGGTGTGGTCTTACTCGGGTTTTGTAAAGCGGAACAAATAATTCACGTGATCTTGATTCTGTGCTTCTGCTTATACAGTAGCGGATAGAATTGTGGAAACCTTTTGGGAAAACTTTTTTTGGGGAGTTTTAAGATAATCCTATTCCACTGCTGGAATGGCCTGGGAATAGCCCAGACCGTAACCCAATTGAAAATCTATGGAGCTGACTAAAGAAACTTGTTAGTCAGAAGCGATCCAGTAATAAAACCCAGTTTATAGAAGCCATCATTCTGTCTTGGTTTCACATTATAACAGCTGCAGAACTAAAAGATTTGATTCACTCCATGGGAAGACGTTGTAAGGCCGTCATTCATTCTAAAGGTTACCCAACTAAGGATTAATTGACATGGTGATCATTTTCGTATATCTTGTTTTTTCTATGGTGATAATTTTTGTATATCTCATTTTTTTCTACATGTTTCACTTTTCTTCTTTATACTGTAACTGCTATTCTAATAGCAAATCCTTCATATAAGTTATCACATTACATTCTTGATTCAATTATCTTTCCATTGTTATATAATTTTATGGTACTACTCAAAAAAAAAAAAATGTTGTTATTAGCTAGTTTTAGAAAATACACTTTTCCCAAAGGGTTTCCACAATTTTGGCCACTACTTTACAACACAGGATTATATTAGCTTTTCATTCATTCAATTCATTCTGCCTTCCAGAAGGTAACCTTTCCAGGTAGCCTCAGCGTCGAGGTGTAAATAAATCAATGTACCGTAAACCTTTATCTCTATTAAGATCTACTTTAACAAATGAGCCTCTGAAGCAGTTAACAATAAATATTTTTATTTACATAACAATAAATATCCTGTCAGCTATATATATATATATGTAATCGCTCTAAGCAATGTTAGTTCTGACTATTCTTCTTAGAAGAAAGATTCTTGTAAACCATCAGAACTGCATCAGAACTGCCCTTCTAACTGATTTCCAAATTGTCCACAGTTTTCTAACAGAAGAGCTGAACACAACTCTCCAAACTGCCAACTGTCTTCTGGACTGCCTTTTGGACTTTCAACGGTTTTCTGTCAAGAATCTCCTTTTATACTATCAACTGTGACAGTTAGGGGAGGGAACATAAAAGCCCTGGAGATTCAAACCCATCAGCTGCCTTCTGATTGGTTCATTAACTTGTCCGTTCCAAAAGCCATTAATAGGCACAGCAATTGAGAATTAACTTTTCTCTCACACTCAGGAGTCTTACATCATTACAATGGTTTACATGCAGAGTTTGTTCCTGGTTGTAGCTTTGAAGAACCTCACCCAGGTCCCTCTTTCCTACTTCAAGCTGCTACGTTCCCAGCCAAGAAGCATCACTAGCTCCCTGACCAGCTGCTAAGGGTGTGAATAGATACTCTAGAGTTACCTAAGCAACCAGATGGCCCTTGACAAAATTTTTAGATGTCAACTTTCATTGTGATAGCAGAACATTTTCTCATCCTCCCCCCGGTTTTATGCCAAAGCGTGTTACACTTTTTAGCAGTCTCCATTGCAAAGTATTAAGTGGGGCACCTATGAGGACTTGACAAGACCGCTAGCCTACTCATCAAAATAATATTTTAACAGAATCCGCAGCAATATAAGCAAACTGTGCTGAAATAAGTGTTTTTAACCAAAGTATTTTTTTTTAAGATGCAATTTGCATGCCTGGTTCTTTCCTTTCTAAATATTTGCCTCAAAGATTTGATTAAAAATGGAGATAAAAATGTACAGTATTTCTAAAGTTGGTTGTTTTCTGAGATAGCAAGAGTTGTTTTATGTCTTGTAGGAAGCTTAAGGAAATACTTCAAAGTCTGACCAGCATCTTCTCGCTACCATAACATGCTGCGAAGATCTCTTTTAAGGATTAGGTGCCTCTAGAAAGCCCATTAGACATTGGCAACATAGCATGTTCACTTCGACCTGGGGCAAATAAAGTCAGTTCTTCAGCATTGTTTTGAAACTCTTATTCTCACACCTGTGCCATCGGCAACGGCTTGCCAAATATGGATATTGTCAGGCCTGGAAGCCATCTTTTGCATTGGGCCTTCTTCTACAATTACTACTGTGGGAAACCGGGAGGGGGGATTGTATGGAGCATGGGTGATATGTAGTCATAATAACATTCTTTTCTCAGAGAGTCAAGGACATCTTGCCCTGCACCTGGAAGGGAGTGGCTGGGAGACATCTCCAGTTGGGATGGTGTTTTGATTGGACCATGTGATGGACTTGTGGGTGCTAGGCAGGAGCTTGGACTTTCCTTTGGGTGGGGAAAACCCAAAGGGATGGTTTCTATTTAGAGGTTTAAGTTGTGGCAGGCCTGACACTTCTAATGATTCTTTTGCGCATGGTGACAAATTGTGTTTGACTTGTTGAGGCTCAAGCTGGCGAGGCTGGCTCTAGGTAACCAGACCAGGATGAAATTAGTGAAAGGATGGGTGGCTCTTCTTAGTGACTTCACCGCCTGGGGCTCCATAAATCCTACAATTTGACCTGATCACCAGGCCTTTGTCACCATTACTCCTGCAATCTTCACAGGTCAATAGAATCCCAATTTTAACAAAAATGAACCAGGAAAGGATACGAAAGAGAATTTAGCAAGGTAGGTGGAAATGACATATTTTTCTTTCATGCAAAACTCGATTCAAATCCAGTAGCCTGCAGTGATGGAAAAAACGACCCGATAGGCTAAAGCTTGGTAGCAACGGCATGTGTGGATGAACAAACCAA
Source organism: Arizona elegans (assembly GCA_022577455.1). Lineage (NCBI taxonomy): Eukaryota > Metazoa > Chordata > Lepidosauria > Squamata > Colubridae > Arizona > Arizona elegans. Next base: position 92,653,321 of record JAKOOJ010000005.1, on the reverse strand, counting down.
TGAAGAGATAACATTTGAAAGCTTTACCGCTTGGAAAGCTGTTAGCAAGCTGGGGTCCCTTTCATCATTTTTAATTTTAGTTTTACAACCCTTCATTTGCTTTGACGGGTTGATGTTGCCATGGTGCAGTTGAGAATCTCATAAAAATGCTGTTACCCTTTGCAGGATGGCTATTTCTTCCTAGGGTTTATGCCACATTTTATAGTTATGTCAGAAGGTTTACATGGTTTATGAATTCTGCAAGCGATCGGGGTGCTTGGCAAAATCTGGGCGGCTTTGAAACAACTGCTATCGAACGGCTCGCGCTTCCATTTTTATTTTATTTTTTTAGAAAAAAATCATCCTCTCAGTATGTTACATCCTTAAATAATTAAACTCATTACACATTTATATCTTTGTTAATAAGGGCACATAAAGATAGTTTATGCTTCTCCTTCCTATTTAATACAAAAAATATTTCCTACAGGGGGATTTCTTTTCATCTCCCTCTCTCTCTCTCTTTTTATGAAAGAGGAGCTGTCACATATTTTTAAAGGCCTTTAAGTGATGTTCTGGAATTGGAAGTAATAATATTACTAGTAATTTCTAAATTTCCAATGCACTCTGATCATTTTCATTTGCATTGTTTGTTAGATAGCCAGAATCTATCTATCTATCTCTATCTATCCCTCTCTCTCTCTCTCTCTCTCTCTCTCTCTCTCTCTCTCTCTCTCTTTCTCTCTCTCTCAAAAAGTGGCAACATTTTTCTAGTTATGAGTAAGCATTAATGTTGGTATTCACTTACCTTCACTACCGGTTTGCAAATGTGAGTGCACGCACCATCTACGTGCATGTGCAAGACATTCTGCGCATGTGCGGAGTGAGAGTGATGACGTCCGGGCAGGTGTGCAGATCCTCTCGCCACCACCACTACCAGTTCACCCAAACCGGTTAAAACCAGCAGGATACCACCACTGGTAAGCGTCATCCACAAATGGTTACAACTAAGTCATTGATGTTAGGAGTTAACTCTGCTTTGTTTTATTTTCCGGAATGTATTTTTATTGGTCGAAGACCAAAATAAGATTTTTTAAAATCTATCTATCTATTACCCCTAAAACAACAACTCGCTGAGATGGGTTGGGTTGAGAGAAAATGACCCGCCCAAAGTCCATCAGCCTGCTTTCATGCCTAAAATGGAATGAGAACTCGGGGTCTCTTGGTGATTGGCCAAAGTCACCCAACTGGTTTTCACCCCTAAGACGGTACCAGAATTCATTGTCTCCTGGTGATTGGCCAAAGTCACCGAGCTGGTTTTCGTCCCTAAGGGGGGACTAGAACTCAATGTCTCCTGTTGATTGGACAAAGTCACCCAGCTGGCTTTAATGTTTAAGGTGGGACTAGAACTCACTGCCTCCTGGTTTCTAGCCTGGTGCCTTAACCTCTTGACAAAACTGGCCCTTTTATGTTGAACATGCTATAAGATATGCTCTCCCATTGATATTTTTATACCTGTTAGAAAATAAGATTTATAGAAGATAATCTGACTGACTCAGATTAAAGCTTTCCACCACTAATAACAACATTCCTTGTTACCATCGTTATACGTATATTAACAATTCTGAAAAAAACCCGCAAAGTGATCTTGATTGTATCCCTCTGTTAATGCAAACAAACATTAGAGAGAATTTTTTTTCCCACGTAAATTCCTCACTGCTGCAGAAGTAAATATCTTACTTTTACAAAAGAACCATTCCTTAAAGATAAAATAGAATTCCTCCGTACTCTCTTACAGATTTGCTGTAAGTCAGATACTTTTGTTCAAACCATGAGCTATTTTTTATTTTTATTTTTTGGGGTGCCACCCGGTGGTTGCCGCAATACGTCTTTGGCTCGACACAGATTAAAGGAGAGGATAAAGAGATCTGAAAAATATTTAAGAGCGAGGAGGGGAAATAAAATTGTAATGATCTGTTAAAAAGAAGGTCAGAAGTCATTTTTAAGAATATGGTTTTTCAAGATTATGAAATACTGACGCAAAAGTTGAGTTTCAAGATGGAGAAAAAAGGTTAAATATATTGGGTTTATATTGACAAATGCAAACTTACAATCGTTTCGAAACAATTTTGTGCCTGTTTGGAATAATATTAAAAAAGACTGAGCAAGATTAGATCACTAATAATCACATTATTCTTACTAAGCAGAACTCTGTAATTAAGATTACCAATGATGTTATTATTTCAGACTTTACCAATATTGACAATTAACACTTTATTTAAACAACGGCAAAAATATATTTCTAAATCGAGATTTAGATGCAAACTACGGCAAGATGCAAGATGGTAAAGAAAGAGGAAGTTTGGGTTTACCAGATTTGAAGTTGTGTTTTGATGCCTGCTCTTTTGTCTCAATTCAAGAAGAGGTGACTCTCCAAAAGAAGAGACTACCCACATTAGAGGACCATGAACTGTGTATTTTTATTCTACTGTACTGAAAAGAGTCAGAAGTTAATGCTTTTCTGCTTTTTTTTCCCTTTAGCCCTCACTTCCTGCCCCCATTTTTCCTATCTTTATTTCCAGGGATAGAAGGAAGGAGGGAGAGGGAGGGAGAGGGGGAGAGGGAGAGGGGGAGAGAGAAGAGAGAGATGGAGAGAGAGGGAGAGAGAAGGAGGGGGAGGGAGAGACAAAGAGAGGGGGAGAGAGAAGGAGGGAGAGAGAGGGAAAGAGGGAAAGACAGAGAGAGAGGGAGAAGGGAGGGAGAGGGGAGAGAAGGAGGAAAAGAAAGAGGGAGGAGAAGGGAGAGGGGGAGAGAGAAGGAGAGAGAGAGAAATAGAGAGCGAGAGCATTCTCTAAGCAGCAGGCATGTAGTTTTGCTACTATCAGATATTGGTTACTTCCCAGAGAGTTAAAAAAGAAAGCCACGGATGCCTGGACATGAAATATGTCTTGGTCTTGCAGAGGCAGGGATACAGATAAGATACAGGCAGCTGCAAAAAGTTGGAATCGGTCTTTTACGCCCCTCACCTTGTTCTACTTTATGCTTAGTCTTCAAGAGCAATTGGCTCAGCTGTGTTCTTCTTAATTGCCTTTCCATTCGAGCCAAAGACGTATTGCGGCAACCACCGGGTGGCACCCCAAAAAATAAAAATAAAAATAAAAAACCCATTCATTGTTATCGGTCACGAAGCTTCCTAAAGAGACACCTTGTTAAGAAGCAGTTCAGTACCACCCCAGAGCCATAAGACGGATGGTGTTCCTAGCTCGTGGTTTGAACAAAAGTATCTGACTTACGGCAAATCTGTCCGAGAAAGTACGGAGGAATTCTATTTTATCTTTAAGGAATGGTTCTTTTGTAAAAGTAAGATATTTACTTCTGCGGCAGTGAGGAATTTACGTGGGAAAAAAAATCCTCTCTAATGTTTGTTTGAATCATAGTAGAATGATGAGGCAAAGCCAAGCTATAGATCAAGAAACTAAAGTGGGGGAAAAAAATATTAAAGAAGAATAAAGATGCTGGTTTATTCTGTGTAAGAAGAAAGTACCCTATATCACTGGCGGTGTTAGGTTGTTCATTAAAAAGATGCTTGGAATTGAACTGCTTTCCTAATGCTAGCCTAAAATTAATAAATCTTCCCTTTCCTGTTTCAGTGCTACTTAAAAAAAAAAAAATCCAGGAAGCATAAGGGTGATATTTCTTGTTTCATGGATGTTCTGCATTTTGAATGTTACAGTAGTGTGATTCAGGGTTGCTATTCAGCAGGTTCTGACAGGTTCTAGCAAACCGGTAGCAGAAATTTTGAGTAGTTTGGAGAACTGGCAAATACCGCCTTTGGCCGGCCCCAGGGTGGGGTGGGGAATGGAGATTTTGCAGTATCCTTCCCCTGGAGTGGGGAGGGAATGGGATTTTGCAGTATCCTTCCCCCAGAAGTGGGGAGGGAATGGGGATTTTGCAGCATCCTGCCCCTGGAGTGGGGTGGGAATGGAGATTTAGCAATATCTTTCCTCCAGGAGTGGGGAGGGAATGGGGATTTTGCAGCATCCTTCCCCCAGGAGTGGGGAAGGAATGGGGATTTTGCAGTATCCTTCCTTCCCCTGCCATGCCCACCAAGCCATGCCCACAGAACCGGTAGTAAAAAAAATTGAATTCCACCACTGATGTGATTATGTTTTTGGCCCTGGAATGAAGGCATATCTAAGGCCGGCTGGATTTAAGAAAGTCAACAAGAGACATTATTAAGGGGTGACATGATAGCAGCGTTCCAGTTTTTGAAGGGCTGCCAGAAAAGAAAAGGGAGGTCAGCTAATTTTCCAAAGCCCCAGAAGGCAGGTCAAGAAACAATGGATGGAAACTAATCAAGGAGAGTAGCAACCTGGAATTAAGGAGAAACTTCCTAACAGTGAGGACAATTAACCAGTGGAATGGCTTTTCTCCAGAAGTCGTAGGTGCTCCATCACTGGAGATCTTTAAGAAGAGAGTGGACAGCCACTTGTCTGAAATGGTATAGGGCCATGATGGTGAACCTATGGCACACATGCCAGATGTGGCATGCAGTGCCCTCTCTGTGAACATGGGAGCTGTCACCCCAGTTCATCTCTGCCGCACATGCGTGCATGACTCCCACTGGCCAGCTGGTCTTTGCATCTCTGCCGTGCATGTGCGGGGGGCGGGGCATGTGCGGGAGGGATGTGTGCATCCATGGGGGCAGGGCGCATGCATGGGCGCATGCATGCATGGGGTGGGGTTGCATGCATAGGGGCAGGGCACATGCATGGGGGCTGCATGCACACTGCATTTTGGGTGTTCGGGCATGCATGTGTGTATTCACACATGCACACGTTTTGGGCATTCGGTCCAGGAAAGGGTAGCCATTGTTAAGGATATTGTTGTGTTACCAACCAGCAGAGTAAGTGCACAGGGAAACGGTAATGAGAGCAATGAATACAATACATACAAACTGGTTTAACAAAGCTTTTACTTTGTAGTGAAAAACAATTGCATAGTCTTTTAGTCAATCCAAGTCTTTAGCCATTCAAATCAGTCCAAAGTTACAGATATTTTCTTACCAGACAAACAGCAATAGGTAATAAATAAACAACAATTCACGCTGGTAACAAATCACGATGGTAGCATATCCATCCACGTCTTCACACATGACAGTAACAGTTCCAATCAACAAGTCAAGCAGCAAGTCAAGCAATGATGAGAGCAGGTCCAACAATGACTATAGCTCGGCTTCCTTCTTATATACAGTTTACACTAGTAATTATCCACTTAAGATAAGTGAAATCAGCAGTGTAATGACTCAACAGTACAATTAGGATAATTGCAATCAGCATTCATTCAGCAGTCATTAGTCATTACAATGACTCAGCAGTACAATTACTCAGCATTACATCTTAGAGTTACAGAATACATTTAAAGTTATAGAACACATATATTGCCTGGACAACCCGTTAGGCTTACACCATATCCTAACACCCATCACTGGTATAGAGTCTATGTGGTTGATCTTTGTTATTGGCTATTTTCTCTTCATTTTAAAAGATGTCTAACTCTTCTATAAAGAAGTCTATGTTCATCTATGAAGAACGGTTGCTGGAATGGAATGGAATGGTTGGGTATGTCTAGTATAGTGAAAAGAAGGACTAGGGGTGACATGATAGCAATGTTCCAAAATTTGAGAGGCTGTCACAAAGAAAGGGGTGGTCAACTTATTCTCCAAAGCACCTGAAGGCAGGACAAGAAGCAACAAATGGAAACTAATCAAGGAGAGAAGCAACCTGGAACTAAGGAGAAATTTCATGATGGTGAGAACAATCAACCAGTGGAACAGCTTGCCTTCAGAAGTTGTGGGTGCTCCATCATTGGAAGCTTTTAAGAAGAGACTGGACAGCTATTTGTCTGAAATGGCATATGGTCTCCTGCTTAAGCCGGGGGCTGGAGTAGAAGACTTCCAAGGTTCCCTCCAACTCTGATGATGTTCTAAGTAGGCCTGGGAGGAACTGACGTACAGATAATCATGTTCTGTTCTACATGAAATGCAGACGGTGAAGTCCTGGTTAAACAGTTGACTGGATATCACAGAGCATCAGGCCATGTTTTCCAAACAGAGGGAGGATATATTTCATTTTCTCCCCACAAAAACCCAATTCTGCATCCTTCTAGTAGGACAGATTCAAGGGAATCTTTACCAAAATGAATCCTGTAGTGAATTTTTGAGAGTTTCTTCAGGAAGACCATCTGAAGACGAATAAATGGAGCTTTCAAAACCCCTAACCCCCAATAGCTGAAATAAAACTAATAATGTTCCTCAAGGGACTTCACTTATGTTCTGCAGACAAAACTTTATGTAAGTTTCTGTAATTAAACATGGCATCATATTCAGGATCTGATACATTTCATGGGACAATGGTTTGCACAATAAAGTTGTTGTTTAACATGTTTTCAGGTTGAAGCATTTTTAAGTTACTAGTTTCTTATTTTATAGCAAAATATACATTCCACTGTCTTGGACTTCCAGGTACAACTTTCTATTTTACAGAGGGTTAATTTTTCCCTACCTGATCTGCATATTTTGAAAAATGATGTTTTTGTAAATGTGGGAGAAATCTTAAGTAGAGTTAGGTTGGAATTTCTCTGGATGCTGTGGCACAGTGGTTAGAATGCAGTACTCAGGCTAACTCACTATTCACTCCAGCAGTTCGATTCTGACCGGCTCAAGATTGACTCAGCTTTCCATCCTTCCAAGATCGGTAAAATGAGGAACCAGATTGTTGGGGGCAATATGCTGACTCCGCAAACCGTTTAGAGAGGGCTGTAAAGCACTGTGAAGCGGTATATAAGTCTAAGAGCTATTGCTATTGACTCAGCCACCTGTCCTTCCGAAGTCAGTAAAATGAGGACCCAGATTGTTGAGGACAATATGCTGACTCCGTAAAACGCTTAGCGAGGGCTGTAAAGCACTGTGAAGCGGTATATAAGTTTAAGTGCTGTTGCTATTTATTTATTGTTTATTTATTGGTTTGATTTATATGCCGCTCTTCTCCGGAGACTCAGGGTGACTTACAATGTGTTAAGCAATAGCCTTCATACTTTTGTATATACCTGCTTAGTAGGGCTTTCGGCCCCCCCTAAGCGGTGTTCTTTTTTATACAAAGTCAATTTATTGCCCCCACAATCCGGGTCCTCATTTTACCTACCACGAAAGGATGGAAGGCTGAGTCAACCTTGAGCCTGGTGAGATTTGAACTTGCAGTAATTGCAGGCAGCTGGTGCTACTTAACAGCACTTAGTCAGCTGTGCCATCTAGGCTCTAAATAGCTATTGCTATTGATTCAGCCTTCCATCCTTCCAAGGTCAGTAAAATGAGGACCCAGATTATTGGGGGCAATAGGCTGACTCTGTAAACTGATTAGGACTGTAAAGCACTATAAAGCAGCATACAAGTCTAAGTGCAATGCAACTTTCTACTGATGAGCACTGATTTCTTTCTAAAGTACCACTATCTCTGTCTCCAATTCAATGTTTCAACTATAGTGATATGGCAGGTTTCTTATATTGATTTTTTCCCACTCCTCTTTTCCCTGTCTTTGTTACTGCATTTTTGCTCATGTTTTTCTCTGTTCGGTCTTGCAATTCATCCAGACCACTTTTACCTGTTGAATGGGATAAAAATGCAATCAAACGTTCAAGATAGTTGCTGTTGGTGGAACTCAATCTCTTGATGTTCAATCACCCTCTTCAAAGGAATTTTGGGAGGTTGCTGTGAAATAAATCCCACTGCCATCTTCTCCCCAAATTAAAAAATAAAATGAAATGTAAATTTATTGAAAATAACAACTTCTCTTAACCCTGTAGGAATGTAGAGAGGACTTTCCTTTATCTCTGTCTTTCTGCCTGTCTGTCTATCATTTATCTATCTATCTATCTATCTATCTATCTATCTATCTATTTATTTATCTATCTATCTATCTATCTATCTATCTATCATCTATCTATCTATCTATCTATCTATCTATCTATCTATCATCTATCTATCTATCTATCATCTATCTATCTATCTATCTATCTATCTATCATCTATCTATCTATCTATCTATCTATCTATCTATCTATCTATCTATCATCTATCTATCTATCTATCTATCTATCTATCTATCTATCATCTATCATCTATCTATCTATCTATCTATCTATCTATCTATCTATCATCTATCTATCTATCTATCTATCATCTATCTATCTATCTATCTATCTATCTATCTATCTATCTATCTATCTATCTCTTATACCTTTACTCTTTTTACAAATAATAAGGAGGCAAACATATCCAACACATCTTCCTTCTCCTATGACTTGCCTCCAGAAATTGTGTGGGCTCCCTCACTGGAGGCTTTTAAGAAGAGATTGGACAATCGTTTTATCTGAAATGATATAGGGTTTCCTGCTTGAGCAGGAGGTTGGACTAGAAGACCTCCAAGGCCCCATCCATTCAGTTATTCCTATTTTCCCCACAAAAACAACTCGTGAGGTGAGTTGGGCTGAGAGAGAGTGACAGGCCAATGGTCAACCAGCCGGTTTTCATGGTCAAGGCAGGACTTGAACTTACAATGTCTCCTGCTTTCTAGTCTGGTGCCTTAACCATTGGGCCAAACTGGCATTATTAGAATGGACATACACATACAGAGTGGAGTTACCTCATAGCAACACTATGCTGCTTTTGGAATTTCCTCTCCTTGAACCCCTCAGCAGATGCTGCTGGTCACACAATCTTGAGGCCTGATTTGACAGAGTTTACGGTCAAAATTTCAAAAGGCAGAAAATTCAGTGCAAGGATTGATGAAGTTCAACTCTAGAGGGAGATACCTGGTCCAGCAAAGGTGGAAGTTTTCTTAAGTGTGAACGGTCAAGTTCTTTCCGGAGGTTAACTTCTTTTTTATGTCACAAGACTAGTACTTGGCGACCATCAGCCCATCGCTAGACCAACCCCAGGAGTATTGGAAAAGAAAATGGGCCATGTCAGAGCACCGGAGAACCCTCTTCCATTAACTATAACCGAAATGACAATGCCACATGAACTCCACAGCCATTCTCAATCCTTCACGAAGACTTGTCCTTTCATTATTGCTGGCATATGTCCTTTAGCTCCAATGCTAGGAAATTGTTGTGGGCAAAGGGTAATACTTCTTAACGTGTTACATTTCCCTCGGGATTTCTTGATTGATGTTAAAATTGGTTTCCCCTGCCCCACTCCCCATCCACCTGAGTGACAAGGTGGCAGGTGTGAAGTGAAAGCGGAGTGTCTATAATAACGTGTCAAAATACCTTAAATCAAGACTAATGTGGCTTCAGTGATAAGTTCCTGTATCATTCATATAGAATTAGAGGGACGGATTCAACCATGGAATGTTATTTCTAGAATCTCTAGATTTCATAACGTTAGAGTTATAAAGAGGACTTGGACAGAGGTTTAACAGAGGCAGTTCTAGAAGGGTCTATGCCAGTGATGGCTAACCTTTTCTGGACCGAATGCCCAAAGTGTGCCCGAACCCCCAAAATGCAATGCGTGCATGCCCACTCACATACTCCTGCCCCCCTGCGCATGCCCCCCTGCATGAGCCCCACCCCCATGCATGCGCGGCAGAGACTCGAAGACCAGCCGGCTGGTGGCAGGTGCATTCACATGCACGGTGAAGTTAAACTGAGGCAACAGCTCGCATGCCCTCAGAGAGGGTGCTGCGGGCCACCTCTGGCACGTGTGCCATAGGTTCACCATCACGGGTCTATGCTAATTCGCCATTGGCAACTCGCCATGGCCAACTTGCCATGGGGCAAGAGTAACACTAATATCAAAGAAATAGTCAGACTCAATAGTCAGACTAAATAGTCTCCAATAGTCAGACTAAAGAAAGACTACAAAAGAAGGGACAGAATGAAATGTCAATGACAAAAATTAAAATAATTATTTATTTATGTTAAACAATGAAATTGAATGGTGAAATTGTCCTGCAGCGAGTTATCCCATGGCAAGTTGGCCGTGGCGAGTTGTCCCATTCCAGTTCTAGAAACTCACTTTAAAAAAAAAAGTGTTTTACAAGATAAAAGAAAACAGGTTGATATTATGAATCCCCAAAATCTTAAAATGTTAGGCATAGCATAGCTATAGTCTTCCTGTTAGAACACTCCAAGTTCTCTTTGGGTAGCGCTTTAGCCCAGTGGTGAAATCCAATTTTTTTTTTACTACTGGTTCTGTGGGCGTGGCTTGGTGGGCGTGGTGTGGCTTGGTGGGTGTGACTTGGTGGGCATGGCAGGGGAAGGATACTGCAAAATCCCCATTCCCTCCCCACTCCTGGGGGAAGGATATTGCAAAGTCTCCATTCCCACCCCACTCTGGGACCAGTCAAAGGAGGTATTTGCCGGTTCTCTGAACTGCTCAAAATTTCTGCTACCAGTTCTCCAGAACCTGTCAGAACCTGCTGGATTTCACCCCTGCTTTAGCCTCAAGTTACATGAAAGACAGAGCCATTTTAATAAATTGTGAACTCCCTACCGAGAAACTGAATAAGGCCCAGTTAGACATGTCCAACATTTTAAAGGCAACTGAGAAGGTGTTACAAAAGCTACAATATTCAACTTCATAATTCTCAAGAGTAACACACACCTCCTCCCTGCCTTTTCCCCACACAAGATCAATATAAAAATATAATCATGTGGTCTTTCATCGATTGAAGCACAGGCTCGGGAAAAGGGAATAGAGAAAGCTGTCCCCTGTTCTTAAAAAGTTATCAATTCTGCTGTGCAATAAACACTTTGATTCCCTTCCCAACTACTTCATTTTTCCTTCATTGCTTACCTTAATTAGTGGGTGATAATTGGATAGTTTCATTTTGCCCAATCTTCTTTTGGGACAAGTTGCTCAATAAAAGTTAGGCCGTTGTGCCTTTCTGTAAGAATTGCACGCACATAGAACAATACTTGATACAGAATGAGAATATGTATTTGGCTGGGGGGGTTGACGTCTTCAAGCAATGCTTTCTAGAATAGCCAACGAAAACTTGGATGACCTTGGAATAAAGTTCAGGTTGAGGAACTCAAGTATTGGTGGGGTCCTTGGTGGTCTCTGAGCTTGGTGGTTTTCTTGCAGACGTTTCATTACCCAACAAAGGAACATCACCAGTGCACTGATATTACCGATATCAGTAATGAAACATCTGCAAGAAAACCACCAAGCCAAGAACCCACAGCTCAATCCTGAGCTATAAATATTCTCTTCTATCAGTACTCAATAAAGAATTCTATTCTATTCTATTCTATTCTATTCTATTCTATTCTATTCTATTCTATTCTATTCTATTCTATTCTATTCTATTCTAGTATTTGTTTGCTATTCATATTCTTCATGTGGCCCTATTGATCAGAGGTGGGTTTCAGCAGGTTCTGACCAGTTCTGGAGAACCGGTAATGGAAATTTTGAGTAGTTTGGAGAACCGGTAAACACCACCTCTGACTGGTCCCGCCCCCATCTGCCTCTGGAGTCCCAGCTGATCGGGAGGAAATGGGGATTTTGCAGAAACCTTCCCCTGGAGTGGGGTGGGAATGGAGATTTTACAGTATCCTTACCCTGCACACCCACCAAGCCATGCCCATCAAGCCATGCCACGCCCACCAAACCACACCCACAGAATGGGTAGTAAAAAATTTTGAAACCCACCACTGCTACTGAAGTTTTATCAACTCAATTCTGGCTTCCAAACAGTGAACGCTGCCCTTTCTTTTTGTCCCTGAGTTAGTGCCACATTAATTAAATCTTTCTTCTATCCTCTCAGCCTCGTCCTGTGCCTCTTGTGTTGCATTTCCCTAAGAGCAAGCTGTTTCCAAATACGAATACATCTGAATGTCAAATGAAGCAGCCGTTACCGCTTCAGATGCTGATCAGAAGAGGAGCGTTGAGGCCCCCACGCAGGCTTAGATTTTGGCACAAGCTTTTCTCGCCTATCCGGATGAGTGATTTGACTTCTCCGTATTGCATTAGACCACTGTCATCAACGATAGGGATGTCGTTTTGATGTGATCTGTGAGGCAGCCGGAGCTTTTGAAGTTGAAAGATGGAACAGATACAGATAAATTGTGCTTGGAGTATTCCGGCAGTTGCAACCATTATGGCTGGCAATTATTTCTCCGAGTGACACATTTGATAAGAAGGGATCTGGCTTGCTTGGAAAGGAGAAGGGAGGCTCCGCTCTCACTTCATGGCAGAAATGGGATAGATCTGTGGATTCTCTGCTCTCTTTTTTTTTTTCCCCCATAGTCTGGCAAAAACAAAATAAAAAACTTGATTTAGACATAGAGTTGGCTGTGTTCAAGTTCTTTAGTGCAGCTCTGAATTTCAAGGCTCTCTCTAAATCAGGGGTGTGAAACTCGATTTCATTGAGGACCGTATCAGGGCTGTGTTTTACCTCGGGGGGGGGGCAGAGCGGGCATGGCAAAGGTGGGCGTGGCCAGCTTGATGCCACACATGTTGTGCCTGTGGGGGCCCGAGCGCTCTGCGAGCGAAAATGGGCGCCTGAGCTCCGTTTTCCACCGAGCTGACGGCCTCTTGCAGCCCTCTGCCAGCAAAAATGGCAGACATTGTATAGATAGGTATATGTAGATATAGATATGTATAATTGTATAGGAATAAGGTATACATTACTATTATTATATTATGTTTAAATAATGTATAAGGTGTAAGGAATATATTACCGTGTTTTCCCCAAAATAAGACCTTGTCTTATATTTTTTTGAACCCCGAAATAAGCACTTGGCCTTATTTTACGCTTGCTACCAAGAGCCTTGGTAGTACAGTGGTCTAAGGCAACCTGTTATTAAGCTGGTTATTAAGACCAGCTGCCTGCAATTAGTAAGTTCGAATCTTGCCAGGCTCAAGGTTGACTCAGCCTTCCATCCTTTCTAAGGTAGGTAAATTGAGGATCCAGTTGTGGGGGCAATAAGCTGACTTTGTATAAATATACAAAAGGATGAAGGCTATTGCTGAGCACATTTTAAGCCACCCTGAGTCTCCGGAGAAGGGCAGCATATAAATCAAATTAAAAAAAAAAATTCGGGGAGGTCTTATTATTTTGGGGCATGTGGAGCAAGACGGGGCTCCTCTTGCCATCTTACCTGATTTCTAGCTCTGTCTCCCTAACCCTAACCAGAGAAAATGGCGGGGACCGGCTGCGCATGCATTTAAATATTTTCGGGAAGGGCTTATTTTCAGGGAGGGCTTATTTTAGCGCATGCACTCAAAAGCTCGATTGGGCTTATTATAAGGGGATGTCTTATTTTAGGGGAAACAGGGTATTATATTATCATTAGTATATTATGTATTAGTTTAAAGTGTTGGAAGACGCTTGGGACCAGTGATGTCATATATATGTCCAATGTTTTTAATTTTGAATTACTAATAAAAAACTTTTTTTTTAAAAAAAATGGAGCTTGGGGGCCCCCACGTGCCCCCCCCCCCCCGAGCTCCATTTTCACTGGCAGAGGCACCGTAAGTGGTCCTTTGCTGTTTCCAGGGAGGCCCACAGGCCAGATCTAAGTATCCCATGGACAGGATCCAGCCTGAACTCCTTGAGTTTGATACCTCTGCTCTAAATGACACTGGGTGAGTCAGTTTTCAGCTTCTAAGTCTGGATATTTGCTTTATATTTCCTGGCATGCATTTGTGTTTAAATAATGTTATTTTTTTAAGCAGGTATGTTCATGAATCAGCAAACCCCCCCCCCCCCCCCAGAGTTTAAGAAAAAACCACCATTCAAATTAGCAATTGCAAATTAGCAATTAATTAGCAATAATTTTTTTAATGGCTTTTAGGTTATAAAAGAAAACGAATAATAAATAAATGGGGCCACCACATCATAGTAGTATCTTTCCAAGAATTGTCTATTCATGGCATGGAAGTTTAGACATAGACATAGAACATCAAAGTTGGAAGGGATCTTGGAGGTCTTCTAGTCCAATATACTGCTTGAGCAGGAGGCCCTATACCAGAGGTCTTCAAACTTTGCAGCTTTAAGACTTGTGGACTTCAATTCCCAGAATTCTCCAGCCAGCTGGAGAATTCTGGGAGTTGAAGTCCACAAGTCTTAAAGCTGCAAAGTTTGGGGACCCCTGCTCTATATCATTTCAGACAAATGGCTGCCAAGTCTCTTCTTACCTCCAAAAACCTCCAGTGATGGAGCACCCACAAGCCAAGCTGTTCCACTGGTTGATTGTTCTCACTGTCAGGAAATTTCTCCTTAGTCCTAGGTTGCTTCTCTCCTTTGGTTAGTTTCCATCCATTGCTTCTTGTCTTGCCTTCAGGTGCTTTGGAAAATAAGTTAAGCCACTCTTCTTTCTGACAGCCTTTCAAATGTTGGAACACTGCTATCATGTCCCCTCTAGTCCTCCTTTTCAATATAGAGAAAGCCAATTCATTCAACTGTTTTTCATATCTTTTAGCCTCCAGCCCTCTAATCCTCTTTGTTGCTCTTCTCTGCATTCTTTCCAGAGTCTTTAAAGGCATCTCTATGTAAAACCTATTGTGATAATCCAGTCTAGAGGTGATGATTATCCAGTCTAAAGGTGAACATAAGGACTGTTGCCAATCCTTCTCACACCAGATAGAAAGACACAATTGCAAGTGTACCACCAGCTAGTTTTGATCCTGGCACCTTGTGTGCAAAAGTGTCGATCACTTCTTTATGCTTGAGGGACACCCCAGGTGATGATAGATTGATTGATTGATTGATCAATCAATCGATTGATAGATGATATAGATAGATGATATAGATAGATAGATAGATAGATAGATAGATAGATAGATAGATAGATAGATAGATAGATAGATAGATGATAGATAGATAGATAGATTTTTTTAAAAAAATTGAATTATATGCCGCCCTTCTCCGGAGACTCAGGGCGGCTTACAATGCGTTAAGCAATAGCCTTCATACTTTTGTATATTTATACAAAGTCAGCTTATTGCCCCCACAAACTGGGTCCTCAATTTACCTACCTTAGAAAGGATGGAAGGCTGAGTCAACCTTGAGCCTGGCGAGATTCAAACTTGCAGTAATTGCAGGCAGCTGAATGTTAATAACAGGCTATTGGTCTGCTGCACCACCAGGCTCTTTTTATTGATTGATAGATAGATACAGACAGATAGACAGACAGACAGACAGACAGACAGAGACGGACGGACGGACGGACAAACAGATGGACGGACAGACAAAGCCTGCAGTGATGGAGCACCCACAATTTCTGAAGGCAAGCTGTTCCACTGGTCGATTGTTCTCACTATTAGGAAGTTTCTCCTTAGTTCTAGGTTGTTTCTCTCCTTGGTTAGTTTCCATTCATTGCTTCTTGTCCTGCCTTCTGGTGCTTTGGAGAATAGGTTGACATCCCACCCCTCTTTTTTGTGGCAGCCCCTTAGATGTTGGGACACAGCTATCATGTCACCCATTGCGTCAGGAACAACCAGAGCTCTCTGTCTAGAAGAGTGCAGTGCTAGGTACAGCGAAGATACTACACCGAACCCTCAATCTCCCAGGTCTCTGACTGAGGAAGAAAACATACCACCTACAAGGTTGAGAAGGGATTTTGTGTGTGTGTGTGTGTGTGTGTGTGTAGAAATAATATGCACATAAAAGCCTACGAAAAAGGAAAAAAGAAACATTGTACCTTTACAGGAAGGATACTTGAGAAGAGGGTGTGGCTCACTGATGACGCCTTACAAGGCAGAAATAGCTATTTGAGTCTCCCAAATTGCAGCACAGAGTTGTTGCTTTTCGGCAAGATACAAAAAGCCCAGAAACTTGTGAATGAGAAGACCCCAGATCATCTTTGTTGATTTTCTCTGTATTCTTCCTAGGGTCTCAGCGCCTACATGGCACAGCCAAGGCTGTGAAGACAAGGACAAGGTGTTGAAACTCTGGGCTGCCATTTCGTTGCTTGGGATGTCATCTTGCCTGGTGAATCCCTACAAGAACTCCCTTCAGGAAGCTCCGTTTGGAAATGACAGGTTGGCAGTGACTTGCCTCAGCTACTTCAGACAGATGGAGTGCGATTGCTCAGTCTTTTGAGCGTGCCATCTGGGATCGATCATGTCTCTCCACTTAGAATGTTAAAATCCTTTCCGCCTCTCTGGTTGTGGAGAAACCTATCGACTAAAAGAAGTGAATGATGCTCTTTTTTCATAATCCATGGTAAGTAACGTTTTGACTTCACACAATTGTTGGAGGAAAAGCTGCTTCTAGAGCAGGCGGTGTCGAACACAAGGCTCGTGGGCCAGATCCAGCCTGCAATGTGGTCGGATCCAGCCTGCGGAGCCGTCCTGGAAAATGTAAGGGGCCAGCCCACATCACTTCAGCCCAGTCTACCCAATCCGAAGAGGAAACATTGAGCCAGCGTGGCTTCGGCCCAGTCTACCCAGTGCGAAGAGAAAACATGCCAGCAGTTTGGGGAGTGATGTCAAGCTAGCCACACCCACCCAGTCAGCCATTTATTTATTTATTTTATTTTTATTTATTTTATTGAATTGGTATACCGCCCTACTCCCGAAGGACTCAGGGCGGTGAATAGCCATAGAATAAAACATATAGATACAAAATTTAAAATAAACTAAAACGAATGAAATAATTTGGCTGAACAAATTTAAAACCCAATAATTTAAAACCAAATTTAAAATTTCCATTTTAAAAGGGGAAAGACTTAGGTCAGGCCAGCTTGATGAAATAGGAAAGTCTTGAGCGCGCGACGGAAGGTACGCAGATCCGGGATCCTCCGTATCTCCAGGGGGAGCTTGTTCCAGATAGTAGGTGCCCCCATAGAGAAAGCTCTTCCCCTGGAGGCCACCAGTCGACATTGTTGGCCAACGGCACCTAGAGGAGCCCCTCTCTATGGGAGCATACTGGTTGGTGGGAGGCTATTGGTGGTAGCAGGCGGTCCCGTAAATAGCCATGCCCAGTATGTGGCATCAAGCTGCCCACACCCACCCAGTCGGCCACACCTGCACGTCCCCCCTCGAAGTAAACCACAGCCCTGATGTGGCCCTCAATGAAATTGAGTTTGACACACCTGTTCTAGAGCATTGAAAGGAAATTTGACTTAAAAGCGGAGGGAAAATGTCCATTGGAAAGTCTGCAAACTTGAAGAGAAGAGAATGGCTGCTTCAGAAAGATGGAATCCGGAATGGAATATCTTCTCATGGCCAATTCGTCACAGCCAACTTGCCGCGGGACAACTCTCCACATGGGACAATTCAACAAATACAAATGTTAGATTAATTCCAATTGCGGACAATCATAATAAAATGAAGAAAGTCAATCCAGAAATACAAGAGTTACAATAATTTTGACGAAAACATGGTCACCTATAATAACAGTACCTGAATGAAAGATTAATACAGCATTGAATTGTTCTGCCACATGGGGTCTTGTGGTGATTTGTCCCACAGTGAGTTGGCATAGTGGGCTGAGCACAGCAAGTTGTCCTAGACCAGGAGTCAGCAACCTGCGGCTCTGGAGCTGCATGTGGCTCTTTTATCCCTCTGCTGTGGCTCCCTGTCACTCAAAATATGCATCACAACTGCCAATGTGCGACACCCACCGGCATGTGATTTATTGAGTTTTTCAACCCCCGGTAGGCCAACCATGGATAAATCCAAGAAAAGAAAAGTTTTAGAAGAAAACAGAACATTTAATTCAACTACATGTGCTAGTTTTGTGTCTGCTCAAGAAATAGTCAGGCACGGGAAGGATTTTGTGGCTCCTGGTGTTTTCTTTTCTTTGGGAAATGGGGCCAAATGGCTCTTCGAGTGTTTAAGGTTGCAGACCCCTGCCTTAGACCTGGTGAAATCTGCTTTAGGAAAATTTATTTATTTGGCTGCCCTTCTATTCAGCTCTGAGGAGCAAACAAAGCAAACTAGCATTAAACTGAAACTAGAATCTAGAATGTCAATCTAAGTTACAAGTCCTTGATCTTGTTTCTCTGTGAATCTGGCTTTAAAAAGAATTTGAATTAAGGGTTCGCTATTCAGATGCCTCTCTTACTTCCATGTTTGATAATAAGAAGGGACAGATTTGAGCTTCAGTTGCTGATGGCCACTTTTGGCAGATCTCAAAATGTTAAGTAGGATTGGATCTATTTAGTTCTTGGAGAGAAAACTCCAGAACTTTAGGCTAGTCAGGAAATTGGAAAACTATTTTGGAAGAAGGCAAACCATTTTTTTTAAATTCCCACAAAAAATACAAACTCATCACAAGTTTAGCTCAATTCAAGAAATTGCCTTGTTATTTTTAAGAGTATTTCCAACCTATCACTTCCTAAGCCTTTAGAATGCATGGATTCAGATTATTTCCCTGGTGTCTTTGTTTTTTAGAGCTAAACTAATATTCATAGCACAGCAATCATAGCAATAGCAATAGCACTTAGACTTATATACCACTTCACAGTGCTTTTACAGCCCTCTCTAAGTAGTTTAGAGTCAGCCTCTTGGCCCCCAACAATCTGGGTCTTCATTTTACCCATCTCGGAAGGATGGAAGTCTGAGTCAACCTTGAGCCGGTGAGATTTGAACTGTCGAACTGGAGCTAGCAGTCAGCTGAAGTAACCTGCATTACTGCACTCTAACCAGTGTGCCACCTTGGCTCTATCATGGGCCTATCTTTGTTTTCACAAGTCCAGATCTTGTAGAGAACATCTACCAGATATTAGCTCTTAGAAGTTGCTTCCATTGGTTAATAGTTCATAACTGAATGGTTTGTGTCCACAAAAAGTTCCCATCCAATCACACAAAGTTATGAGTTCATAGAACTTCCGTAATCACGTGTATACCCCAGGGGTGGGTTCTAAAATTTTGTACTACCGGTTCTGTGGGCGTGGCTTATTTTGTGGGCGTGGCTTGATGGTCATGTGACAATTCTTTAGGATTTAGCAGAGGTACCGGTCTACCAAGCTTTTAACTGCTTGCAGAGCTGTACTGGTCTACCCATTTGTTTTTGGAGGCACCAGTCTACCTATTTGTTTATGGAGCACACCGGTCTACCACCACATTTCCTTTTAACACTGATCAGCTGTAGGGCGGCCCTTTGAAGCCCCATGGCAAGAGTTTAAACAGTTTTTTCCTTCTAGCCGATCAGCTGGGACTCGGGAGGCAGTGAATAGATTGGGGGCGGGGCCAAATAAAAGGTAAGAATAACACGGGAGGGGGACGGGATGGGAGGGTCCAGCTCCCAAAAAAAGAGAATTGGTTCGGTGATGTCATATCGTCACCGTTACCAGCTCAGCCGAACCGGGCCGAACCGGAAGGAACCCACCACTGGTATACCGACGTGTTCTCCTGCCTCAATCCATGTAATCTCAGTGAGTTTATTCGGTCTTCCCCCCCCCCCCCAAAAAAAAATCCATTCTGAGAGGGTGCAAACTATACTAAACCCTACTAAATCTTGTTCTTCCTTAGTTTTGGGAAAGATAACTTTATTCCAGCTTAGTTTTCATCTGCCTAAATGGAATAATTCTTTGTGTTGTAGAGAAGCTGCAATTGTGCTTCTCTCCATCCTGCTTCAATGCCGATGCTGGACACAACTGTGGTTTGTCGGACGAAGTAGCTTCCTCCAGTCTCTGCCATTATCATCCAAAATTGTACCTTATAGTACCCAATATGTACAGAACTGGGAGGGACGGGTAAGAAAAAGAAAAACACAAATATCGGTTCTTGAGTTTTTACAACACAAATACATAAATTTTTAATCTGAGAAAAATACAAAATGAAACCATGTACAAGTTATGTACAAACCCTTTTTACAAGACAATATAGTTATCACGGGATATTACATATGACAAAGTCAGGTAGATCATTTCAAGCACCAGCATTTGCAACCTCTCACTCACTCCTGCCTTCTCCCTCCAAACCTTAGACACGTAAAAGAAAGTAAAAGTGATGTTGTCACACTCCTTTTTCTTAATGAACTTTGAGTGAATGCCACAGGCATTTCCTAGGACACTTTCAGGAGGAATAGCTAGCTCGGACAGCTGTCTCTGGAGGTTACAGCCCCATCTATGCTCCTGCGATGGGGTGTATGGATAGAATAGGTAGGACATTTTTGATGGCTGATATTTTTGTTTTGTTTTGACAATAGGCATTCAAATTTGTAACTTCTAGACATGTGTGCTCTCTGGGCACAATCCCCCAAAAGAGAGAATTTTGAGAATTGTAAGAATGTGTTTGACTCTGTTGAGTAGGAATTCTGGGTTTTAAAATCCCAACATACCAGTGGTGAAATCCATTTTTTTTTTACTACTAGTTCTGTGGGCATGGCTTGGTGGGTGTGGTGTGGTGTGGCTTGGTGGGCGTGGCTTGGTGGAGTGGCAGGGGAAGGATATTGCAAAATCTCCATTCCCACCCCACTCTGGGGCCAGCCAGAGGTGGTATTTGCCAGTTCTCCAAACTACTCAATATATCCGCTACCGGTTCTCCAGAACTTGTCAGAACCTGTTGGATTTCACCCCTGCAACATACCTGAAGGGCACCAGTTGTAAAAGAGCATTAAAAAAAAAACTTGAGTCTATGAACATTCATTTTTAAATCTCTGATGACTTTTGAATATTTCCCTCCAAGCTAGTAATCCTTAAATTCCATTAATGTATCAATCTCAACTATGTCTTCTAAAATGTTAGATACATGTATATATTGTTCTTGTCTATTTAGAAAGCATTTAATTAAGGAAAAAGTTGGGGATGGATCTGGAACTTCACAGAAATTATATGAACTTTCGCGGCTCGCTTGGCAAGTCCAAGCATGTTGATGCTCAGCACATAGAGAAAGCAAGAGGAGCCAACTTTAATATTAATGCCTTCTCTGGGGAAGCTGTTCTGTCTGGACAACTCAATCAAACAATTCTGAAGAACTTAATGGAACCCAGGAAGCTTATCTGAATTATTTGCTAGTTAGTACTAAGGCCAGTTTCAAGAATGGAGTATGGATCACGGGTTGGCAACCTTAAACACTCAAAGAGCCACAAAGGTTCTAACTGGAAGCCCCCCCCCCTTTAATTCTGGAGCCGACCAGAAGTCCGGTTCCCACATAGAGACTTCTCCTAGCCCGGCGTCCTTTTTCTTCTACCTAACTGGAAGTCCTATCAATTGTGGAACTGACCAGCGACAGGGAGCTGCAGCAGAGGGATAAAAGAGCCACATGCGGCTCCAGAGCTGTGGGTTGCTGACACCTGGTATGGATAATAAGATTTGAAAACAATGTAGTTGTGGAATCTGTTGAAATGTGATCTATAAGTAATGAAGTTGAGTTACAAAGGATTCGAAAACAAGATACTCAATGCATAGCTCTGCGGTTGTTTTAAAATTCCATTGAATTCTATCGTTCAGATGCAAAATGTCCAGTTTAGACATCTATGGACACTATGACCATCTAAAACCAGAAAGGATTGAATGGGCCACGGCCTGTGGGTTGGGGACCCCTCCTGTAGCATCAATCCACTTTTAAGTTATTGCAACAATATAGGAAGCTTATTATTGGAAAAGATTTAAATATCAAGAAGCCCTCAGGTTTTTCCATAGAGTTTGCCTCTTATGGACATCCAGACCAGGTGATTGGACTCTAATGTTGCTTTCAGAGTATTAACATTCTAGTGAAATCTTTCTTGGTTTCAGACTCTCTGTTAAGCCTCCGATGCACATGGTCAAAAAGACAATAGCAACACATATCCCTCTGCATGGCTAGTCTAGTGAAGAGAAGGACCAGGGATGACATGATAGCAGTGTTCCAATATTTGAGGGGCTGCCACTGAGAGGAGAGGGTCAAAAGCACCTGAAGGTCAGACAAGGAATAATGGATGGAACTGATCAAGGAGAGATTCAACTTAGAAATAAGTAGAAATTTTCTGACAGTGAGAACAATCAGCCAATGGAACAGAAGTTGTGGGAGTGTCATCACTGGAAGCTTTCAAGAAGAGACTGGACTGCCATCTGTCAGAAACGGTCTAGGGTCTGCTTGGGCAATGGGTTGGACTAGATGACCTAAAATGCCACTTCTAACTCTGTTAACCTGTAATCTCTGCTGGCCAAGAAAACATGCAAATACGTCCATAAATCTGACTCGCAGAGCTATTATTTGAACAGACATGTCTCGATTAAGGCAGCAATAAAGAGAATTATATTCGAATTATAGTCCGTTCCCACAGAGAGGGTCTCCTCAGGGTGCCATCAGCCAAGTTATGTCGGCTGGCGACACCCAGGGGGAGGGCCTTCTCTGTGGGAGCCCCAGCCCTGTGGAATGAACTGCCCCCGGAAATACGTAAGATCTCCGACCTCCGGGTGTTTCGCTGCGCACTGAAGACCCTGTTGTTCCGCCAGGCAGGGCTATCAACATAATAATTTTAAATTGGGGTATTTTAAATTTTTGGGGTTTTAAATCGGCCAAATCTATTTAATTATTTTAATTTTTATTCATTGTTGTGTCCTGTGTTTTTAAATTGGCTGTACACCGCCTTGAGTCCTTCGGGAGAAGGGCAGTATAGAAATAAAATTATTATTATTATATTAATTAAAAAACAAATGGCTTCAAGAATGTCAATTGAGTGCCCCTTAGCAGTTTATTAAAACTTTAGGGCAGAATCAGTGAATGTCTCCCTTCCTGATGCGGAAAATGCCAGAGACTCAGTAGTTAGTCTTGATTTCTGAGCAATTGATATGTTTGCATTTCTACATCTGCTGTTTTTCTTCTACTCTATTCCTGCTACAGAAAATAACTAAGAGGAGGACACATTCATGGAAGCTCTCTGGAAACAATTACATGTGTGTTACGTGTTGAGAGAAAGATAGTGGCGGAGAGATGCTATTAAAAGTTTCATTATTAAAGGGTATTCAAGGCTCTTCATTTATTCATCCTGGAACAGGTCAAGCAAATGTTCCTAATATTGTAACAGGGATTGCAAAGAAGCCTAAATAATTTGTTTTTCAGGCTAATCAAGAAATATCCCGGAAGAGAACATGACAAAGATTTCTAAAATTCAGAATGCTGGAGAGAAAACAAGATACCATCCCATAAAAAATGCTTGGTATAATATTGAAGGCCAACAAAAAGACAAAAAGAATTTGCCTCAGAGGACATAATTAGCATAGATTTCACCGGAGAGGATGAGTTGATGGTCATTAACTGGTTTGGCTTGAAGAGGTCCTAGTAAATTACTGACTTAGTTGTTGTGGGAGCAGATTCGGACAGTGAGGAGGTTGGGGAGGAACATGGGCCAGTCCTGGAGTCTGGGGAAGGCTCCGATGAGGGCTCTGCATCGGAGGCAGAGAAGGGGCCAGGGCCGTATGCCAGTTATCAACTGCCTTTGGAGTCAGACATCAGTGAGGCAGACAAACAGCTGGAGCCTGTTCCCAGTGTGAGCATGCACAGAATTGCCAGATGAAGGGAACAGCTAAAGAACAAGGGTCGATTTGGGAGTAAAGCCACAGGTGGACGATGAAGGCCCCCTCCCAGAGGGAATAAAAGAGGAGCGAAAGGGGAGTGGAGTTTGCAGGAGACAATTAGTTCATTCCTGCATTCTTGTCAAGTATTGTGGCGTCTGAAAGATATCAGCCTGGCCACTCTCCAAGGTCGGTAATTTTGAACTATCTTGAAAGACTGTGGGAGAGGAAAGACTTTGCTGGAGAGGAATTCACTGTAAATTAAATAAAAGGGGTTTATCGGGACAAGGACTCGGCTTCGTGCTGCTGGGGAAGCCTACGTCAGAACAAGTTCATTAGTCTCAACAAGCCCCAGTAGTGACTGCTTGAATCTCCTGGAAAGGGCAAAACCAGAACCTTTCTGCTTGTGAATTTTCCAGAGGAATCCGGTTGTCCCTAATGGATTCCTTCCTCAAATCCTAACCCGGTGCTCACCAGATACATTAGAACTACCACATTAGGTAGGATGAGCATTCTGGAGATGCGGTTCCTAAATAGAGAGCAAAAGTGAAGGCTGTTGAAAATTTGTCAAGTGGTTGATGTGATACCAAATGATCCAAACAGAGAAATGTATGGGCTTTATCATTGATTTCCCATTAGGAAATCTCAGGAGAAGCAAAGTGGACTGATAACTCAAAGAGCAAAACTTTGTCCCAAAAGAAAGCAAAGTGAAGCCGCCGCCATTTTGTCCTCAAGGAAACAACATAGATTGATGAGGTCACCAGGAATCAAGTTCGGGACTTCACCACTATAGATCTACACCTCGCTTTTTGGTCACTTCATTTCTTTCACTGTAGCCTAGGCTGTGGATCATCTTAATTTATATTTCTATCAAGCCTTTGACACTTTTCTTCTAGCACTTCAACATGATGGAAATGCAGGTTGTAAGTTTCTGACATTTTGACTAATTTAAAGGCACGGTGGAATGGACTTTTACTTCTCCTTAGCTGTCTCTCATCAAATTTTATTACAAGGTGACACCTGCGTTCAGTTCACTGCACACCCTCCCAGATCTCACATTCCTGAATGAGTTCCAGCTCTCGTCTGAACTTATTTATTTAGCGGTTTAATGTGTGCCACCCAATCCCAATCTCTTAAAATAAAGCAGAATCGGATAATGCAGTGAAATACTGTCCATCAAAGTTACAGACTCTAAAAGGCATGAAAGCAAGGATGTGTGGGGAGCACCTCCCCTAAAATTAGGGATAAATAAACTTGAGAGCACAAAAGGATTACAGGTAGTCCTCGACTTACAACCACGTGTTTGGTGACCGTTCAAAGTTACAACAGCGCTGACCATTGCAGCATCCTCATGGTCATGTGATCAAAATTCAGGTGCTTAGCAGCTGGTTCATATTTGCGATGGTATCCCGGGCTCACATGATCCCTTTTTGCAACCTTCTGACAAGCAAAATCAGTGGGGAAGGCAGATTCACTTAACAACCATGTTACTAATTTAACCACTGCAATGGTTCACTTAATAACTGCAGCAAGGAAGATCGTAAAATGGGGCAAAACTCACTTAGCCACATACGTTTTGGGCTCAATTGTGGTCATAAGTTGAGGACTACCCGTACCTAATAAAACTCTCCCTCATCCCAATGAAAAAGGCAAAATTAATGACTAAAATGACATCTGTGAGATCTGCAAAAACCACTCATGAATTCTATCAAATATAGATGTAATAAGTACATATATTACAAAATGAAGAAATGAGCCATCCACACATTTCTTTTTTCTTTCTCATGCAAAATTCCCAACTTACTTCGGTAAACGTTCATAAAACATAACTTTCCAAACAGGAGGGAACCTAAGATGCCAGACCAGTAACACACTTTTTACTGCATCTCTTCTCCATTTTATCACATTATTAGTCTTTTTTTACCATTTGTAAGGTAAAGGTAAAAGTTCCCCTCGCACATATGTGCTAGTCATTCCCGACTTTAGGGGACAGTGCTCATCTCCATTTCAAAGCCGAAGACCCAGCGCTGTCCGAAGACGTCTCCGTGGTCATGGGGCCAGCAGGACTAAATGCCAAAGGTGCACGGAACGCTGTTATCTTCCCACCAAAGGTGGTCCCTATGTTTTTACTTGCATTTTTTACTTGCTTTCGAACTGCTAGGTTGGCAGAAGCTGGGACAAGTAACGGGAGCTCACCCCGTTACACGACACTAGGGATTCGAACCGCTGAACTGCCAACCTTTCGATCGACAAGCTCAGCGTCTTAGCCACCGCGTCCCTTTACCATTTGTACTGGACCTATTTCTGACTTAATGCAACATTGCCTGGGTGAGATGATAGTGAATACAAATACAGAGATAAAGGATTTTGTGTGGGACTGATAATTATGGGGAAAAGAAAGAAATGTCATGTGCCAAAAAAGAAGAATATTTATAGTTCAAAGTTAAAATGAGAAGCGTCTGGTGCTCTCTGAGCTTGGTTGTTTTCTTGCAGACGTTGTATTACCCAGCTAGGTAACATCATCAGTGCTAGTCCTGATGATGTTACCTAGTTTATGCAATGAAATGTCTGCAGGAAAACACCAAGCTCAGAGGGTGCCAAGGACCCCTTAAAGAGGCAAGATATGAAGATCGCTTTGTACAAAACAGAACGGTAAGTCCAACAAATTTCCCACCCACCTCCAACAATTGTGAAGCATACATCTCCAATCACAGCTGAAGAGATTCTTATGGAATCGGGGGGAGAAATGCTATAGTGATTATGCAGATTGCAAGTGAATGTAACTCTGAATTGGCTCAACCTTGAATGGGTGGGAAGTGGGGGGTACCCAGCGCCATAAGTCTTACAGTTACATTGCTTAGACAAGCCAATCTTGGCATTAAGCAATGCTCAATTCACCCAACATTTATTTTATTTCTTCTCCGCTCACAGAATTGGAAGAAATTCCGTACCTTCCTATCCCTAACCACATTAAGTTCTTCAGAACTATGACCAAAGTTTAGAAAACTTGGCTTTTAGCCAAGAAACTGCTGCTATCATTCTAGCCTGCCTTCTTTTTTTTGGACCAGGGGTATTTTTAGCTGTATTGATGTAACTGAATCGAAAACTTCGTACATCTGTATTGTGGATTGGCGAGTGCGGTCATTATGACTCAAGTGCCATGTTTTAACTTTCATGTCCAAAACGAGAGTGAGCGAAAGAGAGAGATGGGGGGCGACTGTGTGTTGTCATTGTTTGGATAATGTTTTGCTTTTGGCTATTTTGATTGCCTGAGTTGCCCAGAGACACACATATATGAGAAGGGTGGCTATATAAATTCAACAAATAATAATCTTTTTTAATATATATATGACAACCTCTGCCTTTTAAAGGTGCTTCTTTTGATTGATTTTCGACGCTGTGCTCCCAGAGCCAATATTCTAAACATCCAAGTCTATTATTCTATCAAAGCAGGTTATAATTTTATCATCTTTCAGTTCATGGACGAAAATGGAGTACAGAAATTAACACCATCCATGGCCTGTCCCACAACTGCCCGTTCACACATCCATCGTGTGAAAATATACCTAGAGCAAAAAACAGAAGGCCGGTTGCTGGCTGTCCATATTTTTACAGCGGTAAGATTTCTCCACATGGGTCTTATGATATGGCTAAAGAAAACTGCATCTCATTGCTGATTTTTTTTTTTTTTTCCAGGAAAAAGGGATGTCACCAAGTCCTTTTGATCAAACAGTTCAATTCTCCATACATTGTATTCACCGGTCTTGTTTGTTTGTACGTTTGAATAAATAATTCTGCAAAACCTAACGACAGAGTAGTCACGGGTTGAAGGAGCCACTCTGGAAATTCAACCTATTAGGACAAAATAAGAATATATTTGTCTTGCAACTAGTAGACCAACATTAAAGCTGAAGTAATTTTTAGGTTAAGGTACTGGATCATACAGTGCTGATCTGATTCACTGATATTACTCTAATGATAACAATAGCACAGAATGCTTAAAATCTCAGGATGTTTACACTTTGCACAATTACAAAGCTTAACACTAGCTCGTGTAGCTGTGACCTGGCGACATTTTTTTGACCTCCGCCTGATTGTAGCCATTTCCTTCAAGGACTCGCCTGTCTAGTTGGATCCAGGTCAGTAGTACATAATTTAAACTGGAGAGAGAGAGAGTCGCTGAATTATTTACAGCCTCAAATGCTGGAGTAACTATGTTTTGCAATACAGATATGAGACGGCACAATTTTGTCTAATGGCTAGAGAGGCCGTCCACCATTTTGAGGAAGAAAAGCTCTGAGGTGTAGTAAGCCTTTTCTAAATGCTTTGTGTTTCTGACATTAAGTATAGTCCTTTTTATTATTATTATTATTATTATTATTATGCTTATTATGCTTCATTTGATGCCACTGTAATGGACAGAGTTTCAAAACGCTTGGAAATTAAATAGTTGATTTCTAACTTTTTTAAAACAAAATATAGTCAGAAATTAGGTTAGGCTGTATCTTAGCGTAAGCCATGTCTGGATCATAGTGTAGTGCATCACAGTTACAGCTTGATTAACACCTGCGTGGATTATGACTGAGAAGCTGGAATCTACATTATCAACACAAAACACCACTGAATTATCGGCATGGATTTTGTCACTTTTCAGGGTATATAGCCAACCTCAAGTTTTCTTCCTAGATCAATATAAATCATTCTGTAAAGCCTCATTGTCAAACGACAAGGTTAACTTTTTAAATAAATGATTGGGCTGCGAATGCTTTCTGAAGCTTGTTGGAGAAATTTTCAATTGTCACAGTTAACCCCCTCTTCATCTTGAGATCTTCTGATAAATACTCACCAGAAACCTACAGAATGACATTTCTACAGGTTTCTGGAAAGAAACAGAGACCATTCAAATGTCTATGGAGATTCTCGATCATCCAGGTCATGGTTGTCCCAAAGTGCTTTTTCGAAAGACAGTTGGACTTTCTTAAGTTTTTTTGTTTTTCCTTGAAAACATTTCACTCCTCATCCAAGAAGCTTCTTCAGTTCTGAACTGAACTCAACAGAAACTGAAGAAGCTTTTTGGATGAGAAGCAAAAATGTTTATAAGGAAAAAAAAGACAAGGAAGTCCAATTGCCTTTTGGAAAAAGCATGTTGGGAAGACCATTCAAATGCTGCATTTATATATATATTTTCATAAAACTCATGGTCTGAATGCCCCATAACACAACTATTTGATTGGAAGACTCCATTATGAACATCTGTGAGCCCTATAATGATAAGAAAGCCATTTTCAAGTGTCTTCCACTGTGAGGGAACATTTGGAGGGCACCAGAGTGGGAGGCTTGTCTTTAAAGATTCATAATTCCAGAATAATATTCTTTCTATAAAAATAGGACGTTTCCACTTTTTTTTTTCCAAAATAAATAAGCTTTAGTTTATTAAGAGCTGGTATCAATGCTAAACAAAATACATGTCTTCCAGAAAAGAAACATTCTAGTAAACTCTTCTTTTGTTTTTCTTCTTCTTTGATTTACTAAAATACAAGTGGACTGGTTTAAAATACATTATTTCTCTCTCTCTTAATTACATTTTTGCCTCGATTTGTGACCATCATTCTCCTGAAAGGGACAGAAAGGAGCAGGAATATAGAATTCTTTCTTTCTTCCATATATATGGAAGAAATATATGGAGAAATATATATGGAGTCCGGCCACAATCTGCAGCTGTTCTGTTTCAAGGGAAAATACTTGACAATGAATAAAGAAATATATTCATAATATATCTTCTTTCTAATAAATAAAAATAATTTAAAATGCTAGAGACTATACATGACTGTTTTTATTATGTTCATATATAAATGAAATAGTTTCCAAAATACATGGAAGCAAATATTAAAGGCAGACAAACAAAAAAAATCTGTCTACTGTACTTTCCGGCAAACCCTTGATTTTTGTTCACTTTTCCCACCAAAGGTTCAGCATGAAAGAGGAATAAATGTTATATCACCATTCATGAAGTCCGTCAGGTCCTTTTTTTCTCTCTCTCTCTCTCTCTCTTTTTTATTATTATTTTTTATTAAAAAAACACACACATTGTCCTGTCCTGGGAGTCAACATTCATCTTCGACTTCTCTGATTGGTGGAATCAAGCTGCTTGTAGACTTATATTGATTGATATGATTGGCCACGTGGGTGGTCATGGGCTTGATTTGAATGTTTCTGGGGTAGGCGTTTTCCGATTCATCTGTAAACCATTTCTTTTCTGCTAAAGAGTAGAAACATGGGAAGAAAGAGAGAGACAGAGAGAGAGAGAGAGAGAGGGAGGGAGAGAGGGAGAGGGAAAGAAACAAGGAAGGAGGAAAGAGGAAAAGGAGAAGCGTCATTAGTGCCATGCCAAAAGCAGTTGAGATAAGTGCATTTTAGGCTCTGTTGCGAGGTATTTCAAAGCAATCAAAGAGGAAGCGACTTTGACTAATGAACTAGCATTGAAGGGTGGTAGGTTTTATAAAACCTGAGAACATTGATTAGATGAAAGGGTGAAAAGCTTGCTGGCTTTAAGGCAAAGAGTTAAAAAAAGAGCGGGCAGGAGGCTGACTTATTTATGGAAAGTGACCAACTTCTGGAAATGTGAGCCTCTTACAGGATGAGGAAAGGGCTACAGGGTTGAGATTAGGACAGGAATGCATTTGTTGCGCTTAAAATTTTCCCTGAAAAGAAATGAGCTCTTTGGGGATTTTTGATATTGCTGAATATTGTCTTCTTTTATTTTACTCAGTGGTGGGAGGATTCGGTTATTTGATGTCCTTGAATGGCTGAAGTATAGTTGTTGATCCTGGCAACATTTGAAAATGGCCATTTGGTGACCATGGTTGTGCTCTCATCAGAAAGGAAAAAAAAAAAAAAACCCAAAAAAAACACACATGGGGTTTTTGGGAAATGGCCATGGAAAGCTATGCTAGAGCAGTATCGAACAGCATTCCTTAGCATGTAGTGGACTATATATATTTATTTATTTGCATCCTGTCTTTATTATTTTTACAGATAACTCAAGGCAATGAACATATCCTATTCTATCCTATCCTATCCAATCCTATCCCATCCCATCCCATCCCAATTCCATATTCTCTCCTCTCCTCTCCTCTCATTTATTCTACTCTACTCTACACTACTCTACTCTATTCTTATTCCATATTCTATTCTATTCTATTCTATTCTATTCTATTCTATTCTATTCTATTCTATTCTTATTCCATATTCTATTCTACTCTATTCTATTATTCAATATTCTATTCTATTCTATTCATATTCCATATTCTATTCTATTCTATTCTATTCTATTCTATTCTATTCTATTCTATTCTATTCTATTCTATTCCATTCCAATTCCATATTCTCTTCTCTTCTCTTCTCTTCTCTTCTCTTCTCTTCTCTTCTCTTCTCTTCCTGTTCTGTTTTAGTATACATATATATTTGTGTGTGTGCGTCTGTCTGTTTATCTGTTTCTCTCTCTCTCTCTCTCTCTCTCTCTCTCTCTCTCTCTCTCTCTCTCTCTCTCTCTGTGTGTGTGTGTGTGTGTGTAGGAATGCCTATCTACATGCATGATGAGAATTTACACCACCAGCACCCCAAAACTCCATCCCAAACATTAATTGTAACACAGAGATTGGAACAGATTTTCTGATTAACACACGGACAAATGATAGAGAACCAGAAATTAGCTGGCTTTCCCCATGCCTGGAAGCAAACAACAACAACAACAACAACAAAATCAGTCAAAAGAGATAGAATGGGGAAAGGGGGAAAAAAAAAACCCGAGCCAATTTTCATTGACTCAGATCAATGAAAAAGATATCCTTTGGGTGGGAGAGGAAAATTTGAGTTGGGCCATTTGCTTTCAATATGTTGCCAGCATCATCACCAGCATTCCGTTGCTGACGAACCAACTTCTCTAACCATAAGGGGCCATTTTTTCAGCCTCAGCTGAAATTGCTTAGAAAGGAACACCTTCGCAGCTTTTACCCAAGACATTGTTGTGGAAGAAACAGTCGGGGTGGCAGCCAATCCAGTGATTTAATCTGCCTGACATTTACAGAAATCATTCCTGGGTGTGGTGACATATTGACTGACTTTGTAACCAGAACTGGCTGTTAACTTCTGCAAGGTTTTCATCAAGCTACGTAAGTGAGAAATTTAAATGACACATAGAGGTTTTTTTTTTTTTAACCCTGTGCATTTCGTTACCAGTCATTTTATTTTGCTCACGGACGTCTTTACTTCTCTGTGTTCCTTTCCATCGCAAATGCAGGTGCTCCTATATTCCTTGGTCTCTAATTAAGTTTGCTCTGATTTGAACAGATTGGAACTTAACTGATTAAGTGCCTTAAATTATTCTTCCCGACAAAATGATAAAAGTTACAATCTGTTCTAAGATGATCTACAGCTTGGCAGATTCTATATTCATTTATCTATTTTTTTTTTTTTTTGGTCAAACAAGGTTGTTGGTTTTTTGGGTTTTGTTTTTTTTACACATATACAGCCATATATCTTTTAAAGTCATCAGAACATTTGAATAGTTCATGAGGCTTGGGAAGGAAGCAAGGTTGCGAGAGGGGAGGGAAGAATATATTCCAGAAAAACTGCACACTTCAGAAATAATTTCAGCTCCATTTAAAAAGCATTTAGTTCAAGTATGACGCACCAACCATTATGCATTTGTGGAAACCAATTTCGCATGAGCTACGGTTAAGCTAGCTTTTCCGAGATGTGTTCAAAAGGTGACAGTTCGGCTGTTTTACAAGCCTTGTGTGTTCACACAAACGCTTTTCAACGGCTTTGTAATTTAAAATGAAAGAAAGAAACTGAAATAAGCATAGCTCGAATCTCCATTTCTTTTATCAGGCTGGTGTTTTGCCAGAACTGTTGTCTTAAATGCTTTGCTTTACATAAAGGAGACCTTGGATCAGATATCTGGGAATCTGGGAAGCGATGAAAGTTTTTAGATTAATAGGAAGACACCCCAAATTGCATTCATTCCTAATCCTGAAAACTCAAACTACGTTTCAGCCCAACCAACCGAGCTTGGAAAAATAGGAGAAAAGAGAACTTGGACCTCCTGAATGAAAGATCAAATATAAATCAAATAAATATGAGTAAGCCTGAAGAAGGAAACAACCTATTTCATATAGGTGTCCCTGTTTTAAAAATGTCTGAAGTAGGAAGTAGGTAGAATCTGGTTCTTCCTTTCCATAAATGTCCCTTCAGGATCTGGATTAAGGTTTTAAAATGGAGGCATAGTACAGAGACATTCATTTGGGTGCTTTGCTGCTACACCAGCTGGGTTCATTGGTACCAATCTTGAGGGAAGAGGCAGGTGGTCATAATTTTCAGGGGGAAAAAAACCAAAACAATTTTGCTGATCTTGTCAATCTTGTTCTGACATCCTTTGGAAGAGGCCTTTCTCTGAGATTGACTTGAGTGTTGCTTGAGGCAAAAGCCTAAATACCCTGTTTCACCGAAAATAAGACATCCCCTGATAATAAGCCCAATTGGGCTTTTGAGCGCATGAGCTAAAATAAGCCTCCCCCTGAAAATAAGCCCATATGAGAAGAGCTGCCAGAAGGCAAGAGCAGCTAAAGCAAAGAGGACGACTCGGGAGTAAGGCCAAGAGATTATTGGCCCCTCCCATAAGGCTTAAAAGACCAGCAATGGCTCTTGGGCTCTTTGAGGGAAAACAACGTTGTTCTTGTCTTGCTGCACTTATCTCTTGTCAGTGTCTTCTGCTTCTGAACTTTTGCCAAGAGAAGCCTTTGGCAGTTTGCCTAATTATACCAAGGTTGGTGATTAGACTGAAGAATTTGTCTTATAAAGAATTTGTTTTAATTTAGTTTGGACTACGCTGAGAATGAGTTAATTCTCAGCTGTTCTAATAAAGTCTGTTTGTTTTGGAACTGTTTGAGAATAATACTACCTACTTGGGCCTGGGTCACAACAGCCTCCTGCAACCCTCTGCCAGTGAAAGCGGAGCTCGGAAGGGCCGCACACAGCCCTCCTGAGCTCCGTTTTCACTGGCAGAGGGTTGCAAGAGGCCATGGCAGCTGAAAACGGAGCTCGGGAGCCTGTTTTCACTGGCAGAGCACTTGGGCCACAACAGGTGCCCCTGACAGGAGTGACGTTGAGCCAGCCATGCCCATTCCAGTCCCCCGAAGTCAAATACAAAACATGAGGCCCTCATAATGAAATCGAGTTGGACACCCCTGTTCTAGGGGTTTCCTTAATCTCAGCTGACCCAGAAATTAAGCTTTGTGATGTCTTATTGGCGCATGAGTGTTGTGGGGAATCTGATGCGTCATGAATGAGAGCGTATTGTGGGAAGAAATTATAAACCTATATAAAATGGTGTTAGAAATACTGCATAGGGAATCCTACATTAACTAACCCAGGTCTCCAACAACATTACCGATTAATGAAACCAAGATGCAAATGTTGCCCGGAGCCTCTGTCAAACGATAATAACAAAATCCCTTAAACTCACAGCAAACATAAGAATGAATGAATCACTGACTTCAAACTGTAAACACACACAACTCAATTAATGTAAACAATGTAAACATAATTATAATGCTCAATTAATGTAAACAATGTAAACATAATTATAATGCTCACAGTTCAAAGAGTCTGCATCTTAATCAATCCCTTCTCTGGATCAACACCTACATATAATCACACTCCTCAAGTGTCATACACTAGAACCATCATGCATTCACATTCACACCCCTCATGTCCACAGCAAGAACCTGACCCCCCGTATAAAACAACTTATCTGTACCCCATTTTCTCTGTTAGCTACCCCCACGGGCAAAGCTCTGTTTTGGGGAATCAATAAAATCTATTTCTCACAGCTGTCTGGATTTCATGTTGATTTGTCCTTGAGCAACCCTGGCTTGAGCTGGAAGCCCAAATTATTCTTCTTACAGTATGTCTCTGCATCCAGACAAGTACATCGGAAGGCGTCATTCAAGATGGTTTAGGGAACCAATCAGCACCCAGAAGTGGGATTAATCTGGACTTCTAAACTAGAATTGTGTTTGCTGGATTGAGACCCGAGAACCCCCATTTAACCTTCTTTCTCATTGAGAATTTGGCTTCACAGAGGATAATTTCTGGTCCATCAGCCTTCCCAAACCAACAGATTAGCTGTGATCATCTCCGTTTTGAGCCCATTATGGACTTTTTCCCCCCGGTGCACTTTTTGGTTCTCAAATGCACATGGAAAGCGCTTTCATACGAACACTCGCTTCCTTAGTTGGCAGAAACAGGATAAAGCATTCGCAGGGAGGAAAAAAAAAACAGGTCAAGGGGCCAAACTGGAAGAACTAGCATAATTTCACATCAATTTCATCAATAGGAAAGGGAAGATGGCTGGCGGTGGAGATATATAGGGACAGGAAAGGAGAAACAGGACAAAGATGGAATCACGGGGACACAATTTTACCCATCGTCTAAATAGCTAGTACAAAGACATGTGCAGCTGGAAATGCAAGCGGATGAAAACGTTTAGAAACAAAAGGGATTATATATACAGTATATCTATATCTCTCTCTATATATATATATATATATATATAAAAGAATTGAATAACAGCAGCAGGTAAGCTAGTTTTCTCTACGTTTAGAAATAAGGCAGAAAAAGAAAAGCAGCAACAAACCCAAAAACGAAGAAGGAAACCAAAAGAGAAGTAAACAAACAAACAAACAAAAAATACAAATCAAAACTGAATTGAGGTTGGTAAGGTGGTCTTTAATGTGTCACAAGTTTTCACAAGGACAAAGTTGGAGAAGGGGAAAAAAATAAACCCCATAGCGATTGTCTAGCTCATGCAGAACCAGCGGTGATCATACCTTGACCCATCCTATTCATCCTTGTGGCACTTTAGGAAGAGAAGTATATAAGCTACGTAAGTTTTCAAAAGGCATTTAAACTGTCACATGTCCCACGGAGCACTTTAACTGGCACATCCTTGGTAGTCTCTGAGAAAGTGCCCCATGGCAAAGCCGGTGTGGGGGGTGGGAGGGGCAGTTCTTTTCCAAAGAAAAATGTACATATACCGTGTTTCCCCCAAAATATTATTCTCCCTGGATAATAAGCCCTCCCTGAAAATAAACCCTCCCCCAAAAATAAGCCCTCCCCTGAAAATAAACCCTCCACGAAAATATTTAAATGCATGCACAGCTAGTCCCCACCATTTCCTCTGGTTAGGGTCGGGGAGACAGAGCTGGAAATCAGGTAAGATGGCTCCACGTGCCTCAAAATAATAAGACCTCTCCGAAAATAAGGCCAAGCACTTATTTCGGGATTCAAAAAAATATAAGACAGGGTCTTATTTTCGGGGAAACACGGCATATATATATATATATATATATATATATATATATATATATATATATATACATACACACACACACAAGTGCATTAATTTAAGATTGGTAGAAGAGGACTGCAATATTGCTTTCCAGTTGGGACTGGAATACAAATGCTTCCAAGGAGAGAAAGAATATTTCCAGCAATCGCATCTCCCAAATCGTCAAAAAGAAGAAGCATTTGTGTGATTGTATCTCATTGCGATTAAACCAGAGGCGGTCAGTAAAAGTGCTTGGCTTCATTGTCAATTCACACAGCAAGCTTTAATCACCCACATGCTTTTGGGAGAAGCAGAAGGGAAAGGGGAGGCCTACAGTAGCTAGCAACTCTTCCTAGCCCCAATATACAACTTTCTAAAACACAGAACACATGCGAGACAAACCACTAGCTTTTTCTACCAAAAGGGGGAAAAAAAGGGAGGGAAGGAATGGTAGAATTGTAAGGGATTCGCCTTCTGCACTGAAGGGGGTTAAAAAGGGGTACAGAATTTCAAAGTGCAGCACGGATGGCTTAGAAACGTAACCTCTTCAACGTTCAGTTTGGAGTCCATGCCTATAAGTCATCAATAAATGGATTGCAATGGCAGTTAGCTTGGCTGGGGTCTTTCCAAATGGGGTTACAAAGTCGCCATGAATAAAATAAGAGCAACGGAGGAAATACGTTTGGGATTTAGGTAATGCCCATGCCGAGAACTGTGAAGTATCAGAGTTCATCGTGTCTATGTTTTGAGAACAGGATGTTCTCAAATTGTTTTGTTGAAAATACAAGCATATTGCAAGACTAAAGACTAAGACAGCCTCAAAAAAAAATTTTTTTTTTTTAAATAAATGGAACATATGTCATGTGGCCTGTAAATATGCCTGTGGCAACAGGGAAGAATTATGCAGCAGTGTTGTTTTGCGCATGTACACGCCGCCAATAATGCAAGCCAGATTAACTGGCAAGTAAGGAGCAAGCTACGAAGCATCACCAACCTCCAGAGGTATGAGATCAAGAGGGCTGGCAGAATGAATGCTAGGGGCCCTATTAAGAAAAATATGCTATGATTCCGATAGAAGAGAAGATTTGTAGCTCAGAGCTGAACTGTGGGGTTCCTGCTGCTCTCTCAACTTGGTGGCTTTCTTGTAGATGTTTCATTACCCAACTAGGTAACATCATCAGTGATAGAAGGGAATG
Organism: Arizona elegans; assembly: GCA_022577455.1. Taxonomy (NCBI): domain Eukaryota; kingdom Metazoa; phylum Chordata; class Lepidosauria; order Squamata; family Colubridae; genus Arizona; species Arizona elegans. The sequence goes on along the minus strand of JAKOOJ010000005.1, from coordinate 92,616,304 downwards.
GGTTTGTGAAGAGGAGGAGGAGGAGGAGGAGGAGGACGACGACTGTGGGATCCTTGGTGTTCTCTGAACTTGGTGGTTTTCTTGTAGATGTTTCATTACCCAACTAGGTAGCACTATCAGTAATAGAAGGGAATGGGGTTGTGGACCAGAGGAAGGAGAAGACGAGGAGGAGGAGGAGGAGGTGGTGGTAGTGGAGAAGGAGAAGGAGGACTGTGGGGTTCTGGGTGCTCTCCGAACTTGGTTACTTGAACTTGAAGATGTTTCATTACCCAAATAGGTAACATTTTCATGTCTGCAAGAAAACAACTACCCTATGATTACATATGGACACCTATTGTTCTGGAAGGGAATTCTTTTTGAGTGAAAGAGAGAAACAAATCTTCAGCATAGATCCAAAACTCAGAGATGCTCCTGTGTTTGGAAACACTCGTAAGGAGTGTTGAATTTAACACTTAGTTTAAACACTCAATAAGGAAGGGAGATTTGGCAAATCTTCACCAAAGTGAAGACACATAAGGCAACCTGTTTGGTGGGTTCTTGTTGTGGCTCCGTTGCCTGAGCCTGGGCTATCGACAGATGCAGACTCTGAGAGTGAGGGAGAGGAGTTGGCAAGACCTCCCTCTCCAGGACCCTCCTCTCTGGCAATGCCTCCGGAGGACTCCAAAGGCCAAAAGATAGGCTCAGAGCTAAGCACGTCCCCGCAGCCACAGGTGGACAGCGACAAAGAAGATAAGTGCTGGCTGGACCCTCGGCAGAGGCGCAGGGAGAAGCGTGCACAGCAGAGGGTAAGGCGTGCCAGAGATTAGCTGAGTCACTGGACCACACCCCACAGGGTATAAATGTGGGTGTGGTGGCCGGTTCAGTTTGTGACGAGCAAAAACTGGAAATAATCCATGATCTCTGCGTTACTGGACTTTGCCTGCTTTATCATACTGCATTTGGATTAATCCTTGTATTGTTGAAACTCTGCCTATTTTATCGGAATGCTTGCAGTCTAATCTTTGTTTTGTGTGAGTAAAGTCTGAATTGGCAGCTAGCCACTGGGTTGCTGCCAGCTTTATCTTCAAAGAGTTTTATCGTGTGGCTCATTAACTCTGGGCCATCTGTGGGGGTGCATGTGTGGTACGGGGACAGAACAGTTCTTTTTAATCTTTTAAAATCAGCTGGAACAGGTAATCCTCGATTTACAGCCACAAGTGAGCCCAAAACTTCTGTTGTTAAGCGAGACATTCTTCAAGTGGGCTTTGCCCCATTTTACGATCTTTCCCTGCCACCGTTGCTCAGTGAATCACTGCAGTTGATAGGTTAGTAGCACGGCTGTTAAGTGAATCTGGCTTCCCCATTCGTTTTTGCTTGTCAGAAGGATCACCCAAAGGGGATCAACATGCTTTTGGGACACAGCAATGGTCATAGGTATGGACCAGTTGCCAAACATCTGAATTTTGATCACATGATCGTGGGGATGCCACAAAGTGTCGTAAGTGTGAAGAACGGTCGTAAGTCACTTTTTTTTCAGTGCCCTTGTAACTTCGAATGGTCGCTAAATGAACTGTTGTAAGTTGAGGACTACCTGTAAATTTCACGGGCACAGTCTTGCCAAGTCTATTAGCTAAGGCCTGTTCCAGTGGTGGGTTTCAAAATTTTTTACTACTGGTTTTGTGGGTGTGGCTTGGTGGGCGTGGCATGGCTTGGTGGGCGTGGCAGGGGAAGGATACTATAAAATCTCCATTCCCTCCCTACTCCAGGGGAAGGTTACTGCAAAATCCCCATTTCCTCCCGATCAGCTGGGACTTGGGAGGCAGAGAATAGATGGGGGTGGGGCCAGTCAAAATTTCCACTTCCGGTTCTCCAAACTACTCAAATTTTCCACTTCCGGTTCTCCAGAACTGGTCAGAACCTGCTGAAACCCACCTCTGGACTGATCCCACCTTTTCTTAAAGGTGTGTGTCTTTCTTGAGGTATTGACAGCACTAAATTAAAAATCTCCAAACAGGGAGAGAGAAAAAAATCCATCCAATGATGCCTGAATTAAGGAAAACTTTTCCGCTCTGAGTTGAATATTCTACGTATGCTCCTTTGCTACGTGAAGAAGCTTTTACCTCACCTATTTTGTACACCAGGTGACAAATTCACCTTTTATTAGAAGTCCAAAGTCTCAGGAAGGAATATCCTAAAGAGTTTGCATTCAATATTTATGAAATATGTGTGGCACTTCATCCCGGATGTCAAAAAGGGAGAGAAAATATAGTTATTCATGCGCTAGGCTAGACGGGACTTAATATGCAAGCAGATTTTTTTTAAAAAAATCTTTAAAAAAGGGGGGGGTTTAAATCAATACAACGGGAAAAACGACATCCCTGACCATTTTTATGGCAGATGGGTATTAAAGGGAAGAAGAAACAGTGATAAAGCTAATGTTGCTTTAGTGTAACAGCATGTGTGTATGATTATGGGGAAACAATAACAACAACGGCGTGCAAGACACATGCTATCGGCAGTCCAAGAGATTGAATTTTCTCATCTCCCTGGTAGGGTTCACTGATGCTTGCAAAATTATTCCGGTGGGAGAATCCTGACTTCAAGTGTGTGATTGTGAAGTCTCTCTCTCTCTCTCTCCCCATTCCAACTCTTACCTTAAAATTAAAGGTAAAGGTTCCCCCGCATATGTGTGTTAGTCGTTCCCGACTCTAGGGGGCGTTGCTCATCTCTGTTTCTAAGCCGAAGAGCCAGCGCTGTCCGAAGACGTCTCCGTGGTCATGTGGCCGGCATGACTAAATGCCAAAGGTGCACGGAAGCGCTGTTACCTTCCCACTAAAAGTGGTCCCTATTTTTCTACTTGCATTTTTTTACGTGCTTTCGAACTGCTAGGTTAGCAGAAGCTGGGACAAGTAACGGAAGCTCACTCCGTTACGCGGCGCTAGGGATTCGAACCGCTGAACTGCCGACCTTTCTGATTGAGAAGCTCAGCGTCTTAGCCACTGAGCCATCACATCTCTTTACTCTAAGTTTATTTCTGGAGTTGACTTCTTTAAAAAAAAAATACAACCCCAAAAATCAGTTATCTCACTAGAGTGTCAAAATTGCTGTGCTATTTAGCAGTTCGCTCTTTAATCAATCCGCTCTGCATCATAAATGAGGTTTTGGTCCGTCTGCTCGGTCGCTGTTGTGCTTAAAAGGGTTTCATGGCATCGAAATAAAAATGACAACCGCATGCACACTGTCATACGTATGCCAAGTATGTGTATAAAATGGGGTGGGTGGGTGTCCATGGGGAAAATCGAGGAGAACAGGGGAAGCAAATTATTGGACACACCAATTAGGAAAGAATGAGTGGCGGATACAGCTTCACACACGGGGAGAGGAGACACGTGAATCAAAGTCTATCTTCTTGCACGTACTTCTGCTTTTCCCGGGAGTCTCTGGACTTCGGGCGGTTCTGTCGATTCGCCGTAGCTGGCAGAGAATGGACCGAAGAGCTTTTCTTGCTAGATGCATAAGAAGAGTGGGAAGAGTGAGAGAGACTCGCCCGAGAATGGCCGGCGTTGTGGTCGTACTGCATCAAGCAGAAGATCCAGTCCGTTGGCACCAGCTCGAATTCATAAGGTGGGTTGGCTATAACAAAACTGGGAAAAGAAAAGAAAAGAAAAAAAAAAAAAGAAAACCACAAGAAGTAATGGATGGAAGTTTATTCAAAGAGGAATCCAACTTAGAAGGAAGGAGAAATTTCCTGTCCGTGAGAAAAATTGATCAGCGGAACAGCTTTTGCCTCCAGAAGTTGTGGAGGCTCCGCCACTGGAGGCTTTCAAGAAGAGAAATTTATTTCTCCAGCTCCATTATTCTGTAATTCTGATATTCTGTTTGTTATTCTGTTATACTTCCCATTCATTAGCTTTATTGGTTCTCAGCTGTATATGAATTCTTTCTTTCTTTCTTTCTTTCTTTCTTTCTTTCTTTCTTTCTTTCTTTCTTTCTTTCTCCCTCCCTTCTGTCTCTATCTGTCCCTTCCTTCCTTCCTTCCTTCCTTCCTTCTGTCTGTCCCTTCCTTCCTTCCTTCCTCTCTCTCTTTCTTTCTCCCTCCCTCCCTCCCTCCCTTCTGTCTCTATCTGACCCTTCCTTCCTTCCTTCCTTTTGTTTCTTTCTTTCTCTCCCTTCCTTCTGTCTCTATATGTCCCTCCCTCCCTCCCTCCCTCCCTCCCTTCCTTCCTTCCTTCCTTTCTCTGCCCTTCTCACTGTTGCAGCGACTGGGCAGTTCATAGAATAATAAAAAGTTTAAAAAGATAATACAAAACACTTAAAATTAGGAAAATTAAATAAAAACCAAGAGGAGAGGCAACAGGGCAGTGGGAAATCTTCTCTCTACTCCGTCAGCCGCCACCCACCTAATGGGGTCCAGGCCAACCAGCAGAAGCAAGCTTTAGGCTCTTCCAGAAGGCCAAGATTGCCAGGGCGGCTCTTGCCTCCAGCAGGAGACTCAAAGTTCTTTTGGCAGACAGGATCCGAAGTAGGCCTTTCCTGCTGGAGCAAATGGGATGGACCAACCTATTTGGGGGAGATGGCTGGACCCTGACATAAAGGGCTTTGATAGGTGGTAACCAACACCCTGAGTTTGCCCCATTTCACCACTTTTCTTGCCGCAGTTGTTAAGTGAGTCACTGCAGTTGTTAAATTAGTCGCAAGGTTGTTAAAATGAATCTGGCTTCCCCATTGAGTCTGCTTGTCAGACAATCACAAAATGGGATCACGTGATCCTGGGGGACACAGCAACCATCATAAATATGAGCCAGTTGCCAAGCATCTGAATTTTGATCACATGACCATGGGGAGGCCGCTTGTGAAAAAGGGTCACTTTTTCCAGTGCCGTTGTAACTTTGAACAGTCATTAAATGCACTGTTGTAAATCGAGGAGTCTCGGTAAATTGTTTTTGTGCACAGATTAGACAGTCCTTTGACTCAGGACAATGTCATGTGCCAGATTTCCTCAAATTCAACAATTGTCCTCAACGACAACAAGCTATATGCAGTGGTGGGATTCAGCCGGTTCGGGCCAGTTCAGGCGAACCGATTTTTAAATTGCTGGCTGGTCACTTCACTCCCAGCCCCGCCCCTTCCAGGAGTCCCCATGCACCCTGTTTTGACTCCCAGGAGGCTGCAGGGAGGCCTACTAAGCCCAAAACAGGGCATGGGGGAGTGTGGCGCGGTCCTCCCCAGCCGGTTTTTGCTCCCAGGAGGCTGTAGGGAGGCCTACTAGGCCCAAAATGGGGCGTGGGGGCAGCGCCCCTCCAGCCCATTCTTACTCCCAAGGGGGTGCAAGAGGCCGAATGCTGCCTGTCACACCCCCTAGCCACACCCACTATGGCCACGCCCACCCAGCTGGTCATTAGGTCAGAGAACCAGTTGTTAAATTTGAATCCCACCACTGGCTATATGACAGATATATAATAAACACAATGGATTGGGCTGTGTGGATTATCATTCACCCCACCACTTCGATCTGAAGGAACAGCAAAACAAAATCCAGGAATAAGGTTAAATTACAATTCATGTCATTCCCCAGGCTCTCAAAAACTGTCCTTCCTTTCCTTTCAACGTCTCACTCGAGAAAGAATTGTGGGAAATTTAAACATTCTGGTTTGCAGGTCCTGTCAAGCCACGAATGTTTTTAAAGCAGTTGTCTATTTCTATCTATTTCTGTGGAAAAGCAAGAAGATCTCTGGTGCTATCAAGGGTACAAGCTATTGAATAACTGTTTTCTGGGTAAAAAAAACCCCACCTAATGAATGGTTGGAAATAGGGGTAAAATGCTCTGAAGTCTGCTACTGGTTCGCTTCACTACCAGTTTGCTTCACGCGCATGCGCAGTGCACACCAAATGCGCCCCACAAGTGCTACCGCACAGTGCTGAAAAAGGGGGATTAAGAAGCCTTTTCTGAGTCTGCAAAGGTAAGTAGAACAGCGAAGGGGGGGAAACAGCTGTGCCGCGTGATTTAGATTCGCTAGAAAGCAGGATTTCTTGAATTCTAGCAAATATAAACTGCGCGGCACAGCTGATCGTCGGAAATACTGGTTCGCCCGAACCGGTAGCATTTTTTTAAACTACTGGTTCTCCTGAACCGGTCCAAACCGGTAGCATAAAATAGTAGTATTTTAAATGTTTCCTGGTTGGAAACATTTAAAATAACAAGGATCAGGCCCCAAAGTTTGTACATACCGTTTCGTGCATTGAGGCGTGCTTGAGTTGAAATCTCTTAATCGATATATCCCGAAGCAGAGCATATTGTAAGTTTTCAAAGCTTTACAAAATAGATCTCCATAACAACCACCATCCTAGGAAACAATAAGCAAACAAACAAATGCATAAAAGAAACGTCATTTCTCCCACCCATACCCACACCCAATACCTCAGTTATCACTATGACACGGAACATGAGGGAAATAATTTAAATCGGTAGTTCCTTGCCAAAGAAAGAAAGTGTTAAGGGAATCCGTTGCAAGTGAGAGACAATTTCCTCAAGGAACTCTCTCATTTAAATGTTTAATCTTGGAACAGCTAATAAATATGTGCACAACAACAACCCTAAGCACAATCAAAGAGCTGGAAATGGGAACACCAATTGAGTCTTGTTTGAAATGAACTCCCAAGTTTGGGATCCGCAGATCAGCTGTTTCACAAATTAAGAACAATGCCATTCGGGATGATTAAGAATACACAACATTGGCTTTCTTGTTCTAATCTTGGAAATAGCTTCATTTGTTGATGTTGTCAATTGTCATGAAGGTAGTTTGGATTATAGCAAGGAGGAGATGACGTCATAGGACAGGACTGCCCCACCTTGCTCTGAGAAAAGGGAGGAAGAGGAGGAGGAGGAGGGAAGGTGGAGAAGAAAAGGAGGAAGAGGGAAGGTGGAGAAGAGGAAGAGGAGGAGGAGGAGGGGGAAAGATGGACAAGGGAAGGAAAAAAGGAGGATTAGGGAAGGTGGAGAAGAGGAAGAGAAAAGAAGGGGAGGAGAAGATGGAGAAGAAGAAGAAAATAGAAGAGAAGGGAAAGGAGGAGGAGGAAGGAAGGTGGAGAAGAGGATAAGAGCAGGAGTTAAAGGGAAGGTAAAGAAGAGAAAGAGGAGGAGGAGGAGGAGGAGGGAAGATGGAGAAGAAGAGAAGAGAAGGAAAAAAGGAGGAGGAGGAAGGAAGGTGGAGAACAGAAGGAGAAGGAGGAGGGAAGGTGGAGAAGAGGAAGAGAAGAGAAGAAGGAGGAGAAGGGAAGATGGAGAAGAAAAAGAAGAAAAGAGAAGAGAAGGTGGAGGGAAGGTGGAGAAGAGGATGAGAAGAGAAGGAGGAGGAGAAGAAGAAGGGAAGGTAGAGAAGAGAAAGAGGAGGAGGAGGAAGAGGAGGAGGAGGAGGAGGAGGGGAGGGGAAGCAGGAAGAGGAGGAAACATTTTATATATCAAACTTTCCAACTTCCCTAAGTTATCCATTTATTTTGGATTACAGGAATCCAATATGTTCAGCTTCCCAGATTCACATTCATATAAACAAACGAAATGTATCCGTTGCTCCAGCCTAACCCGTCTCGCAGATAGTCTCAGGCAGGCCAATCTTCCATAGCTTCTTTGGCTCACTCGTGAAGATCTTACCCCAAGGTCTGCAAAAGGTCCATCCAACAAGGCCAGCTGAGCCACCCGGCACCTGTCCCTATTGGTCAACGTCTGGGGGGTGCTGTAGCCGCCCCGGAGTGCATTCTCTTCAGCAATCAGGGACTCCAGTTCTGGCGTGGCCCCTCCCGTCACCAAAGTCCGTATCAGGGTGAGAATATTGTCGTTGAAGTACGTCTGTGGAGATAAGAAGATGTCTCCTTAAAGCAAACCACTATTAAAGGCCCTTTTCTGCACCAAAGTTCTTGGCTGTCTCTTCAAATAATTTCCCTCCGAAAATGCACAGACCGCAGACCCCAATTACTCTATTTTCTTCTGCCCTATTAAGCTTCCACTGGATTTGTCCCCACCTCCCACTATGTGTATGTCTCCCTCTCCCTCTCTGTCTCGGTGTATGTACATATCTAACTCAGGATTGATTTGGATTAAAGTACAGAAATGTAAATCATGCGTGTTCCCTATAATTGTCCTGAAACTGCCTCCCTTCTCATGGCCTTCATGTCTAATAGCAGCCTGGAGGACCCTCCATTGCATAGTCTGGACCGCATTTAAAGATCATAGAGCCCAGCTTGCATTTTTTTAAAAATAAAAAGGTAAAGGTTACCCTCGCACAGATATGCTAGTCGTTCCTGACTCTAGGGGGCGGTGCTCATCTCTGTTTCAAAGCCCAAGTGCCAGCACTGTCTGAAGATGTCTCCGTGATCATGTGGCCAGCATAGCTAAACACCAACAGTGCAGGAACGCTGTTACCTTCCCACCAAAGGTGGTCCCTATTTTTCTACTTGCATTTTTTACATGCTTTTGAACTGCTAGGTTGGCAGAAGCTGGGACAAGTAACAGGAGCTCACCCCGTTACGCGGCACTAGGGATTCGAACCGCTGAACTGCTGATCTTTCGATTGACAAGCTCAGTGTCTTAGCCACTATATTTTAAAAATATTTTTAAAAATATTGGTCACTAATATTCCTCGGTGCTTTGGGTGTCATTCCTGATTCCTTGAACCTGGTGGAATTTTAATTCTCCTTTCTTCTCTAAATGGTATTTCACCTATCCCTGCTATTTTCTTGTCTGCCTGTCTGTCAGTTTGTCTCTGTCTGTCTGTCTGTCTATCATATCATATCATATCAGATCAGATCATATCTCTATCAGTATCTATCATCTGTCTATCTATCTATTATTTATCAGTATCTGTCATCCATTCATCGCCTGTCCCTGCTATTTTCCTGCCTGCCTGCCTATTTGTCTGTCTGTCTGTCTGTCTGTCTGTCTGTCTATCTATCTATCTATCTATCTATCTATCTATCTATCTATCTATCTATCTATCTATCTATCTCTATCAGTATCTATCATCTGTCTATCTATCTATCTGTCAGGTTTCGATGCCATCTCAAAATAAAGGAATTTCCAAACGGCCAATCTTTAAGGAAATTTTCTCTTTATTGAGCATAGTGATCTGTCCCTGGCTCTTTCGCGGTCAGTACTGACCTTTGCCCCCCAATCCCTCCCTTTCCGATCCTCAATTCTCTGCATCTCATTGGTTATCTTCCAAGCCACTTTCCTCATCCCTTCTCCGTCAGATCACAGGAATGTCTCCCTCCTTCCATCTCCGAGGAGACAGAATCTTCAAAGGAATTAAGTAGGCAAAAGTTCAAGCTTCTCCTCTCCTTATATATGTCAGTGCTAGGACGCTGACACTATCATTTATCAGTAACTGCCATCCATCTATCCATCCATCCACCCATCGCCTATCCCTACTATTTTCCTGTATCTGTCTGTCTGTCTCCCTCCCTCCCTCCCTCCCTCCCTCCATCTATCTATCTACCTACCGACCTACCTTCCTCTCTTTTATATGAATATATGCTCATTTTACACAGTGACTTCAACAAGTCTATTATCTGCGGTGCCTCATTTTCTTTTAGCAAAATTTCCGTCACTCCATAAAAGAGCCATCCTAAAAGGATTTCAGGACAGTCTTTCCATCTCCCTTCGACTTTACTTCCCTCTTTTCGATCACATCCATGATTACTTGAGCAGCCCACGTTAAGCATAGACTTCCTGATGATTTCTCTGATCTCCCTTAAATAAATTCCCCGTTTGACTCCTTATCTTTTTATCCGTTGACATTCTTGATGATGGGGCCTTTGTGATTTTCCAGGTTGGCACTGGAAGCCTGAATTCATTTCTTGTATTTCTCCTTTGTGTTAGATTTGAACCTTTTTGTCTTTCGCTGGGCATCATGACAGCTGACAGACGCTTTCTCTCTCTCTCTCTGAAATTCGAGGGAAGTGTATTTTTTTTTTTTGGACTGTTTTGGTTTCCTGACTTTTACCTCATTCCGTGACTTTTGGGCTTCTTTTTTATATATGTTAAATGTTCCTTACCTTGATCTGAAATTCTGACTATTAGGTCCTTGAGATCAAATCTTGTTGGCACAGCTGACTCTCTTTACACTTTTCTAAGTTTAACCCACAAATTTGACACCAATCATTCACAGTCCATTGCACCAGTAAGTATCCAGGCCGACTGGATTACACTGATTGATCTTCTGTTTTCTATTACGTAGTCAATTTGATCCCAAATGTTGCATGTCTGGTGATGTCTTGAGTAGAATCTGTGTTTATGTGGCTTGAAGCAGGTGTCGCAATAAACAAGAAATTCTCTTTACAAAACTCTCTGGACCTTTACCGAGTTCAAAGCATCTTTGCCTTGGGTTCTTCGTTTCTCCAATATTTACACTGCAATCATCCATTAGCTGTACTACATCCTTTTTTCCCCCCTGTTTCACTTAGCATCTTTTGCAATCTGAAGTGGCATTTCTCAATGCCCTCTTCCTTGTACCTGCAGTCAGTCATATAGTCATTAATTTTAATAAATAGGATCCTATCATTTATCTGATTACTATCCAAGCACTTATTTAGAGATGTTCCTTCTGAGGATATTGTGGCACCATTCCTTTTATATAATAGCCTGCCCTGAATATATAATGTATGGCCATTCAAAGTCACTTGATTGAGTTGCGCAGCTATAGAAACTGAATAAACAAACAAACAGCTGAATTATGGTTCTCCATTCCAGCTCAACCAAATTCACTTATTCCCAAATCACTCATTCCAGATGTTCGTGATTTCTGCTTCTCACCTTCAATCAGCCTAGAGCTGGAAGGGACCTTGGAGGTCTTGTAGTCCAACCCCCTCCTCAAGCAGGAGACTCTATACCATTTCAGACAAGTGGCTGTCCACTCTCTTCTTAAAAACTCCAGTGATGGAGCACCCACAACTTCTGAAGGCAAGTCCTTCCACCGGTTAATTGTCCTCACTGTTAGGAAGTTTCCCCTTAATTCCAGATTGGATCTCTCCTTGATTAGATTCCATCCATTGCTTCTTGTCTTGTCTTCTGGTGCTTTGGATAATAAGTTGACCCCCTCTTCTTTGTGGCAGCCCCTTAATATACTGGATGACTGCTATCATGTTACCCCCAGTCCTTCTTTTCTCTAGACATTCTAAATTCCGGTTGCGTGTGTCAATTGTAATTTACTGGCATCATCAGTGACCAGATTTTGTTGAAGTTTTGTTCTGACCACACCATCAACTCCAGGTTTTAATGGTAAAAATATCCCCATAAATTAGAATAATCCCTCCTGACCAGAAAAAGATTCTTCATACAGTACCCAATCCTGTCTGATGTTTGAGCCAGGTTCACACAGTTGATTTGTTGAGCCTCAACACAGAAAAGGTTAGCCATTGATTTATTGTGGCTTTGACTTAGATGTTTCTTCACCTGGGAATGTTGGTTACTTTCACATCAATAGAACCCCACTTCTCCTGATTCCCCACCATTAATTCTGCTTAGTTTTAAGAAGCCACGGTGGCACAGTGGTTAAAATATAGCATTGCAGGCAAATTTTGTCCACAGCTAGCAGTTCGATCCTGACCGGTTCAAGGTTGACTCAGCCTTTCATCCTTCCGAGGTTGGTAAAATGAGGACCCAGATTGTTGGGGGAAATATGCTGACTCTGTAAACTGCTTAGAAAAGGCTGTAAAAAGCACCAAAGAGTGGCATATAAGTCTAAGGGCTATTGCTATTAGCTTTATTTCTCTCCTGTTGATCTCCCTGTACAGTGACCCTATGTCTTTTATTGTAAAGGCTGGTCCTTTATTTCAGAAAGTTGTCCTTTAGATTTATTTTATTTTATTTTATTTATTATATTGATATTGATCTATTGATCTTGATATACTGGCATTTATATTTATTTATAAGAGCCATGGTGGCACAGTGGTTAGAATGCAGGATTGCAGGCTGACTCTGCCTACTGCCAAGAGTTCAATCCTAACCGGCTCAAGGTTGACTCAGCCTTCCATCCTTCTGAAGTCGGTAAAATGAGGACCCAGATTGTTGGGGGCAAGATGCTGACTCTGTAAACCGCTTAGAAAGGGCTGTAAAAGCACTATGAAGTGGTATATAAGTCTAAGTGCTATTGCTATTTTCTTGGTCTTGCTCTTGAATTTTTCTTTGCAAAGCAAAGCTACAAACAAGCAATTTTTTAAAAATTAATTTTATCAACCTTAGTCAGATTTGCCCCTTTTTCATCTTTCTCCTTTTCCAGGTTCCTTTTTCCAAGAAAATAAAGTCACCGTATTGTTCTGGCAAGAAGGACTTTCTTAGGAATTTGATTCCCACTCTTGAGCTCACTGCAGCTGTGAAGTCTACTGCTATTTTCAAAATGGTAATCGCCTGGAATATACTTCACACATATAAGGAAAAACTAGCATAGAGAAGATAATTATCTATCTGCTTGAAGAGGTTTATTCTATAATGTTGGAAGATTTAAAGTTTGATCCAGTGGTGAAATCCAAATTTTTTTACTACCGGTTCTGTGGGCGTGGCTTGGTGGGCATGGTGTGGCTTGGTGGGAGTGGCTTGATGGGCATGGAAGGGAAAGGATATTGCAAAATCTCCATTCCCACTGCACTCCAGGGGAAGAATACTGCAAAATCCCCATTCCCTCCCCACTCCTGGGGGAAGTATATTGCAAAATCTCCATTCCCACCCCACTCTGGGACCAGGCAGAGGTGGTATTTGCCGGTTCTCCGAACTATTCAAAATTTCTGCTACCGGTTCTCCAGAACCTGTCAGAACCTGCTGGATTTCACCCCTGGTTGGATCCCAAGTGAGGCGACTCAATTAACTGGGCCTCGAAGGGTCACAAGAACAAAAATGAGCATCTCACATTTGCGAAAGTCTTATAAAATACAACAAAGAATATTTTTTTGGTGGGGGGGGGGAGAATTATTTGGCGGTTTTTAAAAAAATCACTAATCAAATAAAGATACATCTAGAACTGCAAAGTGTCTCTTCTGGGTCTGGAATGGCAAATCGCTGATGTTCCATTTATTTGGAGGTGACATTTCCTTTTGGAAATCGTTGAAAGGACAGGTTTGGGCAGTGGTGGGCTGCAACCGGTTTAACAACCAGTTCTGTGAGAGTGCTTCACCTAACGTGCTTGCATGCAGCGTTCAAAATACAGCAATTTGAAGCTCAGCTGCTTACCTTCTAAGGCAGCCACAGTAAAAGTAGAATGGCGGAGGTGCAGAAATCAGCTGTGCTGCGTGAATCAGCTGAGCCAGAAGGAAGGAAATATAGGACAGGATAGGGCGGGGGCGGGTGGGCAGGGCCAGCTGATCATTGGAAATATCAGTTCGCCCGAACTGGTCTGAACCGGCAGCAGCCAACCACTGGGTTTGGGAGAATTTTCTTCAGAGATTTAAAATCAGAATAGAGCTGGAAGGGACCTTGGAGGTCTTCTAGTCCAATCCAGAGGTGGGTTTCAGCAGGTTCTGACCAGTTCTGAAGAACTGGTAGTGGAAATTTTGAGTAGTTCGGAGAACCGGTAGTAAAAATTCTGACTGGCCCCACCCACATCTATTCTCTGCCTCCCAAGTCCCAGCTGATTGGGAGGAAATGGGGATTTTGCAGTAACCTTCCCCTGGATTGGGGAGGGAATGGAGTTTACAGTATCCTTCCCCTGGAGTGGGGTGGGAATGGAGATGTTATGGTACCCTTCCCCTGCAATGCCCACCAAGCCACGCCCACCAAGCCACACCACACCCACTAAGCCACGCCCACAGAACCAGTAGTAAAAAAAATTGAAACCCACCACTGGTCCAATCCCCTGCTCAAGCAGGAGACCCATTATATCATTCTGGACAAGTTGGCTGTCCAGTCTCTTCTTGAAAACCTCCAGTGATGGAGCATCCACAATTTCTGAAGTCAAGCCATTCCACCAACTGATTGTTCTCACTGCTAGGAAATTCCTCTTTAATTCTAGTTGGATCTTTCTTTAACTTTTAACTCTTGAAGTTTAAGAATACTCCTTGGTTTGGCCCCAAGATGATTACACTCATCTAGAGGATCACTACATCCCACGTGCAAATAACCGCCAAGGATGCAATAAATATAACAGAAGACTCTAGTGAAGAAAGAATAAGGGATTCCAAAACATGAATGAGAAGATGATTAAAGTGTTAAGGAATATCTATATCCATGCTATCCATCCAGATCTAGGCTGCTTTCTGGAAGAAAGGACACTCCTCCACCTGAAAAGTTGAAATTAGAAGTTGGAGCCGCCTCTCTTGTTCATGGGGGAGTTTCTGTCTTGTGACCAGGAATGGTCTTTATGAAGTTCAGTAGAAAGAATGGATCTCTGCATGCTGAGACTCCAGAACTAAGGTCATTATTCCAACCTCGGTGACATCCCAAAAACAGATTTCTCAACAGAACCAGAAAAATGATCCTTTATAACATATAAATCTGCCACACCAATTTAGCATGTATTTTATTATATTGCCATAAATAAGTCCGAGAGTGGTTTATCAGCTAGTAATCTGTCACAACAGCAGGGAACAGCGATATAAGTCTTGTCTTTTTATGGAGCCTGTCAACTAATATTTTAAAAAATATGTTAATTGATTGATGCTTTTGACTGCAAAAAAAATATATATCTACATTTCAAGGCATTTCAAGGATTCTCAAGGAAGAATTACGTTCTGTGACATTTGATAGTTTAATGCAAACAAGACCTTCTTCCTCTAGATTATAGTCCTAGCAATGCAACCTCTCCTTGCTTATATTATTCTATGGATGGTCTTCTGTGCTTCTGTCTCCTCCTATCCCCTCTTTCTCTTGAAATCCTAGCAATTCTCCATTCCCTGCTTTTGCTTGTCATTTCAGTTGCATGCTTATTTTCTCTTTTACTTATTTTCACTTTAGTCAACTGTTCCTGGAACTCAATAAGAGAGATTATGTTTTGTAATCTCTATGGAATTATGGGATTATAAAGCATGACCATCGCTCTTTAACTGGGGAGATGCCATAGAAAATAATCCCTCCTATTTTCTAGATAATACTGTATCTCTGGATTGAAATGCATCTATCTATCAATCACCTAGCTCTATCTATCTATCTATCTATCTATCTATCTATCTATCTATCTATCTACCTATCTACTTACCTACCTACCTACCATCTATCATTTATCCATCCATCATCTATCTATCTATCTATCTATCTATCTATCTATCTATCTATCTATCTATCTATCTATCTATCTACCTATCTACTTACCTACCTACCTACCATCTATCATTTATCCATCCATCATCTATCTATCTATCTATCTATCTATCTATCTATCTATCTATCTATCTACTTACCTACCTACCATCTATGTATCATCTATCTATCTATCTATCTATCTATCTATCTATCTATCTATCTATCTATCTATCTATCCATCCATTTTATCTATCTATCTATCCATCCATCTATCTATCATCCATCCATCTATCTATCTATCTATCCATCCATCTATCTATCATCTATATATCTAACTTATCATCCATCCATCCATCCATCCATCCATCCATCCATCCACAGTATCTATCTATCTATCTATCTATCTATCTATCTATCTATCTATCTATCTATCTATCTATCCATCCATCCATCCATCCATCCATCCATCCATCTATCCACAGTATCTATCTATCTATCTATCTATCTATCTATCTATCTATCTATCTATCTATCTATCTATCTATCTATCTATCTATCCATCCATCCATCCATCCATCCATCCATCCATCCTTCTATCCACAGTATCTATCTATCTATCTATCTATCTATCTATCTATCTATCTATCCATCCATCCATCCATCCATCCATCCATCCAGGTATTCATCCTTCTATTCCCCACCATTCAGTCAGAAATGAAGAAGCTCCTTGGATGAGTAGCGGAACATTTTCAAGGGGAAAAAACAAAACAACCCAAGGAAGTCCAGTTGCCTTTTGAATTGCATCTTTGGGTTCTCTTTTAGGTTGACTCCGGAGAGAATGTAGACCCAGAGCTGAAACTACAGCCTTACTCTTAGGATCCACACAACAACAGAAAGATGGATGCTTACCGCACTCATGAGGGAATCCAGGACGCTAACCGCGAAGGCCGTTCCACAGGCGAAAGGCTGGGTGAGATAGAGTTCTGTGTCAGGATCGTCATCGTCGTCTTGATCCAGGAACTGAACATTAGAATCGTTTACTGAAAAGAAAACGACAACGTATCTCTATCCAGAGTGGATATCGGCAGATAATTTTTATATGCTATATACACGAAGAAGAAATGGAGCGCCTGGGTAGAGACGCATCTTGAATGCTTGCATGTTGCTGAAAATGGAATTAAAATGTGTGTGGAATCTGCATTTTGAAAATAATAATAATAATAATTAGTTCGTCTTTATGGAAGGCGAAGAGTTGGAACCCCTCGGGGGGCTCTGTTAGCATTATTCAGAATGTGTACAGGTAGTTCTTGACTCACAATAGTTCATTCAAAGTTACAACAGCCCTGAAAAAATTGACCTCTGACCCTTACAGCCATTGGAGCATCCCCCGGGTCACATGATCAAACTTTGATGCTTGGCAGCTGACTCATCTTTGTGACGGTTGCAGTTTTGAGGGGGTCACGTGATACTCCTTCTGACAAGCAAAGCCAACTGGGGAGCCAGATTCACTCGGCAACCGTGTTATATTAACTTAAACAGCTGCAGTGATTCACATCACAGACGTGGCAAGAAAAAGGTCATAAAATAGGGGCAAAAGTCACTTAACAAGTGTCTGGCTTAGCAACAGAACTTGGGGGCTCAGTTGGTGTCGTAAGTCGAGGACTACCTGCCTCTAACCACCTTGCCAAGAGATGAGACCAGCTTCAGTTTTACCTGGTCCTGTGGAAAACTCACATAATACTCCCTGGGCTCGAATGCAAATGTATATACAGTAGAATCTCTGGTCACGACCATAATTCATTCCATAACTTTGGTCACAAACTGATTTGGTCATGACCCGAACCTAATTTTGGAAATTTGGTGCTTACAAAAAAAAAAAAAAAAAAAAAAAAAAAAGGCGCGCCAGGGGAAATCAGCCATGGGGAAAAAAATGTGATTTTTTTGGTCGGAACCGGATTTGGTCGTGGTCAGAAGCGTTCGTGACCAGAGGTTCTACTAGGAAGCTTCCTAAAAATTACTAGTGGATTTGCCTTCCCTGAGACCATAAAGGCACATTGAATGAATGGGGGTAGGGGTGGGGGGAGACAGACAAATGGCTGCACAAGACATTGTATGGATGCTTTTGAAGAACACTTGAGGGACAAAGTAGAAGATGCTATATGTTTCTTTTTTTTCTTTCTCTTCCCTCTCTTGCTTGTCTTGTGTCTCCAGGTTGTTTGCTTTTTTCTTTCCTTTGCTTCCTCTTATCTTCCCCTTCTTCTTCTTCTTCCTTTTCCTTTCCTTTCCTTCCTTTCTTTTCCTTTCCTTTTCCGTCCTGTACTTTACTTTACTTTATTTTCCCCTTCCTTCCATTGTTCTTCCCTTCCCTTCCCTTCCCGTCACATCACTTCCCTTCCCTTCACGTCACTTCACTTCCCTTCTTTATCCATCTACTTCCTTCACTTCACTTCTTTATCCATTTACTTCCTTTCCTTTCCTTTCCTTTCCTTTCCTTTCCTTTCCTTTCCTTTCCTTTCCTTTCCTTTCCGGTCCTATCCTGTCCTGTCCTGTCCTGTCCTGTCCTGTCCCGTCCTTTACTTTACTTTCCCCTTCCTTCCATTGTTCTTTCCTTTATCATAGCAATAGCAATAGCACTTAGACTTATATACCGCTTCATAGTACTTTTACAGCCTTCTCTAAGTGGTTTATAGAGTCAGCCTATTGCCCCCAACAATCTGGGTCCTCATTTTACCCACCTTGGAATGATGGAAGGCCGAGTCAAACTTAAGCTGGTGAGATTTGAACTGCCGAACTGCAGCTAACAGTCAGCTGAAGGAACCTGCAGTACTGCACTCTAACCACTGCACCACCTCGAATCATTCTTTCCTTTCCTTCTCTTCCTCCTCCTTTCTTCCATCGTATATCCCGTCCCTTTCCTTCCCTCCCCCTTCCTTCCATCATATCTCCCTTCTCTTCTCTTTTCGCCCCTTCCCCTTTCTCCCTCTTCTTTCCATTGTATCTCCTTTCCTTTCCTTTTCCTTCCATCGTATCTCCCTCCCCTCCCCCTCCCCTCCCTTCCCCTTCCTTTTCTCTCCCATTCTCCTCCATCTGCATCAACCTGCTTCTTTTCATAACATGACCCGTTTGGAAGGGACCAGACAGGCCATTGGAAGGAACAGTGAAGGACTCCAATTTTTTACACCGTAGGACTCTGACAAATGGCTATTACTTGCACGAACCTGAAAAGGGGACCCCATCACCTCTCTGGGAAATTGGTTCTACTGTCAAACTGCTCTTGTGGTTATGGATTTCTCCCCTCGCATTCAACTGGAATAAATCTTTCTGCCATTATTTCAAGCTTTCCATGCTGACAGAAGAGGTCTTGATCTCCTACATGCTGGGGTTGTATCATACTGTATATTATATATATGCTCAGGGTATTATCACATCCGTCTCAGCTATCTTTTGTCAAGCTAAACCCTCATCTCCAGTCTTATCCCTTCTCTCCTTCTATTTTCTTCTTATTTTGCTCTCTCTATTGCAAGGTGGCAAGGGAGACACATATGCGTGTTATGCAGGGATTAATAGCTAATAAGGACAGAATAATGAATACATGCATATCTGGAGAACACTGGCATATGCACATGTGACAGAATGGATGGTCTATGCATATATCAACAAGTAACATTGTAAATAGGAGAGTCAAATTCAATATATGGATAAAAGAGATGAGGCCCTGTTTTATCCTCGGACCATTGAAAGAAGGTTGAAGTTTTTGGGCTTGAGGTCTTTCCTCCTCCAAGTTCACGTTTCTACATTTTCAAATGACATCTATGGACAGTAGTGGCCAAAATTGTGGAAGCCTTTTGGGAAAAGTGTATTTTTGAGGTTTGATGGCTAATAACACCCCTTTTTTTGGAGTTTCAAGATAATCCTATTCCACTGCTGGAATGGCCTGGGAATAGCCCAGACCTTAACCCAATTGAAAATCGATGGAGCCAACTAAAGAAACTTGTTAGTCAGAAGCGACCCAGCAAAATCAGTTCATACATTCAGAGCTTCATCCCAGAACTTGATCATCAAAAATCACACTTGGATAAAAGAGGGGAAAAAATGCTTAGAAGCACAGTGGTTTTTAGGACATTCAACATGGAAGCTCTGAATGAAAAATTGTTCTCACAAACTAATCAGTGTCTTAAGGGAAGTTTATTTCTTTTTTTCTTTTGCAAATGTTTGTCTTTCTTTTATATGTCTGAGAACTGTTAAAATGTGTCTGTCAAATGGAGGAGGAGGAGGAGGAGGAGGAAGAGGAGGGTGAGAAGGAAGAGGAAGAAAGGAAGAAGAGGAGGGGACAGGGAGGAGGAAGAAAAGAGGAAGAAGGAGGAGGATGGGGCAGGGAGGAGGAGGAGGAGGAGGAGGAGGAGGAGGAGGAGGAGGAGGAGGAGGAAGAAAATGAATTAATGTGCAGATGCTATATAAACAGCCAGCAGACCAGATGAATGTGATCAAAGATGTACCAATGCTGTATGTATGTAGAGAAAAAGAAAAATCATTAAGAGAAGGCAGAACAAGACAGTCCGTTTCAACTGGAATCACAAATAAAACACATTCAAAGTAGCGCTGAGGAGGCAACTCTCCGATGCAGCCAGATGAAGGAAGAAGTAAGCTGAGAGCAGAAACAACAGCGGAGCAACAAGCGGTTGACGTCCAAAAGGAAAGGCGCTTTCTTACCCAATTCGGTTATCATTAGAATCTGAACTCCACTGTTTTTTTCCTGACTGTTTGAAACCAAAGGCAGAAGTTTGCCAGGTTTAGCTAGTAGGTTTTGAGGAGGGGGAGGGGGGGAAGGAGAAGGCACAGACAGAGAATACAATGAGGGCGTGAGACAAATAAAGCTGAAAACCAAAATGGAGGCAATAAATGGACAGAAGGATCACAAATCAAGCTTGTCTTTACGATCGAGAAGCAAGAAGAGGCCTTGCAGAATTCACACAGGAAAAAAAAAATGAGGATGAGTGAAGGGGCAGCATTCTCAATGCTGCCGCAAAAATGGTTAATTTATTTGAGAACTTAAGAGATGGACAAAGGAGACCTTGTTGGCTTCCAACATGCAGGGAGGAAGGCAGCTGGCTATCAAAGTATCACTAGCCCTTGAAGCGGGTCTGGCCCCCTTAGTCCCTCAAATTGAATCTGACTCAGAACAGAATATTCGGAGGGTCCTGCTCTAATTTATAGTAAAGGTAAAGATAAAGGTTCCCCGTACATATGTGCTAATTGTTCCTGACTTTAGGGGGCAGTGCTCATCTCTGTTTCAAAGCCGAAGACCCAGCACTGTCCGAAGACGTCTCCGTGGTCATGTGGCTAACTAAACGCCAAAGGCGCACGAAATGCTGTTACCTTCCCACCAAAGGTGGTCCTTTCCTTAAGCAAAGGAACTTGCTTAATCATTGTGTGGACATGTGCACACCTCTGTGTGTATGCATGTGTATCATCATCATCATCATCATCATCATCATCATCATCATCATCAATTAACTGCAGAAGGTGTCTTCATGAAGGTTATAGACCCGTGATGGCACACAGAGCCATGTCGTCTGGCTCATGTGGCCTCGCCCGTTGCTCTTCCGGGTTTCTGGGGCACATGTGTACACGATGATCAGCTGGCCTTTGTGCGCACAGCAGTGCCGGAAACTGGAAGAGCTGGTCTCCCAGTTTCGGTGTGCGCATGCGTGCCAGCCAGCTGATTGTGTGTGCCATAAACTGGAAGAGGAGCTGCCTGGTGTGGATACGTGCACCGGCATGTGCACTGGGCAGCTCCTCTCCTGGGTTGTGTCCCCCGATGAGCGCACGCGCGAGCTCCCTTTTTGGCACTCGGTGCCAAAAAGGTTTGCCATCACCGTTATAGACTATCCTATCTAGTCTAGTGAGAGATAGACTCTTTTGATTTCTAGAGAGAGCGCGACTGGTCCAACTCTTCCAGTTGCCTTCCACACCTCAACGGAACACTAGAACTTCTTAGTCCATCTCTTTAACCATTACACATCAACAGTTGTGTTGTTGCACTGAGAGAGAACAACTGTTCCAGTTGGTTTCCATGCTTAAAGAACACTAAAAGGGTCTTCCTGCTATTAATCCAGCATTTTAGCAACAACATCATTGGCTCTATGTCTATGTTGGCATTTTGTAGATATGCGCACCCATACTGTACAACCTTCAGGAGAAAATGCTACACCTTTCCTTAAATAAGGCACTCCTTAGGCTGGGAAAAATGAAAAGACAAAAGATCCCCAGAGAGCTTACCTAACTCCGTAATAATAGGGATATCGATCCCCGTTGTAATGGAGGGCTGACGGAGAAGGCCATGCACTGGACTCTTGTCGGGCGATGACCTGTCCATTCCAGGTGGCGAAAACCCTGTAGAGACCAAAGAAACTGAGATGTTACACTAGGACTCGTAACTCTTAATTACAGAAATATTCTACTAGGAAGCAGCTGTACTGAGATGGTCCTTAGTGGGCCTGTGGACGAGAAGAAATAAGGTCGAGATGATCTGGGACAAGGGTGAACCTGAGCCATTTGCTGTCAACTTGCATCCCCCTGTCCTGTTTACCTCTAATTGTCAGGGTTCCAAGTAGCAGCCCATATGAAATCAAAACTTCAAGGCAGGGTTCCTCAAAGTATAGATTTTTGTATTGTATAGTCTGTGCTGCGCATGCAGTTTGGGCACTTGGTGTCTAAAAGGTTCTCCATCATTGATATAAACTCTTACTTATATAAACTATATGCAGTCAAGAAGCCAATCCAAACAAGATGAAAATACTGATGAAAGATATCTTTAGAAAGGTGTTGTGCCTCTATTTCCCCATTGGAAGGAATTGTGTTTTTTTTTTTTTTACCCAAGATGCTTCTTCCACTTCACAACTTTACAACTTATCCAAATATTAACCAGGTCTGACCTCAGTTAGCTGTTTAAGATAAGCCAAGATTGGGCAAGTGCTGCCATCTAGGGTTAAACTAACTCCCCACTTAGCTAGTTGCTCTCTGTGCAGTATAAACCTTGTATTAATCATGGTTATCAGAAATAGTAATTAGTAAGGAGTTTGTGTCACCCAAAGTTGATTTGATTGGGAAGTTAATTTAATCCTGTTTTGGGCTGAATCAAAGGAACACCAAAAAGGATGTCTGTTGGCCTAATTATCCCATAGGTCTATTTGACTATGTCACTTTGGAGTTTCCATGATGTACTTCCAATTCAACTTTCCACTAGAAAATTCCAAATGATTTTGCTTAAGAGAATCATTTGAAAAACTGGAATCACATCTTTTAATACTTTCATTGAAGGAAAATCTTCAGGCTTGGGAAAATGGTGACTGGTTACCCATCAATATAAATAATAATAATAATAATAATAATAATAATAATAACAACAACAACAACAACAACAACAACAACAACAACTTTATTCATTAAACATGAAACTCAGTCAACTGAACATTCAAAAATGCATCACAAATAACATTGACTAGTGCTAATGGTTGATACGGGTTGCTGCCAGCGTCCTAGGTATCAACCAAGTACCTTCTTAAGATGTACTATTATTATTATTATTATTAATAATAATAATAATAATAGCACATCTAATAATTAATAATAATTATTATTATTCTTAAGAAGGTCCTTGGTTGATATCTAGGATGCTGGCAGCAACCCGTATCAACCATTAGCACCAGTCAATAGTATTTGTGATGCATTTTTGAATGTTCAGTTGACTGAGTTTCATGTTTAATGAATAAAGTAAATAATAATAACAACAACAACAACAACACACCAGATATCACCAAAACGTACAATTTATTGATATCGCAGTACCAGGAGACGCCAGAGGCGAAGAAAAAACTGGAAAAAAATCATGAAATATCGCGACCTGGCCATCGAAACTATGCGATTAGAGCTAGAGCTAATAATTTTAATTGGGTTCGAAAGGAGCAAATAAAATTCCATTATACTGTGCCATATCTATAAGTTTACATATTACTCTCTGGGAATCAGCGGCACTCTTTTTTTTTTACAAAATTGGTTCTTTTATACAAAGAGGCATATAATTGCAAAGTATTATTGTTTCAACTTTTCTAAAAAGCAGGAGGTCAAAGAAAGCCAGAAAGGTGCTTTCCCCCCCCCCCCAACTTTCAGAAAATTCCTCTTTGTTGCCTGCCTTTCAGCTTGCAGCATAAATTTTAGATGCTGTCTGTTTTCTTCCTTCAGAAAAAAAAAGAAAAAGAAAGAAAAAGAAAAAGTCAAGGCAACCTAAACTGTTTTATCACAACTTTCATTTGAAATTATGAAAAACTGCAAGTGACAGCCGGGTGAATTCAGTGAATGTGAAGTTTTTGAATTCCTTCGGCTTGACAAGTAAACACCTTAAATCGCTAATGCTAGATATGCATTATACATGGCCTGTATTTTGACATCCATCACCAAATGCTGACTAGAGAAAATACTGATTTGCACCCATAAAGCAAGAAAAAATTCAGGTCACATAATATTAGGAAAACAATATTTCATTACAGCATCAGAAACACGCTAAGTCATGAGATGTAAAAGCTGCCTGGAGTATGGAAACGTTTTCTTCTATTTCATAAGGCCTTTCCTTCTTTCCTTCCTTCCTTTCTTCCCCTCCATCCCTTTCTCCCTCCCTCCCTTCCCCTCTCCTCATTCATTCTTCCTCTTCCTTCCTTCCCCTCCCTCCCTCTTCCCCTCCCTTCCTTCTTTCCTCTTCCTTTCTTCCCCTCCCTTCCTTCCTTTTCCTTTCTTTCCCTCTATCCCTTTGTCTCTCCCTTCCTTCCCCTTTGTCCCTCTGTCCCTCCTTCCCCTCCCTCCCTCCCTTCTCCTCCCTCCCATTAAGTGGGTAGAGATGCATCCTACAGACAGATCTTCCTATTCCAGGGGAAAAGAATTAGGATTAGTTAAAAATCACAAAGAAGTACTGAACGGTCTGCTAGAAGCCCTGAAATCATTGCAAAAGTCATAAGGCATAATTAGTAACTGGCAATAAGTCCACCAGAGTTGGGTGTCCAATTGGTGTAAAGAATTAGAATAATGAGATAGCGATGTCTCATTTCTTTGCAATGTTGCTCTCTTTCTCTCTCTAATCTCTATCTCCATGCATGTATTGTGCTCTAGTATGAGCCACAGCATGTACAACTATCCAGTGATGGGATTCAAATAATTTAACAACCAGTTCTCTGCTTTATGACCGTCTGGGTGGGCGTGGCCATGGTGGGCATGTCCATGGGGTGTGACAGGCAGCACTTGGCCTCCTGCACTCCTCTGGGAACAAAAATGGGGCGTGGGTGGGGGTGGGGTTGTGCTGCAAACCCCCTCCCCCCATTTTGGGTCTAAGAGGCCTCCCTGCACTTGCCTGGGAGCCCAAATGGCTTGTGGAGACTTCTGGACAGCCATTCAAAAGTGCCCTTTTAGCTAAGATATGTATTGTTATGATGGCTGCTCATCAGAGGTGGCATTCACCCGGTTCAGACCGGTTCGCCCGACATGATAGCGGAAATCACCGATGGGCCTGTCGACCCACCCTGGCTCTATGCCATCCTATTTAGGCACATTTTTGAGGCCTGGCGCATGTGTGGAAGGCACGCGGGCCAGCAAAGCACATACGCGGAAGGCTGGGCGCACGCATGGACATTTGCGAACCAGTAGGGAAAGTAAGTGAATACCACCTCTGCTGTTCTTTTTTCAAATTGCTCATGAAATAAACCAAAACTTACAGTAAGAATTGTGGTTTTGTGTTGCTCTCTTTTGTTTCTTTGATTGGAGTTTTCGATGACAATGTGATCCCGATTCTATCCCTAATGAACGAAAAGAGTTCACCGACGGGTCAAAAAAAGTGGCCATTCTTTAACGTGTTTAATCGTACAGGCCGTATTCAACAAATTCTCCACTAAAGATCTCCCTGCTTCTGACACTCTACCATCTCCATATTTTCTTTTCCCAAATACCAATGCTCTGGGAAGGGACATCTAGAGCAGGGGTCTCCAAGCTTCACAACTTTAAGACTTGTGGACTTCAACTCCCAGAATTCCTCAGCCAGCTTTGCTTTAAGACTTGTGGACTTCAACTCTCCTAGAATTCCTCAGCCAGCTTTGCTTTCCCAGGAAAAAGTTGCTAAGGTTGGAGACCCTTGGTCTAGAGGGCATGACATCCAAAAGATAATATCAAGGCTCTGTCCATTTAGTTTTGGTGAGTCCCAGAATACAACGCTCATAATTCCTATCTAGATTGGCATCTGTAATTTTATATATTATGGAAAACACATCAATGGACGTGCCAAGCTGCTGAAATTTCAAAACTATATGAGCATTCTGCATTTTTAAACTCTTAGTACTGCGACGTTAATACAGATGGTTGCAATTCAATTTTTAAACAGTACATTAAGCTTAGATCTGTCTGATCTGAGCCTAGATATTGTCTGATCTCAACCTCTCTTTTTATACAAGCTAATTCAAAGGCTGAGAACTGACTGCCAAAAACTGCTGAAACACATTTAGTTTAACAACTGCTACAATATTTAGAGGATTCAGCAGTTTCGGCTCATACACTGTTATCAGAATCTTAAAAAGAGAACACAATTTAAAAACGTTTGCCTTTTTATAGAGCTTAATGCATACATAAAGTATATTTAAAACAAATCAAAATTTGTTCCAGGTTCTCCCTAATTTTCAAATACCTATCTTACAAAAGCTCACTGTCACCTCACTGCGATTTCAGATAATATTCTCTGAATTGGTATTTTTTTTAATAAATAAATAAATAAATAAACCAATTGTTTCATTCTCACTCTTTTCTGAAAATCTGTTCCTTCAGACCCTGTTCCTGTAATCCTCCCTGCTCCCATCAAATGGATGTACTAATTTTCTCTTTGTCTCTATTTAAAATTATTTCTTTTACTGATGGAGCCAGCTGATGAGAACAATGTAGTACAGAAATTAAGGGACTGTAGGAATTAAAGCATTAACAGGTAAGCCATTAGTAAATTTACCTGATATGGAAAACAGCTAACACACAGTGGTTGAATGATATTTTTTTTTAAAAAAAAAGTTTATTTTTTTTCTCATAAACATATCCTAAATGTACAATATGTACATACATATTTTCTTTTAACTTTCATACTAATACAATCTTCATCCTAAACAATTTAATTATATTTGGGGTTGCTCTTCTACCATTTCATCTCCCTTGTTTTACAACAATCCTTCTTCTCCCTCTCCTCTTTCCTTTCCCTCCCTTCTTCCATCTACTCTTCTACTTTCTTCTTTCCTCCTCCCCTTCTCCTTCTCTCTTTCCCCTTCCTTTCCCCCACACCTCCCTTCTTCCTCCCTTCTAACCGTCTCTCCTACTCTTGTTTCCCTTCTTTCTTCCTCTCCTTTTCCTTTTCTTCTTTCCCTCTCTCTCCTTCCTCACCGTTGAATGATATTTAAAGATGCAAAAAAGTCTCATATTTTAAAAGATATCTAACACAGCTAGCCATAAAAAGAACACAGCAACACAAATATACCCATATATTTACACTAGATCATTTATCTTCTTCAGAAAACATCCAGAAATAAGTCTACTGCTTTGGGAGTGCTTTTATCCCCACCATTTAAAAAAAAAATTCTAGATTTTTTTCTTCTTCTTTCTCTACAAATACCCATTGATTTGTCGTGCACTCACACTACGCCAGGTGCCCTTCCTAACTTCTAACTAAACAGAAGAACTAATTGAATCAACAGAACATGCTATACTTTATTGTCCCTTCTATGCAGGAGCATGCCAGGACTTATTATTTCCACTTTCTATTAAAAACCTTGGTCATTCTAATTCATTTTATCTGAAGCTCAACCTGACTCCATCTCTCTGTCTACAGCCAAGTACTACTCAGCAGTCTGCACTACATGGTGTAGGATTAACTCTAACCGCTCTTAGATATTTCAGTGTGTATGTATGTATGTGCACACACACACACACACACACACACATTTCTTTTCTTTTGTATTTTATTTTAATTAACTAGGCAGAGCCCGAGGGAAGAGTCAAATATGTCATCAGTCTCGAGTCCCTTCACGCCCACAAGAAACCTAAGTCCAACCCATCTTGAATCCCGTTGATTCTTATCTACCGCCAAATTTGTTTTCACTGTTAGTAGTTCAGATTCTTGTTGTTTAAGCTTGCAATAAACCCTCATATTCATTTGAACTGCCTGGAGTTCCTGATTTCCCACGCTTGACTCTATAGTGATTTCTGCATTCTCCATGCTGGCCTATGATCGAATAAATATTTGATTGATTGATAGCAATAGCACTTAGACTTGCAGTGTATACCACTTCACAGTGCTTTACAGTGCTCCCTCTAAGCAGTTTACAGAGTCATAACACTGATCCCAACAATCTGGCTTCTCATTTTACTGACCTCAGAAGGACAGAAGACTGAATCAACCTTGAACCAGTCAAGATCGAACTCCTGGCAGTGGGCAGAGTTCGCCTGCAATACTGCATTCTAACCACTGCACCACCATGGCTCTAACTTGACATAATATGATAACTTGATAATGGATAACTCACACACAAGAGTTCTAAGTCTAGCCCACCTTGAATTCCATTCTTATCTACTGCCAATTTGCTTTGACCGTTAGTAGTTCGGATTCTTCTAAATGGCTTAAGCTTGCAATAAACTCTGATATTCATTTGAACTGCCTGGATTTCCTGATTTCCCACGCTTGACTCTGTGATTTCTGTATTCTACATGCTGGTCTATGACCAAATAAAGATTTGATTGATTGATAACTTTTTTTGATTCCCCCACCACACATGAAAATGACTTTTTAAAAATGACAACAATACCTTCTAGAAAAATTTACTTGACAACCCAGAATAAAATGGGGTAAGAGTTTTATTCCTTTATAACCATTATTTTAAAGATGGCTGAATTCTACTTTAGTTATCTTAGTTACAATACTGCTTTTCTACTAAGTTGAGCAAATGAATGTCATTGTTGTGATGGCATTTGGGGTGAATGATCTGATGAGTTTTTTATGAGAGATGCTGTATTACATGGTGACTATTTTGGATACTGGTCACTAACTGGGTGGTTCCAGGTGTGGGTTCTATTTATCTTTACTACTGGTTCACAATGGGGCCACGTGTGCATGTGCAGATGCTTCCTGATGACGTTGGGGTCGGTGGGCGGGAGCCTCCCGCTGGTTTTACTACCGGTTCTTCTGAACCGGTCTGAACCAGGGGCAACCCACCACTGAGTAGTTGAATACCTATTGGTTGTTACTCTATTACAGTTGATTTATTATACTAGTTAAAAGCTCTTAGAAGATTGACGCAGCCTTGAAATTTGGTAAATAAAGGAGTTTATCAAGGCAGCCAGGACGCAAACTTCAAGGTGCATTTTGGTGCTTCCTGCTTAGGCCAAGTGTTTATTAACTCTGTGTCAAACTCAACTAATTTCAGCAAAGTTAGCAAAAGGGAGTTAGGAGAGTTGCACAGGCACATTTCTACAAAATCAATACTTTCAGGACTCCTGAACAAATGAGCTAAGCTGTAGAATGCACCTGCCTTCAATGCAACTGGCTCAGGGATAACGGTAATCATTATGGGCTGGATGGTAAGATGAAGGCCTCTATAGACCAGACTGTAAGTGTCAACCTGTTCTTTCACCACAATATTAATGGTTTTACCCAGTGGGGGGATTCAAAAAATTTAACAACCGGTTCTCTGCCCTAATGACCAGCAGGCGGGGCATGGCCATGGTGGGCATGGCCAGAGGGTGTGACAGGCAGGACGTGACCTCCTGCACCCCCCTGCAGGGAGCAAAAATGGGCCGCGGGGGGCCACGCTACCCCCCACGCCCCGTTTTGGGCCTAGTAGGCCTCCCTGAAGCCTCCTGGGAGTGAAAACAGGCCATGGGGGGCACGCTGCACCCCCTGCACCCCACTTTGGACCTTTGAGGTCTCCCTGCACTTACCTAGGAGCCAAAATTAATTCAAAAATTGAATTAATAAATAATTGAATTGAATTAATAAATAAAATGAGATGCATGGGGACTCCTGCAGGGGGCAGAGCAGGGAGGGGAGGAACCAGCCTGCAATTTAACTAGTGGTTTGCCCAAACCAGCTCAAACCGGCTGAATCCCACCACTGGTTTTACCCAGTGCCCTGTTATGTTGGTGTATCTCTAAATGGTAAAGTGGCAATTATTCAGATAGAGATTCATATTCAGACAGAGGTTAAGTTTGAAATAGTTCACCCAAGGCAACAAGTCCACAGTACTAGCAATGAAAGGGAGACCTTACTCTCTTTGTTTCATTGATACAAGGCACTCTTACGAAAAAATATTCTGCACACCGATTTTCCTTGCAATTGTCCTCCTTGGACACCCAAGTCTCAACCATGTTAAGGAGCCCCCTATGGACTGCTTTGGGAAGTGCAAATTGGGAAGTGTAATGAGATAATCTCTCGCATGACATATCCATCAGAAGCTGCTGGAAGATATATTACATCTGATTTTGAGGAAAAGGAGGGGAAGACCTTTATTTTGTTGTTTTCCAGTTCACCAATAACCAGTGCTGCACTGGTGAGCAGATATAATCACTCTGTGTTAGGACACTGTGCTGTTTATTTGTTACTCTTTATTTGGTACTTTGGAAAATTTTCAACAAATTTATTCTAGCATGGAAGTGGAAGAACTTGACTTCTGACCTTGTAAAGGACAGGGAAATTCCAGACCATGCCCTGATGGTATTTATCTTGTGTCATCTCCATCTCTATCTCTATCTCCATCCCCATCTCCATCCCCCGTTCTCTATTCTGTTCTGTTCTATTCTATTCTATTCTATTCTATTCTATTCTATTCTACTCTACTCTACTCTACTCTACTCTACTCTACTCTACTCTACTCTACTCTACTCTATTCTATTCCATTCCATTCCATTCCATTCCTAAGGAGAAATTTCTTGACAGTTAGAACAATTAATCAGTGGAACAACTTGCCTCCAGAAGTTGTGAATGCTCCAACACTGGAAATTTTTAAGAAGATGTTGGGTAACCATTTGTCTGAAGTGGTGTATGGTTTCCTGCCTAAGCAGGGGGTTGGACTAGAAGACCTCCAAGGTCCCTTCCAACTCTGTTATTCTATTCTATATTCTATTCTATTCTGTTCTGTTCTGTTCTGTTCTGTTCTGTTCTGTTCTGTTCTATTCTATTCTATTCTATTCTATTCTATTCTATTCTATTCTATTCTATTCTATTCTATTCCTATTCCTATTCCTATTCCTATTTCTATTCCTATTCCATTTTCCGCTATCTTTCTAATACTGTTCTGTGAGACTACTGAAATCCATATGGTGTAAAATGGAAAGATTACTATTAAAAACAAGTAAAAGTTAGAAAAATATTCCGTTTCGCTCTATTTCTTTTTCTGGGGAGAAAAGAAGGTAGAGAAAAGCAAATTATTGAACAACCTCTGCAGAAAAGAAACTAAATTCTTTTCTTAAACGAATGTATTGGCTTTGTTTTAAAACATGATTGGCAACTGCTGAAACATAAATTACAAACATTTCCCATTGCTGCTTACAGTGAAATTATGCAGATTAGAATTTGATTAGGTTTATTTCACGAGACTCAATTTGGACTTTTAATCTATTAAGCTCCAATAAATTAGCTGTCTCAATAGCTCCCTTGAGCTGCAGCTGTGAGAAGCATAGCTGTTCCCACACCCCCTCCCCTCTTCTGCAATATGCATTCCAACAATTTCTTTAGCAGATGAAGTTACTAAAATCCCAGGTCTCTGAGTACTATTACTTCTTAACTAGCATGTAAATGTCAGGTACAACAAATTGTGCATTAAAATTTGGTCTATTTATCCATCTTTGCAGTCGTCACTTGCCCCGACTGTTTTGATCACTTTCAAGGATGGAGCCAAGGAAGCCAGGAAATGTATGTTGGATTAGAATTGCAACTGAGTTGAACTAAACTTCCTTTCTATATATAATAGGACCTCATAATTGCTATCACTATGGTCATCACATTTATTAATATATTTAGCATACGGCAAAAACTGTTAAAAAGCACATTCTCAATAAGCAAATATGAAACTATTTATTTACGAATCAGTAGGTTTATTCACATTATTTGGGGTAAAGAGCCCTGATGGCACAAAGGGTTAGAATGCCATA
The DNA here is from genome assembly GCA_022577455.1 of Arizona elegans. Taxonomy (NCBI): domain Eukaryota; kingdom Metazoa; phylum Chordata; class Lepidosauria; order Squamata; family Colubridae; genus Arizona; species Arizona elegans. The sequence continues at coordinate 92,584,899 of JAKOOJ010000005.1, read as the reverse complement.
ATTTGAGGAGCTGCAGCAAAGAAGAAGGAGGCCAACTGGTTTTCCAACGCACCAGAAGGCAAGACAAGAAGCAATGGATGGAAACTACTTGAGGAGAGAAGCAACCTGGAATTAAGGAGAAACTTCCTAACAGTCAGGACAATCAAACAGTAGAATGGTGTGCTTCAGAAGTTGTAGGTGCTTTCATCACTGGAGGTTTTTAAGAAGACCAGTGGTGGTATTCAGCCAGTTCTAACCAGTTTGGACGAACCGGTAGTGGTGGCAACTCATCTAAGTCATTTATGAAGATATTGAAGAGTACTGGGCCTAAGACGGAACCTTGTGGCACCCTACTACTTACTTCTCTCCATGTAGACTTAGACCCATTAAGGACTACTTGTTGAGTATGGTTTGTCAGCAAGTATGCAGTGGGGTACCCCAAGGCTCTGTTTTAGGCCCAATTCTCTTCAACATCTTCATCAATGATTTGGATGAGGGGATAGATGGGGAACTCATCAAATTTGCAGATGATACAAAGCTGGCAGGAACAGCCAACACTCTGGAAGATAGGCTTAAGATACAGAAGGATCTTGACAGACTTGAACATTGGGCGCTATTTAACAAAATGAAATTCAGTGGTGAAAAAAGTGAGATTCTGCATTTAGGCAAGAAAAACCAAATGCACAGGTATAGTATAGCTGGTAGTAACTGTGAGAGGGATCTAGGTGTCCTGGTGGACCACCACTAAACTAGGAGACAGCAGCTGCCAAAAAAGCCAACACAGTCCTAAGCTGCATGAACAGAGGGATAGAAGCAAGATTATGTGAAGTGTTGATATTGCTTTATAATGCCTTGGTAAGGCCACCCTTGGAATACTGCATACAGTTTTGGTCACTACAATATATAAAAAAGATACTGAGACCCTGGAAAGACTGCAGAGAAGAGCAATTCAAACTCTTGTGTCTAAATCATACTGCAAATTCTTTAAATTCAATAGCATAGATTTGGGTTTTTTATATCATCATCATCATCACAGGTGGTATTCAGCCGGATCAGACCAGTTTGGGCGAACCGGTAGCGGAAATTTTAACTAGTTTGCCGAACTGGCAAATGCCATCTCTGACTGGCCCTGCTCCTGCCTGCCTTGTCACCGCTCACCCCACCCACCCACTCAGTCATATGACCCCCATCAAGCCACGCTCACAGAACTAGTAGTAAAAAAAATTGAATCCCACCAGTGATCATCATCATCATCATCATCTTTACAACCAAGAAGATAGGATAAGCCTTTTCTTGTCTCTTAATATCTCTTCCACCATCCTTAAAGAAACAAGTAATAACTTTGACCTCTCAGAGATCGCCTCTAGTAAAATACATTTTACAGAATCACTGAAATGTCAGACCCATTCAACCAAAAGAGTTCGTAAATCTAGGTTCTACCGCTATTCTTTAATCATTGTATAGATTCAGTTGTAGAATATTTTAACAAAAGGAACTTCTATCCTCTTACATTAGCCGATGGACACCTTTCAGATGTCCTCTTAGATCACTAAGCCCTGGTGGCGCAGTGGTTAGAATGTAGTATTGCAGGCTAATTCACTGCTTACTGCCAGAAGTTCGATTCTGAACAGCTCAAGGTTGACTAGCCTTCCATCCTTCCGAGATCGGTAAAATGAGGACCCAGATTGCTGGGGATAATATGCTGACTTTGTAAACCACATAGAGAGGCCTATAAAGCACTGTGAAGTAGGATAGAAGTCTAAGTGCTATTGCTACTGACTCAGACCTCCATCCTTCCGAGGTAAATAAAATGAGGACCCAGATTGTTGGGGGCAATAGGCTGGCACTTAGAGAGGATTGTAAAGCGGTATACAAGCCTAAATGCTATTGCTATTGACTCATCCTTCCATCCTTCCGAGGTCAGTAAAATTTCCCATGAGAATTCTGACCATTCCTAAGTTGCTCAGATTTCATGTTCCCCTAAAGTTAAATTTGAACTGAATAGGGTCGGTCTTCCTCCAAAGAAATTCTCACAGGATTCTAATGTAATTTGAGTCAGCAAACATTTGCAAGACAAAGAATTGTAACCTTAAGTCCCTACAAGAAATTAAAAAGGGTTTTTTCCAGGTCCCCAATAGATCCCTACTGGGATGCGGCCATTCTGGTGGAAGGCCTTAGTATTTTTATGACCTGTCACCTGGTTTGGTCTTTCTTTACTTTGATGGGATAAGGAGGAGGGAGAGATGGGCTTGGGACCATCTGTTTTGTCTCAGCTCCGAGGACGACAAAACTGTGGCACCTGAGAACAACTTCTTATCACCTTCCCAGCCTAAAATTCTCACAGCAATTCAACACCTGGTGATTGGCTCGCATCGGACTGAGCAATGGGGAGGGGCTTGACCGAGTAACTTTTAACCTAACGTTATTTGCGTGGAAACTTCAGTTCCTGCCTATTCTCTTTGCTATCACTGCCTCCCAATGAAAGTTCCTTTTGAAATGCTGCCTGTTTCAAGAGTTCTGCTTTCTTGAAGGGACGGCTGAGGCAAGACCTTACAGGTTTCGGCATGACGTTACTTAAAAATGCCCCTTTAAAATTGAGGAAGTATGATCATTTATTTATTTAGTTGTTAAATTTATTTGCTGCTTATCTCGCCATGGGGTTACTCTGGGAGGCCTACAACAATAAAGAGGAAGAAATGAAAAGAGGGCAAACAGAACAGAAATGAGATGATAGAACTATAAAATAAACAATGAAAATGAACCCAACGACAATATGATAACTAAAAGAGATGGATGGCTTTGAAATCCTGACACGGCTTATGTCCTCATCATGCAAATGATGAAATTCTATAATTGCATCTTGGTGACTAGCACAAGTGTGTACATGATTTATATACACATTTGTATACTCTATATCATTTTCACACTGATATCAAAAGGTAACCGATAGCATAATCGGCCTCTCTAAACCCGCCTGAGTGTTGGAATAAGTTCATTTCTTTTCTAAGAATTAGGCATCTGAGGCCTTTTTTTCTCCTTATTAACTAGCTATAAACTCTGGCTTCTGCTTCCTTTGATCTTTTCATGGGATGGGACAAGGGAAGCAAATTATGACACGTATTTCATAATGCTGTTATGCAAATGCCGCATCTTACCTACTTGCATCAGAAATCCTGTAGCAAGTATGTAATTGTGGCATTTCCTCAAAATGACATTATTGCAATTTGGGGCAGATGTCACTGCTGCAAATCGTACTGCATTATACAGGGATTTTCTCCCGATTTTCCCCACCATGCTTGTTTGTTAGATGAATATTCACAGGCCTTGTACGCTCAGGAGAAAGCAGACATCAAATTAAGAAAAAAGACTGTCATAACCCAAGAAGAAAAACATTGAAGAGCCAGGAAGCCGCTTAAAAAAAAATAGGGGGTAGAATATTTCTGTTCAATTTTTCTGCTCTCGTATTTTTCTCTAAGAAGTTGGGTTTGAAAAGGGGGATGTCTATTCCTTTTTTTTTTTCCCTCTGGAGTTCTTCTCCCTAGATCTTCACATTTCTAAAGCAAAAATATCAAGCAAGTTACAAATTCAATGAGTTACAATTTTTGAATCTAAAATTTAAGAAAAGCCCAATGAATCTCCGCAAGAAAAAATTCAAGAGGTGTCCAATATACCTGTTCCATTTGTTATAGGTTTCCATAACAGAATAATAGAATTGGAAGGGACCTTGGAGGTCTTCTAGTCCAATTTACTGCTCAGTCAGGAAACACTATACCAAGAGTCCCCAACCCCTGGGGGCATGGCCCACTACCAGGCCGTGGCCTGTTCGAAACCGGGCTGTTGGAGAAATGGGCAAGCACATGTGAACCTCCTGTTCCATGAGCTGTGGGCAAGCAGGCAGATGTGCACGAATCTCCACTCCTGTGGGTGGGGGGCACTTGTACTAATGCGTGAAGCTCCACTAACACAAGCAGAGGGTGCTTGCACTCGCATGTGAAGCTCCATTTGCATGAATGGAGCTTTACGCATGAACACTCTCCACTCATGTGAGTGAAGCTTCGTGTGTGACCACAAGCGGCCTCCATCAAGCGGCCTCCATTCACATGTGACACTCCATTTGCATAAGTGCAGGGCATGCGCACACATCACTCACACAAATGGAGCTGTGCGTGTGCCTACTACTCACCACCACCACCACCCCCGCCCAGGGTCAGGCCACCAAGCTGGAAAGGTTGGGGACCATTGCCCTATACCATTTCAGGCAAATGGCTGTCCAGTCTCTTCTTGAAAGCTTCCAGTGATGAAGCTCCCACAACTTCCGAAGGCAACTTCTGTTCCATTGGTTAATTGTCCTCACTGTTAAGAAGTTTCTCTCCTTGATTAGTTTGATTCTCTCCTTGATTAGTTTCCATCCATTGTTTCTTATCCTGCCTTTAGGTGCTTTGGAGAATAGTTTGACCTCCTCTTCTTTATGGCAGCTCCTCAAATATTGGAATACTGCTATCATGTCACTCCTGGTCCTTCTTTTCAGTAGACTACCTTGTTTCCCCTAAAATAAAACATCCCCTGATAATAAGCCCAATTGGACTTTTGAGCACATGCGCTAAAATAAGCCCTTCCTGAAAATAAGCCCTCCCCAAACATATTTCAATGCATGTGCAGCCGGTCCCCGCCATTTCCTCTGGTTAGGGTTAGGGAGACAGAGCTGGAAATCAGGTAAGACAGCAAGAGGAGCCACGTCTTGCTCCAGGCGCCCCAAAATAACAAGACATCCCCGAAAATAAGGCCAAGCGCTTATTTCGGGTGCAAAAAAATATAAGACAGGGTCTTATTTTTGGTAAAACACAGTAGATATACTTAATTTGTACATGGTAACATACTTTAGGCACACATCTTCAGCATAATTCAGCCGGTTCGCTCCCACAGAGAGGGCCTCCTCAGGGTGCCGTCGGCCAGACAATGCCGGCTGACGACCCCCAGGAGGAGAGCCTTCTCTGTGGTGGCACCTACCCTATGGAACAATCTACCCCCAGAGATACGAGTGATCTCCGACTTTCGGATTTTTCGTCAGGCCCTAAAAACTCATTTTTTTCAGTTAGCCGGTCTGTCTTGATTTTAGGGTTAGTTTTAATATTTTAATATTGATTTTAATTGACAAGTTTTAAATTATAGGCCAAATTTTATAAATTATTTTAACTTATTTTTTAACTGATGTTTGTATAGATGTTTTTATCTTGGCTGTTCACCGCCCTGAGTCCGAAAGGAGAAGGGCGGTATAGAAATTTAAATAATAAATAAATAAATAATTCCCCATATATGTAGTATTCATGGAGAGAGAGTGAGAGTGAGAGAGAGAGAGAGGGAGGGAGGGAGGGAGGGAGGGAGAGAGAGAGAGAGAGAGAGAGAGAGGGAGGGAGGGAGGGAGAGAGAGAGAGGGGGGAGGGAGAGAGAGAGAGAGAGAGAGACTGAATCTTGGTTAGTATTGCTAACGCTCTCTTGTGGAAAGCCAATTCTACAGCAATTATTCTGAAATACATGAACCTTCCTATGTAATTGTCTCAGTGTATATAAATAACAATCTATTAAACAAACAATATGTGCCAGAACAAAGTGGGAGGGGGGGGGAGAACCAGAAGCAGAATATCTGCTATTAACCATAACTTTAAATCACTGTGATTCTCATAATGCATTGTTGGCATGTTCCACTTTATCAAAGTTATCTTCATAATCAAGATACTATCACAGCCGCTCTGGGCATTGGAACTATTTTTAATTTTAATTTAAAGAGCAATTAAAGGAAGACAATGGATACACACATAATAAAGTAAGTGATTAGCAGCATACGAACGACACAGGCTTAATGATAATACTCAGTTTTATTTTCCCAAGACACTGTTCCCAAGAACCCCTTCATATTCAAGGATTGTTTGGTTAATATGCCTCAACCTACAATTACAACATTGCTGACACCATTAAGCACTGAAACAACATTCCTTTGCAAAAATCCTGTTGTCTCATTAAAAATGGAAAGGGTCACGTCATTTACCAGCCTGAAATGTCTAGTTTTGTTGTTCGTAATTAGCAAACATTACACAGAATAGGCTACCATTGGGAGCCCATGAACTTTTGCGAAATATTCAAGAGGTAGATGTTTATATTCTATTAAAATTGAAAATACAGCGGCAGCCCTATGCAATTCTCTAGGCCTACGTCAGAGTTTGTTTGTACCGATAAAAGATGATAGATATAAAACTGCAGAAGGGATGATTTTAAAGATGCCCGGGAAGAAGCTATTGTGAAAAGCTGTAGAAAACTGATTAAAACACAAAACTCGAACAGGGTGTGGTCATAGTTTTATACAAATAATAGCAATAGCACTTAGACTTATATCTCTCTCCATATTGCTTTACAGCACTCACTGAGCGGTTTACAGAGTCCACCTATTGCCCTCCAACAATCCTCTTTTTACTGATGTCGGAAGGATGGAAGGCTGAGTCAAGCTGGAGTCCCATCAGGATTGAACTCCAGACTGTGAGCAGGGTTTGCCTGTAATACTAAATCAGAATCAGAATCAAGCTGGAAGGGACTTTGGGGGTCTTCTAGTCCACCCTCCTGCTCAAACAGGAGAACCTATACCATTTCAGATAAATGATTGTCTAGACCAGGGGTGTCAAACTACGGGCCCACCGGCCGGATGCATCACGCATAGTCCACGCCCACCCCAGCTCCACCAGGAGAAAAAAATATCACAATACGTCTGGTGGTGGGATTCAAGTAATTTAACAACTGGTTCGAGAACACCAGCCTGAAGATGACGAATGAGACTTCGTCGAAACGTTGCCAAGACACTTCCAATTTTATGTGGGAGAAGACCCGAATAACCAAAGACCTACATACAAACACCCGCGAAAACCTGAGAAATATATATATATATATATATATATATATATAATATCTGTCTGTCTATCTGTCTATCTATCTATCTATCTATCTATCTATCTATCTATCTATCTATCTATATCAGCTCTAATAACATTTACCATTAATTCCTTTGCTGTCTGGAAGTAGGCTCGGGTCCTATCCTTTAAGTGGATCGCTTGGAACATAAACTATATTCCAATAAAAAAGTGAAAGAGGAAATTACGAATTCATTAAAGCACTTTGTGGTGTCTTTTGTACTACATATAATATTTATTATTCCAGGCCCCTGTAAAAAATATGCTTTAATATCTTTAGGCAACTATAAGGACTTAAATATTTATAAAACAGCTAAGGATAAAGCATGGCCCTCTACCTCCGACATATACAGGGGATGATGTAAGGCATGCAATCAAAGACAATAATGTTTTCATCCCATTTGTCATCTTAAAGCAGCTTTTTTTTTGACTCTGGCTCCCTCGTGCACCATCTGAATGAGAGCAGTTGTCAACGCTGAGTAGCCCAGACGAGTTTGCTCCTTAAAAACTACCAGGAGTGCTATACTTCATCTGAAACAGGGTTTTCGGAAAAATGGAGACAAAAACTATAAATTTGCGGGCAAAAGAGGGGAAAAAAAGGTTCCAAGAAGCTTCCAAAGACCGCCGTATTTATCGGGGGTACATCTGGGAAACAGGAAGCATTTTGATTTAATATTTCATAACGCAGAGGCTAAGGGTTCCCAGCCTGGTTTATAATTAATGCTCATGAAAAGCACTTGTGTTTTTACGTGGGAAGGCTTAAATTTTATTTGAAAGTATTTTTTTGGGGGGGGGATTTCTTTTTAAAATAAATGGGAGGTGCCTGAATACTAAAAAGGATTGTCATTTAAGTTTTGAATAAAAATAAGTGTTATAATTCATGTGCAACATTATATGCTTAGTAATCGCAAATATACACATATAGCCACGTGAAGTCTTTCTCACATTAGAATCGCAGAAACTCTTGAGCGTAAATATGAAAAGTAGCTTTAACTAAGCTTCAGCTATTTCCATACAAGAATGTTGGTCTGTGATTGTTAATGAAAATTGATTGATTCCATACAAGCTTAGCTATTTTCAGGCTCTTATAACACAGAGAAGTGGACCAAGGCAGACATTAAATCCCGATTTGCTTAATGAGCTAGTAACTAATCCCTAGAGCAAGACACTTGGGTTTCCCTTAACTCCAAGTTTATAACTCATCATTTCATCTCAAAAAGTAACTCTGCTTACACAGTGAAGACTCATTGGAAAGATATTCATGATGGAATCGCTGTGGAGAAGCTAGCAGTCTTCATTAATCCAGTTTACCATTTAATCATTGTTAGTTGAGACGATCATATATCCATGTAAATTTGTGCTGTCATCAAAAATTGCATTGAATCAACCGAGTAAAACCCGCTCCAACCACCAACTATATTTTTTTTCCAAAACCTGTCTGCAGACCTCAAATTGTGATATTTGGAGATGGAAAATGTGATGATGATGATAATGTATATATTTATGTAACCTGATTATGTATAATAAGATCCTAATTCAAATACCACTCTAATGGCAGAAAGTGAAGAGGAACTAAAGAGCCTCTTGCTGTGGGTAAAGGAGGAGAGTGCAAAAGCTGGCTTGAAACTCAACATTAAGAAAATTAAGATCATGGCATCTGGCCCTCTCAATTCCTGGCAAATAGATGGGGAAGAAATGGAGGTAGTGACAAATTTTATTTTCCTGGGCTCTAAGATCACTGCACATGGGGACTACAGCCAAGCAATTAAAAGATGCTTGCTCCTGGGGAGGAAAGCTATGGCAAATCTAGACAGCATACTAAAAAGCAGAGACATTACCCTGCCAACAAAAGTGCATATAGTCAAGGCTATGGTTTTCCCAGTTGCAATGTATGGCTGTGAAAGTTGGACCATAAGGAAGGCTGAGTGTCAAAGAATTGAGGCCTTTGAACTCTGGTGCTGGAGAAGACTCCTGCCAGTTCCTTGGACTGCAAGGCAATCAGATCAGTCAATCCTAAAGGAGATCAACTCTGACTGCTCTTTAGAAGGCCAGATCCTGAAGATGAAACTCAAATACTTTGGCCACCTAATGAGAAGGAAGGACTCACTGGAGAAGAGCCTAATGCTAGGAAAGACTGCGGGCAAAAGAAGAAAGGGACAACAGAGAATGAGGTGGCTGGATGGAGTCACTGAAACAGTCGGCATGAGCTTAAATGGACTCCAGAGGATGGTGGAGAAAAGGAAGGCCTGGAGGAACGTTGTCCATGGGGGTTGCGATGGGTCGGACACAACTTCGCAATGAACAACAAATTCAAATATATTTAGCTTGACATTACAAATATTTGATCTTCTGCACTAATGACAGAAATACCTGAGGATTGTTTTTTTCATCCTTTCAATATTTCTCTAATAAAAGTACAAAAATAATAATAAATAGATCACTAGAATCCATGCGGCTATGAATGTTAATCAGGGGGAAAAAAAGAGGATTGTGGGTTAGAATTTGCCTGTTTTTCCAATCTGCCACATACTCTGATGGTAGAGTAATATTATGTCAGTACAATAAGTTCTGTAACGTTCTTGCTGTAATTAAAGAGACACAAATGCCTCTCCGTCATCTCTTCAAAGAGATATGAAGGACAGATTTCAAAATACATCTGGAGCTCAAGTTGGCATGCCGAGGGTCTATGAAAAGACAGATATTTCAAATAATAAGGTAAGGAAAGATGGGAATCTTTCCTTCCTTACTCTTGTAAAACACACTCAATGGCAACTTGACGTTCGGGATTTAGGGAAAAGAAGAACAACATAGAGATAATACGTAGATGCAGTAGTGGCCAAAATTGTGGAAACCTTTTAGGAAAAGTGTATTTTTGAGGTTTGATGGCTAATAACACCCCTTTTTTGGGGGGGGAGGAGAGTTTCAAGGTAATCATATTCCACTGCTGGAATGGCCTGGGAATAGCCCAGACCTTAACCCAATTGAAAATTGATGGAGCAGACTCAAGAAACTTGTTAGTCAGAAGCGACCCAGCAATAAAACCCAGTTAATAGAAGCCATCATTCAATCTTGGTTTCACATTGTAACAGCTGCAGAACTAACAGACTTGGTTCACAACATGGGAAGACGTTGTAAGGCCGTAATTCATGCTAAAGGTTACCCAGCTAAGGATTAACTGACATGGTGATCATTTTTGTATATCTCATTTTTTCTATGTGTTTCACTTTTCTTTTTTATACTGTATCTGCTATTCTAATAGCAAATCCTTCATAAAAGTTATTGCATTACGTTCTTGATTAAATTATCTTTCCATTGATATATAATTTTATGGTACTACTCCCAAAAAAAGTGGTGTTATTAGCCATGAAACCTCAAAAATACACTTTTCCCAAAAGGTTTCCACAAGTTTGGCCACTACTGTAACAACAACAATTTGCTAATATTTAACTTCCCAAATTCTTGTGGGTCAATTTCAGAATCCAACCACTTACTAAGGGCCTCCATTCTACCTTAGCATCTCTAGGACACCATACACAAGGAAGGAGTACACCAAACTTTGGAAATGTGATTGAAGTTTGTGGGAATCATATTCTGCACCCAACTCTTGGCCCTTGTAGGAACATGCATCTTCCTGAAACAATGTCTCCTGATGCTTTCAACAGATAGTAGTGGAGTTTTACACATGGAAATTAAGGGTACATGGAAGAATAGTACATGGAAGGTATGTGTTGGTCGTTAATGTCCAATGCAGATAATATCACTTAACAACTGTGGCAAGAAAGGACGTAAAATGGGGCAAAACTCTCTTAAAAAATGTCTCACTTAGCAACAGAAATTTGGCGCTCCATAGGTGGAGGACTATCTGTACTGCTGGAGTTAAAGGCTAATACTATAGGGCAGGGGTGTCAAACTTGATTTCATTGAGGGCCGCATCAAGGTTGTATTTGACCTTGGGGGCAGGGTGGGGCAGGGCAGGGTGGTGGCTCGGCCAGGGGGCATGGCCAGCTCGACATCACTCATGTTGTGGGCACCCATGGTGGCCAAGTGCTAAGGCAGGACTTCCCTCAGACCCCACCTTACTCTCATTATAATCTCCTTCCTTCCTTCCTTCCTTCCTTCCCTTCTTTTTCCTTCCGTCTTCATTCTCCTTCCTTCCCCTCTTTCCTTCTTTTTCCTTCTTTGCTCTCTTCCCATCTTCCCTTCTTTTTTTGTCTTTCCTCTTTCCCTTTCTCCTTTCCTCTCCCTTCTTGCATGCGCAAATAGATGCAAAAGGGGAAACATTTCTTCTTTTGTTTTGTTTTTAGTTTGTTTCGCTAGCCCTCTGCCAGCGAAAATGGAGATGGGGGGGACGGTGCACCCCCCCCGAGCTGCATTTCTGCTGTCAGAGGGCTGCAGGAGGCCATCGTGGCTGAAAATGGGGTCCAGGGGCCACGGACGGGGCCCCCAAGCCCATTTTTGCTGGAAGAGGCACCATGGGCCATTCCTTTATTGTTTCCAGTGCACCCCCGTGAACCAGATCCAGAGGTGAAATCCATTTTTTTTCCCTACCGTTTCTGTGGGCGTGGCTTGGTGGGCGTGGCAGGGGAAGGATATTGGAAAATCTCCATTCCCACCCCACTCCAGGGGAAGGATACTGCAAAATCTCCATTCCCTCCCCTCCTGGGGGAAGGATATTGCAAAATCTCCATTCCCACCCCACTCTGGGACCAGCCAGAGGTGGTATTTGCTGGTTTTCTGAACTACTCAAAATTTCTGCTACCGGTTCTCCAGAACCTGTTAGAACCTGCTGGATTTCACCCCTGGCCAGATCTAAGCACCCTGCAGGCCGGATTTGGCCCGCTGGCCTTGAGTTTGACACCTCTGCTATAGGGGAACCCCCTTTAGGACTGCCTTAGGAAAGCTAGCTTCTCTCGAGTCATCTATCTCCCCCTTATTTAATTCTCTTTATACACCAGACCTATTACAAGAATTGTAAATGGATCTCACAGCAGAATTACTTATGTGGTTGAAATATAATTCCTAGGGAAAACTCTCATAAGCTGAAGTCATTCAGAAAGAGCCGCATCTGAACTATTGCGCTGTGATCTGTCTTGTAATATCTTTGGGAAGAAAAAATATTACAGTGCAATTCTGTTTTTTTTTTCCTTCCCTTCCTCAGCCCGCTTAAGAGCCAGGAGACGGCTTTTTTTACTCGATGAGAAGCTTTCTAATGAAATTCATTGTTCTTATCATCTAGAATTCAAAGCAGCAGCTTAAATCATTAGACGAGATCATTACATTATTGAGGCGGGTATCTGAAGTTATCACCCCAAGCAAAGCTGCTACAAGGAGCATAAATCTGGTTAAGTAGAATTGTCTTTTATCTGTTCTGGTCCCCACGCAATGTCCATTGTAATAGGGGAAAATATTTTCTTTTCTGCAAAACCAAAAGGGCAAGGAATTCAAAATGGGGAAAATGGACAGAATATTTATAAGCACAATTGCTCCCCAACTCACACATTCATTTGTATTTTAATAATAATAACAACAACAACAATAACAACAGCAGAACTGCAAAAAACTGCGCTACTTGGAACATCATATATTTTTAAGAAGATATTTGGTTGATACCTAGGACGCTGGCAGCAACCCGTATCAACCATTAGCACCACTCAATGGTATTTGTGATGCATTTTTGAATGTTCAGTTGACTGCGTTTCATTTTTAATGAATGCCTGTAGCTCCACCCAGAAATTTTGCATTAGGCTGAGATAACATTCATGTTTTCATTCGATCAACGAATGAATTAATGTATTAAGTGACATGCATGTGTGAATGATCAATCACGCTGGCACCAACCCAAGCAGTGCAAATATTCAATTGCAGTGGAAAAAAAAAATCACTGCTTGATATAAGTTTAAATTGGGTACTGTAACAGTTTCTGTTCTGTTGCATCTGGCATATATTTTCCTCTATGGATGAAAAGCAAGAATAATTGGAGATTTTAAAGAGTTAAATAGATTCACCCTCCCATTCCATTGGCTGGACCTCTAGCCAAAAATTTCAGCTTCTCAGAGTTAGTTATCTAGTTGTCCTCAAATAAGGTGGTCTCCTACCAACTTTATGGACAATTGTTCCTCATCCTGGCCTCCTCCTACTACTACTACTAATAATAATAACAACAACAACTTTTCTAAGGAGATTCCATTAATCTCTTTGATTCTATCCATCCACTATCGTTGTCACTCCTTCCCTTTATTTCTCTTAATTATGACATGCACGGTCATTATTGAGGGGTCCTTGGTGCTCTCTGAGCTTGCTTGTTTTCCTGCAGCTGTTTCATGACCCAACTAGGTAACATCATCAGTTGTGGAAGGAGGAGTGTTTGTAGTGAGGAGGAGGAGAAGAAAAAAAGGAGGAGGAGAAAAAAGGAGGAGGAAGAGGAGGAGGAGGAGAAAAGGGAGGAGGGGGAGGAGGAAGAGGAGGAGGAGAAAAAAGGAGGAGGAGGAAGAGGAGAAAAAAGGAGGAGGAGGAGGAGGAGAAAAGGGAGGGGGAGGAGGAAGAAGAGAAAAAGGAGGAGGAGGCGGAGAAAAAGGAGGAGGGGAAAAAAGGAGGAGGAGAAAAAAAGAGGAGGAGGAAGAGGACACTGGAGTCCTTGGTGCTCTCTGAACTGATTATGTTACCTAATTTAGTGGGTTGCAGAAGAAGAGGAAGGAAGGAAGGAAGGAAGGAAAGAAGGAAGGAAGGAAGGATCTAAAAAGAACCAAACAAAAGATATTAAATAGTACAAAGAAAAGCCATTACAGAAACACAGAAGAGGGAAAATGGTTGGGTTCTGCAATTGTACAATTTTCTCTTATGTAAAACAACAACATTGATCAAAAATTGTACCTAAATACTGAGGGAAGGAGGAAGAATGTCCTAGGTTTTTCAATATGCATTAACAGAAACGCGGCACAGATTTTACAATAAATAATAGCATAAACTACAGCCTGACTTCCCTTAATTAGACGGGATATCAACACAACTTCAATAACTGGCAAACAACAATGCATTTAAACTGGCCACATGGCTAATTTGCTTTTAGGTGCAATCTGTTGTAAGTTAGTCCTTGTGGCTGAGTCAGCATACACTACCACTGACTGTAGACCTTGACTATAGCTGCAATAATTGTGCGACACAAAAATTCCCCCCCCCACTTTCTCCAGGAAGCTGCTGCTGAAATCAATCAATGGCAAAACCAACTGTGCTTTGTAATGCCTCAACAGATTGGTGAGAGGGACAAAGAGGTCACCTGGAACATTTCAGGCAAGTCTGCGAAGCTCATTTTGTCAACAGTTTACATTCATCAAGATGCCAAGATGTATCGATAACGGACCTCTGCTCCTCATCACCAAAACCCCAAAGGAGTAATTTTGGCATCACAAAAGTGGAGAGGAGGGAGTTAATAGCAAAGCTCTCTGGGACAGAACTTCCATTACTGCTGGAAGGTTACCCGAAGCAAAATTCAGGGAGGAATTCTTTTGAAATTTCTCCATGAAATATCTGAGGAATATTTGGGGAAGACCAAAGTATACTAATAGCAAGATGAGGACAGGATAGATTCTCCTCCTCCTCCTCCTCCTCCTCCTCCTCCTCCTCCTCCTCCTCCTCCTCCTCTTCCTTCCCTCCTCCTCCTCCCTCCTCCTTTTTTTCGCCTTCTCCTCCCTCTCCTTTTCCATTAGCCAAATGACAATGATATCCATTCCTCGCTAGGCATAAAATCAGACGGAGTATTTTGAAAACCACATTAGGAAAGTCATCCCCATCCTTTTTAACATACATGTGAGACTCTAGCAGGCGATTCTAGACTTCCTAATCCTAATCAACAAAAGTATTGATGTACTAATTCAGGGTCTGATGACAGTAACGGATGGAAAAGCAGCTGATCTAAGGATTTCAGCAGCTGAATTCAGAGCTGCCTTCCACTTTGATCCTCCATCTTTCTTTCCACATGGGGTTTGGAGGAGGGATAAGAGAGTGTGAAAGTTGTCTTCTTCAGGGTCCGATGCAAAGACTCTGCAATCTTCTGAAAGCTTTGTAGCTACAAGAAGGAGGAGAACTACAGGATGGTGAGCTGAGGAGTGATTCGAGTTCCTGAAAGTGAAAAACCAGTTTCCCTCCAGATCGTATGATCTGTGCCCTCATCAAACTGGCTCAGTGTGAACAGAGAGACCATGGCACCCATGGTCAAGCTCTTTGTAGAAGCAATCTGTCTCCTTTCCTTCCTTTTTGTTTAAAAAATCCATTAAAATGCTGCTACTCTGGGAGTCATTGACCTGTCACTTCATTCTTAAGTCTGTTCCCGTGCAATTGGCATCTTTCCAGCCCATCCTGAAGTCTTTTTCTGAATTATTTCAACTAGAGTACTTCCAGGAGTCCGGTTGGAGTGTGCACAAAAGCTGTCTCTGCGGTAAATCCAGCTGCCACACATTTCAAAACACAGAAAAGTGATTTGGGTCAGGTTTTGCACCTGAATTAGATGATTTAAAATGTTTTTTTCCCCAGGATGAATAATGCACCGACTATTAAACAAAAAGGAAGTGACAGCTGCTCTCGTCAGATAAATGCATTGAGCAAGGTGCAGTAGAGTGAGCTCTTTGCCTGACCAGCAAAAATAGCATCTCTTCCTTTATAAGATACAGGAAGTTATGGCCATTGTAGATCCTGTTTATTAAGGACAGATGGGAGGGGGGAGGCCTCTACACAGCCTTCCCCATCCCAATTGATATTGATGTTCTATAGAAGTTTGGACAGGAGAGCGTTCGGCTCAACTTTCCACTGAAAATCATCCCTCTCCGAATACAGGGAGTCTTTGACTTACGACCACAACTGAGGACAAAATTTCTGTTGTTAAGTGAGATATTTTTAAGTGAATTTTGCGGGTGTTTCTTTGCTGAGAGTTGTTAAGTAAATCTGTTGTGGCCTGTCGGCCGTCGGCCCTTCCGACAGCTGAATCAGAGGAGGAAGAGGAGGAGTGGGAGTCAGGGTCAGCATCAAGGCAACCTGAGAGTTCCGAGGGGGAAGAGGGAGTGGAGCTGGCAGAGAGAGAGAGACAGAGGCAGAGCCTGGGCCATCCATCAGCCCTCAGATGGCGAATGAACAGCCCCCAGGTCTGGAGGTGGCTGATGAGGAAGAGGAGGAATGGCTGGGTCCAGTGCCTGACGCACAGATGTTCAGAAGGCAGAGGAGAGGAGAGCAGTGGAAATCTATGGGCCGGTCCTCACAATGGAAGAGCCACCGCCGCTAGTGAAGCCCCACCCTAGCTCTGGGGATAAAAGGCAGGGGGTGGAGATGAATAGGTGTGGCAGACAACTATTCATCTTCCTACTCAAAGGACTTGTTAGTCTGCGGTGAGAAAGAAACTTTTTGCCAGGGTTGCTAGTGCTCCTAATAAAAGAATCATTGATTTAACTTCAGAGGGTTTGTTGAGTTTGGGGAGCTGGATCAGAACAAAATCACTGCAGTTGATAAGTTAGAAACTTGGTTGTGAAGTGAACCTGGCTTCCCCATGGACTTTGCTTGTCAGAAGATCGCAAAAGGGGAGCACGTGACCTTGGGACACAGCAACGGTCATAAGTATGAACCAGTTTTTTTTTTTTTAATTTGATTTATATGCCGCCCTTCTCTGGAGACTCAGGGCGGCTTACAATGCGTTAAGCAATAGCCTTCATACTTTTGTATATTTTTACAAAGTCAGCTTATTGCCCCCACAATCTGGGTCCTCATTTCACCTACCTTAGAAAGGATGGAAGGCTGAGTCAACCTTGAGCCTGGTGAGATTCGAACCTGCAGTAATTGCAGCCAGCTGGTCTTAATAACAGGGTGCTTTAGACCACTGTACTACCGAGGCTTTAGATCACAGTACTACCAAGTTGCCAAGTGTCTGAATTTTGTTCACATGATCACACGGATTCTGCAACAGTCATAAGTGTGAAAAACAGCCGTAAATCCCTTTTTTTCGGTGCCATTGTAATTTAGAACTGTTGTAAGTCGAGGACTACCTGTACATCTCACTCAAAATACAATTTCCAGTCCAAATCGTAGGTGTTCCTTCTTCGATCTAATTGCTCCTGACAATGTGAGCCATGGTATTTAAGGTTCTTCTGAAAAGTCCATACTTTTGTGAAAGCACCAGTAAAAGATCAGAAGTAATTCGTACATAAGTTGCTGTAGTAATAGTAGTACTTTTAATTGCTAAGTGGCCCATAGCTCAATGGATAGAAAGCTAAAAGCAAAGCACCTGAGGGAAAATTGATCCATCACATAACAAAGTTGAGGGGATCAATCGGACCAACAGAACATAGAATCATAGGACTGGAAGCAACCTTAGAGGTCTTCTAGTCCAACTCCATATATAAGGAAGGAGACCTTAGAGTATGCCATCTTAGTCAAAGAGTTGTCCAGTCTATTTTTGAAAACCTTCAGTGATGAACATCCCAAAGGTGCTTTTTCAGGAGGCAACTGGACTTCCTTGTTTTTTTCCTTTTGAAGACATTTCACTTCTC
Organism: Arizona elegans; assembly: GCA_022577455.1. Lineage (NCBI taxonomy): Eukaryota > Metazoa > Chordata > Lepidosauria > Squamata > Colubridae > Arizona > Arizona elegans. The sequence continues at coordinate 92,567,441 of JAKOOJ010000005.1, read as the reverse complement.
ATCCAAGAAGTTTCTTCAGCTCTGACAGAATGGTGGGGAATGGAAGGATTTATACTTCTCGAAGACAGCTGGTCATTTGCATCCTTTTAGAGGGTTCTTGAAGCACTTGGAGGTTTACCTGTGTCCTCAAGAGTCACCTGAGTGGTGCTCCTGGTTCCTGTAGTCTGCCATTTTTTCCTCTGGAAATCCATTCCTACTCCCACACCATTCAAAGGGTGGTTCATCCCAAATCGTACAGCTAAGAGTCTGTAGAGATTCTCAGTCATCCAGTTTATACAGACCTCCAGTGATGAAGCACCCACAACTCCAGGAGGGAAGCATTGAGTAACTGTTCTCACTGTCACAAAATTTCTCCTTACTTCTAAATTGGAACTCTCCTTTCAACCATTCCTTCTTGCTTTGCCTCTGAATAAGTCAATCCCCTCTTCTCTGTGACAGCTTCTCAAGTACTGGAACACAGTTATCATGTCCCCCCTAATCAATGGTGGGATTAAAATAATTTAACAACTTGTTCTCTGCCCTAATGACTGGCTGGGTGGCTGTGGCCATGATGGACGTGGCCAGAGGGTGTGACAGGCAGCACTCAGTCTCCTATACCCCCCTGGGATCAAAAATGGGGCATGGGGAGGCTGCCCCCCACCCTGTGCCCTGTTTTGGGCCTAGTAGGCCTCCCTGCAGCCTCCTGGGAGCAAAAACAAGGCTCATGGGGACTCCTGGAAGGGAAGGGAAGGGGCCAGCCAGCAATTTAATAACTGGTTCCCCTGAACCGGCCCGAACCAGCTGAATCTCACCACTGCCCCAATCCTTCTCTTCAATAAACAAGACATACCCTAGATCCCTCAACCGTTCGTCATACAATTTAGCTTCCAGATCCTTTTATTACTTTGGTCACTCTTCTCTCCATGCTTCCCCAGGGTCTTAACATCATTTTTGTATCATGGTGACCAGAATTGGATGCAGTATTCCACACATGTGATATAAAGCAGTATTATCACTTCCCATGATCTTGACGTTATCCCTCTGTTTGTTGTTGTTTTTTTTTTTATTATTTATTTATATGCCGCCATTCTCCGGAGACTCGGGGTGGCTTACAATGCGTTAAGCAATAGCCTTCATCCTTTTGTATATTTATACAAAGTCAGCTTATTGTCCCCCACAAACCGGGTCCTCATTTTACCTACCTTAGAAAGGATGGAAGGCTGAGTCAACCTTGAGCCTGGGGAGAATTGAACTCACAGTAATTGCAGGCAGCTGGAAGCTAAATACTACCTTTAACAGTAGCATTAGTCTGCTGCGCCACTCAGGCTCCTGTTGACGCAACCCAGCATTGTGTTGGCTTTTTTGGCAGCTGTAGCACATTGTTGGCTCATACTTCAATGGTGATCCACTAGGACACCCATATCTCTTTTCACCAATCTGATAAGCATGGCCCATTCTCTATTACGATGAACGGTGAGAGATATAAGATTAAAATTTTGGTTCTGCTATGTGGATGTAGCTACTTTAAAAAAAATATTCATGGCTTTTCTAGTATTGAACTGGCTTTCAGGTCACAGTTGAAATAATTAACATACGTGAACTTTAGTTGTCCTAATTATTCATGGACCCAATTACAAGGAATAAAAATATATTATTTTCATTCACACAGAAAGTCTAAATCAGTATTCAATTCTTGTCATTATATAGATAAATCTGATTTCCTCTGTTTGCCTCAGCTTCTCAATCCCCCCTTAGAAAAATTTAATAAAAATCAAATTAAAGCACCATGGTTAGCGTTGCTTTAATTTTGTTCACGTCTTGCCAACTGAAGACTAATGCCTGTAATTTATTATTAATGAATCATTACAATATATAATAATACAGAACATATTATTAATATGTTTGGCAATATATTAATATTATGTATTATAATTACTCATAAATTAGCAAACAATGTATTCTATTATACATATTTTACTACATGCATAGTAAATAATATGCATAATAAACCACTCTTCACTGCTGAAGTCAAACCGCAAAGTTATCCATTGCAAATTAATAATAAGAAAGATAAATTCAGTAAAATGTAAGGTGAAGTAAACATTAAAAATGAAAACAAATGGAAAAAAAATAGATAAAATGGGACATTAGCCACAGATTAATTCTGCCCCTTGTGTGAGGAATATAAACCCATAACCTATTGGTTACACAACAGTTAAAAGTTTACACCATTGGCTTCCTAATGGCCATCCTGTAACTACCACACAAAAACTGGCTACATCCATGTTTCGGAGAGCATGTCAAATAAAATAAGGTGGACATTTCAGCAGACCAGATGGAACAAGTTGGCAAAAAATATATAATAACTTTCCCTATGTACTTTTCTGAGTCTGATCAATGGCTCAGTAACAGTAACAGTAACAGAGTTGGAAGGGACCTTGGAGGTCATCTAGTCCAACCCCCTGCTCACACAGGAGACCTATACTAGGAATTCGAACTGACGAACTGCCAATATTTCTGATCGATAAGCTCAGTGTCTTAACCACTGAGCCACCTAGTCAGGCTCAGACACTGTCCTTTTCAAGAAACATAACAGCATAAGGAGGCAGAATCATCTCCTGCCATCCTCCCATCGTCCGGTGCGCTCACACAGAGCGGGCCTCCTCAGGGTGCCATCAGCCAGACAATGTTGGCTGGCAGCCCCCAGGGGGAGAACATTCTCTGTGGGAGCGCCGACCCTCTGGAATGGGCTGTCCACCGGCCTCAGGGCAGCCCCTGACCTCCTCTCCTTCCACCGCGAATTGAAGACGTGGCTTTTTCACCAAATGGGCTGAATCCGTAGGGGTGAGTTTTAATAATTTTAATTAAATTTTTTATTAATTGTAACTAATTTTAAATTGACTTTGATGTTTATGTAATTGTTTTGTTCCTTCTTGTAAGCTGCGCTGAGTCCTTTGGGAGAAGGGCGGCATATAAATTACATAAAAAAAATAAATAAATAAATAAGGTATAAGCCAGCCCAAACCTGGCTAGAGGTAGATCCAAGGTGACTTTAGCATCTTGATTTCATATGAAATCAAAGCAGCCATTTTGGAATGTGCCGTCAGTGTTCAAATATTTGTTGGGAAAAGATGGACTACCAGGGTTGGAGCCACGGCAACATATTGTGATTCCGATGCGATACTTGCTGGTGACCTCAACACCACAGTGGGTCCCAGTGACCAAATTCTTTTTTTTAAATAGGTTTTTTATTTATTTTTTATTTTTTACAAACATCAAATCAATGCGTGAACAGTGTGGCATAGGGATGAAATCCAGCAGGTTCTGACAGGTTCTGGAGAACTGGTAGTGGAAATTTTGAGTAGTTCGGAGAACCGGCAATTTGGATTTTACCACTAATGTGGCACCTGGGCGTCATACATTCTAATACAAATAAAACTAGTAAAATTCATCATAATTATTAGATTCAATCAACTTATATATTTCTAATAATGATACACAATTATAATAAGTTGCAATCTGTCATTATTCAATTACTCCATGTTTTCTCTTGTTACTTTTGTTTTATTATAGAAAAATGAATACACTAACATTCCCCCTTATTTATCACTTATCACTTATTCTAACTTTTAATCATATCATCTTTTACTAAAAACATTTTCTTTCTATCCTACCTAACATCTAGTCATGTCACCTACCTAAAAAAAAAGAAAAAGAAAAAGAAAAGAAAAGAAAAAGGGAGAGAAAAGGAACAGCAAATCAAAACAACAACAGAAAAGAAGAATCATCTAGCCATCGTCTCTTGCCCGTTTCAATGCTTTAATTGCTATGCTTTTTTAAAAAAAACTCCCAAATTCCTCTCCTAGATCATTATCTCTGTAAGAATGTGTTTCTTGGCTATTCAATCTAGGTATTTCAATCTAGGTCAATCCAGTGACCAAATTCTATTCTCCCATTAGAATGGTGAATCTCCTCCAGCTAATGATCTGAATTGCACCCAACCCATGTCAAAAGTTACGAGGATTAATTATCAGGGCTGGTGGTTGATGCCGACGCTTTCAGATTCTAAAGAGAAATGCATATTTGGGTGTTGGCGTGGGGCTAATACTATTGAATATGTTACATTGACTTTCAAATTAATTTCCAGAGATTTTTATCTTTACAATAACCACTTCATAATTATTGTGAAACCTGCTGACTAACTCCCGAGCCATTTAGAAATGTTATCTTTGTAATTGTGCTTTAAGATATGCATTATTCCTCATTGCTTCAGTAACAGAATGTGAACTAAAGCGAATCAACTTGCTTGAGATGGGCGGCTACAGAAATCGAGTGAATGAATGAATTGATGAATGAATGAATGAATGAATGAACGAACGAACGAACAAATGAACAAATCCTCTCCATCAAAATCATATTTTTTACTCACAACAAAAACAGACAGTAAGCTGCTCAGAATTGGCTCTAGATGAGATGGACAGCACATCAATCAATCAATCAATATTCAGAAACAGCTGAGAAGTATTTCCTTATTTCACTAAAGTATAAGAAAAGGAAGGAGATATAATACAATCAGATTTGCAAGCTTCTGTCATTATAGCCAATCTCAACAGAAGTAGTTTTAGCTAGGTAGTCCCTGACTTACAACAGTTCATTCAGTTGCCGTTCAAAGTTACAATGACACTGAAAAACGTGACATGATCATTTTTCACAGTTATGCCGCATCCCCATGATCATGTGATCAAAATCCAGACGCTTGGCAACTAGTTCATACTTATGACCCTGGCTGTCTCCCAGGGTCATGTGATCCTCTTTTACAACCTTCTGATAAGCAAAGTCCATGGAGAAGCCAGATTCATTTAACAACCGGGTTACTAACTTATCAACTGCAGTGATTCTCTTATCAATGGTGGCAAGAAAGATTGACAAAATTTATTTATTATTATTTATTTATTTATTAGTTTGATTTATTTGCCGCCCTTCTCCAGAGACTCAGGGTGGCTTACAATGCTTTTAAGCAATAGTCTTCATACTTTTGTATATACCTGCTTAATAGGGCTTTTGGCCCCCCCAAGTGGTGTTCTATTTTATACAAAGTCAGCTTATTGCCCCCACAAACTGGGTCCTCATTTTACCTACCTCGGAAGGATGGAAGGCTGAGTCAACCTTGAGCCTGGTGAGAATTGAACTCGCAGTAATTGCAGGCAGCTGGCAGCTAAATACTACTTTAACAGTAGTTTAGTCCACTGCACCACCAGGCTCCTTATTCACTTAACAAATCCCACTTAACAACAGAAAATTTGGGCTCAACTGTGGTCATAAGTCGAGGACTACCTGTATTTCCATAATCAGAAGATTCTATCCTATGATTTGAGAACATCAAGGCTGATCTAGAACAGGCAAACCAGCTCCTAAAGGTATACCAGATTTTTTATATATATACTGAGTTTCTGTATCTTTCAAAACAATAGTCAAGTTAATACAATCCTAGTACAATCTGAAATCTCAGTTAGGCAATGTTGTCTGATTATCAAAAACTATACAGGATTAGAGCAAGGGTGAAATGCTCCCGGTTTAGACCAGATCACCTGATCCGGTAGCGATGGTGGCAGGTGGTTCGGAGAACTGGTAGCAAAAAACAGCTCGCGTGCCCACAGAGAGGGCTATGCATGTCATAGGTTCACCATCACAGCTATAAAATCTTAAAATGCAATCAGTTTGACTAACTTGAGTAGACTTGAATAGAAATCAACAGCTCTGTCTGTATTGAAAGATTATGGAGTTATCTGGAGTATAGTTCAATGCTATTAGAGAACTGTTAAATGGCCAGACAGCTATCCCCCATCATAGAATCTTGGCTTTGGCTGTCATGTATCACATTCATGTTTTAAATAAGAAAGTGAAATTAAAACAAAACAAAACCACGATCACTATTTATTTTTGTTTTCATCAACCATCGAATCTTTCATGGTAGATTTTTGAATGAAAGCAACTGACCAGAATTATGAAGGAGAATTGAATGGAAGGAAGAGGATGATTGATTTCATTACCTTAAACTTAAAATTCAGTATTTGGGCATTTTTTTCAGCATTTTTTAAAAATTGATTTGTCTATTTCTATGTTGCATGATTCAGGACAGGTTAGAAGCACTGATGAAATACCAGGCCTTTGCAGATTATCAGTTCATCTGAGGTTTAATATATTGTTATCTGTTTTGTGCTCTTGGGAAAACACAAACAAAACAAAGGAACAACAACAACAATAAAAATACACGGTCAGAAAGAGGTGCTCTTAGGTGCTTTTGAAATTGGAGGGATGTCGACCAACGCCATAAGGATTTTTGTGCAAAGGTTAAACAGATCTTCACAAAATCTTCCCCTTACTATTATTATTCCCCCCCACTTTTCTCTGCCCTGAAAGGTGTTGCTTCGGCATTGTATGACATTCCCATTGATATAATCTTGTGGACAAAGCAAAGATGCTTCTCAAAACATCCTCTTTTGCATCCAAGCACGAAGCGACGCGACCTCTGGCAATGCAAAGCGTAACCAAACAACTTTATCATTATGTGCGGCGAGAATTCTATGGATGGGAGCAAGGAGGGGAAACGCAGTGAGATTCTCTCCCCAATCGACCTCGGTTTTCTGGCGCCCCGGATTAGCTTTTGTTCCTCCGCGTGCTATACCAAAACCCCATCTTCCCAATCAGCAGGTTTAACCGTCAAGCAAGCTGATGGAAGGTCCCTTTGAATTACTGAGTGAGAGATATTCTTCCTGCCATTTCCTGTCCCCTTAAGGCACCGTGGAGAAGTATTATAGGGCAGTCCTTACCTTGGGAATTAGCCTGCAAGACCCCAATGCTGTCATCAAACTGCATAGATTTGATGTTGAGTGACGCCAAGATGCATTCCTTGTCCTGCAGCGAAGTGTCATCAATATTATTCTGATTGGCTGACAGGATGACGCACATGTCACAGAGGTTGATGTTGACAGCTCTTAAATCAGCTCGGCTTAATGGTGTACCCTTCAGCGGAGAAAAGAGGGGGGAGGAGAGAGAGAGGAAAAGAGAGGAAAGAGGAAGGGAACGAAAGAAAACAAATTAAACAGCGAGAAGCAGCTTTGGGAAATGATTTAACAAGTATCCTTTTTTTTTTTAACGCTCTGACATTAAGAGGGTCTAACTTGTGTGCCAGGGAATAGAGGGAACGCGCTCCTCGGAAAGGGTGGATGGCGCTGATGGCAGCATTTTAAGTCTTAAGACTCAATACTCAGTCAAGCGATTGCTAACGAACAAGGAGCAGGGATGATGGGAAACTTTCGGCATCGTGCCTACCGCTTACAACCCCTCTCAATGTCTGTTTGTCTCCTGGAGCAACAACTGTCCTTCGAAGCAGGCTGAGGGGCATGTCCAGATACCCACTTCTGGAAATGCTGGACTTGTGCCAGTGATATGGAAAAGAATGAATCCCTTATAGAAGCAAACTAACACTATCTACCTGCAGTATTTATCTATTTATCTATCTATGTCTGTCTGTCTGTCTGTCTGTCTATCTGTCTATCTATCTATCTATCTATCTATCTATCTATCTATCTATCTATCTATCTATCTAATCTATCATCCGTCTGTCTGCCTATCTGCCTACTTACCTACCTACCTATCTTATCTTTCTATCTACCTACAGTATCTATTTATCTGTCTGTCTGTCTGTCTGTCTGTCTGTTTGTCTGTCTGTCTATCTATCTATCTATCTATCTATCTATCTATCTATCTATCTATCTATCTATCTATCTATCTACCCTCCTATCCACCTACCTACCTACCTACCTAACCACCCAGATCCTCATGTGAAAAGTTCAGGTTGACTACATTATTATTCTACCTACACTACAGGAATCTCCCCAGACTGCTTGCCTTCCTTTGAGAACCGATAACATATCATGGAATTTAGGAAGGGTCAGGCTTAAGTCTCCTGCAGCAAAGCAAGGATTCAAGGTTAGTTCCCCACTTGATCCCTTCTCCTTGGAGTTTCTCCTCTCTCTCTCTCTCTCTCTCTCTCTCTCTCTCTCTCTCTCTCTGTCTCTCTCTCCCTCCCTCCCTCTATAGAAAGAGAGATCCCCCAAAACAGTACCTGTAGCAAGTTTTACCTTTTTCTAAACAACCCCATCACGACATTTGCTTAAAGAAAGTTAGAGTTCATTCAGGAGAGGAAACAGACACTAAATTAATGAGCACCAATATACACTGGGGGTTTTTTGGCAGTGAAATTACTAATTGGACCATCTAGCAAAACATGATGATGTCCTTCTTAGTGTTTATATGCGTTGGACAAAGTTTATAATGCACACCTCAAATTACTCAATGATTTAAACATTACAAACAGGATGACTTCCTCCAGACAGGTGTGTAAATTCGGTAGAGAATTAGAGCTACGAGGAACACAGCCCAGGCCTATTGATGTGACAAACACACACACACACACACACACACACACACACACACACACACACACACACCTAATTTGTGATGGTTATCTCCCATTTTGCATCCCTCCCTTTTATGACAAGTGGGATAAAGAAGAGGATTGCTTCAGCTTCAAAGACCTTATGAAGCAGACCAGCCAAATATTTCATGACGGATTTCAATTTGGATTGTATTTGTTTTGTTTTACCCTTTATTCTGCTTATTTTTGTAAGTTGCCCTTTTAGGGTGAGGGGAACCCCCCCCACCCCAAACTTAGTATTCAAAGAAAATATTTAATGGGCACCTGGTGGTGATTTTCTTCCTGGCCTTGGGTAAAAGGCAACCTATTATGAAATTTGCATTATTGTGAGCAGTGAGGCATAAATCGTGAGGAATTGGGGGCTCTTCAATTCTGTCCTGATTTAGAGATAAAGGAATTGATCTCCTTTCATTCTGTTATTCCCTTAAGAAAGAGATGAGATCTCCCTATTGGTGCATTAGGTAGAAGAAAGCCAGCAGATCAAATCTTTTCACAGATCTGGGCAAAGGCAAAGAGTTCGGGTAGACAGACAAACAATACAAAATGTTTTCAAAGGTTTCATAGGCATAAATAATGCCATGACTAATAATTGCCCTGCTGTCAAGAAAAATCACAACATCAAAGCTGGCTGTATGCAAGGCGCTCGGGCAAGTGTTCAATGAGCAACATTGCTAACATATCTGATAGCCGCTGAAATTCATCCTTGACAAGGGACGGAGCACATCGGCAAATTTCCTCTAATAAGGTCTCTCAGGGCTTGGTTTTCATAGCTACAACAAACAGGGAAAGGCCAGGTCCTCAGGCTTATAACGAGTCAAGAACAAAACAATGAAACCCAAGATCAAAGGAAGGAAAGGGAAGGGAAGGGAAGGGAAGGGAAGGGAAGGGAAGGGAAGGGAAGGGAAGGGAAGGGAAGGAAAGGAAAGGAAAGGGGAAGGAAGGAGAGGGAGGGAGGGAAGAAGAGGAAGAGGGAGAGAGGAAGGAAGGAGACAGATGGTGAGTTAGGAAAGAAGTGAAGGAAGGAAGCAATGAGAGGGAGGGAGAGAGGGAGGAAGGAAGGGAGACAGGAAGGAAGGAAGACAGTGTCTTGGGAAGAAAGAAAATAAGAAGGAAGGAAGCAATGAGAGGGAGGGAGAGAGGGAGGAAGGAAGGAAGACAGGAAGGAAGGAAGACAGTGTCTTGGGAAGAAAGAAAATAAGAAGGAAAGAAGCAATGAGAGGGAGGGAGGGAGGAAGGAAGGAAGGAAGGAAGGAAGAAACAAGCAATGAAAGAGAGGGAGGGAAGAAGGGAAAGAGGGAGAACGGAAGAAAGACTAATTTGGGAAGAAAGAAGGGAGATAGGAAGGAAGGAAGCAATGAGAAGGAGGGAAGGAAGGAGGGAGAGATGGAGGTATGAATGATGGAGACACAGTGAGTTATGAGGGAAGTGAGGCAGGAAGGAAGCAGTGAGAGGGAGGGAGGGAAGGAGGAAGACAGTGTCTTGCGAAGGAAGGAAGGAAGGAAGGAACGGAGGGAGGGAGGGAGGGAGGATGGATGGATGGAAGGGAAGGAGTTAGGAAGGATCAAGTTCTTGGACTTACTGGTAAAATGGAGACTTTGGGGAAGTTATGCATGGTCTCCCATTCCCTCCTTAAATATTCCAGGGAGCCCACAAAGACGATGTGTTTGAGCTCGTGGTAGTGGAAATTGCTTGCTCGGAGTGGCATCACAAAATTTCTCAGTCCTATCAGCGCCGACGTCATATCTCCAAATATACAAACCACCACGTGGCCGCTGAGGACGGTCATGGCAGCTTCACTTCGGGTCTGGGGAAAAGAAAAACCAGAACAAAATTGGGAAAGGGGGAGTTAGAAGAAATGAAGAGTTTTCAATGCCAACAAGATTCATCAGTGGAAAACAAGCACTCCTGTGCATACAAGAGCATGAGAACACAAGGAAATTGCTTTTACCTTTTTACCTCAGTAATATCTAACAGAGGATTAAATGCTCCAAGCTTAGAAAAAAAAACAGAGTTTGGAAGGCAAAGAATACGGTAGCTAGAGGTACCTACAGGTAGTGCTCGACTTACAACAGTTCATTTAGTGACCATTCAAAGTGACAACGGCACTGAACAAAGTGACTTAGGACTGTTTTTCACACTTAACGACCATTGCAACATTCCCACGGTCCCGTGGCCAAAATTCAGACGCTTGGCTACTGGTTCATATTTATGACCGTCACTGTGCCTCAAAGCCATGTGCGATCCCCTTTTGCAACCTTCTGACAAGCCAACGGGGGAAGCCACAATTCCCTTCACAACTGGGCGACTCACTTATCAACTGCAGTGATTCACTTAACAACTGAGGCGAGAAAAGTCGTATTAGTGGGGCAAAATTCATTTAACAAATTTCTCAACCTCAGCAACAGAAATTTTGGGCTCAATTTTGCAGTCGTAAATCGGGGAATGCCTGTAGAATCCCACATGGCTAGTGTAGAACACGGGTCTCCAGACCTGACAGCTTTAAGACTTGTGGACTTCAACTCCCAGAATTCCCCAGCCAGCCATGTTGAAATCCACACATTTTAAAGTTGCCAAGTTCAGACAATCCTGGTACAGAAGATATGAGCCAGGTCTTCAAAATATATAAAATCTATTACATTCACAGATTACCCAGGAATGGGGTAAGAAGCTGTGGTGGGTTGCTCCCGGTTCAGTCCGGTTCTATAGAACCGGTAATAAAACCGGCAGGAGGCTCCGCCCACCTGTCATGACATCATCAAGGCTGATCTGCACAAGCGCAGAAGCTTCTGCGCACGCTCCCACTGTGAACTGGTAGTAAAGGTAAGTGGAACCCACCCCTGGTCAGAAGGGTTGACATTGGGGTGCCAGAACATAAATAACGAGTGGCTCTTTGATCACACCATTATAACAATCATATTGAATTTTTTGGGGGGCCATCTCCTGTGAACACCTGTGAATGACACTCTCAGCTGAACTTTGCGATTAGAGATATTTGGATTGGGGGTGGTGGTGGTTATCATTTAAAAGAAAGATCCACTGATAAAAAGGAAACATTTCTGTCATCTTGTAAGATTAGTCTTATAACTCTGGTGGAATTATTTTCAGGTCAATGCGTGTTGGAACCCCTTCAAGTGTGATGAAGTTATGAACGTCAATGCTATGATTACACGGTTGAACTAGCAATATCTTGCAAATCTGAATCTCCTTGCATCCACTAAATCCAAATTTCCTTTGGAAATACTATGAAATGGAACAGACTCTGAGAATAATAATAATAATAATAATAATAATAATAATAATAATAATAATAATAATAATAATAATAATAATAATAATAATAATAATAATAATAATACCTTAACAGTTCCTAGGTCCTTGGTTAGGACTCGAGCTGCTGAGCTATTAACCAGCCTCAAAGGCTGTGAATCTCACTAAAGATTAACTAACAATAATAATATATTTTATTCATTAAACATGAAACTCAATCAACTGAACATTTAAAAATGCATCACAAATACCATTAACTGGTGCTAATGGTTGATAAGGGTTGCTGCCAGCGTCCTAGGTATCAACCAAGTACCTTCTTAAGATGTACGATGTTCCAAGTAGTGCAGTTTTTTGCAGTTCCGCTGGTGTTGTTGCAGGAAGCTGCAATTTGTTGATGTATCTTATAAAATTCTTGGACATGGTACCAAGTGCTCTGATGACAATGGGTATCACGGTTACATGTGTCATCCATAATCGCGTAGTTTCGATGGCCAGGTCACGACATTTCGTTATTTTTTCCAGTTCTTTTTATTTATATTATTATTATTATTATTATTATTATTATTATTATTATTATTATTATTATTATTATTATTATTAGCACCAAGGCACTTCCAGGTTGAAAGGATTAGCCAGTGACATCACCATTGTTTGGGGAACGCCCACTTGAGGGTTCCTTTCATGACCCCTGCAGGAGCTGGAGAGGAGGACGAGAACTCAATCCCATAGCTCTGGGTCTCGAACGTGGGTTTGCTAACTTCCTGCCCAGCGTTCCAGCCGCTCCGAGCCACTGTGCTCCTACCATGAGATTAAATGAATATAATTAAAGCTGAGAGCCACTGCTTATCGTTTCAAGAGAGATGAAGCTGATAGGATTCAACAGCTATCATTTGCGATTTGCAGGCCTGGTGTTGTAAAACTGCCTTAAGGAGGCAGGTTGTTCATTGAAATGTTTAAAAATGTGACTATTTCAAGTGCAGTTTGCATATGTTGCTATGAAGTCCTTCCGCTCTCCCTCTCCCTTCCTTTCTTCCTCTTCCTTCCTTCCTTCCTCCTTCCTTTTCTTTCCTTCCTTCCTTCCCTCCCTCTCACTCTCTCTCTCTCTCTATATGTATATGTATGTATACAAATATACATGAGCATACATATACATATTAATTAATTAATCAATCAATTAATTAATTAATTAATTAATTTAATCATATTTATATGCCACCCTTCTCCCGAAGGACTCGGGGCGGCTCACAAAGATAAAAACCACAGAACAATAAGTTAATTTAAGTTAATTAAAATAGTCCAATTAAAACCCTTAGAGAACTAAATATATATACTATATATATATACACACACACACACACACACACACACACACACACACAGTGGCAAATCTAGTAAACGGATCTTCACTCAAAACCAGACACGAAGGGTACTTCTAATGTCATTTTTTTTTAACCATGCAAACGTGAAGTGGAACATTAAGGTCATTAAGCGTCCTCTCTGTTTAAAATATACTTAAAATATTCTAGCTGACATCTGTCGCCCTCAGTTATTTAACAACGTATGGAGGACTTGTCCCTGGTGGTCTAATGAACACTGTGGCATGCATATCAATTTGAGCCATTTTTGAATCCAATTCTTAACAGTTTACTCAGTGGAACTGGCTGGTTTATTGATCGCTCAAATGCCAATACTGCAATTCCAGACAATGTCATGGTTATTATACAAACTCCCCCGAGAACGGGGAGGAACAAGGTTCTGCCATATGATCGTTAGACTAAACCAGAGCTGTCACTATTATTGGTTGTGTTACTCAGCGGTCCAGGGAAATCTCAGAAAATCAAAATCTACCCCCACTAAATAAAGGGAAAATCCAGCGGGATTCGGTGTCACGCAGCCGCAGGGTTAGTTGCGACGTGTAAGAGTTGGTGGTGCGACGCACAGGCAGAGGGACATAAGTGGCGCAAATGTTCACCAAATCTAACGGAGTAAGACGTAATAGGGTAATTAGATTAGATGAATCAAGTCGGTTTGATGGCTGTCCCCAACCTGAAATCCAGGGGATCCTAAGCAGAATCTTTACACACCCTAGCTGATAGGAGGTGATCTTGGAGAAACGCCACACTGGATGGCACCTCTGGATAAATGCGAAATAAACATAGCTCTCAATCACTGGATAATGAAGGCAAAAAGAGGGAGAAACATCCCTACCATACAGCACATTAAAATGACACAAGAGGACAAATGCCGTTTCTTGAAGCAGCACGTTCTCTACCCCCTACTTAGATTTGCCTTGAAAAAAGGTGGGGAAAATGAAGGGTTGGGAGTTTTTTTTTTTAGCAGAAATAAATGAATGTGAGGACAAGTGCAGGGAGAAAGATACACAAATTGTGGGCGGGAGGGGGGGTGATTTCAGCTTTCCACACAACCTTATAAAATAGATGTCGCACGTTAATAGTCATATGGACGTTAATGAAAAGATTTCCTTAAACAATGATGGTGTTTTATTCTGTCGTTGTGTAGAAAGAAGAGGGAGTCAAGCTATTCTCCAAAGCACCTGAAGGCAGGACAAGAAGCAGCAGATGGAAACTAATCAAGGAGAGAAGCAACCTGGAACTAAGGAGAAAATTTCCTCCAGAAATTGTGGGTGCTCCGTCACTGGAGGCTATTAAAAAGAGACTGGACAACCATTTGTCTGGAATGGGTAGATGGTCTCCTGCTTGAGCAAGGGGTTGGACCAGAAGACCTTTAAAGTCCCTTCCAACTCTGTTATTTTGAATCTTGAGAAAAGAATTCAGACTGCTCTTTTACTGAAACTACAAGGAACCATCTGATGGTTCCAAAGAACTCATGAAAGGAAGGAAGGAAGGAAGGAAGGAAGGAAGGAAGGAAGGAAGGAAGAAGGGAGGGAGGGAGGGAGGCAGGGAGGTAAGGAGGGAAGGAAGGAAAGAAAGAAAGAAAGAAAGAAAGAAAGAAAGAAAGAAAGAAAGAAAGAAAGAAAGAAAGAAAGAAAGAATACATGTACACACACAGAGATACTATAAACATTATTTTTTGTTCTGATGAACATTTTTGGCTACAAAGTTACAGACTTTGAAAAATCATAAATGCCATTTTGGAAAAGAGGATCTGAATACGTTTTTTTTCTTTCTCATTATGATATTTGATAATATTTGTTACAGGAGAATAGCTATTTAAAGAAGACTCAGAGGGAAGAGGTGCATCTTATCCCCTCCCCAAGGGTTTTGAGACAACGAGACCCAGAGGTATCCGATTGTACCTTAAATCATCATATATATATTTGTTAGACTTCGATTACGTATATTTAAGCCTTGAAGTTCTAGGCAATGAATAAATGTCAAGCCGTGGTGGCACAGTGGTTAGAATGCAGTACTGCAGGCTAACTCACTGCTCACTGCCAGGAGTTCGATCCTGACCAGCTCAAGATTTACTCAGCCTTTCATCCTTCCGAGGTCGGTAAAATGAGAACCTAGATTGTTGGGGGCAAAACAGGGGTGAAATCCAGCAGGTTCTGGAGAACCGGTAGCGGAAATTTTGAGTAGTTTGTAGAACCAGCAAATACCACCTCTGCCAGGCCCCAGAGTGGGGTGGGAATGGAGATTTTGCAATATCCTTCCTCCAGGAGTGGGGTGGGAATGGGGATTTTGCAGTATCCTTCCCCTGGAGTGGGGAGGGAATGGGGATTTTGCAGTATCCTTCCCCTGCTATGCCCACCAAGTCACGCCCACAGAACCGGTAGTAAAAAAAATTGAATTTCAGCACTAGGGCAATAGGCCAACTCTGTAAACCACTTAGAGAACCACTTAGAGAAGGCTGTAAAGCATTGTAAAGTAGTATATAGGTGCTATTGTTATTGTTATCAGCTTCTACTTCTAGTTTCCTACATTTCTTTGTCCTGATCAGTGGTGAAATGTAAAACTTGTTACTACCTGTTCTGTGGGCGTGGCTTGGTGGTGCTAGTGTAATATGATTGGGTGGGCGTGCCCAACTTTTTTTTTTTACTTTTAAAAAAAGTAAGAAGAGTTTGCAGAAAAATGCAGAAAAAAATGCTTTTAAAAGCCTCTGATGATCAGGCAACTCAGCTGGGATCATCAGAGGCTTTTAAAAGAATTTTTTTTCTACAAACTCTTCGGCTGAAGAAGTTATAGAAAAAATGCTTTTAAAAGTCTCTGATGATCCCAGCTGAGCCGTGTGATCATCAGAGGCCTCTAATGATTGCACAGCTCAGCTGGGCATGGGGGTGGGGGCGCAGAGATTTTTGCTACTGATTCTCTGAACCACCTGCCGCCATCACTACTGGATCGGGCGATCCAGTCTGAACCAGGAGCATTTCACCCCTGGACCTGATCCATATAAAGAAGATTTTGATCGCCTACTTGTGGCTACTATGTTGAATTTATGATCCTCTCCCTGTGGATATCTCTGATTAAATACTTCAGTGCTGTACCTTTATACATCCTTGAATAATTAATTGCCATGTAGATAAACGGTAGCACGAAGCAGGTCCATACATATCTCTGCTGACAACATACGACTTTGGATGACGGTAATCAAAGGTACAATATTGATCAAAGGTATCCGATAACTCATATATCACATTTTAAATGCTTGTGTCGAGTGGGGTTTTAATGATTTGAAAGCAGCTCCATCAGACTGATAGCGTCATTATGGAGCATTAATTGCAAGTGACATATATGGAGAATTTAATGATCCCGTGAATTTTTCCTATGACAAATGATCGGGGGTGTATGCATTAATCAAGAAACCAAACGGCTCCATTGAATAGTTTCTAATTATCAGCTTGGCACTTGAGGGTTAATTAGTTGGGATATAGTTGTGTGATACTGTGCACTCGTGTGGCCGCAATTCTGGTCACCATAATACAAAAAAGATGCCGAGACCTTAGAGCAGTGATGGATAACCTTTTTGCCATCGCGTGGGGGGAGTGTGTTGTGTGGGGGTCGCTCGCATGCATGCCCACACCTATAATTCTATGCACCCCGCCCCCAATGCATGCATGTGCGATCCCCCCCGTGCGAACCCCCCTTTTGGCATGCGATGGCAAGGTAGGTCCGTTTTTCGCTTTCCCCAGGCTCCAGAGCCTTTCTAGGAGACTGGGGAGGGTGAAAATGGCCTTTCCCACTCCCCCGGAGGCCCTCCGGAGGCTGGAAACAGCCCTTTTCCTGACTTCTGGTGGGCTCAAAAGGCCTGAAAATCAGCTGGCCAGCACGAGAACACACGCCGGAGCTGAACTCGCATGCCCACTGATATGGCTCCGCGTGCCACCTGTGGCATGCATGCCATAGGTTCGCCATCACGGCCTTAGAGTGTATGCAAAGAAGAGGAATGGAGATCTTCCGTCTTGGACCTGTTGTGGCTCCGTTACCTGAGCCTGTGTCATCGGCAGGAGAGGACTCCGAGAATGAAGGAGAGGAGTTGGCAAGGCCTCCCTCTCCAAGACCCTCCTCTTTGGCAATGCCTGCGGTGTCCGCCGAAGGGCAAGAGATAGGGCCAGGGCCAAGCACGTCCACGCAGCCACAGGTGGACAGTGATGAGAGTAATGAGTCTTGGCTGGATCCACGCCAGCGTCCCAGAGATAAGCGCACACAACAGAAGAAAAGGCGTGCCCAAGATTAGGCTGAGTCACTGGACCACACCCCACAAGGTATAAAAGGAAGCGTGGTGGCCAGTCAAGCCTTGTGACGAACAAAGCTGAAAGCTTCCACGCCATTCTGCATTGCTGGACTTTTGCTATAGACTTTGCTGGATTATCTCTGGACTTGATTGACTCTGTAATTATTGAGCTGTTTCTTTTGATGTACCAGAAGCGGGGAGAAGTTATCTCTCCTCTTTGTAAGTAATAAACTCTTGGCAGGCAGCCACTAGGTTGTTGTCAAGTTCCGTTATCATAAGGAAAAGGATTTTGTCGGCTGGTTTAGTCTTTAACTCTTCAAGAGTTAAAGACTAAACCAGCCGACAAAATCCGTTTCCTGTTGGTGTGTGTGCATGTGGAACGGGGACAGAACATGACCAAGGTTGGACTAGAAGACGTCTGAGGTCCTTTTCAGCCCTTTGATGTATGTTCTACGTTCTATAGTTACTTACTGTACTGTACTTAACAGTTTTTCCCCCCTGTTAAACCTGAAAGCAGAAACTGAAAATCAGGTCTGATTCTTCCAGGGCAAAAGGATTACCACGAAAATCATGCTAATGTAGAATGTGGTTTCTGAAAAGACACGTGGAATATGCGTGGGCTTGTCCACTGTCCTATTGGTTTCATTCAATTGTCAAAAATCTGTTTTTATGCTTTTGCAAAAAACAAAACAAAAAAGGGAGTCTGAATTCAACCCAGTGGCATCAGATTAGCTAGTTCAAATCACCTGTCAACTCTGATTCGGAGAGTTAGCTCAACGAGTCAGTCAAATTATCACTGAATTTCTGAAACGACCATCCACACAGCTCTATTGTTGACACTAAATAAAGGAGAGTAGACCTTTAATGAGCCTCAAACCCATTCAGACCATTTGTGAAAATGGCCAAAAAGTCACAGAAAATGTAATAGTCCACAGATTTCTCATTGGTGTGGATTCTTAGCACGCTGAAGTAGTCCTGGGCAAGGCCAGAAACACAAAACAGTCTGGAGGAAATTCAATATAATTCAATCTGATTATATACAATATAGCAATAACACCTAGACTTATATACCACTTCATAGTCCTTTACAACCCTCTCTAAGCGGTTTACAGAGTCAGCCTGTTGCCCCAACAATGTGGGTCCCCATTTAACCAAGCTCGGAAGGATGGAAGGCTGAGTCAACCTTGAGCCGATCAGGATCAAACTCCTGGCAGTGAGCAGAGTTAGCCTGCAATACTGCATTCTAACCACTGCACTACTACGACTCACAAATAGCAACATAAATTTTGGGTTCAATTGTAATTGTAGGATGAGGACTATGCACCAAGAGCATATGCACCAAGACAAATTCCTTGTGTGTCCAATCATACTTGGCTAATAATAATAATAATAATAATAATAATAATAATAATAATAGTAATAATTTACTTTGTAAATAAGAATTACTTTGTAATTCTACAAAAAACCACTTTACTCGGAACAGCTTACATCCTCCGACGATACCTTAAACAGTTCCTAGGTCCTTGGTTAAGACTCGAGCTGCTGAGTTATTAACCAGCCTCAAAGGCTGTGAATCTCACCAAAGATTAACAAATAATAATAATAATAATAATAATAATAATAATAATAATAATAATAAATTCTATTCTATTCTATTCTATTCTATTCTATTCTATTCTATTCTATTTGTAACAGGATAGAAAGCTCATTATAAAAGAACGATACAGTAGAGGTTGTGTTTATGTAAAGGTAACTATGCAAGGGTAAAAATAATTCCAACTTGAAGAAGGGTTTTAATGTAAATACATTAACTTTAGGAGAACCAGTACTTCAGAGTCAGAATCGAACTCCTGGCAGCGAGCACAATTAGCCTGCAATACTGCATTCCAACCACTGCGCCACCACAGCTCTTGAAATTACAATGGTTCCTTTTCTTCAAATACTCACCAAAATAACCTTGTCAATCTCCTTTGGTGGACACCAATGAAACATTCCCGTGGAGTCATATTTTTTCACATTGCAATCCATGTTGTCAACTTGTTCGTTGCCAGGAATTAATAAAGGATCGTGTCTGAGCAAGAAAATACATTGGGATTAATATGAGCCAAAATCATAACAAAGAATAAAACATAAACTACGCTTTGCTATACCCACATTCAAGAAACAAGAAAAATGTGAGATTAGTTTCGGTGTCCCTTGCTTGTTTTGATGGAACAGGAACAATTGCAGTTACAGATGGCTTTCTTTTATCTTAAAATACGCATCCCTTTCCCATAAGTAAACACCATAAGAGCTTATATTAGTATCGTCAAGGAAGGCAAAGAATTAGAAACCAACACCCCATCCTGGTCAATCAGCATAAGTGGGGGTGGGGGAAAAAGAAAGTCAATTGTTTGCTTTTGTTACATATAATAGTTGATGGGACTCTTTTCTAACTTTAATTTAGCTGAACGCTAAATATTTTAAAATTTGCCCAATCTTATTTTGGATCCTCAACCTGAAGAAACCAATACCCCATCCTGATCAAGAAGCATAAGGGGTGTGGGGGGGAGAGAGTCATTTGTCTGCTTTTGTTACATATAATATCTGATGGAGCTCTTTTGAAACTTTAATAGGCTGTACGCTAAATATTTTAAAATTTGCCCAATCTTATTTTGGATCCCGAACCTGAAGCTTACATCATTTATAGCAAATGACTACCCCAGATCCATATCCGGAATGTATGACTTTCCGGAGACGTTTTCATTTTTCTGAGAGTTGATACTTAAATGCAACAGATCTAGTCAAGACCCTTTGCAAAATGAGTGCACATTCTAGAGTGGAAATCAGTCGTATTATCCTTCAAACCTTGTGCGGCTCCAGAGAAAGATTCCACAAAATATGTACAGTTTTTAGAGTTCAGGGTTGTTGTTTTTAGCAAATATGAATGCAAAAGCCGTTTCTGAAATTGAACAGTTAGAAAGGCTACTGGGTGAATATCCTCATATCAACCTTGTATTAGAAAAGCTGCTGCAATTTCTTTCTCCTTTGACATCATTAGTTTAGTTTAGTTTAGTTTAGTTTATTGTCATTGCACCTCGTACAACGAAATTAAATGCCATCTTCAGTGTACATTATAACTATAAAAATAAAACACAAACACACATCCTTCACATTCTATACAATTGAATTGAAAACCCCCTGATTTTGCAGTAATATTGCACTATACAGTAGAACTCAATATAGTTACTGCCCTGGGATAGAAGCTATTTTTCAGTCTATTTGTCCTTGTTTTTATTGTCCTGTACCGTCTGCCAGATGGTAATAGTTCAAAAAAAAAAAGGGTGCCCAAGATGAGATGGATCCTTAAGAATGTTTTGAACTTTCTTAAGGCAGCGGGAGCTATAGAGATCTTCCAAAGAGGGGAGAAGGCAACTAATGATCCTCTGGGCAATGACGTTAACCCTCTGGAGTGCTGTCCTATCTGCCACTGGGCAATAGGCAAACCATACACAGGTGCAGTAAGTTAAGATACTCTCTATGGTGCAGCGGTAGAAGGTCACCAGCAGTTTTTCATTCAGTTGTTGTTTCCTGAGAAGTCTCAGGTAGTATAATCTTACCCTTACTGTATCTGCATGCATATTGGTCCAGGAGTTAGCCAAACGATGACACAATGCAAGGAGAATTCATTAAATTTGCAGGTGACACTAAAATGGCAGGAAGAGGCAAACACCCAGAAAATGGGCTCAAGATCCAAATGGATCTGAACAAACTTGAACACTGGGCCCTATCTAACAAAATGAAATTCAGAGTAGAGTAAAAGTAAGGTTTTACGTCTAGGCAAGACAAACCAGGTGTACAGGTACAGATTAGGTGAAACCTGGCTAAAGTAGTGGTAACTGTGAGAGGGATCATGGAGTCCTAGTGGACAATCACTTCAATATGAGCCAGCAGTGTGGACCAACACAACCCTACATAGAATTCAGATCACATTAAGTATTAGTACCACTTTATAAAGACTTAGTAAAGCCACACTTAAAATACTGAGTCCAGTTTTGCTCACCATACTATAAAAAAAGATGTAGAGATTCTGGAAAGAGTGCAGAGAAGGGCAATTAAGATGATTAGGGGGCTGCAGGCTAAAACATATGAAGAAAGTTTGCAGGAATCTGACTGTTGTGGTCCACCAGCAGCCTGCAGACCTGGCAGTTGAGTCGGACAGTGAGGAGGCTGGGGAGGACAATGGGCCAGTCCTGGAGTCAGGGGAAGGCCCGTATGAGGGCTCTGTGTCAGAGGCAGAGATGGGGCCAGGGCCATCTGGGAGCGATGCATGGACTCCGGAGTCTCCAGAGGTGGACAGCAGAGAGGCAGAGGAACAGGAGGAGCCTGTTCCTAGTGCATGCATGCGAAGAGCTGCCAGAAGGCAAGAGCAGCTGAAGCAAAAAGGACGACTCAGGAGTAAGGCCAGAAGATGATTGGCCATTCCCATAAAGCTTAAAAGAGCAGCAACGAGCCGTTGGGTTCTTTGTAGAAAAGCAATGTTGATTCCAGTGATTCTTGTCAGCGTCTCTTGAACTTTGTGGGGTTTTTGCCAAGAAAAGCCTTTGGCAGGTTGCCAAAGACATCAAAGGTTGGTGATAAGGCCGAAGGATTGGTTATGAAGAATTTTGTTTTGGGCTAAGCTGAGAATGAATTAATTGTCAGCTGTTTTAATAAAATAAGTTTGTTCAGAACTGAATTGTGTTTGGTAATCACTACTTGGGCCTCGGTTACAACACTGACAGCCTTTTGTCTGGAATGGTAGAGGGTCTCCTGTTTGTGCAGAGGATTGGACTAAAAGACCTCCAAGGTCCCTTCCAACTCTGTTATTCTGTTAAATATTTTGAATGAGTTCCTCCTAGCTGTCTCTAGATCCAGAAGAGAGATTGTTTCTGTACAGAGATGCCTTTTCTGCTTTTCTAAAGATGTTTAACAAAAAAAAAAAAAGATAAGTTTCTAATTTGTTTAGAACAAATCGTGCATTTTAAAAGATTTGAAAGGAAGATAGCGCTGGCTTTCAATGCATCGCAACATCCTCAGGTTTGCACAAAGAAATAAGCCCAAAGCAATGGAATGCTTGCGTTTTAGAAAATCGACCAAGCAACTCTTCTCATATCTATAAACTCCAAATATATTCACAGCTCCTCTGCACGTCTACCCAAAATTATGCGCACTGAAGTTCAGGCACAGAAGAAAGAAAAAAATGTTCCGAGTTTTCCAGAGCAGATAATGCCGCTTATGATCAATGAAACTCAAGAGCCACACTAAATGCAATGCTATAACTCATAGAAAGACTGCCTCGAGCAAAACCACCAATTCCTTTTCCAGCAAACGTGCCGTGGGAGAGCTTATATTATACTTTAAAGAGCAACAGTCTCTTTGCAGCACTTTTAAAATTCCCTCAATGAATTCAATGGGCATTTATATATATAATTTTATTTATGGTTTTTTTTTTCTTTAACATATATGAGTATTTAGTGAACAAGACATTGCCTGGGTCAATTTACTTTATACAGAGTACTAGTAACAGTAATAATATTGTTTAGATATACATAATAATAATCTTTCAACTTCTAAGATTTACATGTACGTTGTTGTTATAATGTATTATATTTTGTAGCAGTGTACATAGTAATGTTTTCCCAACTTCTACCTCTTTTTTCTAACCTGTAATACAACAGTTCCCATATTAAAAAAAAAATATGTATCTATCCATCATTTCTTACCCTTTACTATTTAACATACATGGTAGTAGTCTTTCAACTTCTAACATTTACATGTACATAGTAGTCAGGGGTGGTATTCACTAACTTTCCCTACCGGTTCGCAAATGTGTGCATGCACACTGTCTTCGCTCGCACGCATACCGTCCATGCATGCGCCCGGCCTTCACCAGTGGTGGGTTGCTACCAGTTCTCCCCGGTTCTTGCGAACTGGTAGTGGAAATTTTGAGTAGTTCAGAGAACCGGTAAATACCACCTCTGCCTGGCCCCACCCCCAATCTATTTGCTGCCTCCCGAGTCCCAGCTGATCAGCTAGAAGGAAAAAAACTGTTTAAACTCTTGGCGCAGCACTTCAAAGGGCCACCCTACAGCTGATCAGCGGTAAAAGGCAGTGTGGTGGTAGACCAGTGTCTCCAAAAACAAATGGGTAGACCGGAACGCTCCAAAAACAAATAGGTAGACCGGTATGGCTCTGAAAGCAGTTAAAAAGCCTGGTAGACCAGTACCTCTGCTAAATCCTAAGGAATTGTCACATGACCATCAAACCATGCCCACAAAATAAGCCATGCCCACAGAACCGGTAGTAAAAAAATTTAGAACCCACCCCTGCCTTCCACACATGTGCTTTGCTGGTGGGCACACCTCCCGTGCATGCGTCCAGCCTCAAAAACATGCCTAAATAGGATGCCATAGAGACAGGGCAGGCGCCCGCGATTTCCACTACCGGTTTGGGTGAACCGGTCCGAACCGGCTAAATACCATCTCTGATAGTAGTTATAGTAACTAATATCATGTGACAGTATGCATAACATTTTCTCAATTTCCAGTTTCTAGCTCTATTTTCTAATCTTTTGTAAAACAAATCCCATATTAAGAGGTATTTTGTATCTATCCATCATCTCTTGCCCTTTTTAGTATTTCAACTCTTATTGACTTTTTGATCAATCTCCCATGTTCCTCCCTTGGGATCTTGTATCCCTCTACATCACTCATGTTTAGTCTAGGTATTTCTTTTGCCTCCACATCTGCCTCTTGTTGTCTACTCTCTAAGATGCCCATCAATAACTCTTTCTTCCCTTCTAAGGGATCTTTCTCTTTGCTCTCTTCTACATTTTGGCCTCTTGAGAAATCATCTACCTGCTCCATTTCAAGAATTTTTACTATCTCTTCTATATCTTTATCTTGTGTCATTTGTTGATTCATCTCCTCTATTCTTTCTGCTACTCCTTCTGAGTTCTCCTCTATTGTCTGAATTTTTTGTTCATTTTTCATTATCCTTTGCTGGAGATTTCCTGGTCTCACATCTGTATCGTACATCACTTCCATCATCTACCTATGGTTCCTTGTCATAGTTTCCTGGATGTCTTGAAGCATTAATAGTATTTCTATTTGGGATGTATTTGTTCTTCCTTGTTATAACATTTTATTTTATTTTAGTGGGCTAAAGGTTACTCAGTAATCCATCCAGGTCCCATTGTCCCAAGTATCCAAAAACACCAAAAAACCAATATTAGAAGTTTTGCTCAGTCCATGAACTGTTCCTCAAAATCCATTGCTCCCTCTGAGTTATTCAAATTTGTAGGTCTTGTTTAATTTTTCTTCTTTCGCCTCGTAAAATATTCTATTGAATAACATTTGTAATCCAGAATGGATTTTAAGAAGAGACTGGTCAGCCACTTGTCTCAAATTGTGTAGGGTCTCCTGATTGAGCAGGAGGTTGGACTAGAAGACCTCTAAGGTCCCTTCCAGTTCTATTCCATTCCATTCCAATCATCCAAGAAATGTCTTCAGCTCTCATTCTATGAAGATTCTCAGTCATCCAGGTCATGGTTGTCCCAAAGGTGCTTTTTTCAGGAGGCAATTGGACTTGCTTGTTTTTCTTTGAGGACGTTTCACTTGTCATCCAACAAGCTTCTTCAGCTCTGGCTGTTCTGCCCCAGCTCCAGATTTCCGAGTATATTGACACACACTAACGGTCCTTATCAAATTTATTAAGTAGCAAGAATAAACCAAAGTCCAGCAAAGGTTGGCAACCAGCCCAGAAAACAAGATACGATAAGACTTTTCCAAAAATGCTCTGATGATAATTACAAGTTGTTTCCAGCAAGAAACTTACTAACTGCATGTGACTTAAATAGGCTAAGGGAGTGGCCAATTATCCTCAAGCCTTACTCTCGAGGAGACCTCCTCCTCCTGAGTAGCCACTCCTGCCTTTTGGCAGCCCTGCATGCTCGAGCATTGAGAAGAGGCTCCTCCACTTCACTCTCTCCACTTGAAGGAGCCTCTGGAGGTTCTGAAGGCCTTGGCTGAGTCTCTGCTTCTGGCACCACATCCTCTTCAGCCTCCTCGCTATCCGATGTGAGCGCCGGCTGCGCCTGCTGCTGGCACAACACCACCACCAGCCTCCTCCTCGTTGGGATAAGCCACGATCCGCGCAGGCCGCTGGTGGGCCACAACACTGGCTGGATGGTGGGGAATGGAAGGATTTATACTCCTTGCAGACAGCTGGTCATTTGCATTCTTTTAGGAGTCATTTAGGCCACCTGGAGATTTATCTGTGTCCTCAGGGTCACCTGAGTAGGGCAAATGGGAATGGAGCCTTCTTGGAACTGCTGAAAGGACTGTGTTGTAGACTGGAGGTAGAAAATGTCATCTCCCTCCCCCTCTGTTGAGAGAAGGCTGTTCAGTTTTGACATAGATGGCCTCTTTGACCCAGCGGGGAAATCCTCCGTGGATTGCCATTGGTTCGCTGCCCGCGTATGTGCGGTGTGTGCCAAATACATGCTGCATACACACGCATGTGCACTATGTGCCAAATGCACGCTGCATGCACACACATGCACAGCACGCACCAAGTGCGCGCACTTCATGCAGAAAAAGGAACCTTTTGAAGGTAAGTAGAACAGCGACGGGGGAAACTGTGCCGCATGATTTAGATTTGCTAAAAGCAGGATTTCCTGCTTTCTAGCGAATGTAAATCGCACGGCACAGCTGATCATCGGAAATACCGGTTCGGACGAATCGGTAGCTTTTTTTTACCCTTGAGTCTAGGAGATCATACATTGAATGTATACATACGTCCGCTTCATTGTGTCAAGAAGCTTACAAGTTTCATTATGATCCATGCCCACATGTCGTCATATCAAGCCGATAATGTCTTCTTCTTCGAGAGAAAAGTGTGTGCTGAGGTTGTGGACACGCAACATTTCTTCTTTTCATGCACTCCTTACGGTGGACAGTTGTGTTTAGTTTCCCCTTTCGATCAAGTGGATAACTTGACTTCGCCTGCCTTTCCTACTGTCGCTTCTAACTGCCCTAACAAATTGTGGCAATTAGCATGCGGTTAGTGCGATGCGCAGGCAGCCAAAGCAGGTGGTGCTAATAATTGAAAAAGCATTTAGAGCTTTTACACCCCGGCTGAATATTTCATAATCTGAGGCATGTTTCACCATTTACTCAGTGGGCCTCTGTCACTTCAATCTTCTCTGACTATTGTGACTGGCGCTCGAAAGCTCCACCAAGCCAAGACTGACAGTTTGTCACAGGCAAGGCCCTCTTCGCCGGGCTTGGCTGCAAAGATTGTCACGCCTCTGCGAGGGAATGCAGCAAATGTTTTGTGACTAATACACTCACCTTTTGTCATCTAGCATTAGCTGTTCCTATGGACAGCTAATTAGCTGTTCCTCCGTTCAGCACCAAGGGCAGTAAATTGGAGAGTCTCTCTCTCTCTCTCCCTCTCTCCCCCCTTTCTCTTTCTCTCTCCCCCTCTCCTTTTCTCTCCCTCTCCCTCCTCTCTCCCCCTCTCTTTCTCTCTTCTCTCTCTCTCTCCTTCTCTCTCTCTCTCTCTCTCCCTCCCTCTCTCCATCCATCATCTATCTATCTGTCTGTCTGTCTGTCTGTCTGTCTATCTATCTATCTATCTATCTATCTATCTATCTATCTATCTATCTCCTATCTATCTATCTATCTTGGGTGCCTTTTAATGATATTTTCTAGCTGATCACTACTTTTACAAGAGTAATCAGCAATGAAATGTTCAAGCAGACTTGAAGAAGCAATTTGTCAAATTAAACGGACAAGGCTCAGGCAGGAAACCCTAGACCAGTGGTGGGTTGCCTCAGGTTCACACCCATTCTATAGAACCGGTAGTAAAACCAGCGGGAGGCTCCACCCACCAACCCCGACATCATCAGAACGCTTCTGCGCATGCGCAGAAGAGAGCACGTGTGCACGAGTGAAGCGAGCGAGCGCATGCGGCCCCATTGCGAACCGGTAGTAAAGGTAAGTAGAACCCACCCCTGCCCTACACCAGTTGCCAAGCATCTGAATTTTGATCACATGACCACAGGGATGCCACGGTGGTCATAAGTGTGAAAAATGGTCCTAAATAACTTTTTTTCACTGCTGTTGTAACTGAGAACAGACACTAAATGAATTGTGGTTGAGGCGAGGCCTACCTGTCCGTGTAGCTTTGGAAAACTTTCTTGAAAATTAGAGGAAGTTGATGGTGCATATGGAACAAAAAGTGTCTGCCAGGATAGGACATCGTTTCTGCATCAATGCCTACCACAGGACCTTGATAACAGCGCGCTCTCTCTCTCTCTCTCTCTCTCTCTCTCTCTCTCTCTCTCTCTCTCTCTCTCTCTCTCTCTCTCTTTCTCTCTCGCCTTTTAATAATATTTTCTGGCTGATCACTACTTTTACAAGAGTACTCAGCAATGAAATGTCCATGTTTTCAGCAGACTTTAGAAACAATTTGTCAAATTAAATGGACAAGGCCATGGATGGACCTTCAGCTTAGCTAGTCATACTTAGCAGCTTACAACAGAGGACTGAGCCATCCATAAATATTAAACTGGCCCTAATCTGGCATTTTATCTGCTTAGCACACATCTAATTTTTTTTTTTTTTTTGATATCCATGTTTCAAATTTAGGAATGCAAACAAATTCAGCACGCTTCACCTCCCTCCCTCCTTGTAAGTTGTTTTTCAAAAACGTATATGGCACGTCCACACTGTTTTCATAGGAACATTTCAGAAAGTGCTCTGTTATTTACCCCACTTTTCTACTAAGAAGCTGTGAACTTGATTTCTGTAGGGTATTTTCATTTTGTATGCAATTCTATGCCGCTCGTTTTGTACATCCCCTCCGTTTTTCCCCCCGATCCACAAATGTATCAGAAAACGTTGAGAACTACAAATGCTGAAGAATGTCTTTCAGAAGGTGTGGAATGATAGCATTTCATCCTCAAGTAAAATTCTCCTCTATTCCTAGCAAAATAAGTTGCAAAATAAGAATACTGCGTTTCAAAGTTGTCTCCATTTTTATGTAGCTCTCATTGCAGCCAATTTGCACATATTTTATGAAAATGATGTGAGGATGTTCAGCCTTCAGTTTGCATTTATCTACTATTAGCAGTTCTTTTTTTTTTTAAGGATATAAGCAATTTGGCTTTGTAGGGAACAAGCCCTGGATTATAATGGATGCTTCTTTGCCATATCTGAAAACCACACATCAGTGAGTCTTCCACTATTTACTGTTTTTATTGTCTATTGTAAATAAAAGGCATATTTTGCCTAAATTATAGCAATAGCACTTAAGACTTACATACTGTTCCATAGTGCTTTACAGGACTCTCTGAACAGATTCAGCATAATTTCCCCCACCAATCTAGGTCCTCATTTTACCAACCTCAGAAGGATGGAAGGCTGAGTCAACCTTGAGCCAGTCAGGCTCGAACTGCTGGAACTGAGCAGTGAATTAGCCTGCAATACTGCATTCTAACCACTGGGACACTACAGCTCATTGAAGGTCTGGTCATTTAATAACTCAGCAGTTGTGGGATTTATCCGGTTCGAGTCAGTTTGGGCAAACTGGTTGTTAAATTGCTGGCTGGCCCCTCCCCTCCCTGCTCCATCCCTTCCAGGAGTCCCCACGTGTCCCATTTTGGCTCCCAGGTAAGTGCAGGGAGGTCTACTAGGCCCAAAATGGGGTGCGGAGGGTGTGGCACAGCCCTCCCATGTTTTTACTCCCAGAAGGCTGCAGGGAGGCCTACTAGGCCCAAAACAGGGCATGGGGGGGTGCAGCGTGCCCCCCTCCCATGGCCTGTTTTTACTCCTGGGAGATGCAGAAGGCTGAGTGCTGCCTGTCACACACCCTGGTCACGCCCACCATGGCCACGCCCACCCAGCCGGTCATTAGGGCAGAAAACCAGTTGTTAAATTATTTGACTCCCACCACTATAACTCAGTATATGTGTCAGGTTTCGAGGTCGTCTCAAATAAATTGCATTTCAAACAAAGTCTTTGATGAAAAACTCCCATTTATTAAGCACGACATTCTAACTCCGACTCCATCGTAGCCAACACTGATTTCCTGACCCAAAACCCTCCCTTTCCTTTCCCCACTCCTCTGCACTCATTGGCCTTCTTCCAAGTCACTCTACCCCTAATCTACTGCTCCAGCTCAAAGGAATTTCCCCCCTCCCATCCCATCTCCTAGGGGATATTATCTCCAGGTAAAATAAGTAGGTGAAAAGTCAAACGTCCCTTTCCAGACGCCACCGCTTCTCCTTCTTCTCCTTCTAGCGCTTCTTCAGCGCTAGAGTAAATGCAGCTTGAAGTGCTGACAATATGTTCATATCGAGAGCCAGTGTTGAAATGGCAAAGGTATTTGAGACTGGGTCAGAGAAGACCCAGGGTTGAGATCATTCAGTATTATCGATTCATATTATATAAAGTATTATATAATATGAAGTGATAAGTTTTATATAAAGTATTATCGCTCCATGTTAATGTAGAACCAGAACCAACTGCTATTTCTCAAAATGGTTCTTCAATCTTCCCACAGGAGGGACTTTGCATTAAAAGCTCCAACAAGAATTGAGGTCTGTAAATTGTGCTGGCAAATTATTAAAGATTCATAGCCTAAGCTTGCCAATATTATATGCTCCTTTCCATTTCTGTTTTCAATGAATTATAATGTATTGCGATATTTAGATTTTAAACTTGACTGGATATAAATCGAGTGTTATAAACCAGCTTTAGAATTGGCTTGTCTCAATATGTACGCGTAGCTTCTCTAGGTAGTTATTGAAAAGCAGAAGAATAAGAGAATAACAGCATTGTAAGGGATCTCGGAGGTCTTCTAGTCAAACCCGCAGCTCAAGCAGGAGACCCTATACTATTTCATACAAGCAGCTGTCCAATCTCTTCTTGAAAAGCTCCAGGGATGGAGCACCTACAACTTCTGAAGGCAAGCTGTTCCACTGGTTAATTGTTCCCACTGTCAGGAAATTAGTTCTAGGTTGGATCTATCTTTGATAAGTTTCTATCTGTTACTTCTTGTCCTGCCTTTGGCTGCTTTGAAGAATAGATTGACCCCCTCTTCTTGGTGGCAGCCCCTCAAGTATTGGAAGATAGCTATCAAGGAGAGCTATCAAGGAGAGATTCAACCTGGAAATAAGGAGAATTTTTCTGACAGTGAGAACCATCAACCCATGGAACAGAAGTTGCCTTCGGAAGTTGTGGGAGCTTCATCACTCAAAGCTTTGAAGAAGAGACTGGACTGTCATTGGTCAGAAATGGTGTAGGGTTTCCTGCTTGGGCATGGGGTTGGACTACAAGATCTACAAGGTCCCTTCCAACTCTGTTAATCTGTATCTGTAGGTCATCTCCTAGTCTTCTCTTCATTAGACTAAACATACCTAGTTTCCTCAATTGTTCATTGTACAGTTTATAATGTAAGTAATACCAGTTGGTTTCAAGTGAGCAGGGGCAAATTCAATTTTTGCTGATCAAGTGCTATCTTTTTCTGTGTTGACGGGCAATGTTTTACTGAGGCTGAATTTTATCTAGTTCTCATTAGTCAGATCTGGACCAATTCAACTCTCTCTATGTACAGTATATCTATATCTATATCTCATAAATATGTATATATACATATATCATATATACTTGTATATATCGTATGTATATATTGTATATTATATATATATACACTAGCTGGATGCCTGTGCTTCGCTATGAAACTATGTGAGCAAGCTTGATAAATTGACACTTAAAGCCTGAAACTTAATGTAGACTGTGTAACTCCATAGCATCAGAGCATGTTACTTTAAGGCAACTGGCAGTTGGAATAGAGTTCTTTTCAGGTGGGGAGGAGAAGTAGAACGTCTAACTCCTTAACTTCAGAGCGTGTTAATATACTGTTTATGAATATACTGTATATCAAATATTAATGATCTGATGGTCATTTTGAAAAATCCTTTCTTAGCAAGCACCTAGAAGCCAAGAGGAACATACGTGCCAAATTTCAAGTTTGTAGGCTTTACAGTTCTGGAGATTTCGTGATGAGTGAGTGGTATTTGGTTTTTATATATATATACAGATATAATCACCAACAATTATTCACATGTCATTTGTTCAGGTCTCTTCCTTTCTTCCAACCGAAAGAAACCATGGTTTCTTCCAATATACTTTAATACATCCATTTTCTTAAAAAATTCTCGATTGGGGCCCAAGGATATTATAATATTCTCCATGTATATATACACTGTAATGATGCTAAAAATAATTTAAGGCTTGTAGGCTTGAACCTTGTTACCGAGGTTGTGCCGTTTGAAATATACATGGACCATGCAGCAAGTGAACATTTTAAAATTAATTTCTAAACTGGGAAATCATTATCTTCAACTTTAGCTCTTGCAGGGTGCCGACACTTACTTAAAGTGGAACTAAACTGGTTACCTCTTCAAAAATAGATGCAATTACAGATCAATACTGCAGATCTCTTGTAATTGAGACCATTCACCATTATTATTTCCTCCTCATTAATAATTTTTAAACTTCGGTTATCAACGGAATATGTGGCACTCTAAGAAATTATTTCCTTGTCTCAAGCCAGAACAATATATTATGAAGGTTTTTCGTCTTCTCCTTTCTTCTTGATAGAACAAATATGGGGCTGTAACCTCTCTCCGTTTATCCTCCATTTATTAATTTATTCATGTTTATGCTGCTATATAAAGTCTCCGTGTGTGTATGTTTGTGTGTGGGTAAAAGATAAAGGAGTTCCTGTGGTTTTTACTCCTCTAGTTGTTGCTGATTGTAGGGCTCATTTCCTTTTCAAGGCCAAAGCCAGCGCTGTCTGAAGACATTTCTGTGGTTATGTGGCCAACCTATTCTCCAAAGCACTTGAAGGCAGGACAAGAAGCAAGGGATGGAAGCTAATCAAGGAGAGAAGCAACCTAGAACTAAGGAGAAATTTCATCATCAGTGGAACGACTTGTCTCCAGAAGTTGTGAATGCTCCAACAGAGCAGAGGGTTGGACTAAGAAGACCTACAAGCAGTGGTGGGATTCAAATAATTTAACAACCGGTTCTCTGCCCTAATGATTTCTTCCAGCAACCAGTTCACCAAACTGCTCGGAAAGTTAATAACCAGTTCTCCCGAAGTGGTGTGAACTGGCTGAATCCCACCATTGCCTACAAGGTCCCTTCCAAATCTGTTATTCTGCAGTCTGACTTCCGAGGTCCCTTCCTCTATGATTCTGTGGTTCAATCTTGTGACCATAGACTCCTAAACACCATGGACCAAAGGGAGGAGGGACAGGGGTTGGAATATTTAAGATTGACTCAGCCTTCCATCCTTCCAAGGTTAGTAAAATGAGGACCCAGATTGTTGGGAGCAATATGCTGTTCCATAAATGGCTTAGAGAGGACTATAAAGCACTGTGAAACAGTATATTTTTATCTCTACCTCTATGTCTATGTCTATGTCTATCTCTATCTTAATTTTTAAAATTAAGAAATTAATTCTTAATTTTTAAGTGTTTTTATAGTTATTTTTTTAGTGTATTGTGAGCCGCCCTGGGTCTTTGGAGAGAGGCGGCATATAAATTGAATGAATGAATGAATGAATGAATAAATAAATAAATAAATAAATAAATATCTCTATCTCTATCCATCTATCCATCCATCTATCTATCTATGTGTCGAAGTGCTACCCTGTTTTCCCAAAAATAAGACATCCCCTGATACTAAGCCCAAGTGCTTATTTCAGGGTTCAAAAAAATATAAGATAGGGTTTTATTTTCAGAGAAATACGGTATTGCTATTAATTTTATAATATAAAAATATTATTAAGCCACCAAGATCTACTATCTGATCATGTGTTTTTATTTCAAAATCATTTGTGCATCACAGATTCCTTTAACCAGTACCTTTTTTGTTGAATCAAAGCATCAGATATACCCAGGTTTTCAATATTTTGTTATAAGAGCCATGGTGGCCCAGTGGTTAGAATGCAGTATTGCAGGCTAATTCATTGCTGACTGCCAGCAGTTCGATTCTGAGCAGTTCAAGGTTGACTCAGCCTTCCATCCTTCCGAGGTCGGTCAAATGAGGACCCAGATTGTTGGGGGCAAGAGGCTGACTCTCTAAAGCCGCTTAGAGAGGGCTGTGAAGCACTGTGAAGTGGTATATAAGTCTAAGTGCTGTTGCTATTGCTATTGACTCAGCCTTCCATCCTTCCAAGGTTGGTAAAATGAGGACCCAGATTGTTGGGGGCAATTATGCTGACTCTGTAAAACCGCTTATAGAGTCTATTGCTATTGCTATTGGAATAGAAACTCGAGTCCAGAGGACGGATAAAGCAGGAAACAAGACAGATCTTGGTTTGCTGAGCTCCTCACTCATTGTCCAACCGATGTTTAGCAATTCTGATGGGCTACTGAACAGACAGCTCAAGCCTGAGATGAGTAATCTCCCTGAGTCCCTCTTCAGCAGGCAATGAAAGCGAGGCTCCACTTTGAAAATTCTTTTCCCCATCATGCAAACTGACAAAGGCATACTTTTCAAAAACCCACAGCCAATCTGTTGATCATTACTTATTTACAAAGGCCTTCAGGCAGAAAGTCCTGTAAAAACCATACTTGATACGATATACACTAGCTGTTTCGGCTTGTGGGAGGAGGGGGAGGAGGGGTGGGGAGGGCGGGAAGTTCCCCCTAAGGCTACCTCCAACCATCACTTTCCATTGCACATAAAATGTACCGTGTAACACTAAAGTATTTAATATATATGGTATAATATATCTACGGGAAAGGCATCTGTGTAGAACTGTGTTAGCCCGTATTTGGTAATTTGATGTTTTGCTGAAGGCAATGACTTGAAAAAGCCTCCACCTTGCATTGAGGACCTGTCATCTTAGTACCCATGAGCCAGTAGAATAAAGAAGTACCCTAAAGCAGCAAAACTTTGACACAGCTTTGAAGCATATGAAAACAGTAGAACTCCCCAGAATTATTATGACTCCAGATCAAAGAAATGAAGCATACTTTACATAGCAAACAGGGACACAGCACATCACTCCAAACAGTACCGGGTTCTCTGCCCTCTCGCTCTTTTTTTCCCCCTTTCTTTTTCTTTTATTTCACGTTTATATCCCTAAATTTAAGAGATAACAGAAGGACTGGGGGCGGGTGGCATTTCTCTCTCTCTTTCTCACTTCTCTGTCAAATTTCACACAAACAGAAATTATTAGAGATGAGATAGAGACAAGATAAGGGATGCAAGGATGTACTCAGTGGTGGGATTCAGCCGGTTATGTCCGGTTCGAGCAAATCGGTAGTGGTGACTGCGGGAGGCTCCGGCCACCCGCCTGGACATAATGCGCGAGCACTGCGCATGTGTTCACGTTCACATTTGTGAGCCAGTAGGGAAGGTAAGGGAATCCCACTTCTGGATGTACCCCAGCAATGGATGAAATAAGTGTATTCTGGACTCATCTTATTCCCTCTCTAGCATAAACCTAGAGGTAAATTAGTCCTGCATCCGCAAGGATTAGCAACACTGGGATAATGTTTTGAGTAACTACACAAAGCAGCAATCGCCATTCAACAGAAAAAGAACAGAAAGATGCAAACCCCTCGTGCCAAGCTCTCTTTCCCTGCCCTTACATTCTAACTTTCAAATGATAATAGGTGTATTTTGAGGAAATACACTGTAGATTTCGGGAGCAACCAATTCCCTGAGCAAAGCAGGAAATGGCGTGTGTCTAAATCGCCATGTATCATCTGGTTTTAATCTCCCTTTTTCTTAGCTTGCCTCTTTTTGAAACCCCAAAAATTGTAAGGCATGGGACACTGAGAAACCTGGATCCGGCCTGATTATTTTATGCCTTCTACTTTGTAAAAGTGCCACCATTGGGAAAGGTCACTCATCTGCAAGGAAGTCAGACTTTAAAATCCCAAATATAAGGAAATTCAGAAGATTTCAGAAGACACCCCTGTTTTATAATCAGGCATTTTTGCCTCCAAGAAAATTCAGGAATAATACTGAATAAAAGAGAAGCAAAAGAGCACTCTCCAAGTTCTGTATAATCTGTTTACAAACGAATCTTAGTTGTTTGTTTCTGCTCTTTAAGACTTTCAATCCTAGCAGAAACCCTTGTAGGAACAAAGTGTTTGGAACACTTTAACAACACCTTAAGCACCACCACAACAACACCTCTCATAATTAATGCAATTTTTAGTCCCAGGACGAGGACGTTCGTTTTGAACTTTGCTTGGGAAAGCGCCCAAGATTCATTATCCTGTCCTCCCTCCCCATCCCGTCCTCTCTCCCCATCCTCTTTTTCAAGAATCATTCCAAATCAATTAGAGGAAATTTGATTTCAATCGACAGGATAAAAAGGAAAGTAATATTCAGGTTCATTTCTGATTGCGGTGATACATCTCGCGTACGGTTTTAAGTACAGAAAACAGCACTCGGAGGGATTTCGACAAGAAGAGAATTGCCCGAGGCAAACTCACCCCACGGGTTTCTCGGATTGGTTAGCGCTATCATTAGTGCCACTGCTGTTTAAGAACTACATACAGACAGGCTGGGTGACAGCTAAGACTTTAAAGCCTGTGTATTTTTCAAACAGTTTTTCAAACTGTTTTCTGTGACAGATTTTTTTTTTCTTCCCAAGCTCTATCATTAACTGCTGACAAGCTGACAGAATAAATACTCCAGCGTTTCAGAAACCATCTAACAATCTTTTACTTTTTTGAACACCCTGCCATGAATCTTTTTTGCCCCCCCTCCTCAGGTTATTTTTTTTGGGGGGGTTGTCGGTGAGATTGTTGTCTTAAGGGGGAAGAGATAAAGATATGGGGACTTAGGACCTCACCTTATCAGTTTGGGCGAAGAGTTGGGCGAATTCCTCATGCCTCCGTTCCGTTGCTTCCTTTTGGGTGACAACGTCGTCAGCTGTTCGTCTTCAACTAGAAACACAAGCAGCTTGTGAGGTTATGACCAGCTCAGCCTTGGAAATACAGGCGAAATAGCCAACAACAACCCTCCCACTTCCATTCACACCATCTTAAGTCATTGTTATTATTACCATGTTTCCCCGAAATAAGACCCTGTCTTATATTTTTTGAACCCCGAAATAAACACTTGGCCTTATTTTTGGGGAGGTCTTATTATTTTGGGGCGCGTGGAGCAAGATGGGGCTCCTCTTGCCGTCTTACCTGATTTCCAGCTCTGCATTTAAATATTTTCGGGGAGGGCTGCTTATTTTAGCGCATGCACTCAAAAGCCCAATTGGGCTTATTATCAGGGGATGTCTTATTTTCAGGGAAACAGATTATTATTATTATTATTATTATTATTATTATTATTATTATTATTATTATTATTATTATTATTTTGAATAAAGCCCATCCTGAAGTTGGTGAAAAGAGATTGGGTTGAAAACTCAAGGAAAAAGAAAAGAAACAAGATTACTTGAAGTTATTCTTGATAGGCTTCATTTTTTAAAACAATCCTTTAAAAAAAACAAACCTCAAGATACGTTTTCAAAAATACAATAAAATAAAATAAAATAAAATCAGAAATCAGGACTGTGCTGCAAAGTTTAGGTATGTAATTCAGAAATGAAACATCAAAACTGCCAGAAAGAACTTGGTTAAAGTAACTGGATTTCCATTTTTTTTAAAATACCCAATCAGAGCATTCCAGGAAAATTTTAAATCCTTCAAGCCTTGATTTTAAATGCTGCAATAAATTAAAGTATTTTGTCCTTGATTTCAAAATGAGATGTCATCATAGGATGAAATCCATGTAGCCAATGGACAAAAGGAATGGATTTATAAAAATGGGCACGAAGTTTGAAGAATTAGCAAAAAAAAGCTACAGGTGCTTTAAGAGTTATTTGTTATTATTGCATCCTTTGGCAAAATTCTACAGCAAAGCACCTTCGACACGACACCAGCCTTCCTAAGGAGCTATAACTCAGTATCGTTATTACAATAAGAGTTATTATTAATGGATCGGTATTTTCATTTATTAGAAGCTTCTAGTTTAGCAAAAACACTTCTGCGTTCAAAGAAAACAAGCAAATTACTATCCCAAAGTGAACAGGAAATGAGACCAATACAAAACAGTACGTTAAGAACAGTAACAACAAAACAGTGCAATAAATCATTTCACTGGAAGAAAGAAGAATAAAATGTAAAAGAAAGGAGTAGGACAGTGAGGAGGGAAGAGACGAGGGAACTGTTTTCACTGAAAATGAATATCAGACTATAGAGAATCGAGAGAAATTTAAGGCTAACATCTAAATTGCATTTTTAATAGGTTTACAATATGGTTGTGGGCAGTTGGAAACTCATATATTAAACCCCTCTCTGGATATTTTTTCTGTAGTTTACATCTTTCCATCCGTCAGCGGGGCCTTCTCTCTGTCTAACTTTATAAAGTCATCCATGTCCCAATCTAGAGCAGAAGCTTAAATATCCTGCAATGATTATAGGAAAACAAGAAGTGAAAACCTCCTAAGCAAAACATTAGAATGATTGGCTTTGAACAGTAGATCCAATTTCCTCAATTTTATAAAAGCAAATTTGTGTGTGTGTGTGTGTGTGTGTGTGTGTGTACACACATACATGTATGTATGTATGTATGCATGTATGTATGCATGTATGCATGCATGCATGCATGCATGCATGCAAAAAAGAAACAGACATTCTGCAAACTCCGGAACTAAAATAATTAAAATTTTATTCTACTAAGCTTTCATCAGCCATCTACTGACATTGTCAGAGTATTAAACTACCATTAGAGATCTCTGCCTTTATATGTTGTTAGTTAATTTGGCCACTGCGCACATAATAGGCCCTTCCAACTGTCTCCCACTTATACTCCCTTGTATACCTGGAACTTGTATACCTGGAACTCGTATTTTTAGAATAGTTTGATCTATCTATCTATCTATCTATCTATCTATCTATCTATCTATCTATCTATCTACGGTGGCAAAGACGCTGAGCTTGTCGATCGAAAGGTTGGCAGTTCGGCGGTTCGAATCCCTAGTGCCGCGTAACGGGGTGAGCTCCCATTACTTGTCCCAGCTTCTGCCAACCTAGAAGTTCGAAAGCACATAAAAAATGCAAGTAGAAAAATAGGCACCACTTCAGTGGGAAGGTAACAGTGTTCCTTGGGCCTTTGGCGTTTAGTCATGCTGCCACATGACCACGGAGATATATATATACCTCGACTTACAACAGTTCATTTAGTGACCGTTCAAATTTACAACAGCACTGGAAGAAAGTGACTTATGACCATTTTTTTTCACAGTTACGACCTTTGTAGCATCCCCGTGTTCATGGGATCAAAATTCAGATGCTTGGCAACTGGTTCATATGTACGATGGTCGCAGTGTCCCCGGGGGTCATGTGATCCCCTTTTCATGACCTTCTGATGAGCAAAATCAATGGGGAAGTGAGATTCACTGAACAACTGTGTTACTCACTTAACACCTACAGTGATTCACTTAACAACGGTGGCAAAAAAGGTTGCAAAATGGGGCAAAACTCACTTAACAAATCTCTCACTCAGCAACAGAAATTTTGGGCTCAATTGTGGTCGTAATTTGAGGACTACCTATGTATACACACGCGCACCCACCCACACACACACAGACACACACACACAGAGTGTATATGTGTCAGTGTGTGTGTATAAATTATACAGAGTATATGTATATATACATATATACCTATATACACTGCTCAAAAAAATAAAGGGAACACAAGCAGAAGACATCCGAGATCTGAATGAATGAAATAGCCTTATTGAATATTTTGTTCGTTACCTACAGTAGTTTTGTGTTCCCTTTAGTTGTATGAGCAATGTATAAACTCCTGTATGTAAAGAACAAAGTATTTAATAAGGCTATTTCATTCATTCAGATCTTGGATGTCTTCTGCTTGTGTTCCCTTTATTTTTTTTGAGCAGTATACATATACATATATACATATATATTCATATTCCATTCTTTGCACAACACAGACTTAGAAAAGTTCAAGCTGTTTTGTTAGTTTCTTTGTTTTTAAGGCAAGGCACAGCCAGATAAGATGCTGATAGATATGATTGGTTCTAGAACAGAAATATATCACTGGGCTTCCAAGTTCATTTAAACCAGAGGTCCTCAAACTTGGCAGCTTTAAGACTTGCGGACTTCAACTGCCAGAATTCTCCAGCCAGCTGGCTGGAGAATTCTGGAAGTTGAAGTCCGCAAGTCTTAAAGCTACCAAGTTTGGAGACCTCTCATTTAAACAAACAAACAAACAAACACTTATCAATGAGCCCCAAAAGTTCTTTTATCCAGTGGAATTGTATGCTCTCTATTATTTATGAATGGGCAAAAAACCCCCACATTTTTGTCCTAATCCTTGTTGTCATAAGACAGCATTACCGGAATCCCGAACACCTCCTTTAATTTTACGCATTTATTCCGTTCCACATAAAGTAACTCTCGGCATTTCTTCAGCTGCAAACTGCCTCTTAAAACCCACTCTTGTGTTACATAGCACTAATGGAGGCCCCCCTTTTTAATAACATCTATTTATGACACTATAAGACAAAGCTTTGTTGGTAATCCACGCACAAATGCCTTTAGGGCATCATCCCAACCCAATACAGCTCCCGTGGTTTTTAGCAGGCAAAAAAAAATAAACAAACATCCAAGCTGTTGCTCAAATTTCTCCCTTGAAGTTCCAAGAGATTGTTAATTGTTTAACGGTGATTGGAGGATGACGTCAACTGGGATTGGATGAATTGCAAGTGAATTCAAGTCAGTAAAATGAATGGAAACTCAGTAATGCTAGTGGGTCCAAATAGGTATGGGGTCCCATTCAATGATTCTCAGGTAGGGCTCAAATAGCAATAGCACTTAGACTTGTATACCGCTTCATGGTGCTTTGCCAGATATTGTATTTCCTGGTTTTCAGGTTGTCAGAACCTGCTGAATAGCATCCCTGCTCTTGCCCCCAACAATCTGGGTCCTCATTTTACCCACCTTGGAAGGATGGAAGGCTGACTCAATAGCAATAGCACTTATATACTGCTTCACAGTGTTTTAAAGCCCTCTCTAAGCATTTTACAGAGTCAGCCTATTGCCCCCAACAATCTGGGTCTTCATTTGACCAACCTTGGAAGGATGGAAGGTTGACTCAATAGCAATAGCAATGACCAAGATTGACTTCATTGCCTTATTCATCTAACACTGTGTCCAGCCTTAAAGATGGCTTGGGAGGAACTCAAACTCTGTTACATCTCCACCATTATTTCAGCCACTTAGAAAGCTCACTGGTGGACTGGTGGAGAATCTTTTAAGACAACCACATTTGTCTTTCGGTACTGCCAAATTTGCAGTTAAATAGTCATGCTTCAACCAAAGTTGTAAAAATTAGGAAACACAATGCCATGGTTGGCTTGGAATGAGACAACTCGCTGCGGCGAATTC
Organism: Arizona elegans; assembly: GCA_022577455.1. Classification (NCBI taxonomy): domain Eukaryota; kingdom Metazoa; phylum Chordata; class Lepidosauria; order Squamata; family Colubridae; genus Arizona; species Arizona elegans. The sequence goes on along the minus strand of JAKOOJ010000005.1, from coordinate 92,526,505 downwards.
ACCCCAGCCAACCCACCACAGGACAACTTGCTGCGGCCAGTTGTGCTGGAGGGACACAAAAATGCTTAGAAATTAAAGGAACAGAAAGAGGACATCCATTGTGGGTCTCACTCTATATCAAACTTTGACCCATCCCTCCCTCCCTCCCTCCCTCTCTCCATCCATCCATCCATCCATCCATCCATCGCTCTGTCAGATCAAGCAGCAACCTGTTTCCTATAGTGCAATTTAAATATATCTAAGAAGTGGATAAGCAAAGCATCAATTTAAGTGGTTTCAACATTGAATGTTAGCCAAATTTCTTTGGCTATGGAATTCAGAAATCCATATGTATGCTTGCCTGTTTTATTAAGCTTGGGCATCACAGTTCAAATAACATTTGCTGGGTTACAACAATGACAGGAACAGATGCACGCTGCACTGTGTTTTCAAACTGAAATGGAATTAAGTGTAAATTACAATCAATTTGCTTGACACATTAAGCCACTTCAGTTTCACAATAGAGACTTCAGACAAAAGCTTTCCCATTGCCCAACTTTCTGGACTTTAAGATAAGCTGCACCCGAGATTGACCTGGGTTGATATGATCATGGATCTCTTCTATCCTGCCTTCTGCCCCATGTCAAAACAAGCGCTGGTGAAATTGATTAGCAATTAATTAGCAACCAGCCAGTTATTAACAAGATGCCAGATTGCTTAGCTTGGGGGGGTTTTTTGTGGGGGAAGGGGGGCTGGAGACAAGAGGGACTTGTCAGCTTCAGAGGCAGAAGTTTCCCTGAAAGAAAATTCCTGGTTGAAGGAAATTACTGAGATATACTAGAACTGCTGGGAGGAGAGGTGGGGGCTTGGCGGTTAAAGACACTGAGCTTGTCAGCTGGAAAATGGACAGTCCGGGTTTGAGACCCGAGTGCTGCTCGATGGGGTGAGCTCCTGTTCCTGTCCCAGCTCCTGCCCACTGAGCAGTTCGAAAGCATGCATATGCAAGTAGATGAATAGGTACCACTTCGGTGGGAAGGTAACAGCATTCTGTGCACTTTTGGGGTATAGCCGTGGTGGCCACATGACCACAGAAAATGCCTTCAGACAATGCTGCCTCCCTCAGTCAAGAAACAGAGGTGAGCACCGTGTTGGACATGGTTCGACAGGGAAGCCTCTACCTGACTAGAATTGCTACAGATATAAGCCATATCAACTGATGCTATTTGATTAAAAAAACAACAACCAGAAACTCTGCATAGCAATCATCAGTGACTAAGAAGCCCACCAACAGTACTCTTTTGAAAATGGCTGGAACTAAAGATGAATATGACTTTTCCCCCTTTCTCATTAATGCTCAGCAACACAAACTATCTATCAGGGTTCCAAATAACAGCCCGAATGAAATCAAAACCCCAAGGTCAGGGGCTTCCTCAAAGTATAGATTTATTAGGCCTGTCATATTGGCACAGCTGGTGAAAACCAGACTCTGAATCTCCCCGGGTTTTCCCCACCCAACTCAAAATCCAAAGTTCTTCCCCCCATTACACACAACCACCACATGCCCCAATCAGGTCACAGTCCCAAACCCGAATGACTCCCATCTATGCCCCTTCTAGGTGCTGGCAAGAGTGTCCTTGGTTCCCAGAAGAAAGAATGTTACTTTGGCTACATAGTTCCCCAGCTATCTCAACTCCCCTCTCCCCTTTTCACAGCTCTATCCAGCCTCACTGTGGCAACCCTGAAGATGTTCCAAGATGGCTCCATGGATGACCCTATTCTGTTGGTCCAGTGGCCCCCAAATGTTTGGGCATCAGGGACCAGTTCTGTGGAGAGGTTTTTCCATCGACCAGAGGGGGCGTGGATTCACATGCTGCCTAAATCCCACAGATGGGGCTTCACTTGTTTGCGCAGATCGGTTTCTGGCATGCCATGGACTAGTACTGGCTCACAGACTAGAGGTTGGGGACCCCTGTGTTAGTCTACTTATGGGAAAGATGTGTATAACTTAACAAGGAAATCCGTAGATATAGATTACACCATCCATTTGATGTAACACTAGACACATTAGAGAAGAAGGTGTTGTGGCCCGCCAGCGGCCAGCAGAGCTGGTGGCAGACTCAGACAGTAAGGAAGTTGGGGAGGAACATGGGCCAGTCCTGGAGTCTGGGGAAGGCTCTGATAGGGCTCTGCATCAGAGGCAGAGAGGTGGGGCCTGGGCCGTATGCAAGTTATCAGTTGCCTTTGGAATCAGACATCAGTGAGGCAGACGAAGAGCTGGAGCCTGTTCCCAGTGTGCGCATGCGCAGAGTTGCCAGACGAAGGGAACAGCTAAAGAACAAGGGTCGACTTGGGAGTAAGGCCACAGGTGGACGAGGAAGGGCCCCTCCCAGAGGGAATAAAAGAGGAGCGAAAGGGGAGTGGAGTTTGCAGGAGACAATTAGTTTGCTTAATTGGTTCGTGACTCTCCGAGACTCCTTGCCAAGTTTTGAAGATATCGGCCTGGCAGCTCTCCAAGCTAGATAAGGTTTGTGACTGTAAATTCTCCTTTGAAAGACTTTGCTGGATGTGAATGAGAGGAATTCACAGTAACTTAATAAAAAGGGTTTTTTTGTCGGGACAAGGAGTCTGCTTCATGCTCTTGGGAAGCCTAGGTCAGAACAGAAGGGAAAATATGATCTAAGGCATAATTCTAAGTCTACAGTTGGAATTAGACAATAATTAGGCAGTCATTCTAGAACTAGACAGTAATTCTAGGTCTACCTAACTGTACCGATAATCCTCAATTTACGACCCAGAACTGAGCCCAAAATTTCTGCTGCTAAGCGAGGCAGTTGTTAAGTGAATTTTGCCTCGTTTCACGACCTTCCTTGCCAGGGTTGTTAAGTGAACCACTGCAGTTGTCAAGTTAGTAACCCGGTTGTTAAGTGAATTTGGCTTCCCTACTAACTTTGCTTTTTCAGAAGTTCGCAAAAGATGATCCCATGACCCCGGCACACTGCAACCGTCATAAATATGAACCAGTTGCCAAGTGTCTGAATTTTGATCACGTGACCATGGGGAAGCTGCAACAGTCATAAGTATGAAGAATGGCCCTAAGTCAATTTTTCAATACCGTTGTAACTTTGAACGGTCACTAAATGAACTGTTGCAAGTGGAGGGCAGCCTGCACTTCAGCCCGGGGTCTAAACCTACCAAGCCAGTAGGTTTTTTCAGATTCACCTGACTCTATTAGATCTAAATAGATCACAAGCAAACGTTCTACGTGAAAGCTAAGGCATTGTGCAGATATAGTATCTCATTCTTTTCTTTGATATTTACTGGCTACATCAGGGGTGTCAAACTCAAGGCCCATGGGCCGCATCCAGCCTGCAGGGTGCTTAAATCTGGCCCTGGAACAGCAAAGGACCGGCCCAGGGGTGCCTCTGCCAGCAAAAACAGAGCTCGGGAGGGCCCATTTTCGGCCACGACAGCCTCCTGCAGCTCTGTTTTCGCTGGCAGGGGGCTAGCAAAACAAACTAAAAACAGAACAAAAGGAGAAATGTTTCCCCTTTTGCATTTGAGCATCTGTTCTGACCTAGGCTCCTTTAACAAGCAGGAGGCAGGAATTGGTCTCGACAAAACCTCTTTTATTTACACGACTGTGAATTATCTTCATTCACTCAGCAAGGTGTGTCCAAACATTTTTTCAAAAGGACTATTTCTCAACGCACCTTATCTCGTTTGGCAAGCTGCCACGTAACTTGTTTCCAGCCGCAGTACAAGGCAAAACTTGGCACAGAGTCTCTCAGACTCACGGAACGAACGAATTGTTTCCTGCAAAAGCCCACTCCCTGTTCACTCCTCTTTTATTTCCTATGGGAGGGGCCAATCACCTCCAAGGTGTGGCTTACTCCCGAGTCGATCCTACTTTCTGAGTTGTTCTTGTCTTCTGGCAGCTCTGCGCATGTGCACACTGGGAACAGGCTCTGTCTGTTCCTTTGCCTCGCTGCTGTCTAACTCTCTCTGCCTCCAACGCAGAGCCCTCATCCGAGCTTTCCCCAGCCCCCAGGATTGGCCCAATTCCCCCCCCCAACCTCCTCACTGTCCGACGCTGATGCCAACTCCACTGGTCACCGGCGGGCCACAACAGCATCCAAGAAAGGTCAGGAAAGGAGAAAGGGAAAGAGGAAACAACAAGAAAAAGGAGAGATGAGAAGAGAGCAAGGAAGGAAAAGGAAGGAAAGAGGGGAAGGAAGAATAAAGGAAAAGGAAGAGGGAAGGAAAGAAGGAAGGAAGGAAGGAAGGAAGGAAGGAAGGAAGGAAGGAAGGAAGGAAGGAAGGAGATTATAATGAGAGTGAGGAAGGGCCTGAGGGAAGTCCTGCCTTAGCACTTTGCCACCACAGGTGCCCCCTGACACGAGTGACTCGAGCTGGCCACACCCACCCTGGCCATAGCCACCCCGGCCTCCTGAGGTCAAACATAATCCTGATGTGGCCCTCAATGAAATTGAGTTTGACACCCCTGGGCTACATGGTAGATAATTTTAATAACTATTGTCATAGAACCATTTTTTTTTTAACACAGCCCATTTGGCTAATTGCTATCTCCATGCCCAGGGCAGTTTCTGCTCCATTCCTGTTGAATGAGCATTTGCCATAACTAAAGAGGAGTTTTATGTAGCTTTAATTTAAATACAACAAGGCAGAATACCAGCATCGTATTTGGAAACAAATGGTCGAAACCAGTTTCTGTGTACCAGCTTACAAGCAGCAATGAAATTAAGATTTTTTTTTTTGTTTAAAAAAAGGGGGGGGGGAATCCCCTCCAACAGCCACTATCCCTGCCCAATAATCATGACTCCCTAGAGGATAATGCAGGATTAATGTGCGCTAATGGCGACAACCTTATAATTTTTTTATCCTCAGATTGCCATAATTATCATGAACTGTGACTGTAAATTGGCAGAAACCGTAATTTTTGCCGTTTACTTCCTCACCCACAGCTACCACTTCAGTTAACCTCACTAAAACCAAAGAGTGCCATTATTGTAATTGTAATGTTCCATAAAATGCCAGGCTTGGCGGTTCCATCTTACCCAATACAGATAGTCCTCAGTTCGCTTAGTGACCGTTCAAATTTACAACAGCACTGGAAAAAATTACTTATGACCATGTTTCACCCCAATGACCGCTGTGGCATCCCCATGGTTACATGATTTACACTTGGATGCTTGACAACGAACTCACATTTATGACGGTTGTCGTGTCCCAGGGTTGTGTGATCCCCTTTTGCAACCTTCTTGACAAGCAAAGTCAACGGGGAAGCTGGATTCACTTAACAACCATGTTATTAATTTCACACCGATTCGCCTAACAAGATGCAGCAAGAAAAAAAAATGAGGCAAAACTCAATTTAGCTACCGTCTCGCTTAGCAACAGAAATGTTGGATTCAATTGTGGTTGTAGGGCGAGGGCTACCTGTGATAAATCCCAAAGGTGCTTTTTCAAGAGGCAACTGGACTTTCCTGTTTTTCTTGAAAGATGTCTCACTTTTCATCCAAGAAGCTTCTCCAGCTAGTTGAAGCTAGCTGAAGAAGCTTCTTGGATAAGAAGCGAAACGTCTTCAAAGAAAAACAAAAACGTGAAGAAGCTTCTTGGATGAGAAGCGAAATGTCTTCAGAGAAAAACAAGAACGTGAAGAAGCTTCTTGGATGAGAAGCAAAACGTCTTCAGAGAAAAACAAGAAAGTGAAGAAGCTTCTTGGATGAGAAGTGAAACGTCTTCAGAGAAAAACAAGAAAGTGAAGAAGCTTCTTGGATAAGAAGCAAAACATCTTCAAAGCAAAACAAGAGAGTCCAGTTGCCTCTTGAAAAAGCACCTTTGGAACAACTGAGAATCTCCATAGATGCCTGTAACAAAGCTCAAAATCCCTTTATTTACGGCGTACTTATTATCTCCAAAAGAACCAATTGCCAAGGCACCTCATCACTGCCCTCACGCTTGGCAAAACAGCAAATCTTTTTTTATATATATATATTTTTCCTGATAATGCCTGAGTAAATTTTCCTTCTTTAGACCTCTGTGACTCTGGAACCAAATATGCCCAGAACAATGTGTCAGCTATTTCTGTGTTTCTCCCCTATTTCTGTCTTTCTTCTTCACCCTCTGTAAAAAAAATAATAAAATAAAATAAAAAAATAACAGATTAAACATTACACTCTCTATGTTGAAAGTATACAGCTTCAACCTTTCCCCGACTGGCTCAGAGCAATGTAAAGACGATGATGTCGGTTGACAGCTGCCGCACATACTTAGACCCCTGTGTGATCACTCTTGAATTCCTCTGCCCCTTGTCAAATTTGCACAATCTTACATTGAAGCTACGGAGTCTGGCAGATTCACTGTGGATCAGGAATAGCCCAGACGGCTGATGTCTCTTTCTTCAACTAAAAGTTCTGCTGATGAGTTGGTAATGCATTTCTTATCAAGGGGGATGCCTCGACATGCCTACATGTGTATATTTTTGCGTGTCTGCGTGTACTCTCCGTCGCTTTGCTTCAGAGCTGATCAAAAAGCACCAAAAAAAAAAAAAAAGCATAAATCAAATCATTTACAATTTTTTTTTTTTTTTGCCTAGAGAGAGAGGGAGAACTATGTACTTGTGTACTCCATAAATAAATATTTTGGTTAATTATTTATGTCATGGTCATTAATACTTTATTTTCTCTGCTTTGCCCTAGCAGAACACATCATAAAATCATTGATTAGTACGCCAAGGTACTGATGTAAAGTATTCGCTCACTAAAATATTCAGGCTGGTGGAAAGAGGGTTGACTATTTATGGAGGAAGTATGAAAAAAAAAAATGGGATAGATCTGGGAAGCTTTAACCAAGAGAGGTAGTGACAACATTATTGTCAAATTTGTAAAACGCACACACACAACGTTTCCTATAATTGCAGAGGTGAGGTGAGGACGGGAACTCACCCTGTCATGTGGTGCTTGAGTCTCGAACATAATCCCAGCATTTTAAACACTGAGCCACCACACCACTCAATGCAGGTAATAAATTCCATGAAATTCATAAACCCGATTGCAACTGCAAAACCAGGTTATTTGAAAGTGAGCAACTGAAGGGCAGATTTTGAATGTACCTGGTCATGGACATTTAAATTCTTCAACCAGCTGAGCTATGACCTTCCTCACAATTCGGCAGCACTTGCCTTTCATCAGATAAAAGACTTGAGTTTTGGCACATTTCAGGTTTTAGGATTTGTCCAGTCAACTGGTGGAGGGTGGGGGCCTTTGTACATAAGAATACTTTGCAGTTTGAAGATATGTTGACTGGTTACGTCCCTGGAGGAGCTTGCAAGCATTTGCTTTCATCTGGCATTAACGATGGCTTCTTCTAATGACAAAATGTGCTTTCTCGCATCTAAACAGCATTTGATAGGGATCAAAACCCAGGATGGTATTCACTTACCTTTGCTACTGGTTCACAAATGTGAGCGTGCGTGGTCGTGTCGCTCGCACACGCCACCTCTGCGCATGCGCAGGACCTTCTGCACATGCGCAGAGCATCAAAAATGGGACGTGATGACATCCGGGCAGGTGGGCGGAGCTACGAGTTTGCCCGAACTGGATATAACCGGCTGATCACCACTGATCAAAATGCCTTTCTCCAAATGACTTGATGTGAGTTTTGCCATGCAGGCAGAAATAACCAGGAAGACATTTTAACCAGCTGCCTCAAGCCTTACAGAGGACATAGCTATCTTAATGACCCTGAAAACGGATCCTTCGCTTACACTCCCAGGAATTTGTGAAACGTCCCTTTCAAAGAGCCTTGAACAGCTCAAGTAACCACAGCCCAATAAAGGACTTTTGGGGAGGTTGGAGGGGGAATCAAAGGAGTGGCAAGTTCAGATGTGTATCAACCACTACAGGTGACTCACTCCTTGTTCTGAATTCAAAACCACAACATCATTTGGAAGGCCACCATCCAAGGTTAGGAGATCACAGCTGATTGATGCTACATGGATGTCGCTGCACCCTCTGAATCACACTGGATCTTTATAATGCCCTACTCTAACATTCATTCAAACTGCACTTCACTTAGAGTTACACACTGCAGGTTTACGCACTAAACATATAGAAGAAACTGAAGCCCATCGCCCAATATTTGCTGGTGTGTTTCCAAGTTGTACTTTCTGAAGCTACTATTCTTCCAAATTCAGCACTGGCCTCCTGTTCCAGAATCTCCAATGTCTATGGAGATTCTCAGTCATCCACATCACGGTTATCCTGAAGGTGTTTTTTCAAGAGGCAACTGAACTTTCTGGTTTTTCTTTGAAGACATTTTGCTTCTCGTCCAAGAAGTTTCTTCTGCTCTGAGATGAAGAAGCTTCTTGGACGAGAAGCGAAATGTCTTCAAAGAAAGACCAGAAAGTCCAGTTGCCTCTTGAAAAAGCACCTTTGGCGGTGTTCCAGGTTCAGTCTATTAAACTTGTGGTCCCTCCATTATAAGCTGAAGCTTATTCATTGCTTGGTGACTTCTCAATTTCAGAGACTGAAAGTAGCTCTGATCAGATACGGAAACCAATGCAACTGAAGGTCGATCAAAAACTCAGATGATTGGCGATAGGTTGTTCTTTTTCATCTCTGAAATTGCTTCCAGGAGCTTCGTTATCCTTTTTTTTTTTTTTTTTACACATTCTCCTATTAACTAATTGTGCACTAATTTCTGTGACGAACTAATTAAAGGCCTGTTTCTCAGTAATACTAATGCCTAGAAATTAATTTCAGCTGTTGTTTTCCCTGCCTGCTTTCATTTAAGCCTAATGTAATTAAAGCAAATTACAGGACCTAATGAACATAAACTGTTACATATCCAAGCAACATTATCTTTATTTATTTATTTATTTACTTTGCAAAGAAGAATCCTACAATAAGAAGAGGCTGTCAGATCCTACAACGTGTGTCAGGACCTCCAGGAATCGGTAAAGAAGGTGTCGCTTGAACAATGGGGTATCTTCTACAATTAGCATAAGGAATATAATTAGTGTAAGGATATTCCCAAATACCCCTTGGCCTCCTTCTCCTCCTATATCTGGAGTAAAATACTTATTGCAGATGTGCAAAATGAATAGGTAAAGTCCTTTTTTTTTCTTCCAATTTCTTCCCTTCTTTCTGCTTACTTTTATGTCCCCACCCCACTTGTGCTAGGAAGTCAATTCTATTTTTTCAGGAAAGTACCACATACACTCGTGATGGTGAACCTACAGCACGCGTACTACAAGTGGCACATGTAGCCATATCGGTGGGCATGCAAGCTCAGCTTCCAGTGGGACTGGAAGTTGGCAAACAGGCCATTTTCGGCCTCTGAAGGGCCTCTGGCGGGGTGGGGAAGACCATTTTCACCCTCCCCAGGCTCCTAGAAAGGCTCTGGAGTCTGGGGTGAGAGAAAAAGGGGCCTACCAGGCCCACCAGCCATCACGTGCCAGGAGCAGAGGGCCGAGCGTGTGTGTGTGTGTGTCACACATGCATGTGCAGGGCGGGGCGCATAGAATTATAGATGTGGGCATATGCACGCGTGAATTCCCCCCTTCTAGCACGCAATGGCAAAAAGGTTAGCTATCCCTGGCATACACTGATGCCGTTTTATATATAAAGCTAAAGATTCTCTTGAGATGAACTCAAGAGATGGTGAGAACATCTATGTATACCTTCTGGGGAGTGGCGTGGCAAGAGTTTGAAAGCCACTATAAACTAAGGTGGGAAATTGGAGAAATCTCCAACTTCCCATCCTAGTTTATAATTCTGGGATTGTCTACCTGTATTCCACCAAAGTACTAACCCAATCACTTCTGCTTAGATTTGTCAAGATCACCCAGAGTTGATTATTTATTCATCCGGTTTAAGTTTTGTACAAGGCACAGAGGAGAACCAGAGAAACTTCACATGCAACCTTCTCCCACTCCATCTTCAGCATTCAATAGCAAGGCCAGGCCTCCAATCTGGTGGTTTTGGATTGTGCGCAGTCCACCAGCATGGGGGAAGGCTTTGAGGTCAACCTCGAAGTGCTACAAAGACACTGTGACAGAAACCCTACACCACTGTGACATCCAACCAAGGGATCTAGAAGCTGAGGCTGCTGACGCAACCCCATTGGAGATCTCTGTACTAGGAAGGCTCCACCAGCTTTGAAGAGAGAGCAACCAACCAATGGAACAGAAGTTACCTTCAGAGGTTGTGGGAGCTTCATCACTGGAGGCTTTCAAGGAGAGACTGGACTGCCATCTGTCAGAAATGGTGTAGGGACTCCTGCATGGGTGGAGCAATTGGACTAGATGATCTACAAGGTCCCTTCCAACTCTGTTATTCTGTTCGGTTATAGAGGCACCACCAAAAATTGTTAGAGAACAACAAGTGGTAGCAGAGACTCATAGCCACATTTACCACAACAATGGATTCCAATACTCCCATTGCGCTAACCTCAGGACCTCCAGACTGACTTGTACAACAACTTGATGGATGAATGGATGGATGGAGAGAGAGAGAGAGAGAGAGAGAGAGAGAGAGAGAGAGAGAGAGAGAGAGAGAGAGAGAGAGAAAGGTCATCAAGGTCCTGCGGTAGGCATTGACACAGAAACAATGTCCTCTCCTGGCAGACTTTTTGTTCCACCTGCACCATCAATTTCGTCTAATTTTCAGGAACGTTGTCCAAAGCTACACATAGAGGTAGGCCTCGCTCCACCACAGTTCATTTAGTGTCTGTTCTAGGTTACAACGGAACTGAAAAAAAGTGACTTAGGACAAGTTTTCACACACTTATAACCACCGTGGCATCCCTGTGGTCATGTGATCAAATTTCAGATGCTTGGCAACTGGTCTAGGGTTTCCTGCCTGAGCAAGGGTTTGGACTAGAAGACCTCTAAAGACCCTTTCAACTCCGTTATTCTGTTTTTTCTGTTTTCTGGTTCATACTTACGACTGAGGTCATGTGATCCCTTTTTGCAACCTTCCGACAAGCAAAGTCCATGGGGAAGCCAGATTCACTCAACAATCGGGGTTTCTCATTTAACAACTGCAATGATTCACTTAACAAATGTGGTGAGAAAAGTCGTAAAATGGGGCAAAACTCACGTAACACATATCTCCCTTAACAACAGAATTGTGGGCTCAATTGTGGTTGTTGCCAGCTTTGGAAGCCATATTAGGCCGGAAGCTTCCATGCTGCCACCTTCTCCTGTGTGGGAAAGTAAGAGGGGGGATTTAGTAGAGGGGTTGTCTGTAGACATAATAGCATTCTTCCTGTCGGTCAAGGTCAGGGCAATCTGGCATCTGGAGAAGGAGTGGTCGGAGTGCTGAGTCGAGATGGGACGGGCGTTGATTGGAGCATGTGATCGACTGAGGACTGAGGGGATGGTTTGGGGGTTTTTGATTTACTGAAGGAAAACCCGGACCTCTCAGATTCGGGTTTTCCCAGATGTGCCAGTTTACCTATTCTAGTAAATAGAACTTTGAAAAATGCTTGCTTCAGAGTTTTTACTTGGAGCTGGGGTTTTTTCTGGAATGCTGACAGTCGTAAGTCGAGGACTACCTCAATTCCAAAATGGCAGTCCATAAAATATCCACTACCCAACCGTGAACAGAATTCCCTTCTCCTCTATCACAGTCTACACCCTATTCTAAATAAAAAGAGGAATAATTGTGTTGTCCCAGAGAATCACAATTCTCTGCCTCTGCACCCCAGCAAAGTTCTGAACACAGAGGGGGGAAAAATGGTAAAATGACAGAATACCCATTTCTTATGGACTGTCGCTCCAGGGAAAAAGTCCATTTATTGCACAGTCATTCTAAATACTACACCTCTAGAGGTAAAGCAGTGATGTAAAACCAAGGCTTAAAAAATAACCACAATCTGAGCTCCTGTTTTCTGCGAGGGGTTGATGTACATCCACATAAAACATTAAATACGAATTTCTAGAGAGTTAGAATCCAACACAGCTTTAATTCAGGCATATTTAAGAGCATACAGAACCATCTATATTTGGGGATTGCTATCCTCAGATCTTTCTTTTTTTTCTTTTTTCTTTTTTCTTTTTCCCCAAACAGCTTTTTCAAACCTCTCCACTTTGCTGACTTCCCAGTTTATGAATCACTGTCTGTTTATTCAAGTCATTAAAGTACTATTGGCAAACTGTCCGAAAAAAGCTTTCAAAGGTATGAGGGGGCATTACTCTCTGTCAGTTTGACAATCCATACAGTGCACGCTGCTGTAATTCAAAATAGTACAATAAAATTCTTTAGAAACAAAGCTTTTCCCATCCACGGCTACTATTAAAAGTGGACTAGGGAAGAAGGTTGACTGTTACAAGTTGTGGGGTTCTGAATAGAATCTCTCAGGTCATTAATATATTGGCAGAAAAGAAAAATTGATAATTTTTAAAAAATCCCCCCCCCCCACAATAAAAACATACGACGAACGGTTGCAAGAGCTGGGCATGGCTAGTCTAGTCATGAGAAGAGAAGGACCAGGGGAGACATGATAGCCGTCTTCCAATATTTGAGGGGCTGCCACAGAGAGGAGGGGGGTCAAGCTATTTTCCAAAGCACCTGAAGGCCAGACAAGGAATAATGGATGGAAACTGAACAAGGAGAGATTTAACCTGGAAATAAGGAGAAATTTTCTGACAATGAGAGCAATCAACCACCGAACAGAAGTTGTGAGAGCTTCATCACTGGAAGCTTTCAAGAAGAGACTGGAGTGCCATCTGTCAGAAATGGTGTAGGGTCTCCTGCTTGGGCAGGGGGTTGGACTAGATAACCTACAAGGTCCCTTCCAACTCTGTTAATCTGTTATATTGTAGAATACCACAGTTCCAATCAATTCCTAAAACCCTCCACATACTGAAGAGAATTCTAAGAATGTTATTCTCAGTAAACCCTGAGGTAAATATCTGAAGAATGTTGACCTACACATTTTTTTTTTCTAAATTTGAGAAAAAGCATATCATCTGATTTAATATAGGGGTATATTTTTAAGTGAGCGTGGAATCTGGCTTGCTTTGAGCCTTTCATTCTTTCTCTATTATCCAGAATTAGGGCTGGGGGGGAAAAATTGGAGGAGGTTATGTTAGGGATACCACCTCAAGTTCATGGAGAAGCAATGATTCAGTCAATCAAGCAATGTTTCTGCCTACATCAAGCTGGCATACGGCAGCTTGTTCCAGCATGGTGCCTTTGGAATGCATAATGTTTCCCAAAAAACAACCATTTTGGGAAGGGGAAGCCCTATCATTTGGATGGCAAGGATGAACAAAGGGGTGCATTTCTCTCCTAATTCAACCGCTGCTGATTGTAATTTTAAGGTTGTGAATGTTTTATATAATTTTATCTTTTTAAATTTAATAAAGTTTGTTTTTTTAAAAAACCATAAGTAAATAAATAAATAAATAGCTGAGGTTATGTATGTATTTGTCTGGTCTATGATCAGCTATTAGAGCAAGCGATGGACAATTTTTAACACCTTCCCAATACTGTAGTTCTTCTCATCCTTACTACTACCTATCTCTTCCCACTTACGGCTATATCCATGTTGCTTGTATCTTTACAACTTATATTATTTTTATGGTTTCCTAGTATGATTTGATTGCTTATTAGTATCCTATGACTATCACTAAGTGTTGTATCTTATGATTCTTGAGGAATATATTTTATTTTTTATGCACACTGAGAGCATATGCACCAAAGACAAATTCCTTGTGTGTCCAATCACACTTGGCCAATAAAGAATTCTATTCTATTCTATTCTATTCTATTCTATTCTATTCTATTCTATTCTATTCTATTCTATTCTATTCTATTCTATTCTATTTATCTTTGTAAGCTGCCTGGAGTCATTGAGAGTGAATTGGGTGGTCCTATAAATTTCCTTCCTTCCTTCCTTCCTTCCTTCCTTCCTCCCTCCCTCCCTCCCCTCCTCCCTCCCTCCCTCCGTCCCCTTTCTTTCTTTCCCTTTCTTATATTATTGATATGCTACTCAGTTGTAATCTCTTAGCATTATAGGAAGAAAGAACGAAAAGATTGTATTCTATATATTCTGAACACTGTATATTTTATTGTTAGTACCATGAGACAGTAGGTTAGCAAAATAAACTAAATTATCCAGTTTATAGAGTGACAGAATCACAGGGCTGGAAGGGACCTTGATTTATTAATCTACAAACTGATTCACATAAATAAGTCATGTAGGCCAACAACTTTCTCTTTGAGGCTAGTTCCATTTTACTTGTGTTCTCATTTTTCTGACCTTAAGTTTATTTTACTAACCTGTGAATTCTTTTTTTTTTTTAAATCAGCATGAAAAAAAAAAAAAAAAACAACCAACCTGGTTTTGGTGCATGAATCTTTGAAGGCATACATTTTTTTGCCAAGCAGATTGCAAAATTTAAATTAATTTAATTAATTTTCACTAAATTGGGTTCATCGTTTTGCACACACTTTAAATTGCAGGTGTGCATTGTAGCATCCAGAAGACTGCACATATCATGGGCTCAAGGTGTTCTAATGAAATCGCAAGAAAACTGAACTCAAGATCGTTTATTTTCCATCCAAATGGGTTCTGGAAAATTCAGCCCACCAAAATAATGTCACCATGTGCCTGATGAATTGCCTATAGCAATTTTTTTTTTAAAGAAAAAAATCTTTGTAGCTGAAGTCTGTATCTGAAATATGGCTTATTTCCAGAATGGAATTGTTTATTCATCTCTTAAAGCAATTAGTGGTGAAACAGCAGTGAATATAACTTGTGTATAGGGACAAACAATTTCTCTCTCAGAATAATTTCTGCTAACTGAATGTTAGCTACTAATTTTCTTATTAAACAAAGAGAGTTTTGTTTGGAATAATTTATGATTGATGATGTGCATTTTTAAGGAAAATGCCTAGGATTTATAGACGCAAATCAACCTAGCCTTTTATCTAGATTTTTTTTTTTTAAAAAAAAATCCCTTTCCCTATCCAAGCTATCCTTCAACTCGGAAACCGTGGTTAGAGGAGGATATTATTTGTCTTACAGATGCTTTGCTTCCTATCATACATCAACAAGATCTAAAGCAACTTGCAGAGACAAGTAATGGAAGTCTGTGGGGCAGAGGTATGCCATTCTTCCACATGTATTATTATATCATATGTGCAGCGGTAGGTTTCCAATATACTTACTACCAGTTCGCTGTGTGCGTGCACGCTCGCTTTGCACGCCTTCTGTGCATGCACCTGGCCTTCTGCGCTTGTGCTTTGCTCACTTGCGCGCCTTCCATGCATGCGCCCGGCCTCAAAAACATGCCTAAATAGGACAGCATAGAGTGGTCCATCCACGATCTCCGCCACCAGTTCTCCCGAACCGGTATGAACCGGCTGAATACCACCTCTGCATATGTGGTGTTACGAAAAAAAAATAGGCCTTATTTATAAAAGAAGAGTTTGATAAGGGTTTGGGTCAGGGGTGTAATGCTCCTGGATCGGATAGGACTGGATCGCCCAATCCGGTAGCGATCTTGGCTGGTGGTTCGGCGATCCAGTAGCGATGGCAGAGCAAAGCTCTGCCCACCCGCCCAGGTGTCATTACTTCCTGGTTTTGCGCATGTGCAGAAGGTCTGTGCGTGCCTGTGACACGCGCGGTGCATGTGCTTCTGAACCAGTAAGGAAGGTAAGTAGATTTCACCCCCGGTTTGGGTGTCTGATAGCTAATTGTAATCATGCAATATTTTCTACAAGGTCGTAACTGATGTGCAACCCACAAATATTTCCAGAATAAAAAAAAAAAAGAAGCATTAATGTGGATGAATATTATTACAGTTAGATGTTATAGCCTCTCTAATTAAGCAAGGACATCATTAAGCTAATTTGGAGTGAGCACACAACCCTTACTGCTTTCATTCTCCACCACCACTATAAATACATTTGCTACCTGGTTCTGAAAACACTCAAGAGAGAGACAGGCCAAAAGAGGTGATTCTTCATGTCTAGAAAAGCTTCTGTGAAATGTTTTAGATTTACACACAGAGGGAGACAGACAGAGCATAGCCAAAGTCTAAAAAAAAAACCAACAAAAACCGCTGATGTGCACATTTAGATAAATAATGACCAACATGTGTCTAATATTTGTGAAAGCAACCATCTCATTTCTAAGGTTAGGCCACCATCTGCTGGTGGCTGTCTATAACTGCTTCACCAAATACGTTTTTTACAGATACAGATAGAGAGTTGGAAGGGACTTTATGGGTCAGTGATGGCTAACCTTTTTGCTGTCGCATGCCAAAAGTGGGGGGAGCATGGGGGGTCGCATGGGTGCATGCCCACACCCATAATTCAATGCGCCCCGACCCCCCTGCGCATGTGCACTGCCCCCGCTTTTGGCATGTGATGGCCTGGTAGGCCCGGTAGGCCCGTTTTTTGCCCTCCCCAGGCTCCAGAGGCTTTCTTGGAGTTTGGGGAGGGCAAAAACGGCCTTCCCCACCCCACCCGGAGGCCGGAAACAGCCCATTTCCTGATTTCCGGTGGGCCCAGAAGGCCTGAAAATCAGCTGGCTGGTGCACGCTGGAGCTGACCTAGGGCAACGCTCGCGTGCCCACAGATACGACTCGGTGTGCCACCTGTGGCACGTGTGGCATAGGTTTGCTATCACAGTTATAGGTCATCTAGTCCAACTCCTGCTCCCGCTCAAGCAGGAGACCTACACCATCGTGAAAAGTCTTCTTTACTAAATGTCCCCATTTTCAGACCATGCTTCACAGCCGTCTGTATTATTATTATTATTATTATTATTATTATTATTATTATTATTATTATTATTATTATTATTTGAGCAAAGCCTCCCTTGATATAACCCCATTTTCTCTCTTTTAGGTCTTCTGCAGAGATATGTAGTATTAACCAGGCAAAAATCCATATAGAAAATTCTACAGAGGTTTGAATCTTACATGGCCTGGTTTACTTCTGAAGAAAACCCAGAAGCAATAGTAACAAAGAGAAACCCTGACGAAATAAATAACCACAAGTATGTATCAAAGATTAAATCTTTAAAACCATAGGGAATAAAGAGTAACAGGGAAAATTGAGATGAACTATGTGTAGCAATGTGGATCAGCCAAAGAAAGCATGTTTGTTTGTCTGTCTGTCTGTCTGTCTCTCTCTCTTCCTTCCTTCCCTTTCCCCCGCCCTTCCCTCTTTTTTTTCCCTCCCTCCTCCTAACTTCCTTCCTCCCTCCCTCCCTTTCCTATTCTACCTCCCTCCCTTCTTCTTCCCAACTTCCTCCCCTTCTCCTTTTTCCTCCCTCCCTCCCTATTCTCGCTCCCTCCCTCCCCTCCGCCCTCCCTCCCTTCCCTTCCTTCTTCCCTCCCTCCCTTCCTATTCTCCCTCCCTTTCTTCTTCCCAACGTCCTCCCCTCCCCTCCTTTTTCCTCCCTTCCTATTCTCCCTCCCTCCTTTCTTCTTCCCAACGTCCTCCCCTCTCCTCCTTTTTCCTCCCTTCCTCCCTTCCTATTCTCCCTCCCTCCCCTCCTCCCTCCCTCCTTTCCCTCCCTCCCTTCCTCCCTCCCTTCCTATTCTCCCTCCTTCCCTTCTTCCCAACTTCCTCCCCTCCTTTTTCCTCCCTCCCTTCTTCTTTCCTCCTCCCTCCCTCCCTCCCTATTCCCCCTTTGCCTGTCTGTCTTTATCCAGAAAGGATAGCAAGATCAGAAGACAAAGTTACACAATAAGGTGGAACAGTGGATGTTTGCCACCTCCAAGGGTCATTGGATACGAAGCAAGCAGCAAATAAATTTCATAAATAATTTTTATAAATAAATAAATAAATAAATAAATAAATAAATAATTGACTAAATAATTGAATGAATGAATGAATAAATGGATAAATAATAATGTAATAATAATAACTAAATAACATCTGCAAGAGAAAGAACAAGAGATACCTTACAGACCAACAAAAACAGACCTTACTTTCCCCTACATGACATTATTATGGGACAGCCAAGCCTGCAGCAGTCCATGAGTGAAAAATAAACTCATAAGCCAGAAAAATCTAGCCAGGAAAACTAATGGCCATGATACTTAAAACAGCGATTTGATCTCAGAAGAGAAAAAAAGTACTCTAAAGGAGAGATGCGTGTTGCCCATATCATTTTTTCCCGCAGAAAAATAAATCCGAACCAAGATGCTACTGCAAAATAACAAACAGCCACCAAGCATTTGCACTGATACCATCGCTAACAAAAATATTACACCGATAACACTCATACGAGGTTGGCAAGTTGCTTATGAACACGACATCGAAGAACGCGGTGTCATTTCACATCCGCCAATGGCATGCAGAGAAGCGCTTTAAAAGTTACGCCTTTAATGGATATCGTTCTCTTCCAGAAATTGGCAGAACTTCAAACCAGGATAAGGCAGGATGCTAAGTTATAACTGGATGTCATGGGAGGAAATAGCGCTTGCTGGAAGATTAGAACTGTAGGTGTTGCCTTTGGTTGCTATGAAAGCTTTAATACGCTGATGTATTTTCTATCGTGTCCAAAATCCTTGAAGATAAACATTAAATTGTATATGTGTATGGGTTTGGGGATGAAGAGGACGAAATGATGTGAGTTGATAGGTGATATGACTAAAAGAATACAGAATAACAGAGGTGGAAGGGTCCTCAGAGGTCTTCTAGTCCAACCCCCCTCTCAAAAAGGAGACCCTGTACCATTTCAGACAAATGGTTGTCCAATTTCTTCTTGAAACCCTCCAGTATTGAAGCATCCACAACTTCTGGAGGCAAGTTGTTCCACTGGTTGATTGTTCTGACTGTTAGAAAATTTATCCTTAGTTCTAGGTTCCTTCTCTCCTTGATTAGTTTCCATCCACTGCTTCTTGTCCTGCCTTCAGGAGAATAGGTTGACTCCCTCTTCTTCGTGGCAGCCCCCTTAGATATTGGGAGATTGTTATCATGATGACCACTGTACCTTCTCCCCAGTGGTGAAATTAAAAAAATTCCCCTACCAGTTCTGTGGGCATGGCTTGTTGGGAGGGAGGTCATGTGACCGGGTGGGCGTGGCCAACTCAACATCACTCACACCAAGGGGCTCCTCACCGGCCCCTCCCCTCCCAGACATTCCTTGTCACGAATGGCAGGAAAATGGGGAGGGGACTATTCCTGCCTACCATTCTTCCCTCAATCTGTGCTGAGATTGAGGAATGGATGACAGGCAGGAAAATCCCCTTCACCATTTTCTTGCTTTTCACGAAAATGGCTCCATTCCCATCCCTCTCCCTCCTGGGAACTACCTTAAAGGGACAGGCTGCAGCAGCTCCGTTCTGAATGGAGGGAGAAAAGTTAGCATTCTCTCTGTTGCATTTAACATTGAATTCTGTGGAATATCGAGTGGCTGGAGTGGGCATGGGTGGGGCCAACGAGGGTTGATAACCACTGGTTCAGTGAACTGATGCCAATAATCTCTAGCGGTTCTCCCGAACCGGTCCGAACCGGTAGGATTTCACCCCTGCTTCTCCCCATCCTTAGTAGAAAACATACATTTGATCATCTTTCTAACCAATGGTCTTAACTTTCTGGTCAATATACAGTATATATCCATATTCTCCAAGAATATCCATGTTCTCTTTAAGCGATTTTAGAAAACATGTATATTTTGACCATTTCAAGAAATATGATAGGCTCAACCAGATCTTGTGGAATATGCTTATCTCAGCAGGTTCTCCTGGCAACAGTCCTGAAGAATTTTCCTGGCAATTGGCACTCTCTGTAGATCTACTCACACAAAATAACCTCTTCTGTGGGCTTTCCTGTTCCCCATGAGGGGTTGTCACAGAGTAGAGGGGATCGTCTTATTCTCCAAAGGTGGGAGAATAAGTAACAGGTAGAAAATCATTAAAGGAAGATCCAGCACAGAAGGAAGGATACATTTTCTGACAGTGAGAACAATTAATCAGTGGAACAGCTTGCCACGCTGAGTTGTGGGTGCTCCATCCCTTTTCAAGAGGAACCAGAAGTGGTATTCAGACAGTTCGGATCAGTTCAGGTGAACCGGTAGTGGAAATTTTGAGTAGTTCAGAGAACCGGCAAATACCACCTCTGTCTGGCCCCGCCCTCCTGCCCCTGTCATTCTCTGTCCTATATTCCCTTGTTTTTTAGCTCAGCTGATTCGCACGGCAGAGCGGATTGCTGCGCCTCAGCTGAGCTCAACAAAAGCTCAGCTCACCAGCGCTGACACTGAGGGCGGTCTTTGAGTGCTGCGCGAGCGCACGCAAAGCACACTCTCATAGAACTGGTAGGAAAAGATTTGGAATCCCACCGCTGGAATAGACTAGAGAGCCATTTGTTCAGAATTATATAGAAATCTCCTGCCTTGAACAAGGGGTTGGACTAGAAGACCTCATAGGTCTGTTCCAGCCCTATGATTCTATATTCTATGTTCTCTTTCCTTGCATTCCTGATGGAATCTGGTTCCATGGCCATGGAAGTGGGGAAGTAAACTTCTGCTGACTTCGGTGTCCTCATAATTGCTGGTGTAGTGAATTCTACCAGGTGCTTTAGCTAGGCTTTCCCCTAGATGCTTTCTAGTTTCAACAACAGCTCGCCACAGATTATTTTCATTATTATTAAATGTGTACATGTGCACTGAAATGCAAAGAGGGAGGAGAGGAAGAATTAAAACACTGAATCACCAAAGATGCCCTACATTTGTCTGCATGCCAACAAGTTTTATATATATATATAAAAATAAAATAAATGTGCTTTTTGGCACCCTCGCAAAAAATTATGGCAATGCAAATAGATGCAGAAGAGGTCAAAGGGACTTTATTTGAAGAGCTGCTCTGATGAAGAACCTTGGCAGAGTTTCCTATGCAGGAGTTGGAAAAAAGGGAAACTTCCCAAAGCAGCTTTGGCCAGATGGGATGCAAGTTTTTCAGAGGTGGAAGAGGATATTACCTTCAAAGAGTCAGAGACAGCCAAGCGTTTAACAGCAGTTCAAAAGGTTCTCGACTCAAATATCACTTCTCTCATGAACTCATTCGCTGCCCTTGGGGAAATCAGTTGTTTTCTGAAACCCCCTTTAGAAGAGCATTCCTGTTCTGGCTAATATAATTATCAAAAACACAGCCGCATGGCTAAGAGAATGAGTCATCTTGCAGCGTGTTGAAAAGGATTGATTGCCAAAGCAGCCTCTTTTGATCATCGTCAAGGACGAAAAACAAGGTTTTTACACTTAGGCAGGAAAAAAAAAAACCAAAGGTACAAATGCAGATTAGGCAAAACCTGGCTTAAAAAAAAAAAAGTGAGAGGGACCTTGGAGTCCTAAGTGGACGATCACTTAAATATGAGCCAACTGTTTGCGGCAGCAGCCAAAAAAGCTAATACAATCCTTGGTTGAATAAACAGAGGCATAGAATCAAAATAACGTGGAGTACTAGTGCCACTTTATAAAATCTCATATAAAAGACTCAATGATAAGATCTCAATTTTCTGTTCTCCTCCCAACCGCAGTATCAGACAGGCGATCAACCAGCATCAACAAATTAATCAATCAAGAAACTGTAATCCCCTCTCTAAGTCTCTAATGGTAATCATACTGGGCCAAAACTATTTAATTTGATTTTAATTCCACTTTTAAATTTTGTATGTATGTATTTTAATGTTTGGCTGTGCACCGCCCTGAGTCCTTCGGGAGTAGGGCGGTATAGAAATAAAATAAAATAAAATAAAATAAAATAAAATAAAATAAAATAAAATAAAATAATAAAATAAAATAAAATAAAATAAAATAAAATAAAATAAAATAAAATAAAATAAAATAAAATAAAATAAAATAAAATAAAATAAAATAATAATAAAATAAAATAAAATAATAATAAAATAAAATAAAATAAAATAAAATAAAATAAAATAAAATAAAATAAAATAAAATAATAAAATAAAATAAAATAAAATAAAATAAAATAAAATAAATACTGATTTCCAGAGCTTTGAATTTGAACAGTCCCTGTTCATTTATTCCCCTCAAATAATTGTCTAGTGGAACTTGAAATAAAATACGATTTCTCCGTATACTTTCCATAAAAGTTCCCATTATATTCCAAAATGTCACATCCAGTGGTGGGCTACAACCGGTTTAACAACTGGTTCTGTGAGCATGTGCTTCGCCTAATGTGCTTGCGCGCAGCATTCAAAATACAACCATTTGAAGTCAGCTGCTTACCTTCTAAGGCAGCCCCGGTCAGTAGAACAGCGGAGGCACGGAAATCAGCTGTGCCATGTGAATCAGCTGAGCCAGAAAGAAATATAGGACAGGATAGGGCTGGTGTGGGTGGGTGGGCGGAGCCAGCTGATTGTCGGAACTACCGGTTCGCTAGAACCTGCAGCCACTGGTCAGATACCAACTCATCAGCATATATTTATTTATATATATTTATATATATATAAATTTAACAATCAATGACATTTATCCAAAAGTGAATAAAACTTCAGTAGAACTGCACAGGTCTCCCTGGGTGCTGCCATGAAATTCTATGACTTTTCCCAGAGTTGGTTGTATGACCTATGAGAGGGCCTGAGAACATCGCTCTAATAATCACATGCATTCTTCTACCAGATGGTGAACTAGATCAAAACACCTTACATACTAAAACATCCCTCAAGGTGAGATGTAATATTCAAGAATCCCTCTCAGCGGCGAAATCCTCTGAAGTCTGCTACCGGTTCTGTGAGTCTGCTACTGAGGCGTGCCCATGCAGGACTAAAAAAGGAACATTTTGAAGCCTTACGAGTCTACAAAGGTAAGTAGAACAATGAGGGGAGGGGGGAAATCCGCTGATCGTTGGAAATACCAGTTCACCCGAACCGGTAGCATTTTTTACTACCAGTTCAGGAGAACTGGTCCAAACTCGTAGCATTTCCCCCCTGGTTCCTCTCAAGGTCACTTAAAACTCAAAAGGGGGTTAAACAGGGGTGCATTTTGGCCCCCTTATTTTTCAACTTCTATGCAAATGACATGGTAAAATGGTTAAATAAATCAAATTACCAAACCACTCCGCCCCAAAAAAGTGATAGACTAATGACTATGGGTCTCACAGTTTAAGGATTGATATTATAGTATAGTTAGGCCATGTGTAACTGACAGATTACAATATAGATTTTATCTGTTATTTATTATTTCATTCCAGAATTTTTAACTGGATATTCATTTGAGTGTTTTTTATTTATTCTGGTCTCTGGTCCTCAGCTGTAATAAACTTGGATTGGATTTGATCAGAAACAAACAAACAAAAAATAAATGTTACAAGAGTTCTGATTTGGGACGCAAAATCCTAAACTCCATTATTGTTACACACAATACACTATATTGCTGACTAATTTGCCACAAAGAAGAGGGAGTCAAGCTATTCTCCAAAGCAGGGCAGGACAAGAAACAATGGATGGAAACTAATCAAGGAGAGAAGCAACTAAGGAGAAATTTCCTGACCGTTAGAACAATTAATCCGTGGAACAACTTGCCTCCAGAAGCTGTGAATGCTCCAACACTGGAAGTTTTTAAGAAGAGATTGGATAACCATTTGTCTGAAGTGGTGTAGGGTTTCCTGCCTAAACAGGGTTGGACTAGAAGACCTCCAAGGTCCCTTCCAACTCTATTCTATTATTCTATTCTATTCTAGAATTTTTAGCTGGGGCCATTAAGTTATTTACAGTATGTCATTTTACCTAAAATCATAGGGTCAGAAAAAATTAAGTATAATAGAACCTTGCTACTGAAATTGTGACAGCAGGTGAAAGTCAGTGGTTGAGACTAGCTGGCACTGAAGTTTGTAAGCTGGGAATATACAGGCGATCTTCAACCTGCAACCACAATGAAGCTCCACATTTTTGTTGCTAAGTGAAGCATTTGTTCTACCTCATTTTACGACCTTTATTGCCAGTGTTGTTAAGTGAATCACTGCAGTTGTTAACTTAGCAACATGGTTGTTAAATGAATACGACTCCCCCGTTGAGTTTGCTCATCGGAAGGATGCAAAAGGGGAACACGTGACCCCGGAATAATGCAACCCCGTCATAAATATGAGTCAATGGTCAAACATCTGAAGGTAAATCACGTGACCATGAGGCTGTTGCAAATGTCGTAAGTGTGAAAAATCATTCATCAGAATGAGCTCAAGGTTGACTCAGCCTTCCATCCTTTCTAAGGTAGGTGAAATGAGGACCCAGTTTGTGGGGGCAATAAGATGACTTTGTATAAAATATACAAAAGAATGAAGGCTATTGCTTAACGCATTGTAAGCCGCCCTGAGTCTCCGGAGAAGGGCGGCATATAAATCAATTTTTTTTTAAAAAAAAAAAAAAGAACCTTTTTTTCCAGTGGCGTTGTAACTTTGAACGGTCACTGAGCACACGGTTGTAAATCAAGGACTTGCCTGTAGTTTGTTGCTCTGTGGTGATAGCAATAGCAATAGCACTTAGACTTATATACTGCTTTACAGTGCTTTGCAGCCCTCTCTAAGCGGTTTACAGAGTCAGCATAATTGCCCCCAACAATCTGAGTCCTCATTTTACTGATCTTGGAAAGATGGAAGGCTGGGTCAACCTTGAGCTGGTGAGATTTGAACTACTGAACTTCTGGCAATCAGCAGTCAGCAGAAGTAGCCTGCAGTGCTGCACTCTAACCAGTGGTGGGTTTCAATTTTTTTTAACTTCCAGTTCTGTAGATGTGGCTTGGTGGGCGTGGCAGGGAAGGATACTGTAAAATCTCCATTCCCTCCCCATTCCAGGGGAAGTTTACTGCAAAATCCCCATTTCCTTCCGATCAGCTGGGACTCGGGAGGCAGAGAATAGATGGGGGCAGGGCCAGTCAGAATTTTTACTACTGGTTCTCTGAACTACTCAAAATTTCCGCTACCAGTTCTCCAGAACTGGTCAGAACCTGCTGAAATGCACTTTGATTCTAACCACTGCGCCACCACGTCTCTGATAATGTAAAACAATCTGAGGTTATATAACAAGGGCACTGCGTATTTCATGGCAGAAACAGTGACATCTAATGCAACCGATGGGTTTCACGCAAGAGCAGACGAGAAAAATAGCACAACAATTCCTATGATTTTACGTGGCAGTTCCATTTCTATTCTTCCGCCCCCTTCTACTTCCTGTTCATGCTCTACTTTAAAATTAGAGATTAAAAGTTGCTTTTGTTCTCTGCTTTCTTTTAAAAACTGGGTTTCCTCAGCAATGTGTAAGAAGAAAGCTTCCATTCAGAGTGAAAATATCTGGAATATATCTTCTGTAAGTTTTTTTTCCCCCACAGAAGACCATAAAAATAACATAAGAGAGCACACGGACAAGTATTTCTACAAAACCCTCCTTTTCATTTTACAGCATCTCGAGAGTAACTCAGATACGTACTTTCTGATAAATGTGGTTTTCTATGCTTTTTTTGGGGGGGGAGGGGGAACCCCACACATATAGCTAAGATGCTGATAGCTATGTGTTTGCTTCATGCACGGATTCTATCAAGACATCTCCTGCAATGAGAATCTTTAAAAACTCAACATTTAGAAGCATCCCAAAAAATAAAAATGGAACACAACTTCCTGTCACAGACAGATGTCAAAGATAGACAGATAGAAAGAGTAGGAGAGTGTTGTGGTCTGCCAGCAGCCTGTGGAGCTGGCAGAGGAGTTGGACAGTAAGAAGGCTGGGGTGGAACATGGGCCAGTCCTGGAGTCAGGGGAAGGCCCGGATGAGGGCTCTGTGTCGGAGGCAGAGATGGGGCCAGGGCCATCTGGGAGTGATGCGCGGACTCCGGAGCCCCCAGAGTCAGATAGCAGAGAGGCAGAGGAACAGGAGGAGCCTGTTCCTAGTGCACACATGCACAGAGCTGCCAGAAGGCAAGAACAGCTAAAGCAAAAGGGACGAATCTGGAGTAAGGCCAGGAGATGATTGGCCCCTCCCATAAGGCTTAAAAGAGAAACAAAGGCACTTGGGCCTTTTGCAGGAAAGCAACGTTGCTAATTCTGTTTCCAGTCGGCATCTCTTGTTTGTTTCTGAACTTTGTGGGGCTTTGCCAAGTAAGGCCTTTGGCAGGGTGTAAAAGAAGATAAAGGTTGGTATTTATCCCAAAGGACTTCTTCCGGAGGACTTTTTTTGCAACTAATTGGGACTCAGCTGGGAATGAACGTAATTCTCAGCTGTTACAATAAAATAGGTTTATTTGGGACTAATTGTGTATTGTAATGACTCAGTAAGCCTAGATCACAACAGAGTGACACGATAGCACTATTCCAGTATTTGAGGGGTTGCCACACAAAAATGGGGGTTCGAGCTATTTTCCAAAGCACCTGAGGGCAGGACAAGAAGTAATGGATGGAAGATCATTAAAGAGAGATCCAATCTGGAACTAAGGAGAAATTTTCTGACTGTGAGAACAATTATCAGGAGAACGGCTTATATTAACTTATGGGTGCTCCATCACTGGAGGTTTTTGAAAAGAGATTGGACAGTCATTTGACCAGGACAGCAATAGCAATAGCACTTAAACTTATATACCAATTCACAGTGCTTTACAGCACTCTCTAAATGGATTACAGAGTCAGCCTCTTGCCCCACAACAATCTGCGTCCTCATTTTACCAACCTCAGAAGGATGGAAGGCTGAGTCAACCTTGAGCCTGGTAAGATTCGAACTGCCAAATTGCAGGCAGCCGACAGGCAGCAGAAGTAATCTGCAATACTACTCTAACCACTGCGCCACCCTGGGATAGTATAAAGTCTCTTGCCTTGAGCAATGATTGGACTAGAAGACCTCCAAGAGTCCTTTCATCCCTAGGATTCTACAGTAGTGGCCAAAATTGTGGAAACCTTTTGGGAAAAGTGTATTTTTGAGGTTTGATGGCTAATAACACCACTTTTTTTTTGGGGGGGGGAGTTTCAAGATAATCCTATTCCACTGCTGGAATGGCCTCAGAATAGTCCAGACCTTAACCCATGCGTGCGCACCAGCCAGAAACCCGAAAACCATGTGGCTGGTGTGCATGCACATGCCAGAAACCAGAAGAGCAGCCACCTGGCGCGCGCATGTGGCTGCTCTTCTGGTTCCTGGCACACATGGGCATGGGCGCGCTCCCATTTCGGTGCCTGGTGCCGAAAAGATTTGCCAACCCTGTTCTAATAGGTTCCTTCACTCTAAAGGCAGCAACGGCGTATCAGAAAATACAATAGACAGTGTGGCTTGAGGAAATTGTGATATGAATATTGCAGCTTCACAGCTTGTGTTTATTAAAGGTGTGTTCATTACAACGTTGCATAAACTACCCACCTTCATTGTGGAAACTGCATGATTCCACAGTTACAAGCCTTAGGTGGAAGTCACCCCTCTATGCGAATAATATCTTGGACTGGGAGAAGAAAACAGTGTTTGGGGGTGAGGATTTTCCCAGAACATTTGATGTGATCTTTCACTCTTGCGCTGTTTCTAAAAGCTTCCTCCCAAGGGCACATTTAGGACTAAATTAAATCTAACTTGGACTCAATTAACATTTTCAATGATAATGAACGCGATATAGATTCACAGAGAGCCCTTCTATTGTGTTGTAAAAAGGGATAAAAATTTAATAAGTATTTATTAATAAGTAATGTCTCCCCGGACCGGTAAAGCTAAAGCTGTCCAGCTCTCTAACACGAAGGTCTGATCTAGGTTTCCCTAATGCAGGTGGAAGAGAATAGAAAGAGTTTGGCATGACTTTTGCTCTAAGCTTGTTGCAAACCCAGGCTTCGCTTCTCCATCGCTACTTTTATTTTATCTAAGTAAAGGTCAGAATTGGGGCTCAAGGCAGGCTATGACAGCAACATTCAAGGGGAAAGCGAGCTGGTCCTGGCATCTGTCATCTGAAATCCCTCAGAAGAAAGAGAGATGGAGAACTCACTGACTAGTATCTCTCCTGCACCGAGGAGGTAACAGGGAAAATCTGCTGCCTGGTGGTAAGGAACTGTCAGGGCGAGTTTTGCGACAACCAGGAAATAAAAATGCAAGCATAATTTTCATGTCACCTTGCATAAGGGACTCTGGGAAACCTGCTCTATGGGCTGAGGACAAGTTCTTTTCCTCCAGCCGATGACCATCAAAGCAATCAATTCACTACTCACTTTCCCATGACCCTGGAAAGAAACACTACCTATAGTAGAAGCCTCGGGGGAGGGGGGGGTTGGCTCAGGAAGGCTGCTCTGTGTCTTTTTCCGTGCTCCGGCTTTCTGACAAAATCTTCAGGAAATTTCCTGCTCAACTTAAGAATGTCTAATGTCAGTGTTTTCTTCAGGTACCGCAAACCAAGTTTAATACTACTTTAATGCCACTTTATCATGCCTTGGTAAGACCACCTTTGGAATATTGCATCCGGTTTTATTTATTTATTTATTTATTTATTTTGTCGCATTTCTATGCCGCCCAACTCCCAAGGGACTCCTTGGGAATTGGGCGCCATGATATAAAAAAATATATTGATACTCTAGAAAAAGTGCAGAGAAGACCAACAAGGATGATTAGGGGATTGGAGGCTAAAACATATGAAGAACGATTACAGGAACTGGGCCTGGCTAGTCTAGTAAAGAGAAGGACCAGGGGAGACAGGATAGCAGTCTTTCAATATTTGAGAGGCTGCCACAGAGAGGAGGGGGTTCAAGCTATTTTCCAAAGCACATGAAGGCCAGACAAGGAATAATGGATGGAAACTGATCAAGGAGAGATTCGACCCAGAAGTAAGGAGAAGTTTTCTGACAGTGAGACCAATCAATACCACATGTGGTGGACATGCCCTAGAGCAAGAAAATATTGGACAAAAATACATGCGTTGCTGGAAAAAATGCTAAAACTACATATAGACTTGGAATTAGAGATATTTTTATTGGGCATTCTATCAGAAAAAAAAATATGATAAAGACTGCATATTTGATTTTGCATATATTAACGGCAACTAGAATTGTATTTGCGTAACAATGGAAAAGTGATGAGATCATGTCTGAGGGACTGTAATTAAAAAAATATTAGATCGTGCAGAAATGGATAGACTAACGCTTGCTATTAAAGTTAAAGAAGAAACTGACTATTTCTTGATATGGACACATTTTATCAATAGCTAGATAATAGAAACAGAAGTTAGAAAGGAAGAGATATAAAGGGAGGAAATGGTACAGAGGAGAGTCGTTAAAGAAGATGATGTTAAATGTTGTATTAAGGTTATTATATTATAATGTTATTATATTATTAATATGATGGTGATGACTAAATATAATGAAGATGTATAAATATGAATTGTACTAAACATATTAAACATTATCTAAACATAATTGTACCCAGAATACTTACTGTTTGATGAAAATTGAGTGAGCCAAGGTGGCGCAGTGGTTAGAGTGCAGTACTGCAGCTACTTCAGCTGACTGCTAGTTCAGCAGATCATGGATCAAATCTCACCGGCTCAAGTTTGACTCAGCCTTCCATCCTTCCAAGGTGGGTAAAATGAGGACCCAGATTGTTAGGGGGCAATATGCTATTTAGTATACTGTCTTTGGTGTAAGCCGACCAGAGTTCTTGGAGAATGGGCGGCATAGAAATATGACTAATAATAAAAAATAAAAATTTGGAATTTTAAGAAGAGATTGGATGGTCGTTTGTCAAGAATGACATAGGGTCACCTGCTTGAGCAAAGGGTTGGACTAGAAGACCTTCCAGGTTTCTTGCAACTCTATTATTCTGTTAACCAGACCAACCCAAACCTTGCCCCACCATCTAACAACACTGGAACTTATTGTTTATGGAGATTCTCAGTCATCCAGGTCATGGTTATCCCAAAGGTGCTTTTTCAAGAATGACCCTGATGACATAGATAAACCTCAACGACTCTCTAAAAGAATGCAAATGACCAGCTGTCTGCAAGGAGTATAAATCCTTCCATTCTCCACCATCTAATCAGAGCTAAAGAAGCTTCTTGGAAGAGAAGCGAAACGTCTTCAGAAGAAAAACCTGAAAGTCCAGTTGCCTCTTGAAAAAGCACCTTTGGGACTGGAACCTATTCCAGCAATTTGCAACACAGGTAGGCCTCAATTTACAGCCATTGGTTTAACAAGCATTTGAGGTTACTGTTCTGACTCAGCTCCCCAAATACAACAAACCCTCTATAATCAATCAATGATTCCTTTATTAGGAGTGTCAGCAGCCATGACAAAAAGTCTCTCTCTCAGAGCAGGCTAACAAGTCTGTCCAGCAGGGAGATGAATAGTTGTCTGCCAAACCTATTCATCTCCACTCCTTGCTTTTTATCCCCAGACCTAGGGTGGGGCTTCGATAGCAGTGGTGGCTCTTCCGTCCCAAGGACCGGCCCATAGATTTTCACTGCTCTCCTCTCCTCTGCCTTCTGTGCATCCGTGCATCAGGCACTGGACCCAGCCGTTCCTCCTCTTCCTCATCAGCCACCTCCAGACCTGGGGGCTGTTGACTCTTCATCTGAGGCTGACGGATGGGCCAGGCTCCACATATCTCTCTCTCTCTCTCTCTCTCTCTCTCTCTCTCTCTCTCTCTCTCTCTCTCTCTCTCTCTCTCTCTCTCTCTCTCTCTCTTTCTGTCAGCTCCATTTCCCTCTCCCTGCCCAGCTCTCAGGTTGCCTTGATGCTGATCAGGAGTGAAATGCTCCCGGTTCGGACCGGATCGCCTGATGCAGTAGCGATGGTGGCGGGTGGTTTGGAGAACCGGTAGCAAAAATCCCTGCACACACACCCCCCATGCCCAGCTGAGCCGCACGATCATCAGAGGCTTTTTAAAAAACTTTTAAAAGCATTTTTTCTACAACCTCTTCCGACGAAAAAATGCTTTTAAAAGTAAAAAAAAAAAAGCCTCTGATGATCGTGTGGCTCAGCTGGGATCATCAGAGGCTTTTCAAAGCATTTTTTTCTGCAACCTCTTGGCCGAAGAGGACTTTGAAAAGTCTCTGACGATCCCAGCTCAGTTGCCTGATCAGCAGAGAGGTATTTTTTAAAAAGCCTCTCTGATGATCCCAGCTGAGTTGCCTGATCGGCAGAGGCTTTTCAAAGCATTAAAAAAAATGCTTTGAAAAGTTAAAAAAAAAAGTTGGCTACGCCCACCCAGTCACATTAACCCCACCACCACCAAGCCATGCCCATAGAACCGGTAGTAACGAATTTTACATTTCACCCCTGATGCTGATCCTGACTCCCACGCCTCCTCCTCATCTGATGTGGCTGCTGGAGGGGCCAGCAGCTGACAAGCCACAACAGTTACAACAGCCTTGGAAAAAAAATGACTTATGAGCAGTCCTTGCACTTATGATGGTCACAGCTTTCCCCAAGATCATGGAATCAAAATTTGGGCCCTTGGTAACCAGCATGTAGTTCGTGGTACAGTATAACAGTTGTAGCATCCTGGGGTCATCTGGGATCATCGGCAGTGGTGGGTTTCAAAATTTTTTACTACTGGTTCTGTGAGCATGGCTTGGTGGCTGTGGCAGGGGAAGGACACTGTAAAATCTCCATTCCCTCCCCACTCAGGGGAAGGTTATTGCAAAATCCCCATTTCCTCCTGATCAGCTGGGATTCTGGAGGCAGAGAATAGATGGAGGTGGGGCCAGTCAGAATTTTTACTACCGGTTCTCTGAACTACTCAAAATGTCCGCTACCAGTTCTCCAGAACTGGTCAGAACTTGCTGAAACCCACCTCTGGTCATTGGGGCATCTGGTTGCCACTTGGAACCTTCCCAACCGGTTTCCGACAAGGAAAATCAATTGCGGAAGCCAAGATTGGCTTAACAGTTGCATGATTCACTTAACAACTCATGGAAAAGAAACTGTAAGTATAAGCCAATCCAAATATAATCAATTATGTGCCTCAGGATCTTGGACAGTCCAAGCACCAGAAAACTATGGTAGCGTGGAGGCTGATTTGCTTGACATTTTAATGCGAACCCATCCAAATTACACACAGGAATTTATATGAATGCAAATCTACACAGATTTCCTGCATTTTTCATTTTATTGCAGTATCAATTTGCAACTCATTGGCACCATGTTTTTATACCAGTGGGGAGGGAGGGAAAGATGCATAAAAATGACATGATTTCCAAATAGGGAAAAGATGTCCTGGTTAGCAGAAATGTATAACAAACTGCGTACAAATTTCTGTTGTCGCTGTGCTTTGTTAAAATGCAGATTGATACCGACATCTGACTATCCGATTTAAGTCTGGAAAATTGAAAAGCTGATCAAAAACACAAGGCACATTTTTTTTTATTTTTTTTTTTTGCACATCCTCCGTTATGGAGCTTTTCAAAATCTTGGAAGAGACGTACAAAATCCTGAAAGTATGATTTGATCCATACACTTTGCTAAAACTTTTTATTATTATTATTTTCAAGCAAACAGTAATGCCTGAGGGGAAAAAAAATGTGAGAATTCTTTTCTTCACCATGATTGGAAAAGAAATAATGTTTATATTTTGGAAGGAGGCAAACCTGCATATTTACGTATTTCCTGCTTCTCTTCTTGCAAAATTTAAAAACTCGGCCTTGCCACGTAAGAACTGCTACAGCTTTCCCCCAAAGTTGCTATCTTTGTAGCATAGCATAGTGTTGCGGAGAATGAGACTGTAAAAGCTCCGTGTGATACAAGGGTGATAATTTGTGACGCCTATATCGGCACAATTTCCCATCTCTGTGGGATTGAATTAATGCAATTTTTTATTGTGTCATTCTGCTCTTGATTTGATTGTCTTTTCATATTAGCCTCATTAAGAAAATGTCAGGCTAAAGCAACACTAATGTTCTCCAACGGTATCTGGTTGGACTGTTTCATAAAATCTGCATTAGGAAAACAGAACTGTCTGATTACCAGCTCTTGGGTGGCCACGGATAAAACATCATCGCAACTCCCTGTAACATTTCCCCCACAACTCTGTCAACTATGAACTCTTTCTTTCATTCTAGCCTCTCAAAGGGAGAAGTTGGAAGTCTTGCTTCCTTCAAGAGGTCTCGTTCCACGCCCGATGACATTAACAAGCAAACATTTGCAGGCGATAGAATGTGGCCTTTGTTATAATGACAGTATCTTTGGAATGTAAGTAGTATAAATTCCAATAATTTCATTTTCAGTCATTGACCGGCCTTAGATAAGGTAAAAGTAATATAAAACTAAAATAGAAATAAAGTGGAAGTCAAAACAAAATTGGATTAGAACTAAACTAAAGATGTGGAGACTCTAGAAAGAGTGCAGAGAAGAGCAACAAAGATGATTAGTGGACTGGAGGCTAAAACATATGAAGAACGGTTGCAGGAACTGTGCATGGCTTAGTGAAGAGAAGGACTAAGGGAGACATGATAGCAGTGTTCCAATATCTCAGGGGCTGCCACAAAGAAGAGGGAATCAAGCTATTCTCCAAAGCACCTGAGGGCAGGACAAGAAGCAACGGGTGGAAACTAATCCTAATGGCTTAGGACCTGGTTATTTACAGGACCACCTGCTACCACCAATAGCCTCCCACTGGCCAGTACGCTCCCATGGAGAGGGGCTCCTCCGGGTGCCGTCGGCCAAACAATGTCAACTAGCGGCCCCTAGGGGGAGAGCCTTCTCTGTGGGGGCACCTACTATCTGGAACGAGCTCCCCCCGGAGATACGGAGGATCCCAGATCTGCGCACCTTCCGTCGCGCGCTCAAGACTTTCTTATTTCATCAAGATGGCCTGGCCTAAATCTTCTCCCCTTTTAAATGTAAATTTTAATTTGTTTTTAAATTATTGGGTATTTTAAATTTGTCTCAGCCAAATTATTTAATTCGTTTTTATTCTATTTTAAATTTTTGTATTTATGTGTTTTATTCTGTGGCTGTTCACCGCCCTGAGTCCTTCAGGAGTAGGGCGGTATAGAAATCCAATAAAATAAATAAATAAATAATCAAGGAGAGAAGCGACCTAGAACTAAGGAGAAATTTCCTGACAGTTAGATCAATTAATCAGTGGAACAACTGCCCTCCAGAAATTGTAAATGCTCCAACACTGGAAGTTTTTAAGAAGATGTTGGCTAACCATTTGTCTGAAGTGGTGTAGGGTTTTCTGCCTAAGCAAGGGGTTGGACTAGAAGACCTCCAAGGTCCCTTCCAACTCTGTTATTCTATTCTATTCTATTCTACTCTACTCTACTCTACTCTACTCTACTCTACTCTACTCTATTCTATTCTATTCTATTCTATTCTATTCTATTCTATTCAGGCATAAATAGAATTAAGGATTAGGGGTGAGATGATAGCAGTGTTCCAATATTTGAAGGGCTCCCATAAAGAAAACCTATTCTCCAAAGCACCTGAAGGCAGGACAAGAAGCAATAGGTGGGAACCAATCAAGAATAGAACAAACCTAGAAATAAGGAGAAATTTCCTGACAGTGAGAACAATTAACCAGTGGAACCTCTTGCCTTCAGAAGTTGTAGGTGCTCCATCACTAGAGGCTTTTAAGAAGAGTCTGGACAACCATTTGTCTGAAATGGCATAGGGTCTCCTGCTTGAACAAGGGGTGGGACTAAAAGACCTCCAAAGTCCCTCCCAACTCTATTATTCTATTATTATTCTGAGTCCTCCTCCTCCGTCAGGTCCACCTAAAACTCCTCCTAAAATAATTTCTTGAACTTCTTGTTACTGAGGGAAAGGGAAAAAAGGACAATCACTTTGGAATGGAGTTTCATATCAGCAAGCGTGACATGATCGTATCATCGGGTTTTCTGTCCTACAGAAAGATTGCACAAGCCACAAGTTTTCAGTAGCAAAATAGGAAAGGCTACTGCCACGAGACTTGAAATTTTAGGCTTAGACAACGTAGAACTAAGCTGCCTTTGGTCTGACCTAAGTGTAGTACATAAAATTATCTGCTACAATGTCCTACCTGTCAACGACTACTTCAGCTTCAACCACAAATACATGATACATACAATAGATACAAACAATAGATACAAACTCAAGGTAAACTGCTCCAAACTCAATTGCAGAAAATACGACTTCAGCAACAGAGTGGTCAATGCCTGGAATGCATTACCTGTTGTGGCCCGCCAGCGGCCTGCGCGGATCGTGGCTGATCCCAATGAAGAGGAGGCTGGTGTGATATCGCGCCGGCAGCCTGCACAGCCAGTGCTCGCGTCAGACAGTGAGGAGGCTGAAGAGGATGCGGTGCCAGAGGCAGAGACTCAGACAGGGCCTTCAGAACCTCCAGAGGTTCCTTCCAGTGGAGAGAGCGAAGTGGAGGAGCCTCTCCTCAATGCTCGAGCATGCAGGGCTGCCAAAAGGCAGTAGTGGCTACTCAGGAGGAGGAGGTCTCCTCGAGAGTAAGGTTTGAGGATAATTGGCCACTCCCTTAGCCTATTTAAGTTGCACGCAGCTAGTGCGTTCTTGCTGGAAACAACTTGTATTATTATCAGAGTATTTTGGTTTATCATATCTTGTGTTCTAGGCTGGTTGCCAACCTTTGCCAGTCTTGTTTGTTCTTGTTACTTAATAAATTTAATAAGGACCATTGGTGTGTGTCAATATCCTCGGAAATCCGGAGCTGGGGCAGAACACTACCTGACTGTGGTTTCTTCCCCAAACCCTCATAACTTTAACCTTAGACTGTCTACTGTTGACCTCACCCCATTCCTAAGAGGTCTGTAAGGGGTGTGCATAAGAGCATCAACGTGCCTACCACTCCTATCCTATTGTCCCCATTTATTCGTATCCATTTCCAGTATTCATAATCATATTTATACTTTTATCTGTTATCTTATATATGCTTGACAAATAAATAAAATAACAGTGGTAAATTTATACAAACGTGCAACACGTCCTAATTTGGAATAGAATAGAGCTGGAAGGCACCTTGAAGATTTTAAAAACCTCCATTGATGGAGCACCCACAACTTCTGGAGGCAAGCTGTTCCACTGGTTAATCGTTCTCACTGTCAGGAAGTTTCTTATTCATTCCAGGTTGCTTCCTCTCCTTCCATCCATTATTTCTTGTCCTGCCTTCAGGTGCTTTGGAAAATAGGTTAACCCCCTCCTCTTTGTGGCAGCCCCTCAAATACTAGAACACTGCTATCATGTCACCCCTAGTCCTTCTTTTCTCTAGACTGGCCGTATCCAATTCCTGCAACTGTTCTTGATATGTTTTAGTCTCCAGGCCTTTAATCATGTTAGTTGCTCTTTTCTGTACTTTTTCCAAAGTCTCAACATCTTTTTTGTAATGTGGTGACCAAAACTTGATGCAATATTCCAGGTGTGGCCTTACTAAGGATTTATAAAGCGGTACTAATACTTCACGCAAATTTGATTCTGTGCCTCTGTTTATTGCATTGGCTTTTTTGGCTGCTGCTGCACACGGCTGGCTCATGTTTAACTGATTGTCCACTAAGGACTCCAAGATCCTTCTCAGTTACTGTTTTTGAGCCAGATTTCACCTAATCTGTACTTGTACCTGTGGTTTTTTCCTGCCTAGATGTAAAACTTTGCTTTCCCCCTCCCTCCCCCCCATATCCAGCAACCAGTTCTTTCTGGACAATAATGGAAACACCGGTAGTTTTCTTCATTGGAATGGAATGTATGTTTAACATTCCTGCAGGATTAGAACCAAATTAGCATGGAAGCAATCCCATTTTAAAAAGCCAAGTTATGTTCTTGCTCGCTCCGATTTCTAAATATCATTATTTCACAATCGTCACTCGTTCTCTTTAATGCAAGAGAGAGAGAGAGAGAGAGAGAGAGAGAGAGAGAGAGAGCAAAAGCGAGGGAGAGCAAAGAGAACAAGAAAAACACATTAAGTCGTCTTAAAAGCAGACAGACTTGATCATCGGAGAAGGGGTGTCTGTGACCAGAGCCAGCCCTGTAATAATATAATGATCTTTAATGAGTGTCTTGGGAAACGGCAGGGTCCTAAACTTGAAAGGCGAAGGGCATAACTGACGGAGGTTATGCTGACACTAATTCAGAGTGATTTTCAGAACAACTGAAGAATGTAAGAAAGGTAATCTTACCCACCGATCTGACCTCTCTTTGATACCTTGCTGCTGCCACTTCTAATTGCCCAGATCTCTGCCTTTTCACATATGCTCGTCTTTAATAATAATAATAATAATAATAATAATAATAATAATAATAATAATAATAATAATAATAAAAAGCCCAAATGCCACCCCTTGCTCTTTGAGCTAAGCAGACCTTGTCTCAAGTTGGGCCTTCTCACGGGAAGGAAAACATCCATTTCCATTGAAACCCAGCCAGCGAGATTTCATATGA
Source organism: Arizona elegans (assembly GCA_022577455.1). Classification (NCBI taxonomy): domain Eukaryota; kingdom Metazoa; phylum Chordata; class Lepidosauria; order Squamata; family Colubridae; genus Arizona; species Arizona elegans. Next base: position 92,489,199 of record JAKOOJ010000005.1, on the reverse strand, counting down.
GTGAGTTGTGGGTGTACTCTGCACAAATCTGGAGATGCAGAGATTGCAACCTGGGACCTGACTAATGTTATTAACCAGCTAACTTTGATTTTACAAAGGGCAGGCTGGTATTGGAAGTCTGTGTTGTTTCTTATTAGCTATCAAAAGCGGAGTGATCTCACACGGCGCAGAATTAAATCTGGTTCTGCCTGATGGCTTGATGATGGATGGAAGGTGTATGCGGCTGGAGGAAAGGAGACCAAATCCCTCCCAAGCTATTATTCTGGCTTTTATGTTTGACTGCAGTGTGTGGCTAACATGCTTTTCAAGAGCAGATGTTTAGAGGTGTGTGAGAAATTACGTCTCAAACTTCCCCCCCTCCCACTTTTACTTAAGCTGTTCCTTCCTTTCCCCTCCAAAACTACAAATCAAGATGAAAATAACCATTGGTCCGTATAACACTTTCTCTTTGAGGGAACAACAGAACAATGGGTAGGAAACGCATCAGGCCGTATTTATAGGGCTGGCTATTATGAACATCGTTACTATGGACTTCATGGAATTTCATACAATAACAGAGTTGGAAGAGACCTTGGAGGTCTTCTAGTCCAACCCCCTGTTCAAGGAGGAGACCTTATACCAGTGATGGTTAACTTTTTTGGCACTGAGTGCCGAAACTGGAGCATGCGTGCATGAACGCAGGCTGGAACATTGGAACCTGGAAGAGACCAGCTGGCTGGTGCGCATGTGTGTGGCGGCCAGATGCTCTTTTGGGTTCCATTTTGCGCATGCACGCTGGACAGCTGGTCCAGTGCACATGCACACCGGCCAGCTGCTCTCTTCTGGGTTCCAGCATGTAATTCGGAAGAGCAGCTGGTGATGGCGTGAGTGCCTACAGAGAGGGCTCTGTTTGCCACCTCTGGCACGCGTGGCATAGGTTTGCCATCATGGCCTTATACCATTTTGGACAAATGGCTGTCCAGTCTCTTTTTGAAAGCCTCCAATGATGGAGCACCCACAGCTTCTGAAGGCAAGCTATTCCATTGTTTGATTGCTCTCACCATTAGGAAATTTCTCCTTAGTTCTAGGTTTCTTCTCTCCTTGGTTAGTTTCCAACCTTTGTTTCTTGTCTTGCCTTTTGGTGCTTTGGAAAATAGTTTGACACACAGACCCGTCTCTGTAGGAGCCCCTCAAATATTGGAACACTGCCATCATGTCATCCCTAGTCCTTCTTTTCTCTACCCAGTTCCTGCAACTCTTCTTCATATGTTTTAGCCTCCAGACCCCTAATCAAGCTTGTTGCTCTTAGCTGCACCCGTTCCAGAGTCTCAACATTATTATTTTTTTTATATTGTGGTGACCAGAAGTGGATGCAGTATTCTAAGTATGGTCTTACTAAGGGTTTGTAAAGGGGGTACTAATTCTATGCCTCTATTAATGCAGACTAGGATTGTCACAGTTTTTTTTTAAAAAACTGTGCATTAATGGGAATAATTTGCCATGGCCAATTCGCCATGGTCAAGCTGCCACAGCAAACTTGCTGCAGCAAACTCACTGCAGGGCAAGAGCTACACTAATAAGGAAAAAAAGGGTGGAAAAGAATCGTTAAAAGAAAGGATGAAAAAGGAGGGACAGAATGAAACATGAATGACAAAAATTAAAATATGTTTTTTAATTTATTTTAAATAATTAAATCGAATTGTTAAATTGTCCCATGGCGAGTTCTTCCATGGCGAGTTGGCTGTGGCAAGTTGTCCCATTGTGGCATTTTAGAAGGTTTTTTGTTTTTTTTGTTTTTTTTTGCAAAAAAAAACCCCTTCCCACATATTTTAATTTAAACAAATGGTTTGGTACAATGGTACGGTAGCAATTCTAGCGAATGGGCATTTTCAGAGTTCTTAAGAAATCACACAAGGGAAGTTTTGATGGGCTTTTTCTTCCATTAAGACAATCAGGCTCCATTGTGGTGATTCTCCAGACCAACATATTGGCCAAATAAAGAGAGAGGTTAAGGCGGGAAGGGGAGAGAGAGAGAGAGAGAGAGAGAGAGAGAGAGAGAGAGAGAGAGAGAGAGAGAGAGAGAGAGAGAGAGAGAGAGTAGGAAACAACCCCTACCTTCCCAAGCTTTCTCAAGCACAACTCTTGACATGATCTGTGACTTCATCAGAGCTGTGTCATGGTTTGGATTAATAGCTCTGCATAGAGTCAACAAAGTAACACCCAGATTGCATGCCCTATCCAATAAATCATGTCATTCATGCTGGATGCAAAATGTCCACAGAAATCCATCTTTCGGCACTTTTCTCTGACCAGTCATTCCTAATGAATAGTATCATCTGCACACCAACTTCTGCATCCTGTCATCTTCTCATCATTCTCACTTTCTCATCTTTCTTACCACCTTCTCCTACTGCCTTATGATTTATCACATTGTTTGTATCTTATGATGTATATTACTGTATCATGATTTATGATCTATGACTTATCACTTTGTTGTTTTGTGTGTACACTGAGAGCTTCTGCACCAGAGACAAATTACTTGTGTGTCCAATCACACTTGGCCAATAAAGAATTCTATTCTGTTCTGTTCTGTTCTGTGCCATTCCACTCCACTCCACTCCACTCTATTCTAATTTCATATTCTATTCTATTCTATTCTATTCTATTCTATTCTATTCTATTCTATTCTATTCTATTCTACTCTACTCTACTCTACTCTACTCTACACTATTCTACACTACACTACACTACACTATTCCCATAGGCTCAAACTTCTTAATCTGCATGATCAAACTCCTTAGTTCATATAATCAAAATTAAAAAAGAAAGAAAGAAAAAGAAATGGACTCAAAAAATTTGTCCTTGGAATCCTTGGCACAGAAAACACCCCTACATTTTTCATATGGATGTTGCATTGGGGTGGATGGGTTGGGGAGGCAGGGTAAAGCCATCTATTGCGGAAAGGAGCTGGATCAAACTGAGGTCTGCAAAAATGCAAAATAGTGAAACCAATCCCGACAGATTTATTTAACTATAATGCTGAGCTCTGACTCGTGGCACTTTTGGTTTCAAAAACACTGGTCCCTCCATGGCCGAGATCAAAAGCTGACAAGTCAGTGGAAATCACAGCTAGGGAAAATGACTCAATGTTAAGTTTCGTGATTCATCAGTAGAAATCTATACGTTCAATTCATAGCAATTTAAAAGGATTAAAGGAGCCCTTCAAGGTCCCTTCCCACCCCGCGTTCTACGATTTCAAATATATGACGCAAATAGTGAATAAGTCTTCCACTTAGGATCACAACTGGGATAGGAATTTCAATCCTAAGGCATGATGGTCGTAAGTCGAGGCATCCATTTGACCGGGCCTGAATTTACAGTGGCTTTATGATGGTCGTTCAAATCACATCATTCTAAGTCTGAATCCATTCTCCCAAATGGCCAGGATTTTTCTTTTTTCCTTTTCAGAAATCAACAAAAATGCTGGAAATCAGCAAGAAACATTACAAATCAGGGTCATGTGACTTCAGGACTCCTGCCATAAAAGTGATTAACAGATTAACAGAGTTGGAAGGGACCTTGTAGGTTATCTAGTCCAACCCCTCGCCCATGCAGGAGCCCCTACACCATTTCTGACAAATGGCAGTCTAGTCTCTTCTTAAAAGCCTCCACTGGTGAAGCTCCCACAACTTCCGAAGGCAACTTCTGTTCCATGGGTTGATTGTTCTCACTGTCAGAAAATGTCTCCTTATTTCTAGGTTGAATCTCTCCTTGTTCAGTTTCCATCCATTATTCCTTGTCTGACCTTCAGGTGCCTTGGAAAATAGCTTGATCCCTTCCTCTCTGTGGCAGCCCCTCAAATATTGCAACACTATCATTTCTCCCCTGGTCCTTCTCTTCTCTAGACTAGCCATGCCCAGTTCCTGCAACCGTTCTTCATATGTTTTAGCCTCCAGTCCCCTAATCTTCTATGCTGCTCTTCTGTGCATCCTTTCTAGAGTCTCAACATCTTTTTTATAATAGGATGACCAAAACTGTATGCAATACTTCAGATGTGGTCTTACTAATGCTTTTATAGAGTGGTATTAGTATCTCACTTGATCTTGATTGTATCCCTCTGTTAATGCAATTTAGGATTGCATTGGCTTTTTTGGCTGCCGCCGCACACTACTGAGTTATATTTAACTGGTTGTCCACTAAGACTCCAAGATCCCACTCACGGTTATTGCTATTAAGCCTGGTTTCACCCAGTCTATATGTGTACTTTTGGTTTTTCTTGCCTAAGTGTAAGCCTTTACTTGAATTTGATTTTGTCAGACAGAGCCCAGTGTTCAAATCTGTCAAGATTTACGGGATTGCCTACTACCACCAATAGCCTCCCACCGGCCGGTACGCTCTCATAGAGAGGGGCTCCTCTGGGTGCCGTCAGCCAAACAATGTCAACTGGCGGCCCCTAAGGGGAGAGCCTTCTCTGTGGGGGGCACCTACTATCTGGAACGAGCTCCCCCCAGAGATACAGAGGATCCCGGATCTGCGCACCTTCTGCCACGCTCTTAAGACCTTTTTATTCCAACAGGCGGGCCTGGCCTAATCTTTTTCCTCTTTTTAATTATGCAAATTTTAATCGGTTTTTAAATGATTGGGGTGTTTTAATCTGTCTGAGCCAAATTGTTTAATTAGATTTTACTTTTTTTAAAAAAATTGTATCTATGTATGTTTACTGTTTGGCTGTTCACCGCCCTGAATCCTTCAGGAGTAGGGCGGTATATAAATCAAATAAAGTAAGTAAGTAAGTAAGATCCATCTGGATCTTGAGCCTATTATCTATGAGCTGGCTATCTTGAGAATTAATATTGAATAAAGTGGATCAACTTCACACAACAGAAGCTAACCAAGGCTGGATATAGTAGAGGTCTGTGAACCCATCCAGTTAGGGGACTGGAGGCTAAAACATATGAACATATAAACATAAAACCAAGACTTGGTTGCTGGAATTGGGTATGTCTAGTTTAGTGAAAAGAAGGACTAGGGGAGATCTGATAGCACTGTTCCAATATTTGAGGGACTCCTTCAAAGCCAAGGGGGCCAACCTATTCTCCAAAGCACCAGCAGGCAAGACAAGAAGCAACGGATAAAAACTAATCAAGGAGAGAAGCAGCTTAGAACTAAGGAGAAATTTCCTGACAGTTAAAACAATTAACCAGTGGAACAACTTGCCTCCAGAAGTTGTGAATGCTCCAACACTGGAGGTTTTTAAGAAGAGACTGGACAAACAAATGTTTGAAATGGTATAGGGCCCTGATGGCGCAGTGGTTAGAGTGCAGTACTGCAGCTACTTCAGCTGACTGCTAGTTCAGCAGATCAGCGGATCAAATCTCACCGGCTCAAGGTTGACTCAGCCTTCCATCCTTCCAAGGTGGGTAAAATGAGGACCCAGATTGTTAAGGGCAATATGCTATTTAGTATACTGTCTTTGGTGTAAGCTGCCCAGAGTCCTCGGAAAGTGGGCGGCATAGAAATATGAATAATAAATAAATAAATGGCTAACCTTTTCCAGACTGAGTGCCCAAAGCGCATGTGTGCATGTGCGAATGCGTGCACGCATGCCCGAACCCCCAAAATGCAATGCGCACACGGCTCTCGCATATGCCCGCCCCTGCACATGCATGCATGGCCCCCCTCATGTGCCCTGCCCCGCCCCAGCGCATGTGCAGCAGAGACCTGAAGACCAGGTGGCTCCTGGCAGGAGGCATGCGCGCATGCGCGGCGAAGCTGAACTGGGGTGACAGCGTGCATGCCCACAGAGCAGGTGTTGCGTGCCACCTCTGGCACATGCGCCATAGGTTCGCCATTACGGGTATAGGGTTTCCTGCCTGAGCATGGGTTTGGATTAGAAGACCTCCAAGGTCCCTTCCACTGGTGGGATTCAAATACTTTAACAACCAGTTCTCTGCCCTAATGATGCCCACATGGTGGTCATGTGACCATGTGGGTGTGGCCAACTCAATGTCACTCACGTTAATGGGCGCTTCACCTTAACTGTTACAATGTAATAAGGGTTAACCAGAGAGGCAGTTTCTATAAGCAGGGCAATAAAGATTAGGCTAGAAATAACACCAGAATGTTTCCTTCTTGCCTTCCTTACAGGATTAGCCCTGTAAAGTGGAAAAAAACAAAATAAGGTTTCTTTCAACAACCGGTTCTCCGAACTGCTTAGAAAGTTAACAACCGGTTCTCCCGAATAGGTGCGAACTGGCTGGTCCCTTCCAACTCTTGCTATTCTGTTCTGTTAAATTTGTTTTGAATGATATGAACTGTTTGTTTGCTATTCTGTTCTGTTAAATATGTTTGAACTGATATGAAAAGGAGATCTATCTACTGGATTAGTAGTATTTATATCCAAGAGTGTAGGATGCATCCAAATTGATTCAGCAGTATTCAACTGAACCCATCAATGTGATTTGTCAAATCGATTGATTTTTTTTTTTTAATGAATCAATTTGGAGTGCCTGAACCTTCGTTCACTCCAATCGTGGAATTTGACACTTCTGGGTCACTTCAGACCCTGCAATTCCTATCCTAATGAGGCTTTACTCACTGTGGTAGCTAGTTGGCATGGGCAACCAGAACTAAAAACATAGCTTTTGCGACTGTTGCTTATTGACTGGCAAAATAATAGAGACGGAATGTACACAAGTACATTTGCGTTGAAAAGTATTATGCAGTCAGGACAATGTCTGTCACAGCCACCAACTATGAACTGATATTGCCAATGCGTATAACAATACTCAAATTATATTACTTAGTTCAGATGAAAGATGAACTCATCTACATGTCTGCAGAAAGAAGTTACACGGATAAACAATTTTTGTGCTACACACAGCATGAATTACACTGAATTTGCCTAAAATGCTCTCTAAACTACAATCTATTGCAAAAAGCCTAGGAACATAATTTCCCCCCTACAGCTAATAGTAAAGCATTGAACAGCTATTATGCTGTGCATATTAATTAAAAGTAAAATTGCACAAAATTGCAGCAAGACGCTGGGTTTTCTCTCCGAAAAGTTCCCGGTAGGATGGTAGAAAGCGGCAATTAAAAATATGATCGCGTTTGTTACAAGAAATATGTATGTATGTATGTATGTATGTGTATATATATATATACATTGAACAATTAAAACAGCCACAAGAGCCAAAGGGTGCAGAATCTCCACCCCACTCCCCCAAGGCCATTTGAAGCCTTCACTTCCCATCCACTGGAAACAAACAGAATCACAACGGACGACACAAGACAGCGATGAAACAACAGACAGAAACTACAGAGATAGAAGAAGGCGTGCTGGTGTTATAACTTACAGGCACGTAAACTGGTGGAGCAACCATTAACAGAGACAGAAGAAAGTGGGAAGGCTGTCTCAAGGATGTCCATGTTACTACGCGCACGGCCTGACATGCAAGAGCAGTCGCGCTCGGAGTAGCCGCAATCAAAACAACATGCCAGTTTGAGCCTCTTGCAGATGGACATCTTGGCTATAACCGTGGTGGAATGGGAGGAGAGGAAGAGGATCAGGTTAATGGAAAGGTCAGGTAGGACAATGCAGCTGGAAGGTCATGTAAGGGAGACAACATACAGGCAGGGGTGGGCTGCTACGGGTTCGCCCGGGTTCAGGAGAACCCGTAGCTAACATTATGGCCGGTCCAGGGAACCTCCAAATCCCAACCCTGGCTGGCCCTGCCCACCCCGCCCCGTCCCTCCTCGGAGTCTCCATACTGCCTGTTTTGGATGCGAGGTAAGTGCAGGGCCCATGTGGAGGCTTGGGGAGGGGAGAAAACGGGCCTCCCAGAAGTTCCAAAACGCCACAAACGGGCCTCTGGAGCCGGGGGAAGGCAGTTTTTGCCCTCCTCGAGGTTCGAGGAAAGCCTCCGGAGCCTGGGGAAGGCGAAAACGACCCCGCCCCCAAGGTGCAGGAGGCCGACTAGGCCACACCCACCATGGCCACACCCACCCAGCAACTGGGCAGAGAACCCGTTGCTGAAATTTTTGAAGCCCACCTCTGCATACATGTCTTAGCTCATGGGGGTCTTGACCCATAGCAAAATAGTGTCATGTTTATTAATCACATCACATCAGTTCAGAGGAAAATACCCATTGTTTTTAATGTTCTTTTAGGACAATTCAAGGCTACAACTCTCATGTTCCCATTCAAGGTTTTTGCAGAGTTTTTTTTTTAAAAAAATAGAAGAAAACATCAATTTGTTGTCACAAAATGTGCTGCTTATTTAGGTTTTGGATGGATTTTTTTTTTTTCTGAGCAACCAGTAAAAGAGAGTATTTGAACAGACTCACTCACTCCTTCGTAGCATTGATGGTGTTACCTAGTTCGGTAATGAAATGTCTACAAGAAAACAACCAAGCTCAGAGAGCACCAAAGATTCCCCCCCACCAGTTTTCGAGATATGTTTGATCTAGCATTCCCCCCACCCCCCCATACTGGTAACTCTCTTTGAAATTCTAACTTCATTTAATGTAAATATACTTTGGGAAATGAAGTTGATTTTATTCAAACGAGAGGTCCTGCTACTAAGAATAGATAAGTATAGCACTAAAGATTCAGTTCTACAGAGGAATTATTGAGTCTGTCATTTGCACCTCTATAACTGTCTGGTTTGGTTCTGCAACCCAACAAGACAGACACAGACTTCAGAGGATCATTAGAACTGCAGAAAAAACAATGGCTACCAACCTGCCTTCCATTGAGGACCTGTATAGTGCACGAGTCAAAAAGAGGGCTGTGAAAATATTTACAGACCCCTCGCATCCTGGACATAAACTGTTTCAACTCCTACCCTCAAAACGACGCTATAGAGCACTGCACCCCAGAACAACTAGACACAAGGACAGTTTTTTCCCAAATGCCAACACTCTGTTAAACAACTAATTCCCTCAACACTGTCAAACTATTCACTAAGTCTGTATTACTATTAGTCTTCTCATCGTTCCTATCACCCATCTCCTCCCACTTATGACTGCATGACTGTAACTTTGTTGCTTGTATCCTTACTATTTACAGTATATTGATTGTTTCCTAGTATGATTTGATTGCTTATTTGTACCCTATGACTATCATTAAGACTATCAAGGGCCTTGATAGTACAGTGGTTTGGTGCACCCTGTCATTAACACAGCTGCCTGCAATTTCTGCTGGTTCGAATCTCTCCAAGGGTCAAGGTCGACTCAGCCTTCCATCCTTTCTAAGGTAGGTGAAATGAGGACCCAGTTTGTGGGGGCAATAAGCTGACTTTGTATAAAATATACAAAAGAATGAAGGCTATTGCTTAACGCATTGTAAGCCGCCCTGAGTCTCCAGAGAAAGGCGGCATATAAATCAAATTAAAAAAAAAAAAAGTGTTGTACCTTCTGATTCTTGACAAATGTATCTTTTCTATTTATGCACACTGAGAGCATATGCACCTAAGACAAATTCCTTGTGTGTCCAATCACACTTGGCCAATAAAGAATTCTATTCTGTTCTGTTCTGTTCTGTTCTGTTCTGTTCTGTTCTGTTCTGTTCTGTTCTATTCTATTCTATTCTATTCTATTCTATTCTATTCTAAATAAAATTGTCTTATAACCTCAGACAGAAACAATCACAACTCCATGTTTTAATTTAAAGCATGTCCTGCAGTTTTCTGTTTTTTTTCCTTGTTGAAGTGAGACAGGAGAAGATAAATCTTCCCCAATGGGTCAGGCTCTGTTCTAAGGCCTTGATGACTTGCTGCTTGTAGTATATTTGTCAACCAAGGGAGAATATCCTGATTGTGGGAAAACAGGCAACAAGGGACACAGAAGTGCGATCCTCTCTTTTTCTCAAAATTTGCTTGTATATTCTGGGGCTCTCGGCATTAGCTTTGAGTTACCTTGCAGCTGTTAACATTTGTCAACACACAACATCAGCCTTGGTCACTACACCATAGGTCAATTATGGCTAACCTTTTTGTCATTGCATGCCGAAAGTGTGTGCATGCGTGTGTGACAGCTCGCACACGTGCCTGCACCCATAATGCAATGCACGCGCACCCCCCGCCCCGTTTTAGGCCTAGCAGCCTCCTTGTAGCCTCCTGGGACCAAAAACAGGCCATGGGACCAGGCTTCAGGGAGGCCTGCTGGACCCAAAATGGGCCGTAGGGGGGTGCCACCCCCCTGTGCTACCCCCTGCCCCACAGGCATGTGCGTGTGACCCCCCCTGTGCCTGCACACACATCTCCAGCATGCGCCCCCTCACACATGTGCAGCAGACACCCGAAAATCAGCTGGACGGCGGGAGGCACACGCGCATGCGGGGTGGAGCTAAGCTCGGCAACGGCTCATTGCCCGCAGAGAGGACTCCACGTACCACCTGTGGCACGTGTGCCATAGGTTCGCCATCATGGTAATAGATCTTGGTTGGGTTTTTGGAAGCAAAAACAGAATTCTGCTACAGGTTTGTTTGGAGAGGTTATCTACTCCTATGAAATGATTCGACAATCCATTTGCTATTTTTGTGGGCTTCCTCTTTTTTTTTTTTTTTAAATTTGATTTATATGCCGCCCTTCTCCGGAGACTCAGGGCGGCTTACAATGCGTTAAGCAATAGCCTTCATACTTTTGTATATTTATACAAAGTCACTTATTGCCCCCACAAACTGGGTCCTCATTTCACCTACCTTAGAAAGGATGGAAGGCTGAGTCAACCTTGAGCCTTGGAGAGATTCAAACCAGCAGTAAATTGCAGGCAGCTGTGTTAATAACAGGGTGCTTAGACCACTGTACCATCAAAGCTCAAGGCTTTTTAAGTCTCCTACAACGTTTAAACAAACCCTTTGCATTTTTTCTATTTTAAACTTTTGAGCTTTTAAAAAAGGAAGCAAACTTTCTTCCTTTGTCCTGAAGGTTCTTTTTCAAGAGTCAAGTGGACTTTGTTTTTTTTTTTTCTTGAAGGTATTTCGCTTCTCGTCCAAGAAGCTTCTTCAGTTCTTCTAAAGAAGCTTCTTGGATGAGAAGTGAAACGACTTCAAAGAAAAAACCCAAGAAAGTCCAGTTGCCCCTTGAAAAAACAGCTTTGGGACAACCATGACCTGGATGACTGAGAATCTGCATGTTAGGCAGTTGTATTAACCTCTGAGCCACAAGTTCTCCTCCCTTCATCAGCTTCATCAGGTGTCTTGATAGAAAAACACTTAATCTCTCCCCTGGCTCAAGCTGATGAAAAGAGGAGAACTTGTGGCTCAGAGGTTAATACAACTGCCTAACATGCAAGCAGCCCAAGTTCGAATCCAAGTAAGGGTATGGCTAGCTGATGAGAGCTAAATAGCTTGAAATAGATCTATATTAGTCTCCATTTATTTCTTTATCAGTGAAATATAAATTTGGTATAAAATGGTTTGTCATGAATGCGACTGCTTGAGGGCTCCTGGATTGGAGCTGAAAGGCGAAAGGGATGCAGTATGCTCCCTCCCACATGCAGGGGTAGACCATTGGGAGACTAAGATAGATCTATTTTGGACTTATTAGTCCTCATCAGTTAGCCACACCCTCATCCCATGTATCCTCCCTGTAAAGGTACAGTATTTGTTTTCTTTTCTTTTCGTAGGCCTTTATGTGCAGAATATCATTGGGCTCCAGCTATCAGCCCTGGACAATATCTTCGAGTCTCGCTGTTTGAGAAAGTTGCATAACATTCTCAGAGACTCTTCCCATCCTGGTTACAAACTTTTTGGACTGTTGCCTTCCGGCAGAAGATGTGGAACAATTAAAACTCGGACCACACGTTTTCTGAATAGTTTTTATCCCAGAGCTATAATTGCACTCAACCATGAACTAAAAGCCCACCATCAGTGAGCTGTTGGACAGAATTACTTGGTCTATTGTGTGGATGTTTGGGTGGTTTAGGGGTGGGGAATTTGTGGTGGGTGGAAGTGTGTTTGGGGATTGCTATGTGTGTTGGACCTGGCCTTTGGGTGTTAAGTGAATTTCGTTGTATAGGTATACTGTGTATACACATACAATGACAATAAAGTTGTTGTTCTTGTTGTTGTTGTTGTTGTTGTTATTATTATGGAACAACCAATAAAATTGGTCTAAAAAGCACTGCCTGGCTAAAGAGAAATTAAAGTTCCTCTAACTGAGGGGTGTCAAACTCAAAGCCTGGGCTGCATCTGGCCCTCGGGATGCTTAGATCTGGCCCGCGGGGCCGCCCTGGAAACAGAAAAGGACTGGCCCATGCTGCCTCTTCCAGCAAAAATGTGTGGTCCTCCCAAGCTCCATTTTCACTGGCAGAGGGTTGCAGGAGGCTGTCGCAGCCGAAAACGGAGCTCGGGAGCCCATTTTCTTTGGCAGAGCGCTTGGGTCATCACAGGCGACCACAACATGAGTGACATTGAGTTGGCCATTCCCACCATGGCCACACACACACACACACCGAGATCAAACACAACCCTGATGTGGTCCTCAATGAAATCAAGTTTGACATCCCTGCTCTAACCACAGTATAAAGTTGATTTTCAGATCTTCCTATTAATCAACTGTAGCAAAACCTAAGGATATATATGCCAGCTGTGTGATATGGTGCTGTTGGCTTGGGAAACCAATCCCTGTTTTCATTTCTATCTAAATTACGTCTTATCAAAAGGCAATCATCAAATAAGACCAGGGAGACAGGAGAGCAAAACACTTAAGAACAACAATTCCTTCGACAACAATTTGTGTTTTTCAGTTCCACGTCGGGAACTGATTGATGCAAGCCCCATTTTAAAAACAAGGCATTTCAGGGGTCATTTTTCATTATTAATATCGGCGGTTCTGGAGGCCACACATCACTTGAGCCTCTTTGTGTATGTGCGGGAAAACAATTTGAACTTTGACAATCCAGCTCTTGAAAGAATCGGCTGCAGTTTCATCCTCCAACAGAGAGGCAGCTGCAGATCAGAGAAAGCAGTTTGTACAGAAACATGCATATCCTTCTTCATTCTGATACGGGGTGGTTTTGCATTCACACACATACCAAAGGGAAAATAAATATTTCTCAGCGTGCCCGCCCGCACGTAGATCAAGACGAAGAGTCGGGAAAGAAGGAAGGGCCAGTGAGCAGATCAAAGACATGATGGAACATTAAAGGTTGTGCAGCCAGACACATACCGTTTCCCATTAAACCGTCATAGACGTTAATTAAATATGGCAATCAACAGCCAAGAAAGGAGTCCACTCTGTATGTTTTCATTAATGTTTGTATCTTGACACCTTAATGTTCCATAAATGCCATCTATTCTGAAACATTCTGGGCACCAAACCATACTGCACTGTAACTCTGATGAATAAAAGCAAGCAGAAACAAAGCAATCTCCTTTGATTCCGATTACTCTTTTTGTGTGTGTGTGTTTGTGTGGTTGTTACCATTTTCTATTTCTTCTGTGCTTTAGCCATCAATGGGAACAAATATGGAGTGCTGAGGTCCTCTAGTGGTTTATCATTAAATAGCAGCTGGCTAAAGACAGATGCAACATCTGTCAAATGGAGGAGGAGGAAGAAGAAGGAGGAGGAGGAGGAGGAGGAGGAGGAGGAGATGGTCGTGGTGATGAAATGGATATAATGCTATTTCAGTTCAACTTCAATTCCAGCCACATAAGGGAACTGCAGCATTACGGGAACAACTATGGGTCAGGTTTGGGTCTTGTGTAGTGAGGGTCCATCTGACCTATCACAAGACCCTCACTTGACACGACCCACATCTGACCCATCACAAGACTCATTACAAGGCCCTCACCTGACGTGACGTCCCCATCACAAGACCCCTACCGGTGACCCCCACCTGATCCATTACAACACCCTCACCTGACATGACCCTCACCTCACATGACCTCTCCATCATGACCTACTGACTGCACAAAGCCCAAGCCCTTACAAGCAGAAGAACCCCGACACTGACATCCCCTAAATTCTGCTGAAGACGTTACTTAGCCTGGTAATGAAATATTCGGAAACCAACCCACAAGATTGGAGAATGAACCTCCACGCTCAAATAAGCATGAATCTCTCTCTACCAGCTATTCTAAACCAAGGATGTAAATGTGGAATCACCTCCTGGAAGAGGAGCTGGCTGGAGGGGTCAGGTAGGACTTTTTCAACAAGCAGTCCCTTTTGAAAACACCAAGTCACACAAAATGAATTTCAGTGCTGTCTAAAGAGTTGGGGAACTCCTGGAATGAAACCGCAGGTATCTTGACTTTAGAGTTCTTTGTTGACTCTCATGACATCAGTTGGCTTTGACAGCCCAGTGCTGAATGACCTTTGAAGTTTGTACCCATGTTTTAAACGGTGCACTGACCCATGTGCATTTACAGACAGAAAGGTTCTATGTAACATAGATTCACTGCTATGGGCTGTGATGCTCGTTCGCCTCCTCGTGGTGCACCCTGGATAGCACGGAAGTGTGAACCAAATGACTAGCAACAACTGGCAGCCAGACTACATTGAAAAATTGGCAGTTAATGACGGCTGCCAGCCAGACATCTTTGTAGAACTCCTGGCTCTCTAAATACAGGGCAACAGGTAAACAAAATGGGATTTTTTTTTTGTCTTGAGCCACATTGCACCCCCAGCTTTATGAAGGCAGGAAGCCTTAGTGAAGGAGTACAACACAATTATGAGAAACCCGCCTCTTCCTCTGCACGCTGATCTTCCTCTTCTATCAATCTCTTCTATCAATTGACAGTCTTAAATCCAGGAAGCCCTTTCATGCACTCGCTCAACCGCTGTCTAACAACTTTGACATCAACACACAGTGGAAAGACAAATGGGCTGCTGAACCCCCAGATACAGGCAGTTACATAGATGACCCCACACAAGAGGTGCCAGGTTTCTGACCTTCCTCACCAGCATCGGTCAACTCTGAACAGGATCTGTACCCAACACGGTGTCTGCCAAGACTCATTGCTTAAGTGGGGTCTTTTCTCTATCCCTCAGTGTGACTGAGTGTGACCTCAGGTTTCGAGGTCATCTCAAATAAATTGCATTTCAAACAAAGTATTTGAAGAAACTCCCATTTATTAAGCATGACATTTTAAATCAGACTCCATTGTAGCCAACACTGACTTCCAGACCCAAAACCCTCCCTTTCCGTTCCCCACTCCCCTGCACTCATTGGCCATCTTCCAAGTCACTCTACCCCTAATCTACTGCTCCAGCTCAAAGAAATTTCCCCCCTCCCATCCCATTTCCTAGGGGATATTATCTCCAGGGAAAATAAATAGGTGAAAAGTCAAACGTCCCTTTGCAGACACCTCCGCTTCTCCTTCTTATGTTAGCACTAGAGTAAATGCAGCTTGAAGTGCTGACAACTGTGGTGCTCCTCGACAAAATATCCATCACATTGTGTCCGAATGTCCATCAAGAGCGGACATCGGCCCAAGGTCTGATTTTTTTCAACATAGACCACCCATGACCCTGGATGGCTGGGTGGAGCGGACATTAACATTTGAACTACTGCAAGTCCATGTATTTGCCATACGTTAAATAAATAAAACTGCTACATGTACATTTCAGCTGTATCATCCTTTTTTGGGGGGGTAAAGTTTGGTTGCATGTTTACATTGTCCCAGATCAGAAATCACAGATGTGTTCATCTGATTTCAGCGCTAAATTTGGTATTTCCCTTCATTAATGGTTATAAAACTGTCAGGAAATTTCTCCTTAGTTGTAGGTTGCTTCCCTCCTTGATATTTTTCATCTCTTACTTCTTGTGTGCTTAGTTTAAATGAAACTCCAAACACACAAGTCTGATTTCAACCCTGATTATTTCTTACTTTACATGAATTTCTCAGCCACAGTAGAGTAGATTCTTGAAGTAGATTCTTCATCTACTACAACAGATTACACTAAATATAATGGATCTCACTGTTGTAATTAGAGGACCTGGATTACGTTGTTGCTTCTGCACCGGGACAAATTCTGAAAGCTTCTGCACCGGGGACAAATTCCTTGTGTGTCACACTTGGCCAAATAAAGTATTATATAGATATTTCTATATTTTTCCCCTCACATCAACTAATAAATTCTTATCAAACTTGGAAGAATGCAGTGGAGATTCTTTAGACTTTAAGGGCAAACCAATATATTACATTAAAGGTGTGTGGGAGTGGGCATGGTGGGATTCAAATAATTTAACAACCAGTTCTCTGCCCTAATGACCGGCTGGGTGGGCATGGCCAGGGGGTGTGACAGGCAGCACTCGGCCTCCTGCACCCCCCTGGGAGCAAAAATGGGCTGCTGGGGGTGCTGCTCCTCCACACCAGATTTTGGGCCTAGTAGACCTCCCTGCAGCCTCCTGGGAGCAAAAACAGACTGCAGGGGGGGGGGCATGCTGTACCCCCTGTGCCCCATTTTGGGTCTAGTAGGCCTCCCTGCACTTACCTGGGAGTCAAAATGGGGCACATGGGGACTCTTAGATGGGGCGGGGCGGGGCCATTCAGCAATTTAACAATCAGTTCACGCGAACCGGCCTAAACCAGCTGAATCCCACCACTGGGCGTTGGTGTGTGTATGTGTAGATATATGTATGTATAGCTGTTTTTTTCTAAGACCAGCAACATTTTGGGGAAGATAACTCTTGAAATTACAGAAGACCGATAAGTGGTTAATCTCCCCAGCTGTGCAAAAAAATCCTAACCTAATTTTCGAAGCTGGTAGCTGAAAAACCCACACTCAAAGGTGAGGTCACATAAGAAAGTACATTTGGTCTAAAAGTTCTGTTTTTCCAGTCTAACAATGTACAGTTTTGCTAAAAGGCATTTGGAAATATTGTGTCTGTTGAAGGCTCATTGCTTAGACGGGGCAGTTTCAAGATTAAAATTTAATTTCCACGTTTTTGTTTTTAATCAAGGAATCACAGAGTTGAAAGTCCAATTTTCTGCTTTGGACACCTGAACAATATAACGTGGGAATAGGCAAATATATTTTTGGGAGGCATGCATGACACTTGGTGCAGATTGTGTTTGAACATAATTAATAAGCCAGGATTCGTTCTCATTTAATGCAATTCCCTAGAAAGCAGCATCCTGCTGAACATTATGGAAGCCAGATTTCTTAGGATTAATTGAACTTTAATGTTGGTGTTTGGTAGGATTAATTGAAGTTTAATGTTGGTGCTGAAATCATTCTGTTACCTATATTTTTTTTTAGTTTAGAGAAAAAAAGGAGAATATTAAGTAAATTTCAGAAATACTCTACAGAAAACTACCCATTAAACACACCATATTCTACGGTAGGTTGGATCACTATTAAAACTTTTGAAACATGGATTTTTTCGGTATCTGCTTAATGTTAGATTTGTTTGTCTACACATTTTTTTTGGTTTTGATACTGTTGGATATATGTTTTTCTGTTTTCTTTGTTTTGCATTTTATTCTTGTTGATAAAACTATCTATCATCTATCTATCTATCTATCTATCTATCTATCTATCTATCTATCTATTATCATCATCATCAACAACAACAACATCTATCATCTATATCTATCTATCTATCTATCTATCTATCTATCTATCTATCTATCATCCATCCATCCATCTATCATCTATCTATCTATCTATCATCCATCCATCCATCCATCCATCCCTCTATGTATCTATGTATCTATTTATCTGTCATCTATCTATCATCATCTATTGTCTATCTATCTATGTATCTATCTATCATCTATCTATCTATCTATCTATCTATCTATCTATCTATCTATCTATCTATCTAATTCATACTATGTAATGCTTTACTCATTCTCACAATTGCATGATTGCTTTCCACCTACGTGATGATCCCTTACATTTAAGTAAACCAAATTACACATGTTTGACCAAGAGATTTGTAGGATTGCTACCCTCTTTAGAACAGAGACTGGAAAGAGGCTTGCAGCTGGTCCCTGACTCTGTGATCAGTTTATTTCAACATTTCTATAACTCATCACAAAATGAAGCAAGTATGCAAAATGTTAAAAAAAGTCCCAAACAAATAATGCACAGTGTGCAATTAAAAAGAAAGAAAGAAGAAGAGAGCAATGTCACTAAAGATATTCCGGGTACATACAGCACACACAGGTTTATCAGTTGTGCAGCAAATAATCATTCAGTAATTATTGATTAGCAAAGACTAGAGAATCTCCAATTCGCTCCTTTCATTTATGCTCTGGAACAGGGGTCTCTAACCTTGGCAACTTTAAGACTTGTGGACTTCAACTCCGAGAGTTCCTCAGCCAGCTTTGCCATGGTTGGAGACCCCTTCTCTAGAACCAGTCGATCTGTGGGTCTAACTCAGTCGATCTGTGGGTCTAACTTAAGGTCTGCAACCTTAAACACTCAAAGAGTCATTTGGACCCGTTTCCCATAGAAAACACCGGGAGCCACAAAACATGGGTGGGTGTGGCCAACTCAATGTCACTCACTTCCACCTGTCACATGACCACCCCTAGCCACACCTACCCAGCTGGTCATTAGGGTAGAGAACCGTTTTTTAAAAAACACCGGGAACCACAAAACCCTTTTGACATCTCTCTCTCTCTCTCCTCCCTTCTCTGTGTATCTCTCTACGTCTCTCTCTCCCCCCGTCTCTCTCTCTCTGTATCTCTTTGTCTCTGCCCTGAATGCTTCTCCATCCCCCGCAGTCGTCCTTACCTTCTCAGGCCAGGAGAAGAGTGACTGGGAGGGGAGGGCGAGGGGTGGGGCCAGCCAGTGGTGGGATCACCCGACAGGGAGCCCAAAGGGCCGCATGTGGCTCCAGAGCCACAGGTTGCTGAGACCTGGTCTAACTTAACCAGTATAACTTAAACTCAAGTTTTGTTAGAACATAACGTCAGAAAAGGAGGCTTATTGGTTAAGTTTCTTGGCCCAAGAACAGAACCTCAGATGAAAGTCAGCATATATACCTTCTGGACCATCCTTTTTAACTGTTTGGCTATCAGGCATGGCCTCCACCCTTGACTAACAAATCTATGAAATGCCACCTATAAAATGGACACAGGTAGTCTTGACTTACAACAGTTCATTTAATGACCGTTCAAAGTTACAACGGCACTGGGAAAACATGATTTACAACCGTTTTTCACACTTACAGACTACCGTTGCAACATTCTCCCATGGTCACATGATCAAAATCCAGACGTTTGGCCACGGGTTCATATTTATGATGGTTGCAGTGTCCCCTTTTGTGACCTTCTGATATGCAAAGTGAATGGGGAAGCTGGATTCGCTTGACAACCATGTTATTAACTTAATAGCTGCAGGGGTTCACTTAACAACGGAGGCAAGAAACAACTTAAAATAGGGCAAAACCTCACTTAACACCTGTCTTGCTCGGCAATGGGAAATTTGGGGTCCAATTGTGGTCATAAGTCAAGGACTAACTGCATTCTTAGAATAAATTTCCTTGCATTGCTTAGAACAGTGGTTCTCAACCTGTGGGTTGCGATCCCTTTGGGGGTCGAATGACCCTTTCACAGGGGTCGCCTAAGACCATCGGAAAACACATATTTTCAATGGTTTTAGGAATAATTTTATGGTTGGGGGTCACCACAACATGAGGAACTGTATTAAAGGATTAGGAAGGTTGAGAACCACTGGCTTAGAATAATCATCCCAGAGGTTTCCCGGATAGAGAAAATGGGTTTATACTATAGTCCTGCCTCCATTTCTGTCATTTTAGTCCCTCATCCAACCATTCAGTTGGCTTAAAGCAAGTAGTAAACAGGCAAACAAGCAAACAAACAAACAGATAAGACGATTTCTTGAATTGTTAATCAATTCTGTCTAGGTACCATAACGTTCTGATTTTCAGCTATTGAAAATACAGTTGATCCGAAGGGGACAAACAGGAGAAGAGAGAGGAACAAAACCAAAAGAAAACAAAGAAATATTGCTGAATTGTTGTTGTTGTTGTTTTTCAACATTGCCCCAGGTTCCAACGGCATAAAACATATTTTGGGGGTGGGGGTGGGGTATGAGACGCCACTGCTTCATGCAACATTTAAAAAAAGAAGAAGAAGAATACTGAACAAATGAATATTCTCCACTGGAAAGAAGACAGATCGGACTGCACTCTGGGCTACAAAGAACCCGTTTTTACTCACAATAGATCACTATCAGTGTGTAGTTAAAATATAGTATGGGCCGTGTTCCAAGGCAGCAAGAGAAAAAAATAAATCACAACATTGTCAATTATCATCTGCTCAGGCAATCTTCTTCATAAATATCAGTGTACACATGAACTATATCTTGTAGATGCAATCTTTTGCAGAAGGAAGGATCCCATCTGGAAACAAAATGATTTAATACTAAGAGGAAAGGAATGAGTAAGCACAGCTTTCCGGGTTGAACTTCCCTCTCAGATGGCTGTGTCCAAAATTTTAGAGCTGTAATTCAGTTACATAAACTTGGATCAATCAACAATGAATCTTGCCGTACTTAATCAATGTGGATCATTGCACAAATACAACAACAGTTTGCTAAAAACTTTCTTTTAACAATTTTCATAGATTTTGTTTTTATTTTTAGATCATGCATGCTTAGTTTGGGGGGGCGGGGGCAGGTATCTTCTTAGAAGTATCTCCTTCCTGTCAAAAATACCCCTTCTAACATGGAACTTGTTGCTTTACTAAAAAAAAAATATGACATTATTGAGTTAAACTATGTTGAAATCAAACAATTTCCAGTGGATTAATTCAATAACTGAACTGACTAAATGTTAACAAAAGTACATTTGGGTAACTGCAAGGTGTATCCACAGCTAAAACTTTTTTCCCCCTTTAATTCCAATTTAAATTAGAATGAGAAAATTTAGAAATTAAAATAGGACCAAATCCAGACACATCACATATCACAACCTTTTACAAGATGGATTTTGCACGAGAAATTCCTTCCCAACAACGTGGAGCAGAGAAAGGATGGACCAAAAGAGAAAAGATTGGTAAAGAAAACTCAGTTTCTCTAATTATCCCTGGTTTCGTGAAGCTTTGGAGTTCTGTGCTGAATTATTAATATTTGGCTTAACAGATTTGGACAAATAGCTATGTAGGTCAGACTTACTCTGAGACCCTGACAATACTGAAGCTAATATTCAGAAACATCTGAAGGGACATGAAACTTCAGATGCATTATTAAAGAACATGGCTTTCAACTAGTCCAGGAAGCTGCATGTAATTAATGCCAAAATAATTATTTTTTTTTCTGCAAAGAAGATATTTTTTTGCACTTCATTCACCTGTTTACAAAACTTTGCTCTCCTGCCTTCACTTTCTTGTAGGCTTCTATTACGATGCTTGTTAGCAAATCTGAGCGCGGAGGTGGAATATAACACAAAGGGTCATATTTCTAAATTAAGCCTTTGGTTTACGCAAGAAATATATCGGCTTAAATCAAGCAGACATCGAACAGTTTTCATGACTGCATGCAGCTTCTTGGTACCACTGAAATTCTCGGAAATGAGCTCCATCCATCCCAAAGAAATGGAAGCAATTGGGTTATTTTAGGAATCTGAATCCCCAAAGTGGAATGGGACAACTCGTTATAGCCAACTCACCGTGGCCAATTGGCCACAGCTAAGGTGCTACAAGCCAACTCGCTGTGGGACAATTCAACAGTGCAACTTAATTGTTTAACCTAATTAAAAATTTATTGTAACTGTTGTCATTCAGATGTCATTTTGTCCCTCCTTGTTCAACGATCAGTTGGCCGTGGCGAGTTGGCTGTGGCAAGTTGTCGTAGAACCCCTCAAAATGCTGCTAAGTCAACTCTCTTTCCCATAGTCTTGACCCAAGTAGCTTAATGGTAGCTTGTATGGTCTGTGGGCTGGATTCTACCATCTTTGGTTAAGGGAGATTTCAGGGGGCTGGTGAAAAAAATCACTCACTCTAGTCTCCCACCACATGTTCCTCCAAAATGCACAGGAGAGATTCATGGAGCATTTGAGCTGCGGACAATGAAACCTGGTCAGCTTCTTTTGCACCTCCTCAAAGGGTGCCAGGATTTCCTCAAGAGATCCATGGCTCTCTGAAATTTGCAAACTGCCAACAAAAGAATTAGCTATCCATGTTCAGATCATGCCCAGATTTGTATAGTTTGGATGGTTAAGTACGTTTCTATTAAAATTAATAACGGGGATGTTTTTGTGGTGCCAACATTAGAATCTTGATTAACTTAATATCAATAGAACTAACTAGAATTGCAGATTGGGAATCTTGAGCAGTTAACGTATAGGGCAGTTTAAATGACAAATTATAGATAACAGCTCAATTATTATTCTGTTCTCAGTCAATGGAATCAACGAGATTGGAAAACGTCTAATTAAGCAGACGAGGCTCCCTCAAACAGAATTGCTAACATCTTTGCTTTGTTTTGGTTTGTGCTGAACCCATCTTGGATGTATACCAAATTTATTTAATATAATGGCTGGGTTACTTTGCCAAATCAAATTTCTGGCACTAAAGCTTAGTGCCATGTCTTAGTACATGGAAGCAGAGTTCCCATTTTTCTGGAATTCTGGTTCCTCCTGCTATAAAATTCAGATTTCCCACGCAAACAACCCATTTGGAAATGTAGTACAACTACATCGGTGTAATTCCAGCCTGTGGATACAAATGAGATGTCCAATAGAGGGAATTGGAGAAAAAGGGTACCAAAATGATCAATTTGTCCTCTCTTAATCCCTTTTCCATTTATGGGACTATATCTAACTTTCTCATCAGCTTTCATTCTTTTCGGCACCAATGTCACTTCTTCCACTGGACTGATTGGCACTTCCAATCAGAGGCTACATATTGACGGTGGAGGCAGTGGTGGGATTCAAATAATTTAACAACTGGTTTTCTGCCCTAATGACCAGCTGGGTGGGTGTGGCCATGGTGGGGATGGCCAAGGGGTGTGACAGGCAGCCTTCTGCACCACCCCCCAGGAGCAAAAATGGGCCGTGGGGGGGGCACCACATTTTGGGCCTAGGAGGCCTCCCTGCACTTATTTGGGAGCCAAAATGGGGCGTGTGGGGACTCCTGGAAGGGGAGGTGAGGGGCCAGCCAAACATTTAACTACTGGTTTGCCCGAACTGGCCTGAACCGGCTGAATCCCACCACTGAGTGAAGGGCATCTTCCAAAGGTTTTCCCAACAGTTCTAGATAGACTTCTCAAAGGATTAATTCATACTTCTGTCATTTCTTTCCTACAGCTTCCAAATGTCTGTCTCCTTTATCCTACTGCTTGGTTTCCATCTATCACCTCTCTGCTTGTCCGTCCATCCATCTATCATCTACGTTTTTTCAGAATGATATGGATTTAAGTTTTGAAGCTGTGGGGAAAAGCTGCCTGTTTGTAATTCTCCTTTTCCAGGCTGCATGGAAAACAAGCATGACCAGGAAGCGATGGCTAACACCTGATATGTATAGTAGAACCTCTGGTCATGACCATAATTCGACCCATAACTTCGGTCGCAAACCGATTTGGTCGTGATCCTAATTTTGGAAATTTGGCGCTTGCAAAAAAAAAAAATGGCATGGAAGGAAAGGGAAATCGGCCGTGAAAAAGAAATTTGTGAATTTTTTGGTCAGAACCCGATTTGGTCATGGTCAGAAGCGTTCATGACCAGAGGTTCTACTGTATCAGCATTTTCTTATTTTCGAGGAATAGGAAATGAATCCTAAGTCATGGAAAAATGTTTTTTTCTGAAGGGCCAACCAAAGTGGCACAGACCAGTAAAAAAACAAACAAACATTACTTTTGGATTGTGTTTATCATATGAAGGGCCCACCTGGGTTACCTTTTTTTTTTTTAAAGTTATGGGTAAAACCAGATGTGGGATTCACTTACCTTCCCTACCGGTTCGCAAAGACAAGCACTGATGGACCTGTACAACAGCTGTCCATTTCGACAGACGGATGATTGGTGAAGGCTAAGTAACTACGGAAGGATTGCAAGCACTTCTTTGCCTCAGAATGACGTTTCTTACAGCTAGCCTTGAGATCAGAACAGACCTGGGCCTTTACTGGTTCTGCTCAATCAAAATATTGGACAGTCCAGCACGGCAGGGAACGCTGGTTCGTTTCTCCAACCTCTTTTACCTCATGGAGAAATCAAAGTGGTATGTTATGCACGCAACTCTGCCTGCCTTGGGTTTCAATTTGCTGCGCTATTTATTCAAAACTCCACTGAAGGGACATCACTCTAGTGCAGGGATGTCAAACTCGATTTCATTGAGGGTCGCATCAGGGTTGTATTTGACCTCAGGGGGCTGGGGTGGAGGGGCTAGTGTGAGTGTGGCCAGCTCAATGTCACTTCCGTCGGAGTGGGAGCCTGAGCACACTGCTTGCAAAAACAGGCTCCTGAGCTCAGTTTTCGGCTGCCACGTTCTCCTGCAACCCTCTGCCAGGGAAAACGGAGCTTGGGACCCCTCCCGAGCTCTGTTTTCACTGGCAGAGGGTTGCAGGAGAACATGGCAGCCGAAAACGGAGCTCAGGAGCCCATTTTCACTGGCAGAACACCACGGGCTAGTCCTTCGCTGTTTCCAGAGGGGCCCCGCAGGCCAGATCTAAGTACCCCGCAGGCCAGATCTGGCCCCTGAGCCTTGAGTTTGACACCCCTGCTCTAGTGAGTGTAGAATAGTGAAAAAACATTCCTGTATTTGATAGATACCCAGGATATCAAAATGACCCATTAAGGGTTGCTGCCAATCAAATATCGTACAGGCGAAACAATTCTAGTTGGACCCATCCGTGTGACTTTGGCCAAGGCCAGCATAGGTTGTGTGTCATAACCATTAGAGTTAAAAGAAAACTCGGGGAGAATCAGTAAAGGGACATAGACTGAGTTTTAACGCACCATTTCAGCTTAGGGGTTTGTGAATGAGTAACTAAGCAAGGCTATGCTCCAGCACAGAAAGTATCCGCTGCTTTGCTTTGCAAGGTGCAGAAGCTGAAGGACAGATGTTTTTTTTTTCCAGTTTTCTTTTGTTTTCAAGAGGAGGGGGAAAAAAAGTGCCAGCAGCCTCCTGCATATTTTCCTCTGAGCAAGTGATAGTTGATAAGGAGGTAGGGATTAGCCTGACTTTAAAAATAAACCTGATGTAGTTTATTCTGACTACGTTGGAAAATCATTACTCCCAATTGAAAGAAGAAAAGAAACCCAGAACCTTAGAATAAAGCTCTAAGGATCGAACAGTGTAAAACGTTCCAAAGACAACACACATTAAAATATATTTTTTTGAAATAATATTTTCCTGAAGAAATTAGATTTCGAAGACGAGGCAAGGATGGATAACAGCACTATACTTTCCTACATGTACAGGTAGTCCTTGACTTATGGCCACCATTGAGCCCAATGTTTCCATTGCTAAGCAAGGCCGTTGTTAAGCGAGTTGCGTCCCATCTTACGACCTTTCTCGCCACAATTATTAAGTGAAGTGTTAAGTGAGCCATGCAGTCGTTAAACGAATCTGGCTTCCCCCATTGCCTTTGCTTTCAGAAGCCACTGGGAAAGTTGCCAATGGCGGTGGCAGTGCAATTGTCATAAGTACATGCCAGTTGCCAAGCCTTCAAATTTTGGGGACACGGCAATGGTCGTCAGTGTGAAAAATCAGTCCTAAGTCATTGTTTTCAGTAATTTCAGTCACTAAATGGATGGTTATAAGTCAAGGGCTACCTGTATTGCTAATGTGGTACAAATCAGCTTTTTGCTCCTGCCTTCCATCTGTCTACAAATTCTAGAAACTGGATGAAATCCTCTGAAGTCTGCTACTGGTTCTGTGAGTCTGCTACCGAGCGCACGCTTCATGCGCGCATGCGCGCCTGAGGCGCGTCCACACAACGCTAAAAAAGGAACATTTTGAAGCCTTCCAAGTCTGCAAAGGTAAGTAGAGCAGTGAGGAGGGTGAAATCCACTGTGCCATGCGATTTAGATTAGCTAGAAAGCAGGAAATCTGACAATTCTAGCTAATATAAATCGCGCATCACAGCTGATCGTCGGAAATACTGGTTTGCCCAAACCAGTAGCATTTTTTACTACTGGTTCGGAAAACCAGTCTGAACCGGTAGCATTTCACCCCTGGTTAAAGTGAGTTTTTTTTTAAAAAGCCAAGGAAAAAACACACAAAAACACAAGTGGATAAAATGACTTACGTCGTTTGCAGCCACATTTTTTAATCCTTTTGGGGTCTGTGATGTCATCGTGACACGCCTTGCAATAAAAGTAGGCCCTGGAGTGGAAGGAGAAGAGAGATAAAAATGACACTTCTCTTAATTCATACAAATGAAATTAGTTCTACATTTTCTCTTTTGCGAAAAGTGGCGAATTAATAAAACATGCCAGCCTTAATTTCCTTTAATCTTTTGAAAGGTTTAGACGTTCAAGGAAGGGAATGTTTGCTACAAGACAATTAATTTTCAACTCCCAGCTTGGGTGATTCGAGTTCACGCTTCTTTTAATAAATTTAACTTGAACGTAATGGTGGCGAATGGTTCATAAAATCTGACATGCTGGATCAGTTCGTTGGGCTTTCATCTTGGAAAGAAGCATCCAAACTTACAAAAGAGGGTGGGGGGAGGGAACATTCTTGGCAGAGAAACTGCACTTTCAAAGGCCTCTGATTTTTAATTTTTTATGGCTTTAAGACCAGACAAATACAGAAGACTATTTGTTCCACTTAGTTTCACATGGCTTTATGTTCTGAAGGAATTCAAATACAGTTGTGGAAGAAATACAGAACAATAGCATTTATGGCTGAAATTGCATTGCCTCTGCAGTTGAATACAGGATACAGATTAACAGAGTTGTGTTGTGGTTCGCCAGCAGCCCACGGTGCTAGCAGTGGAGTCGGACAATGAGGAGGCTGGGGAGGACCATGGGCCAGTCCTGGACTCTGGGAAAGGCCCGGACGAGGCAGGCAGAGATGGGGCAGGGCCATCTGGGAGCTACGCACGGACTCTGGAGCCTCCAGAGGCAGATAGCAGAGAGGCAGAGGAACAGGAGGAGCCTGTTCCTTGTACACGCATGCAAAGACCTGCCAGAAGGCAAGAGCAGCTAAAGCAAAAAGGACAACTCAGGAGTAAGGCCAGGAGATGATTGGCCCCTCCCAGAAGGCTTAAAAGAGCAGCAATGGCCCTTTGGCTTTTTGTAGGAAAGCAACGTTGCTACAATTGTTTATAGTCGGTGTCTCTTGCTTCTGAACTTTGTGAGGTTTTGCCAAGAAAAGCCTTTGGCAGGGTGCCAAAGAAGACAAATGTTTGTGATAAGGCCGAAGGACGTTTTCTGAAGGATTTGTTTTTGTAATTAATTTGGACTAAGCTGAGAATGAAGTAATTCTCAGCTGTTCTAATAAAATATGTTTGTTTAGGACTAATTGAGCCTGATAATAACTACTTGGGTCTAGGTCACAACAAGTCAGAAGGATCCTTGGAGGTCTTCTAGTCCAACCCCCTGCTCAAGCAGAAGACCCTAAACCCGTGATGGAGAACCTTGTGGCACACCATCTATCTGGGCACGCGAGCCATCGCCTTTTGCTCTTCCAGGTTCTGGCATGACGGCCAGTTGGTCTTCACGCATGCGGGAGTGCTGGAAACCAGAAGAGCAGGTGCCCAATGTGCATACGTGCACCAGGAAGATGATCTTCCATTTTCCAGTGCGTGCATGAGCACCGGCCACCTAGACTTCCGGTTTCTGGTACGTGAAGACCAGTTGGCCGATGCACATGCGCACGCTGAAAACCAGAAGATCATCTTCCTGGCACGCGCATGTGCACCGGGTGGCTGCTGTTCCAGTTTCCAACACGTGCATGAGCTCCCGTTTCGGCACTTGGTGTTTGCCAACACTAGACCATTCCAGACAAGTGGCTGCCAAGTCTCTTTTGGTAGCTCAGCAGACTAAAAGCATTGTGATTAACACCAGCTGTCTGCAATTACTGCAGGTTCGAATCTCACCAAGGCTCAAGGTCGACTCAGCCTTCCATCCTTTCTAAGGTAGGTAAATTGAGGACCCAGTTTGTGGGGGCAATAAGCTGACTTTGTATAAATATACAAAAGTATGAAGGCTATTGCTTAATGCAC
The DNA here is from genome assembly GCA_022577455.1 of Arizona elegans. NCBI lineage: Eukaryota > Metazoa > Chordata > Lepidosauria > Squamata > Colubridae > Arizona > Arizona elegans. Next base: position 92,461,121 of record JAKOOJ010000005.1, on the reverse strand, counting down.
TGTAAGCCGCCCTGAGTCTCTGGAGAAGGGCGGCATATAAATCAAATTTAAAAAAAAAAAAATCCACTGATGCTGGCTTAGATTCAGAATGCTCTCTGGACCGGTGAGAATTTCTGCTCATCACAGTTAAGAAAATTGCATATTTTTTATTCTCTATTCTTCCCTTCCTTCACAAAATATTTTTAAAATAGGCTGTGGGAAGTGAAAGGATCTCAAGAACAACTTTTCAAAGGTAGGGTTTAGTGAAACTTGGGGAAGAGGGGAAAAAAAATAGTGATTCCAGCTATTGCTGATCAGGAACATTTAATTTAGTTCATTTTGATTTATCAACTCGTTATGTAATCGTGTTATACTGAGCTTGAGCTGAATGACTTTCTTCCAGAGGCCTGTTGAAAATCTTTCTCCTTTTGTCCACTAATAAAGTTTCAATTGGCTGTATTTTGGGGAGGGGAAGGGAGGGAATTCAGACTGTGTTGGTAATCTCACGAAAAATGTCTATTATGACAAGATAGCAATAGAAACCAAAAAAGGAATTGAAAACAACGTTCTTTGCATCCCAAGACTAAGTATAAATCTGTAAGAATTTGAAAAAGGCATGCATTTCTGGTTGCTCACAACTCTAAAATCAGAAACTATTTATTGTTTTAAAGAAAACCAGAATTAAATGTATAAATACACGTGATGAGGTGTTAACATCACAAACAATGATACTAAAATGATCAGCAATCAAATTATTGATCTTACAAAAAACATAATGCACACAGAAGTCTTAAAAAGTAAGTTGTATGCTAAAAATGGGGGACACCACACATTATAAATGGAAAATAGATTTTTTTCTCTCTCTCTCTCCTTTTAAGGAAGTATCAATCAATAAATTCAATTTATTGCAGCCTAACACCAGTAACAGATAATGAAGACATAAAATTTCAGACAGAGTTAAAGCACATTTGTAAAATAACCTGATTGAGTAATTGACTGAATTGAAATATATGATTCAACCTTGATATCGAAAGTAGGTCCTTTATATTGAATGATACAAAAGGGATAGCATTCACTGTGCTGATCTTGAGTTGCTCTGATAGGCTTTCCCATCTGAATTACAGGTAGTCCTCGACTTACAACAGTTTGCTTAGCAACCGTTCGAAGTTACAATGGCATTGAAAAAAGTGACATGACCATTTTTCACCCTGATGACCGTTGCGGCATCCCTGTGGCCACGTGATTTAAATGCGGATGCTTGACAGCTGGTTCATAGTTATGACGGTTGTCATGTGTTCAGTGGTGGGATTCAAATAATTTAACAACCAGTTCTCTGCCCTAATGACCGGATGGGTGGGCGTGGCCATGGTGGGCGTGGCCAGGGGCTGTGACAGGTAGCACTCAGCCTCCTGCACCCCTCTGGGAGCAAAAATGACCCATGGGCGGGGTGAGGATGTGCTGCCATCCTGTTCTGTTTTGGGCGTAGTAGGCCTCCCTGCAGCCTCCTGGGAGCAAAAACAGGATGCGTGGGGATTCCTGGAAGGGGCGGGGCAGGAAGGGGTGGAGCCAGCCAGCAATTTAACTACCACTTTTCCCAAACTGGCCCGAACCAGCTGAATCCCACCATTGCATGTGATTATATCAGGTTGGCGGGTGTGAATCCCTCCTTTTGAAATGGGGCCCTGGAGTTCAGTCTGGGCTGTTGATCACGTACCTCTCCCCCAGCTGCGTGGCTTCAGCCCTGCCCGCACTACTAGATGTCTTAGCCGAATTGACGGTGGAACTCCCCAACCTTTTGGTGGTGGGAGATTTCAATTTGCCATCGGCCGGTGAGTCATCTGAGTTGGTGCGGGAGTTCATGACCTCCATGACGGCCATGGACCTGACTCAGATTGTACAGGGCCCAACTCATATTGGAGGATACACACTCGACCTTATTTTTCTCTCTGGACAGTGGATAAATGATCGTGGGGAGGGGACTCTATCTATTGACCCTCTGTCATGGACTGATCATTCCTTCCTTAGACTCGACTTTTCCTCCGCCATCCCCCGTCGCAGGGGTGCGGAACCAGTAAGATGGTTCCGCCCCAGGCGCCTGATGGAACCCGAAAGTTTCCTGATGGAGCTTGGGTCATTTCCCGCCTCCTTAGCCCACGATTCATCTGAGACCCTTGTCGCGGCCTGGGAACAGGCTGCGGTGGGGGCCTTGGATCGAATCGCGCCTTTGCGGCCTCTGATCCGGCGCAGATCCCGGGCAGCTCCTTGGTTTACCGCGGAGCTCAGGGAAATGAAGCATCGGAAAAGACGCCTGGAGGGTGGTTGGAGATCCTCCCGATCCGAGTCCGACCGAACACAACTAAGAACCCATATTAGGTCTTATCTTGTGGCGATGGAAGTGGCGAAATGTAACTATTTCGCCACTCTCATTGCATCTGCAGAAAATCGCCCAGCAGCCCTGTTTAGAGTGACCCGCTCCCTCCTTAATCAGGGAGCGAGGGAGGACCCCTTACAGGGCCGTGCTGAGGACTTTGCACAGTTTCTGCAGATAAAATCACTCAGATTCGGACCGGGTTGGACTCCGACTGGACAGACTCCGTTGAGGTGACAGGGCCTAGTCTCGGTGGAGACATCTGGGTTGAGTTTGAGCCTGTTTCATTGGATGACGTGGACAGGATTATGGGTAGGCTGGGGTCTTCCACATGTTTACTGGACCCTTGTCCCTCCTGGCTTGTTTTGGCAGCCAGGGAGGTGACTGGAGACTGGATCCAGGCTATTGTCAACGCTTCATTAAAGGAAGGGGTCTTTCCCGCTGCGCTTAAAGAGGCGGTGGTTCGACCCCTCCTTAAGAAGCCTAACCTGGATCCTGACGTACTTAACAACTACCGTCCAGTCTCCAACCTTCGCTTTTTAACGAAGGTTGTTGAGTCTGTGGTGGCACAGCAATTCCCTCAATTCCTGGAGGAAACTGACTACCTGGATCCTTACCAATCTGGTTTCAGGCGTGGCCACAGCACAGAAACGGCATTGGTCGCCCTAGTAAATGATCTCTGGCGGGCCAGGGATGGGGGTTAGGAGGTCCTCCATCCTGGTCCTTCTTGACCTCTCAGCGGCGTTCGATACCATCGACCATGGTATCCTGCTGCAGCGGCTCAGGGGGATGGGGTTAGGAGGCACCGTTTTACGGTGGTTCTCCTCCTATCTCTCGGGCCATCTGCAGTCTGTTTGGGCAGGGGGTCAGGGATCCTCCCGGAGGCCTCTCACTTGTGGGGTGCCTCAGGGCTCGGTTCTCTCTCCTCTGCTCTTTAACATCTATATGAAACCGCTGGGTGAGATCATCCGTGGTTTTGGGGTGAGGTATCATCAATATGCTGATGATACCCAGCTCTACATCTCCACCCCTGACCACCCTAGGGATGCCCTTTCCGTGATGTCCCACTGCTTGGAAGCGGTGCGGGTTTGGATGGGGAGGAACAGGCTTAGACTCAACCCTTCCAAGACTGAGTGGCTGTGGATGCCGGCATCCCGGGATCTGGAGGTTCCATCCTTAATGATCGGAGGTGAAACCTTTGCTCCCTCCGATAGGGTCCGCAACTTGGGTGTCCTCCTGGATTCTCGGCTGTCTTTAGATGACCATCTGACAGCCGTAACCAGGGGGGCCTTTGCACAGGTCCGTCTTGTGCGCCAGTTGCGCCCGTTCCTAGACCGGGATGCCCTCGCCACGGTCACTCACGCCCTTGTTACCTCTAGGTTGGACTACTGTAACACCCTCTACATGGGGCTGCCCTTGGGATGTGTCCGGAGGCTTCAGCTAGTCCAAAATGCAGCTGCGCGGGTAGTTACGGGGGCGTCTAGATACTCCCGTGTAACACCTCTCCTGCGTGAGCTGCATTGGCTACCGGTGGCACTGCGGATACGTTTCAAGGTGCTGGTGCTCACCTATAAAGCCCTTCATGGCTTAGGCCCAGGGTACTTGCAGGACCATCTCCAGCCGTTCTCCCATCGTCCTGTGCGCTCTCACAGAGTCGGCCTCCTCAGGGTGCTGTCGGCCAAACAATGTCGGCTGACGACGCCCAGGGGGAGGGCGTTCTCTGTGGGAGCCCCGACTCTCTGGAATGGATTGCCCACTGAGCTCAGGACAGCCCCCGACCTTCTTTCCTTCCGTTGTGAGCTGAAGACGTGGCTCTTCCGCCAACTAAACTGATCCGTTTGGGGTACACTGGGATAATTTTAAATTGTTTTTTAATTGGGTTACTGATTTTAATTTGGTATTGTATTGTGATTTGTATTGAAGTTGTCATTTTGTAAGCCGCCTTGAGTCCCTAGGGAGAAAGGCGGCATATAAATCGCAATAAATAAATAAAATAAATAAATAAATATATTTTGCAATCTTCTGACAAGCAAAGTTAATGGGGAATCCAGATTCACTAAACAACCATGTTATTAATTGAAGAACTGCAGTAATTCACTTAACAAATGTGGCAAGAAAAGTCATAAAATGGGGCAAAACTCACTTAACAAGTTTTTCACTTAACAACAGAAATTCCATAATGGTCATAAGTCAAGGACTACCTGTGTTAACGGTAATAAGCTTTACTTGCTAAAACAAATGAGACTGAATTGCTGTACCTCTACACTGTATCAAATGGAGGTGTACAAAATCAAGGGAAGTTTTGGAGGCATTCAGAAGACTAGGATGAAAACAGAAGATGGGGTTGACTGGCTTTTAGTCAAATCTAGCCAGAACCAATTTGAGATGACATTAGACTGGCAGGAACAGCCAACACCCCAGAAGACAAGCTCAAGATCCAAAAAGATCTTGACAAATTTGAACAATGGGCCCTATCCCACAAAATGAATTTCAATGTGGAGAAAAGTTTTCCATTTAGGCAGGAAAAATCAAAGGTGCAAGTACAGATTAGGTGAGACCTGGCTCAAAAACAGTAACTGTGAGAGGGATCTAGGAGTCCTAGTGGATGATCACTTGAATATGAGCCAGCCATGTGCAGCCGCCGCCAAAAAAGCTAATACAATCCTGGATTGTATAAGCAGAAGCATAGGATCAAGATCATGTGAAGTATTACTACCGTTTTATAAAAACCCTAGTAAGACCACACCTGGAATACTGCAACCGATTTTGGTCATCCGACTACAAAAAAGATGTTGAGACTTTGGAAAAAGTTCAGAGAAGAGCAACTAAGATGATCAAAGGCCTGGAGACCAAAACATTATGAAGAACGACTGCAGGATTTGGGCTTGGATAGTCTAAAGAAAAGAAGAATTAGGGGTGACATGACATGTATTCCAGTATTTGAGGGGCTGCCACAAAGAAGAGGGGGTCAAATTATTCTCCAAAGTGCCAAAAGGCAGGACAAGAAACAACAGTTGGAAACTAATCAAAGAGAGAAGCAACCTAGAATTAAGGAGAAATGTCCTAACGGTGAGAATTAACCAGTGGAAGCACTTGCCTTCAGAAGTTATGGGTGCTTCATCACTGGAGGTTTTTAAGAAGAGACTGGACAGTCACTTATCTGAAATGGTATAGGGCTGTGATGGCAAATCTATGGCACGCGTGCCACAGGTGGCACAGATAGCCATATCGGTGGGCAAGCGAGCTCAGCTCCGCCAGCTGATTTTCAGGCCTTTTGGGACCACCAGAAGTAGGGAAACACACTGTTTCCTGCCTCCGGAGGGCCTTAGGGGGTGGTGCGGAAGGCCCGTTTTTGCTCTCCCCAGCCTCCAGAGCTTTTCTAGGAGTCTGGGGAGGGTGAAAAGGGCCTTCGCCACCACCACCCCGGAGACCCTCCGGAGGCCAAAAATGGCCCATTGCCAATTCCAGTCCCACCGGAAGTTGGCAAATAGGCTGTTTATGGCCTCTGTGGGGTGGGTGGGAAAGGCCGTTTTCAGGCAGGGGTGAGCAAAAAATGGGCCTACCGTGCCATCATGTGCCAGGAGCGGGGGGAGCATAGGAGGGTCCCACGTGCATGCATGGGGGCAGGGCACATAGAATTATGGGTTTGGGCACATGCGTGACCCCCCCCATCGTTCCTAGCATGCGATGGCAAAAAGGTTAGCCATCACTGGTATAGAGTCTCTTGCTTGAGCAGGGAGCTGGACTACAAGACCTTCAAGGTCCCTTCCAACTCATTCATTCTATTCATATGGACACCATGTGCAATGAATGTCTTCAGTTTCTCTAATTCCTTCCCACATATAAGAATCTAGAGTTGATCTTTCATTACAAGCAAATGCTTCTAAAAGTTGAGGGAGCCCTTGAATTCTTGTCACGTTCTTCATCATCATTCTTATTGCATCACATCCTGCCCCAGCAGTGAGATCGGGAAAGCTTCCAAAATGCATCGTGGAACCGCGATGATACAATTACAGAATGACCAAATATTTACCTTTTCACTTCTTTGGCGTCGCTCGCAATGAAGAATCCTAGCGTACCCTCTTGAATTTTCACATGGTTTCCAGGGTTGATCAATATACTGCCCAGTGAAATGGAACAAAACGACAAACAGGAATCAAAAAAAGAGAGAGAGAACGCTGCTACTATTGTGCTGTGAAACCAAATTCATTATTCCTTATTGCTTTGTTATAGGGGGCCCATTAGTTTGGTAAATCCAAAAGAAAAACAAAAGAGAAGGCCATTAGAAGCCGCCTTTTTTTTAATGAAAGGTTTCAAAATATGAGCTGTATTGAAACACTGAGGCAGAAAATGCATTCCACTCGTAACACCAAAGTGTTTATCTTGAAACTTTGCTCGAGGCCCGAGCAACTTCCGTTAGGGGTAGAAAGGGGGACAAATGTACAAAAAGCTTTGATTTTTGTTTTTTCTCTGCATTCAAAGTTAACAAAATCGTTATGATTGATGCCAAGAAAAATGGTTCCCGTGGTAAGTATCTGCTCGGAAAAGCCTCACTCTGCTGGCAGTTTAGCCCTTTGTGTCAATTTCTGTTGAAGTGGGATATTATTAATGGGCCCCCTATCACTGTCTATTACATGAGTTATAGCATAGTACATACATATATATGCTCGGGGGGAATGGTACAAGACAACCATTTACGATTGCTAAAGAAAACATAAACAGGGATATGGTGGTTAATCATTTCTCCTGCCCAAAGCCCCTTTTTCAGACTGTTGTCAATGAATCAAAATACGTTACTCATCCTTGCTAGAAAAATCAAATCAACTGCATTTCAAGATTTAGACAAATCTCATTGAACTGACTTCTGGGTTTATGGCATACGCTCTTCAACAGGAACAATGACTTTAAGCCAAACCAATTCACATTTTTAACAGAGCCTGGCCCGGGTCTTAGAGCCTGCCTTTAGGAGGAAGAGTGGGTGAACGTGGTCAGCCATCCACTTAACTTGTACATCCGTAAAGATGAAAGTTTTTGGTAAACTGTTACAGGTTTCACCCATTGAGTGTTGAATGTTCTATCAGTTCCAACATGCGACATCAAGGGAAGGTGTAAAGTCTACTAGGATGGAAATGAATACCTCAACCACATATTAAGTGCTTGTATATGCTCATCCTGCAAGAAATACCCACCCAATGGAACACATTTATGGTTGACTGGGTTTTATTTTCCTTTGCATACAGATTTGTCATCCTCTTAGAACAAGGGTCTCCAACCTTGGCAACTTTAAGACTTGCGGACTTCAACTTACCAGAAGTCTGTCTGGGGAATTCTAGAAGTTGAGGTCCACAAGTCTTAAAATTGCCAAGGTTGGAGATCCCTGTCTTGGAAAACTTTGGTAGTTGGACAGATCAAAAATGTAATCAACAAATATATAATGTGGAATACATTGTAGGAATGTGCCTGGTCTCTATTTAGTGAATGTCAAGATTTTCAAAGGAGATTTTTCTTTTTTTTAAGGGACTAAATGATTCTATGTTCCACGTGCATCTTTTCACGACCTGATCCTGCCCCACTATCTTAACATTTCTTATTTTAATGGAACACATCCTACGAAAGAAGAAGGGACGGAGAATTCTCACTGTTTCAAAAAGGCACGAGGTTAATTTAGCACGAAAAAAAAAATGGTGAATTCACAAAATTGGTTTTTCTTCCTGGAAAACCATAGGCATAGAAAAATTTCCATTATCTTTTAGTGCTTTGGTCCAAGATAATGATTTACACCAGGGGTGTCCAAACTTGGCAACTTTAAAGAGATCCTAGCTGGGAAATTCTGGGAATTGAAATCTACCAGTCTTAAGTTTGGAGACCTCTGGTTTACACAGTGGCAATTATGGGATGTTGTAATTCGTCTGTGCTGAAAAAAAAAGTTTTAGAGAGCTTCTAAGGGAAATTTGATTGTCTCTTTCTCTCTCTCTCTGGACACAATTTCATCGTTGTTAAGTTAGAAGAAAGTTAACATGCATGCAATGTTTGTAAGAAACGAAGACTGCCACGATTAGAATCGATTGGGACTTAGTAGAAAACATGTTTTAAGGGAATGAGACAGTGAAAGCACATATATATGAACACAAACAGTGCGAGATACACATGGTACAGCTTTCTGGCATTATCTTTGAGAGTCAATGGATCCTTCCTCTTGCTACCTACTCATAAATGGTATTCTTCTGGAAATATTTGAAGGGCACAGAAGAGATTTTACAGGAAGAAGCTGTGGTTAGATATAATGCTGTTAAATGGAAACTGTTTTCAGATTTACCACAAGGCCTAAAGTATCCAGCATCTGCACTTATTGTGTTGGAGAAGAGAAAAATAAATGGCATTAATTGGACAATCTCCACATCTCCTTCTTAGATCGATAATGACAAGATGGTTTCAATACCTGGTGAACCCATCTAATTCCTAATCAAAACCACTTTTACAACTTCCTTGATTATTGCTAAGGCAATTAGCAATCATTGTGGATAATGTAAAAGAGGTGAGTTTTTTTCCCTCTCTCTATTAAGCAGCTAAATTTGAGATGCCATTGAATTTAATCTGAATTTTACTTTCAAATCTGGAAGTTCTTTCTTTAGCTATTTTTGTTGTTGTTATTGAAATGTAGCAAAATGTTGCAATTTTTAATTTGTTTTAGAAGATAAGCCAAAGATCAAAAAGAGAAAAATGTGATTTAGGAGACAGGACAATTCTGAGCTTAACAATTATTAGCATATATTTGAGTACAAGAACATATTATTATTATTATTACAGTCAATCAGATGTTCAGACTGGATATGGCATTTTTGTTCACCTATCGAGTCCTTCCTGAGGACCTGAGATAGGCACATGTGGATGCTTGATGGTGTTAAAGCATCAGAGGATGGAAGCTGTTCCGAGTAAAGCTGCCTTCTGCAATTGACTGATAGTGACTTTGTCAATAGTGGTGTTCAAGGGGTGCTCCAATTGTTTTGCAATTATTAAAATAAAAGCGTCATGGTGCAGTGGTCGGAATGCGGTATTGCAGGCTAATTCTGCCCACTGCCAGCAGTTCGATCCTGACAGGCTCAAGGTTAACTCAGCCTTCCATCCTTCTGAGGTCGGTAAAATGAGGACCCAGATTGTTGGGGGCAATAGGCTGATTCTGTAAACCACTTAGAGATGGCTGTAAAGGACTGTGGAGTGCTACACAAGTCTAAGCATTATCGTTAGTGCTATTATTGATCAATATTGAGGTCACAACCAGTTTGGTGTGGTGGTTAAAGCACCAATCTGGAAACTGGAAAGATGTGAGTTCTAGTCTCATCTGAAGCACAAAGCCAGATGGGTGATTTTGGGCTAGTCCCTCTTTCTCAGCCCTAGAAAGGAGAAGGTGGCCAGAGCAAACCACTGTTGAAAAGCTTTGTCAAAAAAATTGCAGGGACTCGATTGTTCATAAGATGGATAACATTTTTCAATGTCCAAAATCTGGATGCTTTAGGCCTGGCAGACATCCTGAATAGCAAAATCTACATTGGAGCAGATTTCCTGAATTTAAACCATTTTTAAAAAAATAAGCGATGAAAAGATTCAAAACCTATGGGGAATTCAGAAAGACTAGCAAGTCATACTCAGGGTGGAAGTGCTGACATTTTGGCTGGACACCAAAGAGCAAAATCTAAGCTTGAGTGCAGGAAATAGATCCCTCTCTGATATTTTTGTCCCATACAATTGCTAAATTGTAAGTTGTGTTGAAAATTTCAGAGATCGTATCACACAATATCAGATGGGCATTTCTATCCCTGAATTTTATCCCCGAGTACTCATTATTTCATTACTATGTTTATAGACTCTTCATTTTCTCAGATCTGGAGACAGGGAGGAAATCCGACATTCACATAAAAATATCTGTACTGTTATTTCAAAGTAAATATATATTTTTTTATTTAATTGTTCTCGATGGGGGAAAACTATAAGTGTTATAGTTCCTCTGTCTATTTTTATTATTCGGTATTCTTCCGTTGTAATGTGACTTTTAATATACAATGCAATCCACATTTCAGTTTTATTTTGCCTGTTTTGCCTGTTTATAATGAATAATGAATTTATGTTGATTATGAATTCAGGTCTTAATTTTTTTGATTTGTTTCTCCACGGAACATTGATAATCATTTTTAAAAACAGTGTCAAATTAACATAATACTAAAATACTAAAAATGGCATTTAATTAAACAGCAGGCGAAATTCACATTTTTTCCTTCTAGCCTGAAGTAATATTTTCTGTTGTTTCATGTTAAATATTAATTCAAATGAAACTTCAGTAGGATCAGAATTAATGGTATGATTGATCAGAAAGCTAAACTTGAGCTGACGGTCTTCTATCACCCAATTTAATGTGGCTCTCATTGAAGGATAATTGAGGATAATTATATGGCATAAAATCCATACCTTTGTAAAAAAAAAAAAAAACTGTGAATTTTTATTCGCTAAATAACTACCATTTAGACCAGTGGGGAATTCTGGGAGTTGAAATCCACACATTTTAAAATTGCTGAGATTATGGAACGCTGATTTAGGAGTAGGGACCTTATTTATAAGGCAGTGGATATTAGGTCTTGCTATGAAATCATAACATTTCAGTAGAACTATACTTTGACTTAGTTAAATCTTAGATAAATTTGAAGCATTGCTACGTTCGTGAAAATAAAGCTTCTAGTTCTATGGGTCAAATTACATGTTACATTAAGCACAGACTCTTACGTCTGAAGGGCAATGTGGCGGCTCAGAGGTTAAGACACTGGACTTGTCGGCTGGAAAGTGGATATCCTGGGTTCGAGACCCAAATGCCATGTGACGGGGTGAGCTCCCGACCTCACCCCAGCTCCTGCTAACCTAGCAGTTCGAAAACATGCAACTGTGAGTAGATGAATAGGTACCACTTCAGTGGGAAAGTAACAACGCTCCATGATGTCATGCTGACCGCATGATTGCAGAAATCTCTTTGGCCACTGAGCCTTCTGCCTTCAAATGGAGACGAGTATCCCCTCCTATAGTCAGCAACGACTAGCGGAGTAAAATCTTCAGGGATTCCTTAATTCTTAAATAGGATCCCTAGATTGTAATCTTCATAAACACAGGGTACAGGACCTCATTGTTTGCATTATTTTGACCCAAACAATGTCAAAATATCATTCTGCAAGCGTCTCTCCATTTGGATATCTATATATGCAACGTGCATAGAAAAAAAAAAAAAGGCTCGCATTGCAGTGGTATAAATCTGCTTTCTTCATTCTGACCAATCCTCCCTTTACCGTCAAAGATGGTGTTGCAGGGAAAGAAACTTCTCAGGCATTTGACTTATGTAGTTTTCTGCCTGGACATGTTTTTTTAATCCTTTATTACTAACACATCCACGAAGGAGATAGAATTTCAGGAAAATGAACGGTGGGGGCTGGATGAAATTAAGCTTTTTTTTTAAAAAAAAAAATGGTTTAATGTAACATGGAGTTAACTTTCAATCTCATTCTGATAGTTAGAGATCCGTATTATAAATGAATGCCAATATTTCCTATTAGGTCTTGAACACCAGGGCAGCTAAAGGGCACATCAGCTTGCTCTATTGCCTGTATTTCTCAAGGAAAAAAAAATGAGAACAGAGCATTAAAATGTATATTGTTACATCAGCGAATAAGTCCAAAACTCTATCTTGTATGCCTCAGCATTGAAAGCATGCTAAAGCATCTACAATGTTCTGAGCTCAGATGTAGGTCGAAAGTCAAGCTTTTTAATGGGATGAGTGACTTAAAAAAAAAAATAGTAGTAGCAACTTTCATGCTATGGTAGATGTGCTGTACCATTCCCCGTGCAATTAAGATCACAATAAAATATATATTTTTTTTTTCACCACCATGATGCAGTGCTGTATTTAGTTTAAGAGAGATGGGACATTCCTGATTACAGGCAAGGTTTTTTGGAAGATCGGTCTGTGGGTTATGGCAAACGGTCCACTAAGATCTCCTTAAAATGAACTTTACTCGTTGAAGTATTTATGAATGACAGGAAAAAAAAATACTTTTTTTTTCCTTGACGAGTTTCTTGAGACCATATTTGTAAATAATACAGAGACATGCACATCTGTCGGTTTGGAGGAGCAAAGAATCTCTCTGCTAGCACTCTCCAGGACTTTACAAACTTATGTTACTACAGGTTTACACAGAGAGGAGAAGAAATCACCATAGACACCAACGAGAAGGCAAATGACAAAACATTTTCTAAAGCTGCAGAACACCAGAGCCGGATCATAACTACATCAAGCAGTTCTATGTGTTGCTCCCAGAGAATTAAGTCTTTCTTCGTAATTGGGGATAGCCAAAAGATTTAGTAGCTCTCTCTTTTTTTTTACGATGCCCAAATTTGCTTTCGAGTCAAAGCAGATCGAATTCAACACCTTCCGAAGTGGATAGATGCCCACGAATGAGCAACTGATGCTCTAATTTAAGTGAGATTTGGGTCATTCTAAACCGGGAGCAAAACAGCACACCTTTAAACCACACACACACACACACACACACACACACACACACACTTGTTTCCACACAGCTTTGCATGCCTTTACCACGAGATTAAAATTACTGGTAAACAAGAAGCCGTATAAGAGGTGCAACATCTGCAGATCCTTTGAAGATGCCAAAGTGTTGCAGTAACTTCTCTGCAGTTGGATCATATGAATAATGCCAAACTGTCAGGAAGCCAGGTATCTTGTTCACAAATCTACTCCAAATCCACAGGAAATAAGAACTAAACAGAAAGAATATCACAGACTACACAGGATGATAAAGACAGAAGCAGGGACGGGAGAAAGAAAACAGCCGATTTCAGGATATGCAGGTTCAGTCAGGTTCATCCGAATGGGGTCGAGAATGAAGAAAATGCCAGGGTGACGTTGGAGAGGCATTCAGATGAAGGAAATTAAAAGAGAAATCAAAGGGATTTGGTGAGGCATGCCTTGTTGTTCTCAAAGACACAACAACTGCATGGCAGGTCGGTTCACGTTTAGTACTTGAGTATCAGCACAATAAACGCAAAATGGACCGGCACAAAGTCGGGGGTAAGAGGTCAACCCATTCAAATATTCCAGTCAAAAGTCTTGTATGGAAAAGCTACACCAAGGCCATCGTTAGAACTGTAGTAGCTTCTGGGTGGGGAGATATTTCAGTTATTTTGATTCAGTGTTAGGCTCAAAACTGAAAGCGGAAACAAACAAACAAACAAACAAACAAACAAAAAAGGCATTTAGACGCTACTAATGAATGGTGGAAGGGACAGCATGAAGCTCCATGTGGAACAAAAAGTCTGGAAGGACGCTTGATGGGGGAATTTGAACAAGGGTAGCAAATGTAAAAGCAACAAATTGCAGAAGTTAATAGACATGAAGCAGACACTGTTGCAACAAAACACAGGAACATAAAACAGGGGAAGAGGAGTACTGGACAGGAGAGACAGTTCTCCTATTGAATGAAATTGGATATAACTTTTCCTATTGGATTAATCTTTTCTCCTAAGGCAACGTTGTTAAATGTAATTTATATGGGTATTATTCCTGCAAAGAAGTTAGTGCAGAAGACACAAAAGAAAAAACAATGCAGAAACCAACTGTTGCTATCAATTGTTCTCTCCTCTTTGAAACTTTGGGGCTCGTTATATATATGTGTATATATATATATATATATATATATATAAAATCTGTACGTATATTATATACATATATATTTATATATGTGTGTGTGAGTGTGTAAATGTGAAAGATAGACAAAGATGTTATCTTCCTGTATTCTTGGTAAGGAATTAGTCCTGAAGTTAGAAGGATTGGAGGTAGGATTGAGGTTGGAAGGTAAAGTAACGAAGAGGGCATACCGCTTTCGACTTCTGCAAACGACAAGAAAAAAATTTGCAAATCAAAACACTTGGATAAGAAATGAACTGACACCCCCACCAAAAAAAAAAAAAAAAAAAAAAAGGCCAGAACAATAAATAAATAAATGAGTTAATAACCCAAAACACTTTGATTTGAAATTCTCCAAATCTACTTTTCCCTCCTTTTTTTTAAAAAAAAAAATTAAATTATTATTATGATGATTATTATTATTTAAAAAAAAAGGATTTCTGCTGGGAATGAAGACAAATAAAATGGAAAGACAGGAGAAAGGTCCAACAGAGGGATAAACATGGGGGTACGAGAGAAGAATGTTAATTTTCATTTTGTTTCGTTATTTTTTTTATTATTATTAGAGCTGGCAAATAAATAAATAAGTAAAGCCCCCCTTTTGAATTTGACAAAAGAGGCCCTGACTTTTTAATGGGTTTGCGTGGAATTACCATTATTTTACCAATTTTCTCTAAGAGCGCTCTTCCCAGGGATATTTCAGGTATGTTTTTTTTTTTTTACTTTTTCTTAAAAATGCAAGGAACATCAAAGGCGTATGGACTACATTTCTTTAACAAGTTCAGCAAAGTGTCCTTATTCAACCCAAACTGCAAAATACTGCAGGGTGCTTAGAAAAAATTTCCATTGAAGCAGTACCCTCTCTTTCCTAAAATAAGCCCTCCCTTGATAATAAGCCCAATCGGGCTTTTGAGTGCATGCACTAAAATTAGCCCTCCCCTGAAAATAAGCCCTCCCCAAAAATAATTAAATGCATGCACAGCCAGTCCCCACCATTTCCTCTGGTTTCCTCCATGCACCCCAAAATAATAAGACCTCCCTGAAAATAAGGCCAAGTGCTTATTTCGGGGTTCAAAAAAAATTTAAGACAGGGTCTTATTTTCGGGGAAACATGTTAGTAAAACATACGCCCAAATGCAAGGGATTTCAGGAGAATAACTTGATTCTTAGGTCCGTAATCCAGCTAGGAATTGGAAGAAGGACTGATTTCGGTGCTGTTTTCAGAACACACACATTTGTGTGGGGACAATGGGCAATGCATCTTCCCCAATGATTCAGTCAACCACGTGAGCGCGTTCCTATGGGCTACGATGTTCCATAGGAGAGAGAAAGGACCATTCCATGTTTCAAAAACATAATTTATCTTTGAGCAAAAACTTTAGTAGATCATCCTCAACTATACGATGTTACTGCTGAATCAAAGTGTTGATATGACTAAGGTATCCATGATTAAGGAGCTTGGTTCTGCTTATCTGTGTTTAAAAGCCAATTCTACAACATGCAAACCACTCTTTCAATTCTTAGCTGCCTAAATTCCCTGAATTCCTCCTTAATCTAAAAGAGGCTAATCTAGTATATAATCTCCAAATCCTTTGGAAGGCCACAAAGGGGGAAATAGATTAGCCACAAGTTAAAGGAGAAATAGATTGTCCAGTACTTCTGAAAGGAAAATGATGGCTGTTACACGTTAGTAATTTGCAACAAAAGAAATTACAGCAGAGAAACAGAGGTGGAATTCATGAATGTAAGTGCTAATGAATCTTAGGCAAGCAATTGTTAATATTTCATTTGTGTTTGTTATCCATTTTAGTAATGAGTATTGAGCCTGGGTCAAAATCAGGTTTTGGATTTATTTTTTTTTATGTATATTGTATCAAGGGGGCTGCCGAGTGCCAGTATTTATTTTCAATATATTCCTGAACGAAATGGTGAAAATGCTGGAGCTCATGCTTCTTGCAAATGGGATGTCTCTAAAATAAATTAGATATTAATATTCGATAACATAAAACAAATCACTGGGGTCACAGGAATTTATTATTATTATTTTTTTGCATATTGTTTCTTACAAGAGATGCAAATGACAAAATGGGGTATGATTGCTATAAACCTTGGCATAACTAGGAAATTTGAATCTGGGTTTTCGTTTTTTGACATATATCAAAAAACAATGAAAAAGGGGAAGAAAACCTGACACGGGGTGAAACCAATCAATAATTGGGAAAGAGGAAATTGTTTTTTAAAATGACAAAGGGCAAATTAGGTGTCACAGAACTGATCTCTGTTCAAATTACATTTGATGCTGGGATATCTTTGTATGCAGGGAAAGCAACATGAGAAACTCTTCATCCGAGATGTTGAATTTCAAGGATCTATTTCAGGTTGAATAAAGTACTTCTTCTCATTTTCTACTCAGCTTTGATTCTTTGAATGATTCAAAGTGCTTCCCAATCACATCAATAGGTTAAAGTTCGACCAGTGCTGTGAAGATAACTGTGATGAGATGTCAGATGTGGCTGCCAAATGTACTTGTACCATTACAGGAGAATCTTTGTAGCTCAGGGTTGAAATGAGGGGTCCTTGGTGGGTTTTTTGCAGACATTTCATTACCCGATGACTAGCATTGATGATGTTACCTAGTTTGGGTCATGAAATGCCTGCAGGAAAATCACTCAGAGAGCACCAAGGACCCCTCAAATCACTGAAGTCAGCAATTTTTCTTCTACTAGGATTTTTATCTAAGCAGGAGAAGAAACTGAAGGAGAGAAGCTGGGAAAAAAAAAAACTTTGTTCACCTTGAATTGTGAAATGGGAGGAAGGATGTCCAAAATATGTCCAAAATAAATAATTTAAAGATGTTGGATCTAACCTAGCCTTGATTCACTTAAAAATCTGTCTGGTGGCACTCAGAGCCATAAAGAAAGCTAATGTTGTGGTCCACCAGCAGCCTGCGGAGCTAGCAGTGGAATCAGACAGTGATGAAGCTGAGGAAGAACATGGGCCAGTCCTGGAGGCTGGGGAAGGCCCGGATGAGGGCTCTGCATCAGAGGCAGAGATGGGGCCAGGGCTCGGGGAGTGGGGTGCGGACTCCAGAGCTTCCAGAGACTGATAGGAGTGAGGCGGAGGAACAGGAGGAGCCTGTTCCTAATGCACACATGAGAAGAGCAGCTCAAGCAAAGAGGACAACTCGGGAGTAGGGCCAAGAGATGATTGGCCCCTCCCATAAGGCTTAAAAAGACCAGCAACAGCATTTGGGCTTTGTTGGAAAACAACGTTGGTAGCTTCGTCTTCTTCTTCGTCTACGTCTTGTATTTATTTTTGTATCTGTGACTTCTGAACATTTGCCAAGAAAGGCCTTTGGCAGTTCGTCTAATTGGACCAAGGTTTGCGATAGGACTGAGGAATTTGTGTTGGGAGGAATTTGCTTTAATTTAGTTGAACGATGCTGGAAATGAAGTAATTCTCAGCTGTTCAAATAATGTTTGTTTGTTTTTTCACTGACTGATTTTCCTGTTACTTACTTGGGCCTGGGTCACAGTCTCCCAGGTGGAAAAAATGAAGTTTTGCCAAACCGTGTGAGATTTTCTTAACTAGCATTTTGGAGAAGCCAAGCAGAGTAAAAAAGATTCCTGTAATGGAGAGTTTGTAACACTTTTTGTTGTTGTTGACATTCCTCAGTTTGGATTCCCAATGGTGGAACAAGTTCACTTGTTTATTTCTTTGGGGTTACCTCAGTTTCTTCTGAAAAAGCAGCAATGGGAAATAAAACAGAGGCTGCAAAGATATTAAAACTACTGAGGGGAAAAAAAATGCTGCCTAAATAAGAGAAGCACAGATGTTTGGACAGTGGGGGTTAAAAAAAAAGTTGACTATGGTAATGTGATTGAAACACCATCCATTTTTTATATGACATTTTGGCCACCATTTTTAACTTTTTTGACCCTATCCTGTAAATCTCACTTCTCTCCTGTCTTTAATATTCTGCTCATTTTATCAAACATGCTACATTCTTAAGCAAGCAGCCCTCAATTTTTTGGGCACTATGACTGTTTCCATGGGGACAGAATTTTCCGTGGACCAGAAGGGGCGTAGCTTGTGTGCTGCCTGCATTCCACGGATGGGGCTTCACTTGTTTGCATGGACCAGTTCCTGGCATGTCGTGGCCCGGTTGCGTTGGGGACCCCTATTCTATAGAGTGATAACTTTCTAATGATGTTCCATAATTATAATTGAAATTATTTCACTCTTTGGCACATTTTGTGGTAAGATTTAGCTTCACCAAAAAATATGCACATGATGTCCAAGGTAGGGGATGTATATTAGTTAAAAAAAATAAATGTTGGCAAGATTAGTAATGTTATTTAAAAATGGACAGTGGGTGTGATTATAAGGGGAAAATCTCTCTCTATATATCTATATCTATATCTATATCTATATCTATATCTATATCTATATCTATATCTATATCTATATCTATATCTATATCTATATCTATCTATCTATCTATCTATCTATCTATCTATCTATCTATCTATCTATCTAGTATGTGTTAAGCTATCACAGAGCAGGATAAGAAACACCATGAACGGAAGATATGAAATCTGCAGGAAGCTGTGGAATTTTCCAGTTCCAGAATTCAATTTATGAAGTCTACAGGTAGGCCAGATTTGGTACAAGGTTAATGAAGAACTTCAATAAAATGGAACCAGGATACCAATTTTCACCCTTAGCACCTTTAAGGGATGGGGACCCCAGCTTTGTGTGGATAGTTGGGGAATTCTGGGAATTGAAGTCCACATGTCTCAAAGTTGCTAAGGTTGAGGAACACTAAACTAGAAGATGCCACCTGCTGAGCCCATTGGAATGTTGGCTTTGGTGGCCATCGCAGCAGGATGCATTGAGAAGATGTCCAAAGTCAACTCCAGGTGTGAATTAGGTGGGCTTCCATTCTTCCTGACTATATTAATGGTTGCATTCTATCCATTGTGCATCAACCACAACCTTTGGTTTTTAAAATAAGAAGACCTACATTCAAATCCTTTTCAATAAGGAAAGTCAACTCTATTTCCATGAGATTATTTCTATTTCTATCGCCATTCTTGAGATTAGTTTAAGGTAGAACATGGTCACCAAAAATTAGATTGTTGGGAAGTTAATGATAAGACTAAACATGTACAATATCCAGGTGGGTTTGACTTTGAAGAAGGATTGGTGGGCTAAAAGGCATGGCACAAATCACCAAGGGCTCCTTGATGGGCTTCTGAGCTTGGTTGTTTCCTTGAAGACTTTTCATTACCCAAAGTAGGTAACATCATCAGTGCTAGGTCTTGCATTTTTAGAGGCTGGGAGTTTTTGTTTTTTTGTTTTTGTTTTTTTTTTAGCAGAAATGATAACTATCTTATGATTCTTGATGAAATTATCTTTTCTTTTATGTACACTGAGAGCATATGCACCAAGACAAATTCCTTGTGTGTCCAATAACACTTGGCCAATAAAAATTCCATTCCATTCCATTCCATTCCATCCCATCCCATCCCATCCCATCCCATTATTCTATTCTATTCTGTTCTGTTCTGTTCTGTTCTGTTCTGTTCTGTTCTGTTCTGTTCTTGGATCATTATCTTTTATAATGGGGAATGGAGTTAAGTTCAAATGGTCTTCTAAAAATGTCATCAATAACTCCAAGTTTGAAGAAATGGACCAAAAGAAGCCATAGATGAATCTCCTGTTGAACTTGAATAATGATCTGATGAATTTTTTTGTCCCTGTAATATATTTCTCTGTTTGCCTGGTGTAATATATATAACTCTATCTGTGATCTTTCAAGCCACGCTTTGCATAGGATTCAGATTGTAGCAATCCTATGTATAGAGTTATATACATCACTTGGAAATACTTATCCTGGTTCGATTGTATTGGGTTATGTAGAATTATCAAGGAGGAACTGAACTGGGATTCTAAGCTGTTCTTCATCAACTCTGCCTAGGTGTTATTTTAATTGAGAACTTACATTCTTTAATGTAAGGTGTCTCCTTACATTCTCATGTAAGGAGACTGATTTCAGGGCAATTTTAAATTAAAATCATGCACTTCATCAGTTTTATTGGACTTTGAGGCATGATGTTGCCTTTTGATTGGGTATATAAGTGGGCACCATGATGTCAAGAGTGTCTGGAATATAAAATTCTTTTATAAATATAAACACCCATCCAAACGGCAAGAAACAAAGAAAGGAAAAGAATGAATGAGAGAAAGAAATTCAAGCAGGCCAAATAATCAAAGATGCACTACAAAAAAGGTTCTGATAAATGGGTTACATACCTGCTTTCCCGTTTCTCCGACTTGTATTCTATGGCTATCATTAAAAGCTTTAACTTCGCAAAGACCAGTCTGCCAGGAACAAAGCAGAGGGAAAGAAAACAAAACCAGAAGATGTTCTTTATTTTATTTTATTTATTTATTTATTTTATTAAATTTCTATACCTCCCTTCTCCTGAAGGACTCAGGGCGGTGAACAGCCAGAAGATAAAACACAGAAATACAAAAATTTAAAATAGATTAAAAACGGATTAAATAATTTGGCTGAATTTAAAATACCCCATAATTTAAACAGATTAAAATTTGTATTTAAAATTTAAATTTAAAAAGGGAGAAGATTTAGGCCAGGCCAGCTTGATGAATTTTTTTTATTATTATTTTTTAGCATGCGACGGAAGGTGCGCAGATCCGGGATCCTCCGTATCTCCGTATTTTTTTGATATCATGAGTACTTTGCTATTGTCCTTAAGGTTATCTACATGTAGACCTTTATAAAATATAGTTTAGCTCTTTGCCTTCATTCCTCAACTTTGTCAAAGTCTTTACAACCTTTAGTAACAGCAAAATATAGCAACAGAAGTTTTCTATGTTCATCTGGCTGCAAATATTTCAATTATTCATAGGAATAATGCTTTGATAAACTCCTGAGCCCTTTCCCCCCATATCAGGGATGGAATCCAACAGGTTCTGACAGGTTCTGGAGAACTGGTAGCGGAAATTTTGAGTAGTTCGGAGAACCGGCAAGTACCACCTCTGGCTGGCCCCAGAGTGGGGTGGGAATGGAGATTTTGCAATATCCTTCTCCCAGGAGTGGGGAGGGAATGGGGATTTTGCAGTATCCTTCCCCTGCCACGCCAAGCCACACCATGCCCACCAAGCCACGCCCACAGAACCATTGTAAAAAAATTTGGATTTCACCACTGCCCCATATGCATTTTATGTTCAGATTCTTCCCAGAGCAGAAATGACATTATAGATTGTCTTCACATCTATATTAACTGTGAAGCATTGGATTTTAACGGGTGCATTTCAGTGGTGGGTTTCAATTTTTTTTACTACTGGTTCTGTGGGCGTGGCTTGGTGGGGCATGGTATGGCTTGGTGGGCATGGCAGGGGAAGGATACTGTAAAATCTCCATTCCCTCTCCAATCCAGGGGAAGGTTACTGCAAAATCCCCATTTCCTCCTGATCAGCTGGGACTTGGGAGGCAGAGAATAGATGGGAGCGGGACCAGTCAGAATTTTTACTACCGGTTCTCCGAACTACTCAAAAATTCCGCTACCAGTTCTCCAGAACTGGTCAGAACCTGCTGAAACCCACCTCTGATGCATTTTGAACATAGATATACATGGGTAATTTGCTTTAAGGAAATCATAATCCTCTTATCTTCCAAAAAGAAATAAATTACTCCATTTAAGGGTCTGAGCTATTGCTTACATAAATTGGAGCTAGGACCTACATGTTTAATTCATTGAAATATGCAGGAAATAACTATATCTGTTATTTTCTTGATATAACTCTAAAATAACTATATCAAGGTTCAGTGTCTTGCATTATGATTTTCGGATTTGTCTTGATGCATTTGGGGAACATTAATGAATAGAGGTCCTCGATTTACGACCACAGTTGAACTCAAAATTTATGTTGCTAAGCCAGACAGTTGTTAAGTGAGTTTTGTCCCATTTTACCACCTTTCTTGCCACAGTTGTTCAGGGAATCACTGCTGTTATTACATTAGTTAATCCGGTCATTAAATGAATCTGGCTTCGCCGTTGACCGTGCTTATCAGAAGGTCACTGAAGATGATCACATGACCTCAGTTTATTGCAACCATCATAAATACATGCTAGTGGCCAAGTGTTGAAATTTTGATCACGTGACCAAGGGGATGCTTCAAGGATCATAAGTAGTAGTGGGTTTTCAATTTCGGCCACTACTGGTTCACTCATGGATGCACGTGCACCTGTATGCGCGATGCTTCTGCACATACGCAGAGAGGTCTGGGTGAGTAGGCGGAGCCTCCCGCCGTCGCTACCAGTTCGCCCGATCCGGAGTGAACCGGAAGCAACCCACCACTGATCGTAAGTGTGAAAAATGGCATTGTCACTTTCTACAGCGCTGTTGAAGGCTCATTAACAAATGCTTGTAAGTCGAGGTGTACCTATACAGAAATGTTCAGCCAACACGCTACATTCAACCAGTTGTGCATAGCAAAGACAGATGTTTATACATCCAAGCTACAAGTAAATATTGTAAGGTGTCATAGACATGTGTTACATTTGTGCTGCTGCATATCTTTAGGCATCAAATGTGAAGCATTTCATTAGATGAATGAAATCAATCAATCGGAAAAGAGCTGGAAGAGACCTTGGAGGTCTTCTGGTCCAATCTGGGTCCTCATTTTACCGACCTCAAAAGGGTGGAAGGCTGAGTCAATAGCAATTGCACTTAGACTTATATACTGCTTCATAGTGCTTTACCACACTCTCTAAGCAGTTTACAGAGTCAGCCTATTCCCCCCAACAATCTGGGTCTTCATTTTACTGACTTCAGAAGGATGGAAAACTGAGTCAACCTTGAGCTGAGCAGAATCGAACTCCTGGCAGTGGGCAGAGTTTGCCTACAATACTGCATTCTAACCACGGTGCCACCACGGCTCTTTACATGGCCCCTGGACACTGCAACCGTCATAAATGTGAATCAGTTGCCAAGCGTCTGAATTTTGATCATGTGATCGAGGGGATATGAGAAAGGTCATAAGTGTGAAAAATGGTCGTAAGTCACTGTTTTCAGTGCCGTTGTCACTTTGATCAGTCACTAAATGAACGGTTAAGTTGAGGACTGCCTGTAACACGATGTCAGAGGGTAAGAACTACAATTCATTAACACCCTTTCCTTTATAATTATACCTAATGTTAGATAAAATTGATAATAATAAACACAGGGATTTTTTTTTTCAAGGGCCATGTAAAACAATTGTTTTAAGATTGACTTTCAACATCCATAGAGCCATTATCATGACAATCAGGCCCTGTGGGAGACATTTAGTTATCATGCAAAATGTCACAGAAGCCATTTCAAATTTTATGCTTAGCTGATGACATTGCATTACATCTGCTAGAATTTATTAGCCCTGGGAAATGTTAATGTTGACTGTTAATGGGGCAATGATAAACCTTCGCAAACGATTGCGAACTCTTACGATGATGAAGACTTAATTTACAAATCAGTTTTATTCACTGGCCGAATGGAATTCAAAAGCACTGAATGTTGGAAAAATTGGCTTTTGAAAAACATCCCTGTAAAAACTGGCCCCAAAAGGAAGCAAAAAATGAGAAACGTGGAAATTTTTCAAGTTTTTACGATAGCCAAATCCCTTTTCTCCAAAGAACAAATTTCTAATCTCTGAGAAATTTCTAAGTGCTGGAATGGAGGGATACATAAATTTTTATCAATTGGAGCTGATCGTCGCCTGTATGAAAATGTAATGAATATAACTGTATTCTTATCTTCAAATCAGTTACAGACAGGTAGAGATATGTGTATACATAAAAATTATAATTTGACACCCAACATATGTCATACCTAACAAGGTTTTTATCCCAATTTAATAACAATAATAAATTATTCTATCTAGGCTTAAATAAGATTAAATGGACTAAGAATTGTGAAACTGTTTAGCATTTTATTTTTAAAACAGCCATCATTTATTGTAAATTAAAAATGTTCATAATCCTGTAGTACAGTGGACTAAGCACTGTTATTAAGAACTGCTGCTTGCAATTACTGCAAGTTCGAATCTCACCAGGCTCAAGGTTGACTCAGTCTTCCATCCTTTCTAAGGTAGGTGAAATGAGGACCCAGATTGTGGGGGCAATAAGCTGACTTTGTATAAATATACAAAAGTATGAAGGCTATTGCTTAACACATTGTAAGCCACCCTGAGTCTTCGGAGAAGGGCGGCATATAAATTAAAAAAGCAAAAAGCAAATAATCCACAAAATGGCATAGAAAAATTCCAAAGTGATCCTTAAATGGAACTGACCGTCGGTACATTCAAATGTTTGAAATGTAATCTTTTCTTGAAAATCTCCAGTGATGGGAGCTCCCACAATTCTGGGAGCTTTTTCACAGAAAGGGTCCTTGGTGCTCTCTGAGCTGGCTTGTTTTCTTAAAAACATTTCATGACCCTAACTAGATAACATCATCAGTGCTAGTAAGGAGTGAAGTTTGCTCTCAGTTTATATTCTGGAGGCTTGTCCTGTCTATGTGGGTGGGGGCGGTCTTAGAGATTCTTTCATTGGGCTGTTTACTGATGGCTCTTGGACAGTTTCTTGATTGGGGTGTTGTTTACTTGATTGTTGGTCTGAAGCAGTGGTGGGATCCAGCCAGTTCTATCCGGATCGCGCGAACGGTAGCGGCGACTGTGGGAGGTTCTGCCCACCCTCCCGGATGTAATGCGTGACTACTGCACATGCAGAGAAGTTTGTGCGCATGCGCAGAGGTAGCACGTGTGCTCATATTTGCTAACCGGTTGGGAAGGTAAATGAATCCCACCTCTGGTCTGAAGTTAACCTTGGAGTTAATCTATGCTGATCTGGGTGCTGATTATTGGTGGAGAGAGTGCTGGGGTCTTTTTGTTCCCCTTTGGGCTGGATGATCGTCTCGTTTGCACAATCTATATATGTTGTTAATATCTATAATGTCTAGTGATGGCTATGACTGTTTCATCATTCTTGCTGTCAGGAAATTCCTCCCTTACTACTTACTGCAGTGGCACAGTGGTTAAAGTGCAGTACTGCAGGCTACTTCTGTTGACTGCTGGCTACAGTTTGACAATTCGAGTCTTATCAGCTCAAGGTTGACTCAGCCTTCCATCCTTCTGAGGTGGGTAATGTGAGGACCCAGATTGTTGGGGGCATTATTCTGACTTTGTAAACCGGTTAGAGAGGGCTGTGAAGCACTGTGAAGTGGCATATAAGTCTAAGTGCTATTGGTATTGCCTCAGACTTCCATCCTTCCACGGTCAGTAAAATGAGAACCCAGATTGTTGGGGACAATAGGCTGACTTTGTAAACCGCTTAGAGAGGGTTGTAAAGCACTGTGAAGTGGTATATAAGTCTAACGGCTATTGCTATTGTTTTTCAGCATTTTAGCAAACCATCAGGTTAGGATTAAGGGCAAAGATGTCTTCGAGTACTTACTCACAAACAGCAGGGAATGACAGACCAACAAAGGCACTAGAAAGATACTCCGTGTACATTTCATTAGATACTCCTTCCAAGTAGTACTTCTGCCAAGTGTCCTCTTCAATCTAGAAAGGAGAGCAAAGAAGAAGAAAAACGGCAGCTGCATTTTTAATAGGAAACGGCTGTGAATAACACAAATCAGTTTCAGGAAATTAAGATTGGTACTTTATTTTTTTATTTATTTTATTTTGTTGAGTATGTATTAGATAATATATATATAAGTATAAGCATGAATTGAATACATAAAATGAATACAATTAAGGGAACATTAGGACAGGGACCGTAGGCACGTTGGTGCTCTTATGCACGCCCCTTACAGACCTCTTAGGAATGGGGTGAGGTCAACAATAGACAGTCTAAGGTTTTGGGGGTTTGGGGATGAAACCACAGAGCCAGGTAGAGTATTCCAGGCATTGATCACTCTGTTGCTGAAGTCATATTTTCTGCAATCGAGTTTGGAGCGGTTCACTTTAAGTTTGTATCTATTGTGTGCTCATGTATTGTTGTGATTGAAGCTGAAGTAGTCATTGAGAGGTAGAACATTATAGTAGATAAATTTAAGAGCTATGCTTAGGTCAGACCAAAGGCAGCGTAGTTCTAAATTTTCTAAACCCAGAATTTCAAATCTGGTGGCATAAGGTATTTTGTTGCGAGCAGAGGAGTGGACGACTCTTCTTGTGAAATATTTCTGGACACACTCAATTGTATTAATGTCCGATATGCAGTGCGGGTTTCAGATAGATGAGCTGTATTCAAGAATTGGTCTAGCAAAGGTTTTGTATGTTCTGGTTAGTAGTGTAATATTAACCGAGAAGATATTTAACTTTATTTAATATTTATTTAATATTACCGGAGAAGTTATTTATATTTAACTCTTCTTTTTAAAAAGAAAAACTTTCTGAATTAGGCCTGTTCAATTTCTATAATTTTCTATTTTCCTTTTTTTATTATTGACCAGAGGAGTGGGGAGGGAAACATACAGTATTTAAGAAAAAGATCTCATGAAAAATATTGCTGGCAAAATATAATTTGGGCAGTTTTGATCCATCTTTTCAATATGTTGCAAGAGCTTTGGAGAATGCGAACTTAATAAACAAGCTCCATTTGTGAAATATGAATTGGGTCGGATAATTCTGAAGATAAGATCCCTTTCTAGGAACTTCACATAACACTCAAGAACCGAGTTTCTACAATGCCTCAAAACAACAACTGTATTTTTGCTCAAATATATACCGTCGTTATCAAAGTCTACACAACGTTCACTTGAAGCACAAGCTTCTTTTTCCCCGTTTTTGCAAAGTTGCAAAATTTACAGGCAAGATGCTAACTCAGATATTCCCAAGGTCCCAGTGGAACATGATTTTCAGATAAGAATCTCTACCCGTTGTAAGTTACAAGGCTGTAGCTCACTTTTATGATTGTGTTGTTTAATAAAAAATACAACTTTAAAGTAGTCTATTCTTTTCAAACTTTTCACTTACAGCTGATTTTTTTTTTTAACTTCGATAAAGTTTGGCAGTGTTTATCATTTTACAAGCAGAAGAGATCTGTCCAAAGACATTTGAGGAATACTGTATATCAACTGCTCCTACTACATCCACACACACAAAAATATCCCCCAAAATAAAATGGTGATAAAATCTGGGCCTCCTGTCCATGATATTGAAAAGAAACTAGCAAATCTATCTCCTTCAACTAGAATACTTAATAAAGAGAGATTTATATCCTTGAATGTGTTTATTCAGCAAAACAAACAGAAGTTTTATAGCTGAAACCTTTGGGCTGAAATGAAACCCACTGTTATTCTTACAACTTTATTAGCCAATATTGTATAGAAACAGTGGATTTAATGCATCTAATATCAGCAATCATGGGGCTCAGCTGATCTGAAGTGTTGCGCTGAGCTACAGTGTTTTCATAAAAGGAAAGCAAGCAATTGTTTTCTCGTGCCTTGTGAAGGGCTGTTTTAAAAACACCTATGAATTTATTACAAACCTTTCTGGCTCATTTAAGGTCTGTGATTATTTCTCCCGGCCTCGCTTGTTCTTGCATCCTGTACTTAGCAAATCAGTCCTAAGTATCTCATAAATAAAAAAAAAAAAGCCTGCAGCCAACGAATTAGCTAGTTAGCTTGCATTATGCTGAACTCGCCTTGTTTGGTTTGGGCTTAGTCCGGTAAGTGAACACATAACATTTATGATTTATGAACTATGATTTATAGCTTAGCATGGCATGATAATCACATTATTGCCGCTTGATCAACGTGGTTCGACATGCTTAAAGCAAACTATAATGCAATATGGGGGAAGTATTTTATGACATTCAATCTGTGAGGTCCTTGGCGATTTCTGAGCTTGGTTGCTTTCCTCCAGATTTTTTTACTACCCAACTAGGTAACATCATCAGTGCTAGAAGGGAGGGGGGTTTGCTCTCTGTTTATATACAAAAAGGGCTTGCCCTGTCAGTACTGGACAAGCCTAAAAATGCTTACACATTGATCACAGTTTTGCTGTTTTTCCTACAAAGGACCTCTACTTATCTTGAACCCTGTTAACTAGCAGAATCTGGGGGGTTTGTGTGTGTGTGTGTGTGTGTGTGTGTGTGTGTGTGTGTTTATTATTTATTTATTTATTATTTATTTATTAGTTCAATTTATATGCCGCCTCTCTCTGAAGACTCAGGGCGGCTTACAATGCATTCAAAAAACCACTACAAAAACATTTAAAAATTAAAACATTAAAACCCATTCACACCATTCATGGCCGGATCTCACAAGATGGCAACAGCGAGATCAACGGCCCCAGGCCTGCCGGAAAAGCCAGGTCTTCACTGCTTTTCAAAAGGCCAATAGGGTGGAGGTGGTCCGGACCTCCGGAGGTAACTGGTTCCAGAGAGCTGGGGCAGCCACAGAGAAGGCTCTCCCCCACGGGCCCGCTAGCCAGCACTGTTTAGCTGACGGGACCCGGAGGAGACCAACTCTGTGGGATCTTACCAGTCTCTGGGAGCTGTGTGGTAGAAGGCGGTCTCAAAGATAACCTGGCCCTGAGCCATGTAGGGCTTTAAAGGTAATAACCAATGCCTTGAATTGTGCCCGGAGACCAATAGGGAGCCTGTGCAGCTCGCGGAGAATTGGTGTAATGTGGGTGTATCTAGATGCACCCACGACAGCTCGTGAGGCTACATTCTGGACCAAATGTAGTCTCCGAACACTTTTCAAGGGTAGCCCCATGTAGAGCGTGTTGCAATAATCTAACCGTGAGGTGACAAGGGCATGAGTGACTGTGAGGAGAGCCTCCCAATCCAAGTAGGATCGCAATTGGTGCACCAGGCGAACCTGTGCAAAGGGTCCCCTAGCCACAGCTGTCATTCTATTAATATAAATAGAAGAGCAACATGTTCAAGATCCATATAGACAGTGTGTTGTCTGGGTTAACAAAAATTTTAGAATGCGCAGAAATGAATAAACTAACATTTGAAATTAAAGAAAAGGAAGACACTGAATATTTTGAGGTATGGGGAATATTTTGAGGTATCTGTTTTATCGATGGTTAAATAAGAGAAACAGGAGCTAGAGATTCTAAAAGTACAAGAGAAAGAATAATTTTATTATTAGGGTTGATTACTGTAACTTATTAATTTTGATTAATTTTGATTAGTATTAACAATTAATATGTATTAATACTATGAGGGGAAAACACTGTTATCATGAGATTACTATTAGAGAATACTATTATTATTGCCATGATGAATAGCAGAATCTGTTGCTTGAAATTCTGCTCATTACATTTCTCTGGGTCTGTGTGTTTTTAAAGTAAGCATTTTCAGAAATCTGGTTGGTTATACCTAATAGAATGGCATGGATTTGCCATTATTATTTTGTGTACGTACTGTATGTGTGGGTGGGTTTGCTGCAAACTAAGAGGTTCCATATGAAAACCGCTACTCTAAAAGCAGAAAACGAAACAAAATATTCCCCTGCACGTTTTTTATAAGTTTGTTTTGCTACGAATGTTGGGGAGAGGGGTTTACTTGACGTACTTGGGTTGCAAAAATTAAGCCATAATCAGTGAAATGCGTGCAGTGTCGTTGCTGATCATGGAGCTTTGTCATTGACAGAGGAAATATTTAGGGTGATTTCTACTACTCTGCAATCAGCTGCGAAGAAGAAGGGAAGGAAACTCTCCACTTCAATCTACGTTTTCCAAGATGGCAGGACTTCTGCTAAGAGTTTTTTTTTTTTTCCGGGGGCGGTGGGGAGGTGCAGTACATGTACAGCATATTATGCTCTGAGTTTATTTGCCTGGAGCATTTCCTTATTAGTCTGAAAACGCATGAGAAATTGAGAAGGCTGCTACCTCCCTTCAGCTATACTGAGGGTGGGGGTACAGGGACTGTAGAATACCGTTGCAGAGGACACTTTTCAACACAAGTGTTCTGATCCAGCCTTAGCAGAAGCAAGAAACAGACTCGTTGTCATGAAAAAAAAAACCCTCTTTATTTACCTCTTGTGAATTAATGGCATTCACCCACCGAAAAGTCCAAGTAAGAGTCCTGCAAGGAGTTAATGGCAGCAACAGACCCTATTGGTTCCTTGCGATAATTGCAAGGGGGTGAGCTCCCAGCCGAAAGGCTGCAAATTAAGTTCTGGCAAGCAGTCTTTGATGCACGAAACACAATGAGCAAAATCTTCAGAAATACAAACTGTTGTCTCCTATGACAACCACTCCCCTTTCCTTCTATTTATTCTCTAGCCAGGGAGGGGCCATTCAGCATCCATGTGTGCTTTGCTTCCTGAGTTGCCGCCTTATCCTCTGTTGTTCACCTCTCCTAACTGCTCTGTGCATATGTGCATCAGGAACAGGCCCCAGCTGTTCTTCCTCCTCACTCATCTCAGCTTCCAAAGGCAGCTGCCTCCCCGGTGGCTGGGAAATGTTGGATGGCCTGGCTCTATCTCTATGTCCGATGCAGAGCATCCATCAGAGCCTTCCCCAGACTCCAGAATTGGCCCAGGTTCCTCCCCAACCTGCTCCTCATCCAAGTCTGCTGCCAGCTCTGCTTGCAGCTGGCGGGCCACAACAACAAGTTGTTGCCAATTGTAATGTTTCCTGATGCCTGGTGAATTATTGGTGTTATCACAGAATGCAGAATAACAGAGACCTTGAAGGGTCTTCTATTCCAACCCCTTGCTCAAGTAGGAGTCCCTACATCACTTTATAGAAATGCCTGTCCAATTTCTCCTTAAAAACCTCCAGTGATGGAGCACCCACAACTTCTGGTGGCAAGCCATTCCACTTATTAATTGTTCTCACTGTCAGGAAATTTCTCCAACTAGGTTGGATCCCATGTTATCTTCCATCTGTTACATTTTGTCACATGCTGTTAGGATATGGTGTAAGCCTAGCAAGTTGTCCAGGCAATATATGTGTTCTATAACTTTAAATGCATTCTGTAACTCTAAGATGTAATTCTGAGTAATTGTACTGCTGAGTCATTGTAATGACTAATGACTGCTGACTGACTGCTGACTGCAATTATACTAATTGTACTGTTGAGTCATTGCACTGCTGACTTCACTTATCTTAAGTAGATAATTACTAGTGTAAACTGTATATAAGAAGGAAGCCGAGCTATAGTCATTGTTGGACCTGCTCTCATCATTGCTTGACTTGCTGCTTGACTGGAACTGTTGATTGGAACTGTTACTGTCGTGTGTGAAGACGTGGATGGATATGCTACCATTGTGATTTGTTACCAGTGTTGAATTGCTGTTTGTATGGTAAGAAGGTATCTGTAACTTTGGACTGATTTGAATGGCTAAAGACTTGGATTGATTAAAAGACTATGCAATTCTTTTTCACTACAAAGTAAAAGCTTTGTTAAACCAGTTTGCATGTATTGTATTCATTGCTCTCATTACCGTTTCTCTGTGCACTTACTCTGCTGGTTGGTAACACAACAATATCCTTAACACATGGGTTGGACAATAAGTTGATCCCCCTCTTCTCTAGGGCACCCCCTCAAATGTTGGAAGATGCAATCATGTCACCTGTCATTGTTTTCTTTCTTAGATTAGACATACCTAGTTCCCACAACTGTTCATCGCAAAGTTTAGCTCCCATTCCCTGATCATCTTTGCTGCTCTTCTCAATCGTTGCTCTTTCTATTGTTCTCTATATTGTGTACTGTGTGTTAACACTAAGGGTAACGGTAAAGGTTTCCCTGTCCAGATATTTCTGACTCTAAGATGTAATGGTCATCCCCATTACTTGGCCAGGGAAGCCAATGTTGTCTGAAGAAAATTTCTCTGGTCATGTGGCCAGCATGGCTATATATTAAAGGTGCACGGAACGCTGCTATCTTCCCAGCAAAGTGGTACCTATTTATCTACTCGCATTAGCATGCTTTTGAACTGCTAGGTGAGAAGGAACTGGAGCAAGGAATGGGAGCTCACCCCATTGTGTGGTGCTAGGGTCTCCAACCTAGACTGACAGCTGTTGAGCCATGTTATCAAAGTCTTCCAAGAATGACTTTCTAAGACTAGAGTTCATTTCACAAGTTCACATTCTTCTAAAAGAAGCAACCCAAATTCCTAAATTGGACAGTATGGTCAAAAGAGAGAGAGAGAGAGAGAGAGACAGACAGACAGACAGACAGACAGACAGAGACACAGAGAGACACACAGAGAGAGAGACAGACAGACAGACAGATAGACAGAGACAGAAAGAGACAGAGAGAGCGAGAGACAAGAGAGAGACAGAGAGACAGAGACAGAGACAGAAAGAGAGAGAGGATGAGGATGAGAGCAAATTAACACTAAGGGAACAAACTGGTAGAAAGGTCTGAGAACATTTAAGAGTTACAGAGCTACACTATTTTGATTTTCTCATAAATCCCAGGGGACCTCTTGAATGAAATGAAATAAAGTGAATGGATGAATGATTCTCATTGGAGCTTTGGACTTCGGTACAGATACTTGTTTTATATTTATAATTGCAATCTGAGATACCCAGGCAATTAATGGAGGCAAAAACGTTCAAGAAAGAAAAACTATTATGCCTTTTGACACCTCCTGTGGGTGGTTTGTTGCCATATGGGTTGGATAGAGATCATATTTTTAACTGCAAAGGATTTCTCTGTTAATAAACATGTGGTTTATCTAACCGGAATAAAGAGTCAGAAAGATTGTGCTATGGACAATCTCTAATGGCCCATGGATGTGCCAAGTAAAAATATAATTAGGAAGGATCCTGGCCCCTTGCCCAATCTGTAATAGCAAAGAGGGGTTTTTGTGTGTGTTTTTCTTTGGGGTATGTTGTTCTACGTTTTAATGTTGATGGATTCTTTTCTGGTTTTGAGTTTAAGCCACACACTCAAACGCGGCCCCTCGACAAACCGAATCCCATTAAATATCCCCTCACAAAACGAGACGCTACCTTTATAAATGATCTCATGGAGAAGAGGTTTGCCAACATAGTCGATAGGCCTGGTGCCAGGCAGCTTTGGGCGATAAACCCCAGCTTTAGTTCAGCAAGGCATATGGCGTCATCGCCTTCTTTCCAATTCCAGCTTGGAATATTGAGCAGATGGGCCTGCAACAGGGGGAAAAAAATAAATAAATAAAACCACAGGTCAGCCACGATCCCTCAAATCTTGGATTATGCATTTTACCATCTCAGGGGAAGGCAAGAGGAGGAGAGGAAAGGGAAAGGAATATCTTTAGCTTTTTGTTTCTTAAAAAAAAAAAAAACCCTATTTTTATGTTTTCATTTCGTGGTGAAGTTGGCTGCAGCAAGTCGTCCCATTCCATCTTGTGTGTTTTTCTGGTCTTTGTTTGTTTCTTTGTTTGTTTGTTTGTTTGTTTTCATTATTGGGAAAACAAACTGCCCTACTCTGGGAGATAAAGAATACAGTATAATAATCATACCAACTTAGTTCATGGACTTCCCACATTAAGAATGTGGTTCTTTTCACAGGGAGGAAATTCAAGCATGTGGACATTTGTCAAAGAGGACACAGACAGATGGTTCAGCATGGACTGCTTCAGGAATGAGAAATCAATTTGCATTTCCCTCCCTTGAAAATAGCTGTCCATCCCACATAAAACACACAAAGTCAGCATATTGGTCCCTTAACAATTTGGGTCCTCATTTTACCGACCTCGGAAGGAGGGAAGGCTAAGTCAACCTGGAGCTGCTCAGAATCGAACTCCTGGAATGAGCAGTGAGTTAGCCTGCAATACTGCATTCTAACCACTGCGCCACCATGGCTCTTATCTTAGATACTATGTCTTAATTAGAATAGAGACAGTGTCAGAATAGAGACTAGAATAGTGTCTTTTTGGGCAATTGATCAGAGAAATCTTTTATCAGAAAACTTTGCTGGTAAATATCACAGTATTCCTTACCTTATTGTGATACTGCAGCATCTGAGTGATTATTCTTATTTTTGGATGGTAGTTCTTTATAGAAATTACTCTGAAAAAGGGATAAAAAGCATTTCTTGTCATTTTAATTCAGAAATAATCTCATATTTATTCTTGGTAGACTAGCTTCAAAAAGCCCGGATAAAATATGTTAGAGAAAAAGGTACCATGAGATTCCTCCTGATTTTTGGCTATGGTAGATTAATGCAGGAAGTTCTTGATTTATGACCACAATTGAGCCCAAAATTTATGTTAAGTGAGGCTTTTGTTAAGTGAGTTTTGCCCCATTTTATGACTTTTCTTGCCACAGTTGTTAAGCAAATCACTGCAGTGTTTAAATTAGTAACACAGTCATTAAGTGCCAACTCAGAAAGCTCAAACTGCCCAAGGAGCTGCTGATCCAGTTCTACAGAGGAATTATTGAGTTTGTCATTTGCACCTCTATAACTGTCTGGTTTGGCTCTGCAACCCAACAAGACAGACACAGACTTCAGAGGATAATTAGAACTGCAGAAAAAACAAAGGCTACCAACCTGCCTTCCATTGAGGACCTGTATGCTGCACGAGTCAAAAAGAGATCTGGGAAAATATTTACAGACCCCTCGCATCCTGGACATAAACTGTTTCAACTCCTACCCTCAAAACAACGCTATAGAGCACTGCATACCAGAACAACTAGACACAAAAACAGTTTTTTCCCGAACGCCATCACTCTGCTAAACAAATAATTCCCTCAACACTGTCAAACTATTTACTAAGTCTGCAGTCTTAGTCTTCTCATCGTTCCTATCACTCATCTCCTCCCACTTATGACTGAATGACTGTAATCTTGTTGCTGGTATCCTTACAATTTATATTGACTGTTTCCCTATGACTATCATTAAGTGTTGTACCTTATGATTCTTGACGAATGTATCTTTTCTTTTATGTGAGAGCGTATTGCACCAAGACAAATTCCTTGTGTGTCCAATCACACTTGGCCAATAAAGAATTCTATTCTGTTCTGTTCTGTTCTGTTCTGTTCTAAGTGAATCTGGCTTCCCCATCAACTTTGCTTGTCAGGAGATCCAAAAGTGGATCACATGATCCTGGGACCCAGCAACCATCATATATATGAATCACTTGCCAAAGTATCTGAATTTTGATTACATGACCATGGGGATGCTGCAATGGTCATAATCATGAAAATTGGTCGTAAGTCACTTTTTTCGGTGCCACTGTAACTTTGAACAGTCACTAAAAGAACTGTTCTAAGTCAAAGACTATCTGCCTGTGGCTCTTCTATAAGGTTTACAAATTTCAAGTCTCTCAAAGTCTTAAAATAACCAGCAAGAAACCATTATGTTATTATGTGGTGATTTATCCTCAATTTTGCAGGATGAAGATCTTCATTGTATGACTTCATCCAGATAGCAATAACAAGAGCACTTAGATTTATATACCACTTTACAGTCCTCTCTAAGCGGTTTTATAGAGTCAGCATATTGTCCCCAATAATTTGGATCCTCATTTTACCCACCTCGGAAGGATAGAAGACTGAGTAAACCTTGAACCTAGTGAGATTCGAACTGCCAAATTGCAGGCAGCCCACGGTGAGCAGAAGTAGCTTGCAGTACTGCACTCTAACTACTGCACTACCATGGCTCATATATCTGTCTGGGATGCTTTCATTTAAATTCCTCAATTAAGGAAGATAGTTGACTTCATGTCTTTTTAGACTCTACTAACACCACACTTCCTTGAATCTGACGTCTTAGCTTATCTAGGTAGTCCACAAAGATAACAAACTTTCATAAGAAACTTCAAAGTGAGGGTCTTTTGTATTCTTTCCAGGAACAAGGCATTATATTCCATTCTCGTTCTATTTTTAATTCCTGTCTACATAAGCCCCACCATTCCATATCTTCCCCAAAAACCAAATTTGACGTGCGACAGCTGATATTCCCTCAATTCACAGCCATATTTGGCAACAGAAAGTCCTGGTGTGTGCCGAAATCCTCAAAAAAAAAAAAAAAAGAAAGAAAAAAAAAGAACATTAAATACAAATCGCTCCATCTAAATTACCTCATGATATTAGAAGCATCTTCAGCATCTGGATCTGCGCAGTATTTGTTGGCAAGGATCAAGCAAGCATGTGCTGACTCTATCTGGACATCAAAGGAGAAAACATAAACACAGAAAAAGCAACTTTCCCCGCCCCCCCCCCCCCCCCCCAAAAAACATACTTGGTTTTTATGGAATGTGGGCTAAGAGATCACATGTAGATTTTCATGCAAGTCAACGCTATTATTCATAGGCTCCTTTCAACCTCAGGATGTTATGAGGAAAAGCATACCTCTAGATCTGTAATGGCGAACCTATGGCATGCGTGCCACAGGTGGCACGTGAAGCCATATCGGTGGGCACGCAAGTGTTGCCCTAGCTCAGCTCCGGCATGCATGCATCCCCAGGCTCCAAGAAAGCCTCTGGAGCCTGGGGAGGACAAAAAATGGGCCTACAGGGCCCACTGTGCCATCGCATACCAAAAGCGGGGGGAGCGCAGAGGGGTCATGTGCGCACACGCGGGGGGGCAGGGCGCATTGAACTATGGGTGTGGGCACGCATGTGCGCGACCCCCCCCCCATGCTCGCCCCGCTCTTGGCATGCGACGGCAAAAAGGTTAGCCATCACTGCTCTAGATCCACCTTAGCAACCTGCCGATGGTGTGGAGCCAGGTCTCCAGCCAGCATGGCCATTACTGACAATTCTGGGAGTCAAAGTTCACCCATCTGCCAGGGATGAATAACACTGTGCCCAAAGCCTAACAACTTCCAGCTTCTATTTTATATACACATATAGTTTTCAAGGTCTAAACATCAAGCTTTGTGGTTAGACTGAGAGACAGCCATGGCCCCATTGAGTTATTCTGCTGAAATTCTATAAGAAAAGGGTTATATTCAGAACAATTAGCCCGTTTTGTAAAAGCAGAATTCTGAACTGTTGCCACTTCAGTCTTAAACTTGTTTGCCTATCGCTGCATTATCTACCTTCTTCTTCTTCTTTTTTCTAAAGAACCTTATTATAAAACAGGATCTCTTTATTCCAGAAGGATTAACAGTCCAAAAAGCTGATAATTCTGTGCCATTTCTTCTGAGCCAATTTGAACTTGAAGGGACTTCTTAAGCTGCAACCCATCGATATAGTTTGACGACTAGAATGGTACCATTTCTGCCAAAGCACCATGGAAAAGGGTCTGTGACAATTCGCCATGGCCAACTTGTCATGGCCAACTCATCGTGGGACAACTCGCTGCAGGACAAGAGTTACACTAATGTCAGAGAAATGGTGGAACAGGATCCTTAAAGAAAGGAAGGACAGAACGAAAGGTGAATGACGAAAATTAAAAGCATTTTTATTTATTTATTTCCAATGAATGAAATGGAATTGTTAAGTTGTTCTGCGGCGAGTTGTCCTACAGCGAGGTGGCCATGGTGAGTTCTCCCGTGGTAAATTGGCTGTGGTGAGTTGGCTGCAGCGAAGTGTCCCATTCTGCCATGGAAATGGAAAAACAGTGCTATTATCCACAAGAAGTTCCTAGATTTCTTTATGGGACAATATACCTCCCATTTTCTTTTGGGAAATGGAATCGGGTTTTAAAATCAGTTTGCATTTTTAGACCCTGCTTGTTCAATTTCTTCTCCAAATGGTGGGATAGAAAATAAAAAGAAACCTTTCCTTACCTTTACTCTAGCCAAGTCGTGCGGATTGAGAACTGAACCCTGAAAAAATTCCACCTGAGTGAAGTGCCGTTTAAAAAGAGCTTCCAACTCAAGGTTAGGGGAGATACTAAATTTAAAGAGAGAAAGAAAGAAAGAGAAAGACAAAACTGATTTCTCGAACGGTTCCAAAAGGTTAACAGATTTTGCAGCAGCTCGTAACATCTATTTTGTAGATGATCATTTTCATCTCTGTTTTTCTTTGCAGCTACGAGCTCTCCAGAACGCTTTCACTTTCATCCAAATATCACCCCTCTCTTCATCCCCAGGTCAGAATGATTAAAAAATCATCAGGGATGTAGATTATGTTCAGAATTTCAATTGTGTTCTCCCTTTTTCTCTGGAATTAGTGGAGGGGATGCATTTTGAAAGACATCACACTCAAAGGCACACTGTACAAGTGCTTAATTTTACTGAAAAGGTGAATTAAGTTTATTCTGCTATATACACACACACACAAATATACATATATACATACATGCATAAACAGACATTATACACTCATATACTGGGTCCAATTATAGTGGTGCTTATAATGAATTGATCACAGGCTGCGGCGAGCCAGTTTGGCCTAGTGGTTAAGGCACCAGGATAGAAACTGGATGATCGTGAGTTCTAGTCCAGCCTTAGCTATGAAAGCCAGCTGGGTGACTTTGGGCCAGTCACTCTCTCCTCTCTCAGGAGGAGGAAAGTGTGTTGGATATGTTCACCGCCTTGTATAAATGATAAAGATGGGATACAAATAAATACACAAACACATACACACACACATCCCTCACGGGAAGACTAAATTGATCATTTCTACTACTCTACCCTAAAACTTGTCTGTTCCTTGGAAGCATAGCTAACAAGGACCTGCTACAAGAGCTTATGCAGTGGAGACCAATTCCTTGTGTGTCCAATCACACTTGGCCAATAAAGAATTCTGTTCTGCATTCTGTTTTCTATTCTATTCTATTCTATTCTATTCTATTCTATTCTATTCTATTCTATTCTATTCCATTCCATTCCATTCCATTCCATTCCATTCCATTCCAGTCTAATCTAATGTAGTCTAGTTTAGTCTAGTCTAGTCTAGTCTAGTCTATTTTCTGTCCTGTCCTATCCTATCCTATTCCAGTCCATTCCAGTCCAGTCCAGTCTAGTCTAGTCTATTTTCTCTTCTGTCCTGTCCTGTCCTGTCTTATCCTATCTTATCCTAATTCTCCTCCCCTCTCCTCCCTTCCATTCTGCATTCTGTTCTGTTCTATTCATTTCTATACAAGGTTGCTTCTGAATGCTAGTAGCATTCATGACGTTTTCAGCAGTCACTCATAGTTTACATTGAAGCAGTTGAAAAACAACTCCTTTGTGTATTTTGCACTTTCCTATATCCCGTAGTTTTGCCTAATCCCATCTCTTTGAAATTTTTGACAGACAGGACAAGAACCGACACAAGAGTGTTTCAATTTAGTCATAGCAGCCAGCTGATCAAAACTGTATTTTTGTATGTATGCATGCATGTATGTATGTATGTATGTGTGTATGTATGTATGTGTGTGTGTGTATACACATACACACACTCACACACACACACACACACACACACACATATATATATATATATATATATATATATATATATATATATATTTATTTATTTATTTATTTATTTATTTATTTATTTTTATTTGTTCCTATTTCTATACCGCCCTTCTCCAAATAGGACTCAGGGCGGTGAACAGCCAAAGTAAAAAACAGTACATACAAAATTTAAAAGCAGTTTAAAATAATTAAATATTTTGGCCGTAAATTAAAACAACCCAATTTAAAATCAATTTAAAGTTTAACTCAAGACAGCCCAGCTAGTTGAAATAAATGGGTTTTCAGGGCCCGACGAAAAATCCGGAGGTCTGTTATTGTACGTATCTCTGGGGGGAGGTTGTTCCAGAGGGTGGGCGCCGCCACAGAGAAGGCTCTCCCCCTGGGAGTCGTCAGCCGACATTGTCTGGCGGATGGCACCCTGAGGAGGCCCACTCTGTGCGAGCGTACTGGCTGGTGGGAGGCTATTGGTGGCAGAAGGCAGTCTCGTAAGTACCCCGGCCCTAAGCCATGGAGCACTTTAAAGGTGGTCACCAACATCTTGAAGTGCACCCGGAAGACCACCGGGAGCCAGTGCAGGAGAGGTGTTACATGGGAGCGCCTCATCGCCCCCATAATCCCCCGCGCAGCCACGTTCTGGACCAGCTGGAGCCTCCGGGTGCACCCCAGGGGGAGCCCCATGTAGAGAGTGTTTTCTTACTTCTTCGTAGGGTCTATGTGTGTTTTTCTTCTAGCCAGGTTTTCCCTACGTAGCCAAGGTTTTTTTTGTAGCTCCAGCTCAGTAGAATCTCATCTACTCGGTTCTGGGCTTTTTTCCTTTCTAACACCTAGCAAGCTCTAACTGCTAGGTGGGAGACCTAAATAGATCCATTTCTAGCTCGTTAGCTGTCATCAGTAGGCCACACCCAAAAAAAAAAAAACCCTTGGCTACGTAGGGAAAACCTGGCTAGAAGAAAAACACACATAGACCCTACGAAGAAGTAAGAAAATTGATACTATGCCTTTACAGGGAGGATATGGGTGTGGCCTACTGATGACAGCTAACGAGCTAGAAATGGATCTATTTAGGTCTCCCACCTAGCAGTTAGAGCTTGCTAGGTGTTAGAAAGGAAAAAAGCCCAGAACCGAGTAGATGAGATTCTACTGAGCTGGAGCTACAAAAAAACCTTGGCTACGTAGGGAAAACCTGGCTAGAAGAAAAACACACATAGACCCTACGAAGAAGTAAGAAAATTGATATATATATATATGTGTGTGTGTGTGTGTGTGTGTGTGTGTGTGTGTAAGAAAATTGATACTGTACCTTTACAGGGAGGATACATAAGATATGGGTGTGGCCTACTGATGACAGCTAACAGCTAGAAATGGATCTATTTAGGTCTCCCACCTAGCAGTTAGAGCCTGCTAGGTGTTAGAAAAGAAAAAAGCCCAGAACCGAGTAGATGTGATTCTACTGAGCTGGAGCTACAAAAAAACCTTGGCTACGTAGGGAAAACCTCGCTAGAAGAAAAACATATATGTATATGTATATATATACCCCTATCTGATCTAAAAACCAAGGCAGTTATTATTAGAAGTGAGTTTTATGGTAACCGCATGTTCTTTAAGCATTAATGGCTGCTTAGGGCATTTTCAGGAAATTAAGACTGACATGGAGAAATTGTGGTCCAACTATTAAAAAAAAAGGGGGGGGGGAGAAAAAAACCTTAAGTGTATTGTTTAGTTTGCATACTGTATTTTCTAGTCTCTCTTCTGTGCTAAAGATAGTATATAAACTGGTGTTTACAAATTTCTTGCATGTTACCAGTAATAAAATCACAGAACTGAGAAAGACGATGCCCTTGTCTGTTCATGCATCAACATCCATCATTTAATGGATACATGTCAGCAGGACACAGATGGCCAAAATTTATCAGAATCAACTTCTCCACTATTCTCATCAAACATGTGAATTCTTCCTGCAAACAAAAACATGTGCCTCACTCTTTCCAGATTTTATTTCACAAAGGAATCAATCCAGAAGTTCTGGCCTCTTGAGTGCTGTATCTGATTTTGTGGTATCTTGAAGACTAACATATTTATTTTGACAGGAGTTTTAATAAACATGGATCCATGTCAACAAATGTCAAGTGTTATTTATGTGTATCTTCCTATTGACCTATCTAGAGCTTCCTATTGACCTATCTAGAGCTTCCTATTGACCTATCTAGAGTTTCCTACTGACTTATCTAGAGCTTCCTGTTGACCTGTCTAGAGCTTCATCTGAGACCTTTCTGGGTCTCTTCAAAATGAGAGAAAGAGAGCTGGGTCACAAAAAGAAAGGCTTTTATTTATCATACTCTTCAGAGATCTGAGGGGCAACTAATGTTATAGCTCTCTTGAACCCAAACACATAAATTCATTTTTAATTACTTAGAATCATACCCTGCCTCTTCTCTTTGTGTTCTGTTTTCTGTTCAGTGTTTTCTGTTCTGTTCTGTTCTGTTCATCTTTGTAGATTTAAATTGGAAATACGTAACTGGTTCAAATTACTGAACAATGTTCCAGAGTTGGTCTTCCTACTCAATCACTATTGAAACTTTAATGATAATGTGATGCCTATACCTCAATTTTCCCACCTGTTTTGAAAATGATTTTAAACGATTGTTAAAATTTCACTATTTAAGTCCTATTTTTATTATTATGATTTTCATGATATATTGATTGCTGCCCAATGATGTTTCTAGTGATGTGTTTATTCCTTTTCTCTGTTTTATTATATATTTTAACGGATTAATACACCTTTGTGGTTCCTGGGCAGGTTATTAGTGCAATAAATTTTTAATTATTAAAAAATCATAAATTGACAGTGTAAAAACAATGTACATAGATCTTGGGAAGAGCAGTGTAAAATCAAAGAAAAACAAAAGCAGAGAGATAACTCCACAGACTTTGAAAATTTTAATGTAGACTGAATTCCTAGCACTGGTAAATTTAAAATCTAGCGAAGAATAAAAATCATTCACAATACCTCAAAATGCCACTGCCTGGGTCAATTCCTGTTCTTCACGCATAACTACCATAATTTAATGATTCATCAGTTTAATAGGATTATTGGTTTCAGTTTCTTTCAAATTGGAATTCAAACTTTTTTTTTTAACATGCCAAAGATCGTATATGAAACTTTTTCAGGTCATCTTAGTTAATGTCTAGAAATACTTTTGACGGGTGACATTTGTGATCTGGATAGATGGCCACACAGAACCACAAGTAAAAGACTTGTGGTTTCAAAATGATAGAAAATAAAAATTCATTGAGAACTACAGCCAACTTTGTTTAAGTGATATTGATGATGGAGTACTCTGCGGAATGAGTGACATTCATAATATTCTCCTTGTTCGAAGAATCCTATTCAAATTTTCCCATTGGGACCCCTTTTAAGAATCCTAAAAGAATTCTCGGTCTCTAAACCACAAAGTCATACAAAGCATGCTCCAAAAATGATTTGGAGGTGTTCTTTCAAATCTCAACAAAGATCCAATTTCATTTTAAATTGTTTTTTTATTGGATTTTAGTAATAATTTATGTTTGGAACTCTGCACTTTGATATGGGCTAATCAATAAACTAAACTCTAAACATCTCAGCAAAGCATAACACTTCTCTGCTATTCACTAATGCCAGCCAACTTTTTTTCAGCATTCCAACTGAGCCTGGAAAATATATGGTGACTGCTTTAAGAGGCACACTGAGCTCCATTAAAGAAACAGTTATGTTGGTCTGTGACTATAATACAGATTTGATTTGATTCCATGACTTAAAGCAACACCATCTTTTTTTTTCAGTTCATATGGAAAGCTCAAAAAAGTTCTAGTTACTTAATGAGATCTTATCTTTTACTTCAAAGATATAAGGCATTGAAAGCAGGGATGGGATTCAGCCGGTTTGGACCAGTTTGGGCAAAGCGGATGCTAATTTTACATCTGGTTCGTCGAACCGGTAGTTGCAAGGACTGGCTGGCCCTGCTCACCCCATCCACCCCTCCTAGGAGTTTCCACATGGTCCATTTTCGATGCCAGGTAAGCCTGCGTGGAGGCTCTAGGGGGGCGAAAAATGGGCCTCCTGGAAGTTCCGGACATCTGGGAATGGTGCCATTTCCCATTTATTTATTTATTTATGTAATTTATATGCCGCCCTTCTCCTGAAGGACTCAGGGCAGCTTACAAAGAAAACATTCAACAATTCGAAAATTACATAAAAAATTTAAATCCAATTAAAATTTATTAAAATTATTTCAATGTAAAAATCCCCCAATGGGATATATTATATTATATTATATTATATTATATTATATTATATTATATTATATTATATTATATTATATTATATTATATTATATTATATTATATTATAATCATAATATGATTATCTTGAAACTCCAAAAAAAAGTGGTGTTATTAGCCATCAAACCTCAAAAATACACTTTCCCCGAAAGGCTTCCACAATTTTGGCCACTACTGTAGTTAGGAAAAATGTAAGCCCACCTAATTCATACCTGGAGTTCAATATGGACATCTCAATGCATCCTGCTGAGATTGCCACCAAATCCAATGTTCCAAAGCAGGTGGCATCTTCTAGTTTTGTGTTCCTCAATCTTAACAACTTTGAGACATGTGGACTTCAATTCTCTTCTACAGATTTTAGGGCCCCACATGACCTTTTTTTTTTTCTTTTTTTTTTTTTGAGTAGTGACATGAAGGTACTTACTTATGCAGAAAGACAATTTCTACGTTGACATCATCCCTGTCCTTGTGTAGGAAGTCCTTCAAG
The DNA here is from genome assembly GCA_022577455.1 of Arizona elegans. Taxonomy (NCBI): domain Eukaryota; kingdom Metazoa; phylum Chordata; class Lepidosauria; order Squamata; family Colubridae; genus Arizona; species Arizona elegans. The sequence continues at coordinate 92,416,911 of JAKOOJ010000005.1, read as the reverse complement.
AAATTGGACACACTTTCCAAAGTGATGTGGCCACAGACAACAATGTGCCTGGGACAGAAAAAAGGACACAGTTAAGTCTGCTGTAAAGATGATCAGGAAGAACAAGAACAAATTCATTGAAAGGTTCATGACTGTTACTTTTGTAAGAAAATAATCATGAAAAAAAAAGGAAATAAGCATTAATCTTGTAACAGTCTCCAGTTTATTCTTGAAAAGAGAAACCTAAGTACCCATATTACAGATTCTTAAATAAATACCATTTAATTCAATACATTGTAATTATAGTCATATAAATAAACCAGAAGCATATCGCCTAGCATGTTTTAGATGCTACATTTCCAGCAGCATTATATGTTGTGAGAGGAAGGGCAGTGGCTCAGTGGTTAAGGTGCTGGATTTATCAGTTGGAAAGCCTGCAGCCCATGTTTGAGACCTGAGCTCCACGTGACAGGGTGAACTCCCGCCCTTGCTCCAGCTCCTGCCAACCCAGCCATTTGAAAGCATGCAAAGGCAAGTAGATAATAGGTACCATTTTGGTGGGAAGTATATATATCTATGTATATGTATATATATGTGTGTGTGTGTAAACATAAATATAAATAATGGTGATGTGTTTATCCAAATGCTTGATTACAACACAGGTATTTTATTTCTGTATTCTGTTTTATTAATTTTACCCAAGAATTATATTCTGTATTTTATTTTTATTTTCTTTGATATGGCCTTAATTAATAAACTAGCCCTACTACAGCATCCTTAGCCATTATGGTCCTTTGCAAATTCCAGTGAGATGATTGGTCTTTCCTTTTTGCATACCACCATTTAATATTTTGATTCAGGTCAGCTTCCTGTTACAGTAGAAATAGCAATAGCCCTTAGACTTATATACCGCTTCACAGTGCTTTACAGCCCTCTCTAAGTAGCTTACAGAGTCAGCATCTTGCCCCAACAATCTAGGACCTCATTTAACTGACTGTGAAAAGATGGAAGGCTGAGTCAATAGCAATAGCCCTTAGATTTATATACCACTTCATCACGCTTTACAGCCCTCTCCAAGCGGTTTACAGAGTCAGCCTATTGTCTCTAACAATCAGGGTCCTCATTTTACCAACCTTGGAAAGATGAAAGGCTGAGTCAACCTTGAGCCGGTCAGGATTGAACTGCTGGAAGTCAGCAGAATTAGCCTGCAATACTGCATTCCAACCACTGCGCCACCATGGCTCTTAATGTTAACTTTTTAATCATTACTTAAGCAAACCAGGATTGAAAAGAACATTCATCAGGGAAGCAAACCAGCAGATCAAAGGTTGTAGTCATCACTTCGTTCCTAATTGAGGTATGTGCACATCAACTCACAATGTTTTTACAAAGAGGGATGTGTCAGGATTGATCCAAATGTTATATCTCCCCCCCCCCAATGTATTCATATTACATTTGATATCAATAATTTGGGATCACCTGATTCTATTCAGCTAAGTTTGACCTAAAAGAGAGACTGTTGTGGACTTATTATGCTGAAAAGCTTGCACCACATTGTAGGTTTTTATCCATCCTGCCACTCTTTATTCTATTATAATTGAAGATGGACTCTAGACAAAGGTATATAAGAGAAATCAACCCATTAAAATACTAATATCATGCACACACATGATATTATGCTATTTGAAACGTGCCTTTTGCAATTTAAGGTACTCTCTATGAACGTGTCCACCGTGTTTGCATCTTTGCATCTTTTCTCAGAGGAAATAAACAGAATAACCAAGTTGGAAGTGACCTTGGAAGTCTTCTAGTCCAATTCCCTGCTCAAACAGCTCAAAACAGCCCTGCTCAAAATTGGACCTGCTATACTATTTCTAACAAATGGCTGTCCAATCTCTTCTTAAAAACCTCCACTGATGGAGCACCTACAACTTCTGGAGGCAAGCTTTTCCATTGATTAATTGTTCTGTCAGAAAATGTCTCCTTATTTTTAGGTTGGGCCACTCCTTGATTAGTTTCCACCCATTGCTTCTTGTCCTGCCTTCTAGTGCTTTGAAGAATAGTTTGACTCCTTCTTCTTTGTGGCAATCCCTTAGATATTGGAACACTGCTATCATGTCTCCCCTAGTCCTTCTTTTCACTAAACTAGACCAGTGATGGAGAATCTTTTAGAGACCGAGTGCCCAAACTGCAACCCAAAACCCACTTATTTATCGCAAAGTGCCAATATGGCAATCTAACCTGAATAAAGAGGTTTTACTACTAAAAAAAAAATGATAAACAACTCACGAGTTCAGCTAATTGTTCTAAGAAAAATGTGATAAATGTACTTTTATGCCACTTTATAATATTAATAATATTAATACCACTTTATAATGCCTTGGTAAGGCCACACTTGGAATACTGCATTCGGTTTTGGTGGCCACAATGTAAAAAAGATGTTGAAACGCTAGAAAGAGTGCAGAGAAAAGCAACAAAGATGATTAGGGGATTGGAGGCTAAAACATGTGAAGAATGGTTGAATATGTCTAGTTATAATGAAAAGAAGGACTAGGCGAGACATGATAGCAATGTTCTGATATCTCAAGGGCTGCCACAAAGAAGAGGGAGTCAAGCTATTCTCCAAAGCACCTGAGGGCAGGACAAGAAGCAAGGAATGGAAACTCATCAAGGAGAGAAGCAATTTAGAACTAAGGAGATATTTCCTGACAGTAAGAACAATTAATCAGTGGAACAACTTGCCTCCAGAATGCTCCAACACTGAAGTTTTTAAGAAGAGGTTGGATAGCCATTTGTCTGAAGTGGTGTAGGGTTTCCTGCCTAAGCAGGTGGTTGGACTAGAAGACCTCCAAGCTCTCTTCCAACCCTGTTATTCTAAATCCCATGCCCCTTCATTTTTCTTTCTGCTTTTGAAATATTACGTTTAGCAACAATAAAAAAGAAAAAAACTTTTGTAATATAATTTCTTTCCCTCCCCCTTTCCCCTCTCTTTCGCTCTCTCTCTCTTCCCCTCTCTCTTTCACTAGACATACCCAATTCCTGCAACCAATCTTCATATGTTTTAGCCTCCAGCCTCCTAATCATCTTTGTTGCTCTTCTCTCCCTCTTTCCAGAATCTCAACCTCTTTTTTTTTTATATCGTGGTGACCAAAACCGGATGCAGCGTATTGCAGGCATGGTTTTACCAAGGCATTATAAATGTCTGTTACTAGCATTATTTGCCTATAATGGTTGGGACTGTAAAAGGAGATAATCCAAGGCTGCCACAAAAATCCCGTAACACAGAAGGAATTCTACCCACTAAAGTTAGGTGTTTTGCATCAGTCATTATTGCAAAACTGGAGAAGTGCAATTAATAATGGCTGCTATGGGTCCCTTATGTATCTGCAAAGCTTAGGACCTCTAAAGAAGCAAGACCAAAAAAAAAACAAAACAAAAAACAAAAAACCAAAAAAAAACAAACTTGACCCCTTTCATTTCGGGATGCTCTGGGAGCTGCAAAAGGGATATTTATGTTTCAACACAAGTTCCTTGGCCAGATTTTTTTTTTCTTTTGCATTCCTGTCCCTTTTTCTCTTGAACAGCCAGACTGCAGTTTCCCTTCCAGTAACTGCTCATCGATTGCTTCAGTGCTTCCTTCCAAGCCGTTTCCTGTTCCACAATTTCTCCAAATCTTTTAGCAGCTTAAGGAGGGGAGGGGGAAAACCTGTAAAGGAAGCTTTTGTATGAATATCCCTGAGCTGATTCATCTGGAATCTGGAAGACTTTATCCCCGCAGGGAAAACTTTGCCTTCATCTTTCTTTCAATTTTGCCAAGAATGAAAAAATAATAACTGATCAACCATATGTTTGAATGCATCTAGTATAAAAACCTCTTGCACCCAATTTGTCAGGAAAATCTTATCCCCCTGCTGTTCCTTCAAATTTCAACAATTTGTTCTCTCTGTCTCTCTCTCTCTCTCTCTCTCTCTCACACACACACACACATATGACTTTTGCACAGTGATAGAAATCATTACGAGAATAGTTGATCTGAACTGAAATCATAGGTGTAGAAAGTTAGCACCCACCCCTCTCCTAGAAGAATGAAATATTTTGAGAAATATTAAAAAGGCAGAATATTATATTTCCCTAAAGGGAGAAATGGAGAAACATGCTCTTGGAAAGCAGCTCCCACCTTTCTTAATAGCCCCCAGCAGATATTTTGTGCCCATTGAGAAAGATTGGGCCAGTCCATCTACAAAACCTTCAACTCCAGGGTGATGGGATTAAGACATCACCCTTCAGGACATAATAGGATTAACCCTCTACCATCTAGGAGCAAAGCTCACCACATTGCACAATCTCCTAAGGACATTGCATCACCCTCCAAACTTCAACCAAACTTAGCTCAGACAACCTACAGAGCCAGCTATAACAGCCAATAGAATACATGTTCTTGCACAGGAACAGGAAGTTCAAGCGCAAAGCCCAGGAGAAGGTATAAATACCCCCCACTTCTCAACTCCATGTGTTCAGTTGCACCACAAACATGTGCTTCTGTTCATCAATAAATGGACCCTTTTTCCAACTAGCCTCCAGCCTCCATTTTGTCTCTAGTGCCTTTCTCCCAGATTGGAACCGGACCTGGATATTTCTTCCAATATAAGGAAAGAAAACAAACAAAAATTCAATTTCTTGTAGAATAGTCCCAAAATGCCCTTGAAGCATTTAGTATCTGATTTGTGGGAGGCACAGGACTCCCACAAAATTCAAGAAAAGTCATTCCCTAACCATTGTGATAACATGCCACTGCAAATGAACAATGACAACATCCTTGACCAGGGCAAGTCCAAAAATGCCAGGGAATTTCTAGAAACCTGGCACTCTCACAAATCAGCCATCAATAGACACACAGACGTTAACAACATCTATAAAAAGGTAAAGGTCCCCCTCGCACATATGTGCTAGTTGTTCCCAGCTCTAGGGGGCAGTGCTCATCTCCGTTACAAAACTGAAGAGCCAGTGCTGTCCGAAGACGTCTCTGTGGTTATGTGGCTGGCATGACTAAATGCCAAAGGCGCACGGAATGCTGTTACCATCTCACCAAAGGTAGTCCCTATTTTTCTACTTGCATTTTTTATGTGCTTTCGAACTGCTAGGTTGGCAGAAGCTGGGACAAGTAATGGGAGCTCACCCCGTTACACGGCACTAGGGATTCGAACTGCTGAACTGTCAACCTTTCAATCAACAAGCTCAACATCTTAGCCGCTGAGCCACTGGGTCCCTAGAAACATCTATAGACTATGCAAAAGAGACAATCATCCAGCCCAAAGAGGATCAAAAAGACCCCAGCACATCTCCACCAGTAAGTATAGATCAGTATAGATTAACTCCAAGTTTAACCTCAGACTAACAATCAAGAAGTAAACAATATCCCAATCAAGAAACTGCCAAAGCCAACAGCAAACAGCCCAATCAAAGTATCTCTAAGACTGTCTCTACCAATACTGATAGGCAAGCCACCAGCTGACAGCAAACCCTACTCCTCACTAGCACTGATGATGTTACCTAGTTTGGGTCATGAAACGTCTGCAAGAAAGCAAGAAAGCTCATAGAGCACCAAGGATCCTTGAAAACTGAAGATGAATGACAACTAGATGGAAATCGGATTTGAAGCTAACAAGAAGCATTGATGTTCTACTACATTAAAATGGATTCAACTTCCCTACTTCAGATTAAAATAAGTGAAATGTAACTGAGAAGGTCAAAAAGGATGGACTATAAACTTAAACATCTACAGCAGTGGCCAACATTGTGGAAATCTTTTTGAGGTTTGATGGCTAATAACACCACTTTTTTGGGGGGGGAATTTCAAGATAGTCATATTCCACTGCTGGAATGGCCTGGGAATAGCCCAGACTTTAATCCAATTGAAAATTGATGGAGCCGACTAAAGAAACTTTTTAGTCAGAAGCGATCCAGCAATAAAACCCAGTTAATAGAAGCCATCCTTCAATCTTGGTTTCACATTATAAGAACTGCAGAACTAAAAGACTTGGTTCACTCCATGGGAAGATGTTGTAAGGCTGTAATTCATGCTAAAGGTTACTCAACTAAGTATTAACTGACATAGTGATCATTTTTGTATATCTGTTTTTTTCTGTGGTGATAATTTTTGTATATCTTGTTTTTCTACGTGTTTCACTTTACTTCTTTATACACTAACTGCTATTCTAATAGCAAATCCTTCATAAAAGTGGTTGCATTACATTCTTGATTAAATTAGTTTTCCATTGATATATAATTTTATGGTACTACTCCAAAAAAAAAAAAAAAGTGGTGTTATTAGCTAGTTTTAGAAAATACACTTTTTCCAAAAGGTTTCCACAATTTTGGCCACTACTGTAAGGACAGATTGATAAGTCTGGATACAGTTAGTTTGAAAAAGAGTTGTCTAAGAATGAATAATCCTCTTCAGATATTTGAAGAAATGACTCTTATTCCAGGAGAGGAATAGAGGTAGTCCTCAACCTACGACAACAATTGATGCCACAATTTCCATTGCTGAGCAAGGCGCTTGTTAAAAGAGTTGCATCCAATTTTACAATCTTTGCTGTCACAGTTGTTTGGCAAAATACAGCAGTTGTTAAGTGAATCATCCAGTCATTAAGGGAATCCGGCTTTCCCCATGGTGTTTGCTTTTCGAAAACCAGCTGGGAAGATCACAAATGGCAATCATGTGACCCTTGGATGCTGCCACTGTCATAAATGAATGGGAATTTCCCAGTGCCCAAATTTTGATCATGTGACCACAGGGATACTACAACAGTTATTAGCGGAGGACCAGTTGTACCTCACTTTTTCAATGCCATTGTTAACTTTGAATGGTTGTTAAGTGGTTGTAATTCAATCACTCTATCATTCAATCACTCAATGAGAATAGAGCTGGAAGTGACCATGGAGTCCAACTCCCTACTCAAGCAGGAGGCTCTAAACCATTTCAGGCAAGTGGCTGTTCAGTCTCCTCCTAAAAACCTCCAGTGATGGAGCACCCATAACTTCTGAAGGCAAGCTGTTCCAGTGGTTAATTGTCCTCACTGTTAGGAAATTTCTCCTTAGTTCTAGGATGCTTCTCTCCTTGATTGGTTTCCATCCATTGTTTCTTGTCCTGCCCACTGATGCTTTGGAAAATAAATTGACCCCCTCTTCTCTGTGGCAGCCCCTCAAATACTGGAAGACTGCTACCATGTTTCCCCCAGTCCTTTCTTTCTCTAGACTGGCCATACCCAAATCCTGCAGCCGTTCTTCATTTGTTTTAGTCTCCAGGCCCATAATCATCCCGGTTATTTTTCTTTGTACTTTTTCCAAAGTCTCAACATCTTTTTTTTTTAATGCGGTGACCAAAACTGGATGCATTATTCTTTTACTTAACAACTGTGACCAAAAAAAGGTCATAAAACAGAGTAAAACTCTCTGAACAATTGTCTTGCTTAGCAGTGGACATTTTCAGCATGAAGTATTTTCTTTTTTCCTTGCTTCTCCAGGTTTCTCATCAGTTATGAAGTCACCACGGCTCGGGAAAACAGCTTACGAAGTTGTCTCATCCATCATGAAGAAAGCGGTCACTTCATAAAGAGCCACCTGCATTTATCCATAGTCCCCAGAGTAGAAGGGAGCATGGCTGACGTTCAATGACACCAAGCTGTTCAGTGTTCTGATCTATCTAAGGGAAAGTTGAAAAGCTGGCAGCCAAGATGACAGCAGGTGGCCCATCATAAGCAAAGCACTTTCTGAGGTAACATTTAGACCATCCAGGTCACTCATACTCGTACGTAATTGTCCTGAATGTGTTCCAATAAATGATTGTGGGAGAAATTGTTGTCTGGAAGCAATGAGAGATAGCAAGCAAGCAATCACCGTCCCGTAATTTACCTCAGGGACCCATTATGAGTGTCTGCCCTTGTTTCATAATTTGGTGCTTGACTAAGGATGTGAAAAATAATTGTAGGGGCTTTGTTGGTAGAAAGATAATGATGCAGAACAATGGTTAAATCAATAACAAGCACAAAGATATGATTAAACTCTCTAGCCAACATGGTTTTATTTTGTAGCGGCGTCATTTGCGACTACGAAACAGCCTGATGATAGGAAGATGGCACATCTTAGATAATATTGCTCCCTTCAATGGACTAGAAAGAGCTTATCAAGTATGTAGATCTCTTTAGAAATCATTGTAATGTTTCTCTGGGTGTGCATAAAACCAGGGTTTTACTGCTAACTTTCGGAAGAAGTGTGGTCAACCCATTTCCACCGACGTGGAAGTTGTGGCAAAGTGCACAAGGGAACTCAGTGTATGCCTGAGGAAGGAAAAGGCAGTAGGTTTTAAGAGTCCCAAAAAGAAAAGAAAAAAAAAAAAACAGGGAACGAAGGAGGAAAAGATGGAGATATGGCAGAAATGGAGCAGAAAATAAGAGACAAAGAAATGGGATTTAAGAGAACAGTATATTTAGCAGGCTAATTGAAGATAGCAATAGCAATAGCACTTAGACTTATATATCGCTTCACAGTGCTTTACAGACCTCTTTAAGTGGTTTACAGAGTCAGCCTATTGCCCCCAACAATCTGGGTCCTCATTTTACCCATCTTGGAAGAATGGAAGGCTGAGTCAATCTTGAGCTGGTGAGACTCAAACTGCCGAATTGCTGGCAGCCGGCAGTCAGCAGAAGTAGCCTGCAGTACTGCATTCTAACCACTGTGCCACCCATCCCATGATACAAAAAAAAAAAAAAAAAGATGTTGAGACTCTAGAAAGACTGCAGAGAAGACCAACAAAGATGATTAGGGGGCTGGAGGCTAAATCGTAAGATGATTGTTTGCAGAAACTGGGTATGTCTAATCTAATAAAGAGAAGAACTAAGGGTGACATGATAACTGTCTTCTACTACTTGAGGGGCTGTCACAAAGAAGAGGGAATCAACTAAATGAAGGTTAAGGGAGCTAGGTATATCTAGCCTAATGAAGAGAAGAGCTTTCTTAGTTGTCTTCCAGTACTTGAGGGGTTGTCACACAGAATTCAACTTATTCTCCAAAGTACCCGAAGGTAGGATGAGAAGTAATGGTTAGAAGGAAGATCATTAACGAGAGACCCAACCTAGAACTTAGAAGCTAGGAGAAATTTTCTGACAGTGAAAACAATTAATTGGTTGAAACACATTGCCTCCTAGAACTGTGGATGCTCCATCATTGGACGTTTTCAAGAGGAGACTGGACAGCCATTGGTCCAGAATGGTATATGGCAGGGATGGCTAACCTTTTTGCCGACATGTGCCAAAAGTGGGGGGAGTGCTGGGAGGTCGCCCGCGTGCGTGCCCACACCCATAATTCAATGGGCATGCCCTCCCACCCAGCTTTTAACACGTGATGGCCCAGTGGGCCTGGTAAGCCCATTTTTTCACCCTCCCCAGGCTCCAGAGGCTTTCTAGGAGCCTGGGGAGGGCAAAAAACGGCCTCCCCCCCTCCCGGAGGCCCTCCGGAGGCTGCACACAGCCCATTTCTCAACTTCTGGTGGGACTGGAAGGCTCAAAAATCAGTTGGCTGGTGCACGCATGGAGCTGGAGCTGAGCTATGGCAATGCTCGCGTGCCCACTGATATGGCTCTGTGTGCCACCTGCGGCACCCATGCCATAGGTTCGCCATCATGGGTATATGGTCTCCTCCTTGAACAGAGAGTTGGAGTAGAAGACCTCCAATGTCCATGACAATCCCATTATTCTATGTTCTACTGTGTTTTCCTGAAAATAAGACCGGGTCTTATATTAATTTTTGCTCCAAAAGATACATTAGGGCTTATTTTCTGGTTAGGTCTTATTTTGGGGAAAATACAGTACTAAATGCATCCATCTGGCTGAAAATCTTAACTGGGGCTTATTTTGGAGGGTAGGATTTACATTACAAGCATCCAGAAAAATCATGCTAGGGCTTATTTTCCAGTTGGGTCTTATTTTGGGGGGGAAAGGGTAAAAAGGGTGTATATATGTATTCTACTCTGAAGCTATTTCTGCTTTTTTTTTTTTGTGAGGCTAACTCTGAGGCAACTTCTAGAAAAAACATCCATTTTGTAGTGCTGCATACCACTTTCCCACTGAGCCAGAAGTCCTCCCTGGTTGTTTTTCTCAAGCTGAGGATGAGAACCTAGCAAAAACCCAGATATTTATTTTCAAAACTAGCACAATCTGTCCCTAAGATGCTGCCACCACTATACAGGCTATTTGTTTGCAATGTTCTGCTCTACTGCCAAAAGGAAAATGGCGAAGAGATTAGTACTGCAGTTCGGAGAACAAATGTCTCTTGGTTTCCATCTGTCACTTGGAAAAATTCAAGGTTGGGCCCAGAAGGTCAATCTTGCCATTAAGTAGAAACTTACTTGCCAGATTGAGTCAATTCCACAAACTAATAGATGTTTTCTACCTTGTTTTGTCATAAACAACATATCTCCTCGGTCATCGTAGATGGCCTATGTAATCATCCCATCCTTGCTTTGCTCTGTTTCTTTCACTGTTTTATGTGATTCAGTCCAAAGCTGACTTTGTTTGAACATCCAGAATGTTCTTCTCGCTTCATGTCAAGCATGGCATTGATTAATCCTACTTGTCAGTTTTCCTATAACCTCTTAAACATCACATTTTTTCCCCCAGTTCCAAGTGCAGTGTTCAATCCGTCATCTGTAGTTGAAGCTAAAATCAAGTTGTTGACCATCGGGAGGGCCAACTCAATGAAGAAGCAATTCCTTCACAAAAGTATGCAAATCTTAAATTTTCTGTCATGACATGATTTATGCCCCAACTTTTAACCTTAACTCCCAGTTTAAACCCCGGAATTTTTTTTCAAGATGACAACAATTAAAAATATGGGAATTTTAAGAAGTAGCTAAAAAGATGGGGAAATTCTTTTGGCTCAAAAATTGAGCAACAAAGAGCTTTCAAAAGCTCTGCAACACATTTCAATCATCCAGTGGTGAAATGTAAAATTTGTTACTACCAGTTCTGTGGGCGTGGCTTGGTGGGGGTGGCAATGTGCCTGGGTAGGCATGGCCAACTTTTTTTTTTTTTTTACTTTTAAAACCATTTTTTCTACAACCTCTTCAGCCAAAGAGGTTGTAAAAAATGCTTTTAATAGGCTCTGCCGGCTCATCAGAGCCTTTTAAAAGCATTTTTTTCTACAACCTCTTCAGCTGAAGAGGTTGTTTAAAAAATGCTTTTAAAAGCTTCTGACGGTCCCAGCTGGGTTGCCTGACTGTCAGAGGCTTTTTTAAAAAACATTTTTTCTACAACCTCTTCGGCCACAGAGGTTGTAAAAAAAAATGCTTTTAAAAGCCTCTGATGATCCCAGCTGAGCTGCGCGATCATCAGAGGCTTTTTTTTTTACTTTTAAAAACATTTTTGGGGCCGAAGAGGTTGTAGAAAAAATGCTTTTAAAAGTAAAAAAAAAAAAGCCTCTGATGATTGTGCGGCTCAGCTGGGCATGGAGGGGGGCAGGGATTTATGCTACCGGTTCTCTGAATCATGCACCGCCATCGCTACCGGATCGGGCGATCCGGTCCAAACTGGGAGCATTTCATCCCTGCAATCATCTTTAATCGTCATTTATTAATTGCATTTATGAAGTGTTTTCCCTTGTCTGCATTAATATCAATTTGGATAAAAGTAGTGAACATGGATCAGGGCCGGGTTTCAAAACCAGTTGCTACCAGTTCACTCGTGGGCGCACTCTGCCACCGCTACCATTTCACCCAATCTGGGGCGAACTGGTAGCAACCCACCACTGATATGGATGTTAAAAATGAAGTACTCTTTAAGACAGTCTGCCTGCCTGCCTGTCATCTGTCTGTCTGTCTGTCTGTCTGTCTATCAGTATCTATTTATCTATCTACCTATCTATCTATCTATCATCTATCTATCTATCTATCTATCTATCTATCTATCTATCTATCTATCTATATCTCTATCTATCTATCTCGATCTATCTCGGTCTATCTATCTCTCTTTCTATCTATCTATCTATCTATCTATCTATCTATCTATCTTTCTCTATCTATTTATCTCTATATATCTATCTCTCTATCTCTATCTATGTATCTATCTCTATCGCTATATCTATCTATCTATCTATCTATCTATCTATCTATCTATCTATCTATCAGTGTCTGTCTGTCTGTCTCTATCTGTCTGTCTACCTATCTGTCATCTATCTATCATCTCTATCTATCTATCTATCTATCTATCTATATCTCTATCTTTCTATATCTCTATCTATCTATCTATCTCGATCTATCTCGGTCTATCTATCTCTCTTTCTATCTATCTATCTATCTATCTATCTATCTATCTATCTATCTTTCTCTATCTATTTATCTCTATATATCTATCTCTCTATCTCTATCTCTATCTATGTATCTATCTCTATCGCTATATCTATCTATCTATCTATCTATCTATCTATCTATCTATCTATCTATCTATCAGTGTCTGTCTGTCTGTCTCTATCTGTCTGTCTACCTATCTGTCATCTATCTATCATCTCTATCTATCTATCTATCTATCTATCTATCTATCTATCTATATCTCTATCTATCTATATCTCTATCTATCTATCTATCTCGATCTATCTCGGTCTATCTATCTCTCTTTCTATCTATCTATCTATCTATCTATCTATCTATCTATATTTCTCTATCTATTTATCTCTATATATCTATCTCTCTATCTCTATCTCTATCTATGTATCTATCTCTATCGCTATATCTATCTATCTATCTATCTATCTATCTATCTATCTATCTATCTATCTATCTATCTATCTTTTTCCTCTAGCCAGTTTTCTCTACGTAACCAAGGTTTTTCTGCAGCCCCAGCTCAGTAGAATCACATCCACTCGATTCTGGGCTTTTTTCTTTTCTAGCAGCCAGCAAGCTCTTCCTGCTAGGCTAGAAAAGAAAAAAGCCCAGAATCGAGTGGATGTGATTCTACTGAGCTGGGGCTGCAGAAAAACCTTGGTTACGTAGGGAAAACCTGGCTAGAGGAAAAACACACATAAACCCTACGAAGAAGTAAGAAAATAGATTCTATCTATCTATCTGTCTGTCTATCTATCTATCTATCTATCTATCTATCTATCTATCATCTATCTTCCATCCACAATCATTATTCTCTTTTTAAAATATGCTTTGGTTTGTTTGTTTTTACTTCTGGTTAACTTATTAAGATTTATGTTATGCTTATTATTATTTATGTTATGCTTATTATTATTCTGCAATAATGGAAACACAATAACAAAAAAAAATAATAGCTGAGGGAATTTAAAATAAAATTAAAATTAAAAGCATTACATTTGCATTTAAAACTGAGATGCAACGGGGGCTTTTTCGCATTGTTTCCAAAAGTAACCCAAAAGGGGTTTTTGCAAGTAGGTGTGACAGACATGCCATGCTCCCAAAATACTTTGCTCCTTGCTGAAATCCAATTTATTTCAGAAGGCGGAAAGGCATTCTGAGAAGAATCTGGAAGTTTGGTGGGAAAGGAGGCCCTTCCAAATACCAAGATCTCCAATCAGTTAAGGCTTTGCTTGACTTTAAATAATCCAGAGCTCTTGCAACACTCGCCTTTTTGAAGCTGGGTGTTGAAAAACGATTTAGCATTCATCGTAAATTCTCTACGCATTTGGCAAGTCCCTTTTATGAGAATGGTTCATGCAATTGCTGCATTTGGCATCAAACTGAAATTTCTGAATGCTGATCAAGAATATGACCTTTGTCCTCCTTGGGCCATCTAATCTTTTCCAGATAAATTAGATTTCATCATTTTCAATCAGTATTTTAAAAAAAAAAATTACTGTGGAAGTTGTAATTCCAAAAAAAAAAAAAAAAAAAAGATTACAATCCTTTTGCTCTGGGACAATCTTCCGTTTTACAGTTACGACCGGATTTTTTTGGCCAACATTTCAGAAACCAGAGAAGACAGCAAGCCTCAAAGGCAGAAAGTGCTACTTCATCTGATGATTTCAGACATGTAAACTACAGGCTCTGGACATCTAGCCAGCACCTTTCTTTTTTCTTTTAACAACCCTGTAATCCCTTGCATCAGGGTGGTGTCAGTGCGACGGAATGGAACTGAGCATTTACTGGCTGGATACCCTTCCTGATGCCTATGCAAAGCTCACAGCAGGTATTTTCTCTTTGCAGCCAGATAGAGAAATATCTACTGCTACCTAGGATCAAACTCACATGCTCCTGATTGTAGGTGAGAGCTTCACCTCTAGGCCACCATGCCACTCTCTAGCCAGCACAACCTTAATGTGTATATTATCATGGAGGCTCCAGGCTGATATATATCACTGTATGAAGTTAGGCAGATAATGTCCAAATAGTAGTGTTTTCAAATGCAAGTAGAGTAATAAATTGCTCGTAAAGGAATCAGACGCTGTGTTTTTTTGGGAGGAGGGGGCAGCAACAGTCTTAGGAGGAAGATCAAGCAGAGGAAGTACCATGGCAACACAAGAACACAAGACCCTGCCTGGGATGTACCATCTGCAGATAGCTGAAGGGGAAGACATTGGGAAATTCTGCAAATAGATGAAAAGGTGGATTCAAATATAGAAGTGAGGCACTGATCAAAGCACCACAAGAACAGCCACCAAGTGCCACATCCATAGAAGGAAGGGTCTACCACACTAGATAGGGTCTGAGTACTCACGGGGTGCTAACCTGAAGGCGCTAATCTTCAACTGCCTTGTTGGCGCAGTGGTTGGAATGCAGTATTGCAGGCTAACTCTGCTCACTGCCAGAAATTCGATCCTGACCAGCTCTAGGTTGACTCAGCCTTCCATCCTTCCGAGGTTGGTAAAATGAGGACCCAGATTGCCGGAGGCAATATGCTGATTCTGTAAACCAGGGGTGTCAATCTCAAGGCCCGCGGGCCGAATAAGGCCCACTATGTGGTCAGATCTGGCCCACAGGGCCATCCTGGTCTACCCAATGGTGGGGTTCAGCCAGTTCTCACCACTTTGGGAGAATCAGTTGTTAACTTTCTGAGCAGTTTGGCAAACTGGTTGTTGGAAGAAATCATTAGGGCAGAGAACCGGTTGTTCAATTACTTGAATCCCACCACTGGGTCTACCCAATGTGAAGAGAAAGATTGGGCCAGCGTGATTTCAGCCAGGTCTACCCTGATGCGGCCCTCAATGAAATTGAGTTTGATACCCCTACTGTAAACCAATTAGAGAAAGCACTGTGAAGTGGTATATAAGTCTAAGTGCTATTGCTATTGCTATTGCCTCAGCCTTCTATCCTTCCCAGGTTGGTAAAATGAGGACCCGGATTTTGGGGGTCAAGAGACTGACTCTGTAAACCACTTAGAAAGGGCTGTAAAGCAGTGTGAAGTGGCATATAAATGCTATTGCCTGCAGTTTCTGAAAAAAACAACAACCTAGAATATGAACCTTCAAAGTGAATACACCACAGAAAAATAATAATGTCCTTAGTTCACTGTATTCACTGAAAATGTTCCATCTCTTTCTACAAACTGGCTATCGCTCCAAGATTTCAGTCTATGAGCTATTTGGCAATGAAGCCCACTCCACTGGCATTCCTCAACATTCCCATTCAGAGTAGGCAAATTTACTTAACTTCTGCCTAATTATTTTTCAAAGCCTCTAGCACCTAGATCCTTCACTCTAAAGCAGTGTTTCTCAACCTTCACGACTTTAAGAGGTGTGGATTTCAACTCCAAGAATCTCCCAGCCAGCCAGCTGTGCTGTGCTGTGCTGTGCTGTCTGGGGAATTCTAGGAGTTGAAGTCCACACCTCTTGAAGTCATGAAGCTTTGGGAAACACTGCTCTATATTAATGCAACCCAATGTGCTGGTCAGGAATTAGTGGTTCAGAATACGTGCACAAAACAGGATGCAGATTTCCTCTCCCCCACCCCTTCAATAGAAATAACTGCCAACAACAATTACCGAATCAATTCCATTCTCCACATTTCATGCACAAGATTTCCTAAGGGAAACCCAGTAAAAGATCAGTCAGGTCATGCAAATTATACCCCCCCTTTAAAAAAAAAAAAAACCTACCCTTTAAAATAGCAACTTTCATATCATGCTGAGGGGGGGAACTTTTCCCTGTGCATACAAACAATAAAAAAAAATGCAAAGCTCCCTCGGCTGTTTATTTTCAAAGAAAATCACATCCATTCTATTGGAGCAAGCATAAAGGATCTGTTAAAAATCACCCTTGCCATCACATCACAGTAAATCACTGACAGTGAATTGCAAATTTTGTCCAACGTCTACTGACTACATTGTATTCATTCTGTCAAGCAAGTAAATGAAATGTGACTTATATTGATCTAAATGTCTCTGTATAACTATAATATTTGTATCAAATACATATGTTGTGGTTTTCTTCCTCTCTCCGCCTTTTCGGCTTTCTAATCGTGTGTCCATCTCTTGGTTGGCTGCCCTCCCTGTTCTGATTTCCTGGTATTCCTCTCCTCTGTCCATGATTCTTGCAACTAGCAAACTTAAAATAAAGTTAGGCAAATGGGAAAACTCCAAATCCATGTGAAAACTATCGTGAAAAATGACTTAATTCCTGATCTTTGGTTTCCTCATTAAAATATACTTGAACCACATTTATATGGAAATAGCTTTTTTTTCTGATTCATCCGTACTAGTTCAAAATTTTAAAAATAATATCAGTGCTCTACTTGCATTTTTTTTTTTAAAAAATCTCAGTATAGGAGATGACCAGGCTGAGAGTGAGGGAGTTTAGTTTAGTTTAGTTTTATTTGATTTGTATACCGACCTACTCCCGAAGGACTCAGGGCGGTGAACAGCCAACAATAAAATACATAGATACACAAAATTTAAAAACCCAATAAAATCAAATTAAATTATTTGGCCCAGACAAATTAAAACACCCGGATAATTTAAAAGGGAGGAGTCAAGCACATCATTAATCTCGAGTCCCTTCAGGCCCACAAGAGATCTAAGTCCAGCACACCTTGAATTCTGTTGGCTCTTATCCTCTGCCAACTTGCTTTGACTGTTAATAGTTCAGATTCTTGTTTAAACATAGCACGAAATAAACCCGATGTAGGAGATGACCAGGCTGAGCCCAAGGGAGGGGTCA
This sequence comes from Arizona elegans, assembly GCA_022577455.1. Taxonomy (NCBI): domain Eukaryota; kingdom Metazoa; phylum Chordata; class Lepidosauria; order Squamata; family Colubridae; genus Arizona; species Arizona elegans. The sequence continues at coordinate 92,399,766 of JAKOOJ010000005.1, read as the reverse complement.
AACGAGTCATCAGTCTCAAGACCCTTTGCGCCCACAAGAGGTCTAAATCCAGTCGTCTTTGAATTCCATTCGCTCTTAACCAGAGGTGGGATTCACATACTATAGCAACTGGTTCGCCCAGCATAGGAAATGTGAGCACACGTGCACATGCCATCTGCACATATGTGCAGAGTCACTAAACATGGCAATTCACTCATGTGTGCCATCCACATAAACGTGCGATGTCAAACAACATGGCAATTCGCTCACGCGCGCCATCCGTGCATGCGTGTGGCATCAAAAACACAGCGATATAGGACGGGATTGCGCACAGGCGGGTGGGTGGGCCCATCCGCAGGTCGTTGCTACTGGTTCACCTGAACTGGTCCAAACCGGCTGAATACCACCTCTGCTCTTAACTATGCTAATTTGCTTTTAGTAGTTAGTTAGTAGTTCAGTTCTTGTGCAAAGAATTAAGAGGCATTAAACTTGTATTCATTTGAACTTCCTTGGCTCCTTACATCTCTTGCATCTGACACTCACCTAACTAACAAATAAATATTAAGTTTATGTAACCAAGATTTTTCTATGGACCGGTCACTGACCACAATAAAAATTCTACTCTATTCTTTGAGGTTGTTTGATTGATCGGAATTTACAATCAGTTAAAAAAAAAAAAAAACCAGACCATCACAAAAAGGTTCCATCACCCACTTTAAAACAAAACCAGGTTTTAAGGGCTCATTTAAATAGGGTTGGGAACCATACAAATTTTTGGGAAAATGTTGTTCCAGAGGGAAGGCATCCATGATGGATGGGTCACAAGGCAGCTTGATTAAGAAAGAAATCACACAATATTTCATACAAGAGAAAACACAGCAGAAATCTGTTGGGAAGATGCTCATTTTGACACTGTCTGAATAGAGATGATAATCCCTAGAACTGCACAGGTTGAACTTCAGCCCTGCCCCTTAAAGTACATGAAATAAGTTAACAATTCTGTACAGCTATCACCAGAGGTGGGTTTCAGCAGGTTCTGACCAGTTCTGGAGAACCGGTAGTGGAAATTTTGAGTAGTTGGGAGAACCGGTAAATACTACCTGTGACTGGCCCCACCCCCATCTATTCTCTGCCTCCCGAGCACCAGCTGATCAGGAGGAAATGGGGATTTTGCAGTATCCTTCCCCTGGAGTGGGGAGGGAATGGAGATTTTACAGTAACCTTCCCCTGCCACGCCCACCAAGCCACGCCAACAGAACAGGTAGTAAAATATTTTGAAACCACCACTGGCTTTCACACCTGACTGAACCTAAAAACTATCAAGAAGCTAAAATCTACAAGTACAAGAAAATAATAAGGCTTTGTGGGAGGAGCCAAATTACATACTGCAGATAGTTCTTGACGTATGACCACACTGGAAACCAGAATTTTCATTGCTAAGCAAAGCAGCTATTAAGTGAATCCCACCCAGTTTTATTTTATGACTGTTTTGCCATCTGGGAAGGTAGCAAATGAATAGAAATAAGGACCCAGGATGCTGTAATCATCAAAAATATACAGTAGAACTGTTTTTTTTTTCCTGAATTTTTTTATGCTATATGAATGCAAGGATGGGAGTAATAAGTAGGATAAAATGTCTCATTTTTTAAAAAAAGGTTAAAATTAATATCTTGGTTGCAAGTGAAAAATGTCGTTATTAATAAAATAACATTAGTATAGTAAAACCCATACTACTACTGAAAAAAAACAACAACAACAACAACACTACAAATTCTTTTTGCAAATTATTCTTATTAACGTTTATGTAGTTGGTCCCGTAACTATAAACCCTTCTGAAATTTAAGTTCTGTTACAATTTTGCAGGCATAAATTGACCTTCCTAAACAACTAACCCTTATTTTCTTTTTGGTTCGAAATATAATTAGGGAGTTGGAATATTAACCTTTTACAGTCGTTACTTTTATGTTTGCCAATATTTGAGATGAATTGTGCGGGACTTGTTAAGATGACAAAGATACACATGCTTTTCTTCATTATGCTTAGCCTTTGGTGTCTAGCAATAAATCAAATATTGCAGACCGTTCATCACAAGGGAGATGGCCAAAATAATTTCTGAAATTCCAAAAGAATATAACCACACCTAATGTGTAACAATGCATTGCTGATATCTGTTGACTGTCAACATCTAAATATAAAGTGGAAACATGGAAAGACTTGAACAGAATGGAGCTGGAAATGACCTTGGAGGTGTTCTAGTCCAACCCCTTGCTCAGGCAGGAGACCCTATACCATTTCAGACAGGTGGCTGTCCAGTCTCTTCTTAAAAATCTCCAATTGATGGAGCACCCACAACTTCTGGAGGTAAGTTGTTCAATCGATTAGTTATCCTCACTATTAGGAAGCTCCTCCTTAGTTCCAGGTTGCTTCTCTCCTTGAATAGTTTCCATCCATTGCTTCTTGTCTTGCCCTCTGGTGTTTTGGAGAATAATTTGACCCCCTCTTCTTTGTGGCAGCCTCAGGGGTGGGTTCTAAAATTTTTTACTACTGGTTCTGTGGGCATGGCTTATTTTGTGGGCATGGCCTTTTTTTTTTTAATTTGATTTATATGCCGCCCTTCTCCGGAGACTCAGGGCAGTTTACAATGTGTTAAGCAATAGCCTTCATACTTTTTGTATATTTATACAAAGTCAGTGTACTGCCCCCACAAACTGGGTCCTCAATTTACCTACCTTAGAAAGGATGGAAGGCTGAGTCAACCTTGAGCCTGGTGAGATTCGAACTTACAGTAATTTTTTTTTTATTTGATTTATATGCCGCCCTTCTCCGGAGACTCAGGGCGGCTTACAATGCGTTAAGCAATAATTGCAGACAGCTGGTATTAATCACAATGCTTTCGATCTGCTGAGCCACCAGACTTGATGGTCATGTGACAATTCTTTAGGATTTAGCAGAGGTACTGGTCTACCAGACTTTTAACTGTTTGCAGAGCTGTACCGGTCTACCCATTTATTTTTGCAGGCACCTGTCTACTCATGTATTTTTGCAGGCACTGGTCTACCCATTTATTTTTGCAGGCACTGGTCTACTCATTTGTTTTTGGAGGCACCGGTCTACCACCAAACTGCCTTTTACCACTGATCAGCTGTAGGGTGGCCCTTTGAAGCCCTGAGGCAAGAGTTTAAACAGTTTTTCCTTATAGCCCATCAGTTGGGACTCAGGAGGCAGCAATAGATTGGGGGTTGGGCCAAATAAAAGGTAAGAATAACGTGGGAGTGGGGTTGGGGGCAGAACTGGTTCAGTGATGTCATATCGTCACCGCTACCGGCTCGGCGGAACCAGCCAGAACTGGGAGGAACCCACCACTGAGCAGCCCCTCAAATACCAGAAGACTGCTATCATGTCACCCCCAGTAGGTTTTTTTTTTCTTCTAAATTTGATTTATATGCCGCTCTTCTCCGGAGACTCAGGGCGACTTACAATGCATTAAGCAATATTCTTTTCTCTAGACTAGACAAAGCCAATTCCTGCAACCAATCTTCATATGTTTTAATCTTCAGACCTTTTTTTTTTTGGCTTAGGATATAATTTTCTAAGCCAATTGTCCAATTTGCTCTCCTTTTTAATATTCATGTCACATTGCACTGTAAGGACAATTACATATCCACAAGTTTATGGTAGTGTGATATAATTTTTTAAAGCCCATGAACAGCCTATTTCTCCCACTGTGACTTTCTATCATAATCAGAAACAGTTGTAAGTAAAATCTATTTTGGGAAAAGCCAAAGGGAATGAATGGATGGCAGTCTATTCAAGTCACCTCTCTCTTGCAGGAGGCAAAGAGTATCGTTGCTCATCTTAAACTTCAACTTGATGTAGGCAAAGTCATTGCACATGTTGATTTGAACATCTCAGTCTGCTGTTTCTAATGGACTTGGAAATGCTGGGAAGTTTGAATCACTTGAAGTTTTTGGACAATTTTCTACAAAGGGGTGCCTCTTAAAACTCCATCCATTTGTGGATAAAGGAGTCAAGATCTGCCTTTTTGAGCGAGGTGGCGCAATGGTTAAAATGTAGAACGGCTTGCTAATTGTACCAACTGTCAGCAGTTCAATCCTGTCTGGCTCAAGGCTGACCCATCCTTCTGAGGTCAGTAAAATGAGGAGCCAGATTGTTGGGGGCAATAGGCTGACTCTGTAAACTGCTTAGCAAGGGCTGTAAAACATTGTTGAAGCGGTATATAAGTCTAAGTGCTATTGATATTGATATTGACTCAGTCTTCCATCTTTCTGAGGTCGGTAAAATGAGGACCCAGATTGTTGGGGGGAATAGGCTGATTCTATAAACCACTTAGAGAGGACTGTGAAGCAGTATATAAATGCTATTGCTATTGACTCAAGAAATTGGCTATTTCTTCTTAAAAACCTCCATTGTTGGAGCAACCACAATTTCTGGAGGCAAGTTCTTCCACATTTGGTGGCAATGACAGTCCCTCACTTCATTGTCCTTATCAATTTTAATCTGTATTTTAATGGTTAAGCAGATGGCTGCTATGCTTAAGGAATGACGAGCACTCCGGGTTGATCATTCCTAGTTCACTACCCCATCTTGCCTTCTTCATTCCTCTCATCTTTGAAATAGCAAGAGAAACTTTGCTAGGGAGGAATGAAAAAGCCCAAAAAAAAAAAAAAAAAACCCTTTATTTTTAAGTGAAGATTCAGATTCAAATTACAAGGTTTAATCTATCCAAGGGTTCTGTCAGCTTCAATTAGCTGCTTGTCTTTGTGTTTACTTTATCTGTCTTTCCCTTTTTTTAATTATTAAAAAAAAGAGAGAGAAACATAGCTATCAAGTCTCGTATTTTCTTCTGGAACGAATCTCTCACAGATTGTTCTTATGATAAGTTGATGATTTGAACTGATGGTTTATAAATTCAAGAACTATGAAGAAATTTCCCAAAAGCGGTGAAGATCAGCGCATAGAACTCAACCTTGCTTAAAATAAAATCTCCTTACAAAATTCACAGCAGGTAACACACAACTGAAAGGGGAAGGGATGGAAAACAAAGAATGGATTAAGCTAATAGGCCTCCTATTGGATCAAGCATCAATGTAAACTGACTGCTGAATGAAGGCCTGTCTCCAGAAGTGGGCTGCTGCTGGTTCGGACCGGTTCGCCCGTACCGGTAGTTCCGATCACTGGCTGGGCCCGCCCATCTGCCCCGGTGCTATCCTGTCCTATATATCTCACTTTCTGCCTCGCTCGCCCCCCACCACGCAACCCAGCTGATTTCCACACCTCGCCCGCTTTACTCACTGCAGCTTCCCGAGAAGGTGTGCTGGAAGCTGCACGCATGAAATCGCCATGTGTTTGAAGCCGTGTGCAAGTGCGGAACATGCATGTGTTCACATTTTTGGTTCTGGACTAGGGGAACCGGTTGTTAAATTATGTAAGCCCACTTCTGCCTGTCTCCATGTCAAAATCCAAAAAGAAAATGCTCTGTTGAAGAGAAAGTGGTAGCTGTGGCTAGGGGGACTTTTAAACAGGTTTGGCCTGGCCATCAATTGTAACCATCTCTGGCCTGGGAAGTCTTGTTATGGGGCTTATTCTTGGATTACTATAGGAGTTCTCACAATCTTTCCAGCTTTGCAGACCAACCGGGTGGGGATGGGGGATTTCCCATGCAAGCAGTCGGCACACACTCCCAATCGCTTGTGCAAATAGTGCCTGTGCACCTGCGCTTGCCCGCTGCTCGGAGAAGTGGGGATGTGTGCATGCGCTTGCCTGCCACATCCGGGGCCTGATTCTGAATGGCTCAAAGCAGATGCAGGCCAGGAGTTGGGGACCTGTGATGTAAGGCCCTCAAAATAGGGCTGCACCAGGACCCCTGGTGGTGCAATGGTTAAACTGCAGCATTGCAGTCAAACTCTGCCCACAGCCTGGAGTTTGATTCTGACCTGCTCAAGGTGGACTCAGCCTTCCATCCTTCCGAGGTCATTAAAATGAGGACCCAGATTGTTGGGGGCAAGAGGCTGACTCTGTAAACCAGTTAGAGAGGGCTGGAAAGCACTGTGAAGCAGTATATAAGTCTAAGTGCTATTGCTAATGCCATTGAAGTAAAAACAAATAAATATCCATTCCTGCTTATTATATTAGGTGTAGCAGTGGTGCAGTAGTTAGAATGCACACTAATTCTGCTGACTGCCGACTGCCAACAATTTGGCAGTTCAAATCTCACCAGGCTCAAGGTTGACACAGCCTTCCACCCTTCCAAGGTGGGTAAAATGAGGACACAGATTATTGGGGGCAACATGCTGACTCAGTAAATCACTTAGAGAGGGCTATAAAAGTACTGTGAAGCAGCATTGCTATTGCCTGTAGTTTCTGGGGGAAAAAAAAAACCTAGAATATAAACCTTCAAAGTAAATAAACTCCAGAAAAATAACAATGTCCTTAGTTCACTGTATTCACTGAAAATGTTCCATCTCTTTCTACAAACTGGCTATCGCTTCAAGATTTCAGTCTATGAGCTATTTGGCAATGAAGCCCACTCCATTGACAGTCCTCAACATTCCCATTCAGAGTAGGTAAATTTACTTAGCTTCTGCCCAATTATTTTTCAAAGCCTCTAGCACCTAGATCCTTCACTCTAAAGCAGTGTTTCTCAACCTTCATGACTTTAAAGAGGTGTGGACTTCAACTCCCAGAATCCCCCAGCCAGCCAGCTGTGCTGTGCTGTGCTGGCTGGGCAATTCTAGGAGTTGAAGTCCACACCTCTTTAAAGTCGTGACGTTTTGAGAAACACTGTTCTAATGTAACTGGTCAGGAATTAATGGTTCAGAATACATGTACGTGCACAAAACAGGAAATAACTACCAACAGTTACAAAATCTGACTGTAAACCGCTTAGAGTAGGCTGTAAAGCACTGTGAAGTGGTATATAATTCTAAGTTCTATTGCTATTTTGCAGAATATTTGTAGCTGCACCTAGAAGGCAATGGCGTGTTTTTTTACACCCAGCAATGGTCTGCTACTACATTGACCTCCAGGGGGATTTCTTGGTGTGATTCCAGATGCTGGTTGTCACCGATAAAGTCCTGTAGGCTATGGGATTCCTTTTGCTTCAATGTTTCTTCTCAACCATCCATATCTAGCAGAGATGGGATGCTCGGGTTCTCCTCTGCCAAACAACTTGTTGGACCCAGGAGTTGTGGCTTCTCTGAGGCAGCACTTGCCCAGTGGGACAATATCTTCCCAGCGATTCAGATGGTCCAACCTTGTGGTCTTCTGCAAAGGTTCTGAAGAGCTTGGCATTTGGCCAAGAAGCTAAGCTAACCCTGTTTGTTGATGTGTTTTTTATGATTGAAAGGTGTCATTAATCTGGGACGACATGGTTATTGTTTCAACCAGAGGTGGGTTTCACGTAAATTTACCACCAGTTCACCACACACCAAAAATGTGAGCGTGTGCGCACACACAAGCGCAGCCTTCTGTGCATGCTGTTTGTTTGTTTGTTTGATTGTTTTATTAAATTTATATACCACCCTACTCCCAAAGGACTCAGGGCAGTGAACAGGCACAGAATAAAATACATAAATACAAAAGTTAGAAACAATTTAAAATCAAATTAAATAATTTAGCCCAAGAAAATTGAAAATCCCAATAATTTAAAACAAATTAAAATTTCAGTTTAAAAAATTAAAAAGAAAGGGGAGAAAATTAGGCCAGGCCAGCTTGCTGGAATTGGAGGGTCTTAAGAGCACGGCGGAAAGTGCGCAGATCCGGGATCCTCCGTATCTCCGGGGGGAGCTCATTCCAGATAGTGGGTGCCCCCACAGAGAAGGCCATCCCCCTGGGGGCCGCCAGTCGACACTGCTTGGCTGATGGCTCCCGGAGGAGCCCCTCTCTGTGAGAGCGTACCGGCCGGTGGGAGGCTGTTTGTGGTAGTAGGCGGTCTCGTAAATAACCAGGTCCTAAGCCATGGAGCACTCTAAAGGTGGTAAACAAAACCTTGAAGTGCACCCGGAAGACCACCGGGAGCCAGTGCAGCTCGCGCAGGAGAGGTGTCACACGGGAGCGCCATGTTGCTCCCATAACCACCCTCCCGGCCGCACTCTGCGCCAGTTGGAGCCTCCGGGTGCTCCTCAAGGGGAGCCCCATGTAGAGAGCATTACAATAGTCCAGGCGGGAGGTGACGAGGGCATGAGTGACTGTGCGTAGGGAGTCCCAATCCAGAAAGGACGCAACTGGCGAATCAGGCGAACCTGATGAAAAATCCTCCCGGTCACGGCTGTCAAGTGCTCTTCTAAAGACAGCCGTGAATCCAGGAGGACGCCCAAGTTGCAAGCCCTCTCCATGGGGGCCAGCGATTCACCCCCAATAGTCAGCGATGGCGTCAACTGACTATATCGGGACGTCGGAAACCACAGCCACTTGGTCTTGGATGGGTTGAGCCTGAGACTGTTCCTCCCCATCCAGATCCGCACGGCCTCCAGACACCGGGACATCATTTCAAGGGCATTGTTGGGGTGGTCCGGGGTGGAGATGTTTGCTCGTGTGCACAGCTTGCACACATGCACATGGCCTAGAAACATGGTTAAATAGGATGGCATAGCGCCAGGGCAGCGGGCCCACCTGCAGATCAACACTACCGGTTTGCCCGGCTGAATACCACCACTGGTTTCAACCTTTATATGCCACCTAGCAATGAATGGGAGACCATATAATTTCTCTAACTAACTAAATATATATAAATCCTAGATGAAAACAATACTGAGCTGTACAGCGATAGCCTGATGGTATTTGCTTTGTTTTAAGCTCTACACTGAACATGGTAGAACACATATATTATTTGAATAGTATGTTTAAACAAAGGAATGTAATGAATACTTCTTTCTGAGAGAACAAAATTCCCCATTAGGCTCTGAATAACATCTTTCAACAAAGTTTAGTGGCTCCAGTTTTTCAAATGCATTACATTTTTATCTGGAAACTTTTTGACGTTAAGAATTGCAGAACTGTATTCTTTCATTAAGTTTGCTGCCAAAGTCTACGCCGAGTCGTTCAGCGAAAAGCTGTACGCTGCTAATTATTACCACATGTTTTCCATCCAGAGCAATGGAAGACTTATTGGTTCTGACAGCCCATTCTCTCAATGCTGAATTCCAAAGGAAAGCTCCACTTTCCAGCCAAACATAACATTTCATCAATCTTGTTCTCCTGACTGCAAACCAATATCAAACATTGGGCTGCTAATGGCTTTTCGCTGTGCCGTTCCCAAACTCCGAGGCTCTGGTGAGAGACGTGTGTGAGCAGAGGGCTTCTCTGAGGCATTTAGAAATTAGCTTTCTGAACCGGGAAACAACACACAAAGTCAAACAGTATGTGCCCTGATGACAACATTCAACTCTGGTCCACAAACTGCACAGGCGAAACCAAACAGATGAAGGGAGACCAAGAAAGAGTGCATTTTGCAAAGTAAACAAAACAAAACAAGCCCCAAAGATAAAATAAATTTTGCAAGGCCCAAAGCCAGCAAGGAAGTTTATAAACTAGCCGTCAAATGAAGCAGGATGTGGGAATCTGAAGTTTTAGGTCTACCAGACCGATACTGGGCATCGGTGAGACAACATCCTCTCCCAACCTAGCTTCTTGAAAATGCCATTTATTCGTCTATGTTGAGTGTGAATCTCTTCCACTCTCTGGTCTCACAGTTACCCTGTAGTAAGATGGGCAGCCAAGGAATCTGATAGGTAGGTAGGTAGATAGATGTTCATCCATCGTGTTTGAAGAGAACCTTGACATCTAACAGGTTGTGGGCTGTCTACGATGTGTCCGCAGGTGGCTGGTAAGGCCCATATGAGCATGAAACGTTCTGCCACATGTCAGGCAGACATGTGTGGGCACCATTGTTGCAGCATTTGCAGTTCTGGCTTTGCAGAGTGCTTGCTTCTTTTGTGCTGTGGTTGTCCATCTGTCTTCAGATGTCTGGCAGCCTTGGTGGATCAGCATGCACAATGTCAATCAATTTTGTGCCAGGGTTTCCCAGGAGGTGGTGTCGATATCCAGGGACTTGAAGGAGGCTTTCAACATGTCTTTCTATCACTTCCTTTGTCCCCCATGTGATCACTTTCCTTGAGACAGCTCACCATAGAGGAACTGTTTAGGGATGCGAAGGTCTGGCATCCTTGCAACTTGGCCTGCCTAGAGTGTCTGGGCTTTCATCAGCAGGGTGTGAATTGCTGGCAGGCCTGCTCTGGAGAGGACTTCAGTGTCTGGCACCTTGTCCTGCCACTGGATCTTCAGAATTCTACAGGGACAGGTCATGTGGAAGTTGTTCAATTGCCTAGACTGCCTCCTATATACAGTCCAAGTCTCACTGGTCTACATCAGGGTAGTTAGCACTACTGCTCGCTAGACTTTGAGCTTTGTACCAAGGCTTATTCCACAGTGGTCCCACACATTGGTCAGTAGTCTGCCAAATGCAGAGCTTGCCTTAGTGATTCTGCAGTTGACCTTGATGTCAATTGTCACTGCGCGGGAGAGGGTGTTGCCAAGGTATGTAAATTGGTCCACTGCTTGCAGTTTTTGTCCCTTCACTGTGATGGTGGGCTCTCAGTGTTAGGCTTTTGGAGCTGGCTGATGCATCACTTCGGTCTTCTTTATGTTGATGAAGAGGCCGAAGTTGTCGCATGCTGCTGCAAATTTGTCCACACTGGCTGGCATTTCCTGCTCTGATCCAGCATTCAGGGCACAGTCGTCAGCAAAGAGGAGGTCACGTAACACAGTCTCCTTTATCTTGGTGATGCCTGGAGTCTTCGCAGGTTGACCAGTTTCCCATTGATCCTGTATCTCCTGCTAACTCCCAAGGCGTCTGTTCTGGAAGGCGTCTGACAGCATGGCTGAAAAAATTATGCTGAACAAGGTCGGTGCCAACACAGATCCTTGCTTGATGCCATTTGTAACAGGAAAGGCCTCTGAAGCTTCTCCGTCATCCAGAACACGAGCCGTCATACTGTCGTGGGACTGACATACTGTCAGGATGTATCTATCAGGGCACCCAAACCTTGACATGATGCACCACAGACCATCGTGACTGACAGTGTCAAAAGCCTTAATGAGATCCATGAAGGTGGTGTACAATTCATGATTCTGCTCTTGACACTTCTCTTGGAGCTGTCGGGCTGTGAAGATCATGGCCATAGTGCCACACTCTTTGTGGAAACAGCACTGTGTCTCGGGTAATAAACCCAGGTGGTCAGTCAGGCGGTTCAGCAACACTCGTGCAAGGATCTTGCCTGCGATGGAAAGCAGTGATATTCCTCTATGATTATCGCAGACTTGTTGATTCCCTTTCCTCTTGTAGAGGTGTATGATGGACACATCTTTCAGTTCCTAAGGAATGGATCCTTGATTCCAGAAAGATTGGAACAGCTGAGTGAGTTTGTTGACAAGCACTGCACCACCATCCTTATAGACCTCTGCTGGGATCGCATCAGATCCTGGGGCCTTGCCACTGGACAGCTGGCTGATGGCCTGTAGGGTTTCAGTCTTTGATGATGGGGCGTCCAGGCTGTGGTTGATATCCACCTGGGGCATTCTGTCGATCACCTCATTGTTGATGGAAGATAGGCATTTCAATACAGATTGGAAGTGCTCAGACCATCACTGTAGAATCAGAGTCTTCTCAGTGATGAGAGTTGCACCATCTGAGTCCAGTAGGGGGGAGCTCCCTGAGGGCTGAGGTCCGTACAAGGATCTGAGGGCTTCGTAGAACCGTTTAGCATCGTTTCTATCAACAAACTTCTGAATTTCATCTGTTTTGGTACTCAACCAGGAGTCCTGCATCTTACAAAACTTGCTCTGTATGGTCTTGCGAGTGTTGTTGAAGGCATTTTTCTTAGCTGTTGATGATGGGTCATTCTGATAAACATGGTGAAGGTGGTGCTTTTCACCAAGTAGGGCCTTGATCTCTGACATTTTTGTCAAACCGGTCCTGCTGTTTCCTGTGTGAGGTTCCAAGAACTTTTAGTGCAGAAGAGTGCACAATATCCCGAAAACATTCCCAGTCCTTCTCAGCATTTCCCTCTAATTTCAGCTCTGAGAGTGGGTTGTCAAGATCTTCTGCTAGTGAAGCTGCTGTGTTGGGGTTCCTCAGTTTACTGATGTTGATCCGTTTCATTACAGCTTTGTTTCCCTGCAGATGTGTCTTTGACTTGATGTGAAAGCTTAATTTGGACATGATGGATTCTATGGTCAGTCCAACAGTCAGCGTTCGGCATGGCCTTGGTCACCCTTACATTCTGTCTTTCTTTCCTCCACACAATCAGATAATCAATAAGACACCAGTGCTTGGAGCATGGGTGCATCCAGGATGTCTTTGTGCGAGTGGGCAGGCGAAAGATGCTATTGGAGCCATATTTATGGCTGTTTGCAGCACCCTGAAGTCACATGACCATGATTTACAATTTTTTTGCCCAGGAAACTGATGTTTATTTGTGATTTCTGGGGGGAGGGGGGGGAAACACCTCCATAGCAAAGGTTTGCCTAACAACTGCAGCATTCACTTTATGTAGAAGTCTTTAGCGACTACTACAAAAAAAGGTGTAAAATTGGGTCTGGTCATGTAGTGTCTCACTTTACGACTGTCATGGCTTACTACCATAATTGTGGGGCTCAATTATAGTCATAAGTGGAATAACATAAGTAACCAGTGAAATAGCTTGTCTTCAGAAATGATGAGTACTCCATCACTGGAGCTTTTTAAGAAGAGACTAGACATAGTTTATGTCCTCCTGCTTCAGCAGGGGGCTGGACTAGAAGACCTCCAAGGTCTATTCTATTCTATTCTATTCTATTCTATTCTATTCTATTCTATTCTATTCTATTCTATTCTATTCTATTCCATTCCATTCCATTCCATTCCATTCCATTCCATTGAAGACTACCTATATGTCAAACATTTTAAATGCTATCTAGAAGATTTTCAACTCCACAAATTAAATCACATTTAAAATAGCAAAGTGTGAGTACTCAAAAAGTATTTGGATTTGGATCAAAATGTCACACCACGATGTACATCGTCATGATGTAATAAAGATGTTGAGACTCTAAAAAGAGTGCAGAGAAGAGCAACCAAGATGATTAGGGGAATGGAGGCTAAAACATATAATGAATGAAAGCTGGAATTGGGTATGTCTACTTTAATGAAAAGAAGGACTAGGGGAAATATGATAGCAGTCTTCCAACATTTGAGGGGCTATCACAAAGAAGAGGGAGTCAAGCTATGCTCCAAAGCACTGAGAGCAGGACAAGAAACAATGGGTAGCAACTAATCAAGGAGAGAATTTCCTGACAGTGAGAACAATTAACCAGAGGAACAGCTTGCCTCTAGAAGTTGTGGGTACTTCATCACTGGAGGCTTTTAAGAAGAGATTGGACAACTATCTCTCTGAAATGGTATAGCCCCCTGAGCAGGGGGTTGGACTAGTGTTGGGATTCAGCCGGTTCTCTCCGGATCAGGTGAACCGGTAGCGCTGACTGCAAGAGGCTCCGCCCACCCACCCAGATGTAATGAACGAGCACTAAGCATGCACAGAAGGCCGTGTGCATGCACAGAGGAGGTACATGTGAATGAAGCATGTGAGCGCACACACGCTCTCATTTGGAAACCGGTAAGGAAGTTAAGTGAATCCCTGGGTTTGACTAAAAGACATACAAGATGCCTTCCAATTCTGTTATTCAGTTCAATTTTGATATATAGAATTCCTTTATAAGACAATTCCTTTCACAAAATTAGGCTAGGAACATTTTGGGCACATCAGAGTAAACTCAACAGTCACAAAAGAAATGAATTTCAATGTTCCTCTTCAAATTAAAAGTTAAGTCTTTCTTAAAAGTGCACTTAAAAATCCTGGAAGGCCCCAAAGCATATATTCCAATAGAGAGATGTCCCTGAGGATAGGCTCCGAAACTTTGGAAGAGTAAACCTAAGCATAGTACATAAAATAATCTGCTACAATGTCCTACCAGCCAATGAATACTTCAGCTTCAACCAAAACAATACAAGAGCACACAATAGATACAAACTCATGGTAAACCTCTCCAAACTCGATTGCAGAAAATACGACTTCAGTAGCAGAATGGTCAATGCCTGGAGTGCACTACCTGACTCTGTGGTTTCTTCCCCAAATCCCCAAAACTTTAATCTTAGACTGTCTACTGTTGACCTCACCCCATTCCTAAAGAGATCTGTAAGGGGCGTACATAAGCGCACCAGTGTGCCTACCATCCCTGTCCTAATGTTTTCTTTTATTTGTATCCTTTTCATGTATTTATAATTATGTTTACACTTGTATCTGTCATAAAATACATGCTTGATGAAATCAATCAATCAATCAAATCAATCAAATCAAATCAAATCAAATCAAATCAATCAATCAATCAATCAATCAATCTCTGGTCCCAGTGACCAACCCAGATTGGATCTTGCAACAACAACAACAAAAATTGATTGCAAAGGAGAGGGCCAGAAGATATCATTTTCTATGGTTTACAAAAGGACAAGTAAGAATTCAATTTATTTATACCACTCATCAGAATGGGATATAGTGTAGAGTTAGTTATACCAATCGGAAATGTTAAAGTTCTGTACAGATTACTTTCTCAACCAATGTACTATGAATACAACATTGTGGAAATTTGGAGCAATTATGATCTAAAAATTGCTAGGGGAGGTTAAGAACCTCCTTATTACAAGATAACTACTGCTGATCATCCAAAGTGAGTTTAGCAAATTTATCAATTTGAGTTAGCAAACTTGACAGAATTATAGCGAGTATACCTCAGAGATCTTTAGAAACTCTTCATGCCATTACCTAAGGTCAGAAACATTAGCATGTTGCAACAAAAGCAATGAAGAGCTGCATCTAATTCTATTTTCAACGTGGATTATGTTCACCAGCTGAATTGGTTAATGGAGAACATTTTGTTATATGTTAAATGTTACAAATGAAACATTAAACTTTTGAAATGTGCTTGAAGATGAGTAGCTCGGGATGGTAGTTAAGCTGTTGGTGTGAGCTCTGAGCTTGGCGATTTGGTTGCAAACATTTCATCACTGTTCGAGTAGACATCGTCAGTGCATTTTGAATTGTGCTTGTCTGTCAAAACACAGGTCTTTAAATACCTTGATATTTAATATAAAAATGTAATAATAATAATAATAAAAAAGTAGTGTGAGGGGGGAAGGTGTCTATGTGTCAGATGTCACCCCCACATTGGGCTCAAGTTCCACCTCGTCTCACAGTTTGGCTCTCTCAGTTTTGTTTTGTTTTTTCCAGTTTTTTCAACTTACTTTCTGCCTCGGGTTGAATTAAAAGTCCCGCCGTATTTCTTCCGATTAAGGATGAGAGCCGCAATTTCTGGCACGTAGCGCGCAAACATTGCCTACATGCATGAAAGAAAAGCAAAACAAAAAAAGAAAAGAAAAGAAAAAAAGAAAAGAAAAGAAAAATAGCATGCAGAGTATTGTGCCGCACCAAAGGCAGCAGAGTGCCTTGGAATACTTACTTTCTTCCACTAACCGCACTATAGGAACCACCATATTTCTTGCGGTTTCCTATTAACTCTATGATTTCAGGGACGTAACTGGCAAACATGGCCTAAGGAAGAAGACAGGAGACAGAGAAAAGACTAAAAAGAGAGGTCAAAGGAAGGGGAGGGGCCGATGAGTTTTATAAGAAGATACATCATCCTTACGATCTGAAAATGCAAGGCATAGGCCCTAATCGAGCGCCTTTCCTCCAAAAATAAAAACAAGGGAAAAAAAAAGATCGCAAAAAGTTTTCATCTCAAAACAAGAATGTCAAATGTCAGGAGTTTTTTTTTGTAAAGAGGGAAACACGGCTCGGCTACAGAAAACAGTCAAAAGAGGGAGACAGGAATGAAAAAAAAATGATGCAAAAAAAGGGGGAAAAACAAAAACCAAGAACAAGAACAAAATTGAGTCAAAGTGACATTGAAGGGATAAAACAGTGCCGTGGCTAGTATTTTCGGAAAGCGGGGTGAGTGGAATTTTTCAAATGTTTACTGTCCAAAACTCCCCGCAAAGCCGTATTTCTGATGCTTGCATTATTATGAGTATTTTAGACAAGACAGGGGAGAGGTTTTTTTCACCTCATGTCAATGGTTTACAAAATAAAAGCAGAGTGGATTTTCTGCACAATGAGAATGAACATGATGTAAAGTTGTTTGTTTTTTAAGTTCATCTTTTTTAAAAGACGGGTAAGAAAATGTAAGGATGTAAAAGGAAAAAAAAGGCAACGAGGAGGGAAAAAAATGCATTCTGCCATGTTTTGTCCAACAAACAGTTTGCTTGTGGCTGGGATGCCTCGAAGAGCTGCTGCCACTACCGATCTACCTTTTTGGCAAGGGAAGAAAAAGTGCACAAAAAGGTTTGAGATAAAATCACTAAAACGAGAGGTGTGCCTGTCTATATATGTACACCTTTGTTACTTTTAGGGCTGTAAATACAGGGGGGTTCCAACCCTGGTAACTTTACAACTTGTGGAGTTCAACTCCCAGAATTCCTCGCCCATCCATGCTGGCCGAGAAATTCTGGGACTTGAAGTCCACAAGTCGTAAAGTTGCCAAAATTGGACACCTCTGCTGTAAATATACAAGCTTACAGACATACAGTAGAGGCCAAAATTGTGGAAACCTTTTGGGAAAAGTGTATTTTCTAAAACTAGCTAATAACATATTCTTTTGGAGTAGTATCATAAAATTATATATCAACGGAAAGATAATTGAATCAAGAATGAAATGCAATAACTTTTATGAAGGTTTTACTATTAGAACAGCAGTTACAGTATAAAGAAGAAAAGAAACACAGAGAAAAAAGAGCCTTGATAGTACAGTGGTCTAAGCACCCTGTTATTAACACAGCTGCCTGCAATTTCTGCTGGTTCGAATCTCTCCAAGGCTCAAGGTTGACTCAGCCTTCCATCCTTTCTAAGGTAGGTGAAATGAGGACCCAGTTTGTGGGGGCAATAAGCTGACTTTGTATAAAATATACAAAAGAATGAAGGCTATTGCTTAACGCATTGTAAGCTGCCCTGAGTCTCCGGAGAAGGGCGGCATATAAATCAAATTAAAAAAAAAATGAGATATACAAAAATTATCACCATGTCAGTTAATACTTAGTTGGGTAACCTTTAGCATGAATGACGGCCTTACAACATCTTCCCATAGAGTGGACCAAGTCTTTTAGTTCTGCAGCTGTTCTAATGTGAAACCAAGATTGAATGATGGTTTCTATTAACTGGGTTTTATTGCTGGGTCGCTTCTGACTAACAAGTTTCTTTAGTCGGCTCCATAGATTTTCAATTGGGTTAAGGTCTGGGCTATTTCCCAGGCCATTCGAACAGTCAAATAGGATTATCTTGAAACTCCAAAAGAAAAAGTGGTGTTATTAGCCATCAAACCTCAAAAATACACTTTTCCCAAAAGGTTTCTACAATTTTGACCACTACTGTAGATGGGTTTGCACATACACATACAGGCACATCTCTACACACACACATCTGGGGTTGAAGAAGTCACTTACCTTATACTTCAACCTGAACGCTGGTTGGTTTTGCTTTTCTAGGGCAAAATTGCAATGGCTACCAGAAATTTATTGCATTGAGAAAAAAAACAATAATTGGTAATTTGTTCAGGGACAATATCTATAAGGGGGTCCACTTTGTTCAGGATGTTCCTTCAGTATCCTGAGCACCACAGCTGGAGCATCTGCAAGGGCACCCAAAGAGTTAAGGTAGCAGTTGCCGCCATGCGATCCAAGCCCAGCTCCTTGGAGAAAGTGCATCTTACAGATTTTAATCCTCCAGAATAGCTGGGCTTCCTCTTCCTCTCCCAAAAATCTTTTTTTTTTCTTTCTTTCTTTCTCTCTCTCTCATAGGAGGCATTCTTTGCCGATCTGTTGGGAAATTTGTAATGACTGCTTATTTTAGCCTCATCCTTGGTTGCTATTTGGAAGGATGCGAACTCGCTTTTCCCACTAGCTGGAAAAATAGAAACCCCCGGCAACAGCTCTTTTAAGGAGGATCCTAAACCACAATGTTTGTTGGAATGTTGGGAAGGAACACAAAAGGGAAGGTCTTGAAACCGCAACTAATTTCACCTGGGCTGTTATCAGCAGTCCAACGTTAACCAACTAGGCACGGAGGCTGTGCACACTTTCAAAACAATTTCACTGGCGTAAGTCGGCCTTCAAGTCCAACCTCTCCCTGCTTTTCATTAAAAACTTAGTTCCTTTCCATTTTATTTTCCCGTTGCGCTTCAGCCGAGCTTCAGAAAAGTTAAGACTGCTTTAAGGAATGTGCTCATTAACATTAACACACCGAACCTTTGAAAGCAGTGGCACTTTTGCTCGGAAACCTGGAGCAGACGAGGTTGGTTTCGTTGTCACATTTTCTCCTGGGCTCAAATGTATGCACAGGTAGCCCTTGACTTATGACCACAATTGAGCCCCAAATTTCTGACGCTAAGCAAGGCAGTTGTTAAGTGTGTTTTGCCCTGTGGGACAATGTCTCCTGCCACAGCTGTTGAGCCAATCACTGCAGTTGTTAAGATAGTAACACAGTTGAGAAGTGAACCTGGTTTCCCCGTTGACTTTGCTAGTCAGAAGTTTACAAAAGGGGATCACATGACCCCCTGGGACACTGCGACGGTCATAAATATGAGTTGGTTGCCAAGTGTCCAAATTTTGATCACGTGACCATGGGGATGCTGCAATGGTTGTGTGAAAAATGGTCCTAAGTCACTTTTTTCAGTGACATTCTTGTAACTCATTAAATGAACTGTTGTAAACCGAGGACTACCTGTATTGGATGTAGAACTGCTAAGTTGATAACTAAGGCAGTGATCTGAGAAACCCAGTACATTGAACAAGTTGGGATACCGTGCAAGGGAGATTCAAATGACTGTCTCTTTGTATTAACAAATTTGTATTTTGTCATTTTTAATTCCTCCAAAAATTAGATTTAGTAGTCCTCAACTTACAACCCTTCATTTAGTGAAGTTACAACGACACTGAAAAGAGTGAGTTATGATGGTTTTTCACACACAGGACCAGCAGTGGGTTTCCAATATTGTTACCACCGGTTCGCCGCATGTGCGCATGCTTTCCCTGCATGCGGCCGGAATTCCACGCATGCGCTTTGCTTACTCGCGTGCCTTCCGTGCATGCGCCTGGCCTCAAAAACATGCCTAAATAGAACGGCATAGAGCCGGGGTGGGGGGGTGGGGGGCCCACCGGCGATCTCCGCTACCGGTTCACCTGAATCGGTACAAACCGGCTGAATACTACTTCTGCACAGGACCATTGCAGCATCCTCGTGGTCATGTGATCGAAATCTGGACAATTGGTGTGTTTTTAGGATAGTTGCGGTGCCCTGAGGTCACGTGATTATCGTTTGCAAACTTGCCTGAGAATCAAAGTCAACGAGAAAGTTGGATTCAGTTAACAACCGGGTTGCTAGCTTAACAACCATAGCAATTTGCTTAACAAGGGTAGTAGGAGAGGTTGTGAAACAGGACAAAACCCACTTAACAACCGTCGTGCTTAGCAATGGGCTCAACTGTCGTCGTAAGTGAAGGACGACCTATATTTTATTTCATTGGTAAGGTCGCAGGAGAATCAAACAACCCATTGCTACTCAACAGGCCAGTCTCATGAACAGAGGAGAGAAGCTGGGCTTGTTGTGAAGACCAAAGCAGGATCCCTGAAGGATTTTCAAAGTGTGCCCAGCCATCCTCCTCATTGCTTAAAGCTTTTAATTCTTCAAATGCTTCCTATCCTTACTATCTCTGCAAACATTAACATCCATAAATAGGCCATTGCCCTAGTTTAGTAACTAGTTCTTCAAAATGCAATGCAATGAGATATGTATTTTGAAGTCATAAGTTATGGTATAATTGTTACATTAAATATATATTTATATAAATAGGCAGAATATAACATAAATGTTTTACCAATCCCCCGAGGATGAAGAAAACCATGAAAAGACGACCAAGGGTAGTTTTTGCATAAACATCTCCATAGCCAACGGTGGACATAGTAACCATTAGCAAATAAACACATTCCCAATATGTAAGTGGTTGGTTATTTTGGAAGTTTTCCCATGGATCCCCTGAGTTCTCCACCTATAACGAAAGGACAACAGCAAATTAAATGCATCATTGTCTGCAATGCGATGCTCCCATTCACAAACTTATTAGTACATAATTAGTAACTTCAGGGAGGAAAAAGTGCAACGCAATTATGATCTCATTGAAAACGATCGAAGCCAAATTCTGTTTTTTGCCAGGGAATATCAGTAACACCTCATACAGCTCTAATGAAGTGGAGCAATTTTAACCTTAACAATTCAATGGACTGTGATAAAACAAGTCATTTTCCTTATATCAAATCAGTTAGGTTATATAGGTGGTTGGCATGTTCCAAATACAGAATCCTGTCGAGGAAAAAAAAGTTGGAAATCATCCTAAAATACTGTATTTTTCGGAGTATAAGATGCACCTTAGTTTTTAGGGAAGAAAATAAGTGAGTGGATTGGCCTCCCGGAATACCCTTAATCAGCTGTGCCCAGAGGTGAATTTTAGCAAAAGGTTTGTTGGTTGTGAGCTCTGTGCCTTCCTTTTTTTCCTGCCTCTGAAACTTCTGAAACTGTTTCAGAATCAGAAAAAAACTTTTTTCCTGCCTCTGAAAGCCTCCAAAACAAAGCTTCAGAAAAAAAGCCTCTGAAGCTCTGTTTCTGAGGCTTTTTTTCTGAAGCTGTTTGGAGGCTTTTTTTTTTCTGAAGCTTCGTTTATGACAATTAACCACTGGAACAGCTTGCCTTCAGAAGCTGTGGGTGCTCCATCACTGGAGGTTTTTAAGAAGCGATTGGACAGCCATTTGTCTGGAATGATATAGGGCCCTGATGGCGAACCTATGGCACGCGGAGCCATATCTGTGGGCACACGAGCGTTGTCCTAGCTGAGCTCCAGCGTGCATGTGTATGCCAGCCAGCTGATCTTTGGGCCTTTTGGGCCCACCAGACATCGGGAAACGGGCCGTTTCTGGCCTCTGGAGGGACTCCGGGGGGGGGGAGGTGGGAAAGGCCGTTTTCACTCTTCCCAGGCTCCAAGAAAGCCTCTGGAGCCTGGGGAGGGCGAAAAACAGGCCTACCAGGCCCACCAGTAAATCTTTTTGCTGTCGTGTGCCAAAAGTGGGGGGAGCGCGGGGGGTCGCATGCAGGGGGCGGGGCGCAGGGAGGCATTGAATTATGGTGTGGGCACGCATGCACGTGACCCCTGCCATGCTCCTGTTTTTGGCACATGATGGCAAAAAGGTTAGCCATCACTGATATAGGGTCTCCTGCCTGAGCACGGAGCTGGACTAGAAGACCTCCAAGGTCCTTCCAACCCTATTATTTTATGTTCTCTGTTTTTGGGTGGTCCACCTACTGTAATCCTATCCACAAAATTTAGTGCGAAACTACTCTTGGAAATAGTCACCAAGACTCACACAATTCCTCCCTATTATAGCAGCAAGTAGCTACCACAATAACTGTCACTCAAGATGAAATGTCACAAAAGAGAAAAATGTGAATTGATTCCCCCCAAATCAGGAATCTGGTAGGATCTATTTCTAAAGAGTAGTTCCAAAATATATTGGAAATCTAATCCTTAAAGAAGGAGAGGATGTGTTAAGTTATTTTAATTTAAGCAGGCAACAGTCTACACTGATCTTCAGGAGAAAATGAGCATTGTGTACATCCATAGATTGTGAGTCTTAGTAATATATAACATTCTTCATTTTTTTACAAGAAATTGTCTTGTATTTGCTACCACATTTTATTTTATTTTATTTTGTTTTGTTTCTAAACCCACACTGCCACATAGTGGCTTGTTGTGGTTATTGTCAAATTCAGTAAAAGTTCTCCAGAATCTCAAAATTAGACCCCAAAATTCATAGCTTTCTCTTCCAGTTTCAAACAAAGCAGTTGACAAAATCTGGTGGTTTTTTTCATGCTGTTTTCTCCTTTTCTCCTCTCGGAAGAATTTCTCAGTGAGAGACAAGATTTACTAATAATATTTAAAAGAACCCAGGAATCCTGCATTAAAAATCTGAAAAATGACATGCTGTATGACTGAGGGGAATTCTCCATTACGGTGTTTCTCAACCTCAGCCATTTTAAGCTACAGGGACTTCCAAAACTCCCATAATTCCCCAGCCATGCATGATGGCTAAGGAATTCTGGGAGTTGAAGTCCTCGTAGTTTAAAATTCCTGAGATTGAGAAATCCTTGATCTATTACTTTTATTCTGAACAGCAACACATCTGGAGTTGCTTCACTAGATTAAGCCACCAGCCTCTTTGCGAAACGTGTTTCCGCTGAAAACGAAGAAGGAATACATGGTGCATTTTTTAAAAAAGAAAAATGATCCATAGCCGGATTAGCTCATAATAATTCTAACGCTCCCCAAATAAGCCTTTTTGAGCATACTTACCAAATGTATAAATCCAGCTGCTGTCAGCCATGTGCTAATAAATATCGAGCACAGATTCACTAACTTGATGGAATTACTGGTTAAAAGAAAGAGAGAAAATCAAACAAATTCTTCTCAGAGGGTTTTTTTTTTTTAAACCCAAACATTCTCTAGCTTTTTCAAACCTTCCTTCCTGAAAATCCACAAACTTTTTCTTTCAAGTAACAGTTTCTCAGCATAAAAGAATCCTATGGGTTCAACGTGTCTTTCAATAATCAAAGGATATCCATAAAATAGGAAACTGTTGAAAATCAAAAGAAATGAATGATTTACGGGTGGCAAAAAAAATGTGTTTATGAGTGAATGACAAGCATTCACCCTCACTAGGAAGGAGACGGTGTAAAATTTATTTATTTATTTATTTATTTATTTATTTATTTATTTATTTATTTATTTAATTTGTATACCGCCCTTCTCCCGGAAGGGACTCAGGGCGGTGAACAGCCAAAATTAAAAAACATACAAATGCAAAAGTTAAGATAATTCAAAGAATTAAATCACTGGCTACCCAATTTAAAACCCCAAATCCATAAAATTTAAAATCCCAATTAAAAACCATTTAGGCTAGGCCGGCTTGATGAAATAAAAACGTCTTCAGGGCTTTACGGAAGGTCCGGAGGTCCGGGATCAATCGTATTCCAGGCGGCAGCTCATTCCACAGGGCGGGTGCCCCCACAGAGAAGGCTCTCCCCCTGGGGGCTGCCAGCCGACATTGCGTGACCAACGGCACCCCGAGGAGGCCCTCTCTGTGAGAGCATATTGGCTGGTGGGAGGTTATTGGTAGCAGCAGGCGGTCTCGCAAATACCCTGGCCCTAAGCCATGGAGCGCTTTAAAGATGAGAACCAACACCTTAAAGCGCACCCGGAAGACCACCGGGAGCCAATGCAGCTCGCGCAGGAGAGGTGTTACGTGGGAGCGCCACGTCGCTCCCATAATCACCCGCGCGGCCGCATTCTGCTACCGGATTACAAATGTGAGTGTGCCTCTTCTGCGCATGCGCAGACCCTTCTGTGCATACACAGAGGGTCAAAAACGGGACATCATGACATCCGGGTGGGTGGGCAGAGCATCCTGTCGCCGGCCTTACCGGATCGCGCGAGCCAGATAGAGCCAGCTGGATTTCACCGCTGGAAGGAAATCTACTTTTTCACAGCTAAGTGGAAGCACCACTTCCACTTAGGTCAGTCTTGGCTCATCTTGAAAAACCAAATGGAGTTGGACCGTTAGGATGGGAGACCACCAGGAAATCTCAGGTTAGATGGGAATTCAGTTTCAAAACAAAGTCCCCACAAGATGCCATGGAAATTGGCTCCTGTGTTATTGCCATGAAAAATATATGGATATTTTCTATATGGTGGGAACTCTGAGAGGGATGGACTTGGTGGACAACGAAGAAGCCTAGGATGGCCGTCTTTACAGAAATTTAGGAAAAAAATAATGAAAAGAAGGCAATGGCCATCCGCCTCATTGTGTTGTCTGAATGGAGGCAATACAGGTAAGTCAACTTACGACAGTTCACTGTTGTGGTTATTGTCAAATTCAGTAAAAGTTCTCCCCTGCCTTTGACAATTAGTTCTCTGGCAGCATTCCAAGGAAATGACAATCATTCACAGCCGTTTGAATTAAAGAGGTTTGCCGGGATTAAGTTTGTGCTGTTTACTTTCTAAGGAAGCTTAGGTCAGAACATATACTATGTCCACAGCATTTTGCTGGTCTACAAATTTAGTCACTATGTCAAAGGATGGGTATATAGGAAGTCCTCAACTTACAATCACAGTTGAGCCCAAAAACCTATGCTGTTAAGTGAGAAATTTGTAAAGTGAGTTTTGTCCCATTTTATGACTTTTCTCCCCACATGGGTTAAGTGAATCACTGCAATATTAGTAACACGGTGGTTAAGTGAATTTGGTTCCCCCATGGACTTTGCTTGTCAGAAGGTCGTAAAAGGGGATCACATGACTCCGGGCCACTGCAACCGTCATAAGTGTGAGTCAGTTGTCAAGCATCCGAATGCAAATCACGTGACCATGGGGATGCTGCAACGGTTGTTAAGCGTGAAAAATGATCATAAGTCACTTTTTCTAGTGTCGTCGTAACTTCGAACGGCCACTAAATGAACTGTTACAAGTCGAGGACTTCCTGAATATGTAAATGAGTATTTTTGATCCTCATTATTTAATAATTATTGTATCTGATTTATGAAAAGAAATGTTCCATCGTGAAATGAAAACTGATTATTCTTTTGTTTTTTTTCAATAGCTCTGTTTGATTGTTTTTAAGTAAGCCAGGATTATTCAGAATGGCTTTCCTGACTTTAAAGGAGAAGATTTGTGTTTTGTCTTTTCAGCCCCAATTCTAAAAATAGGTGGATTAATCGCCATTTTTTTCCTTCCTTTTAAGCTGTCAGAGACATCTGTGCTGTCCCTAATTCTGCTTGAGCCCAGCCTAAACCCCTAAAGTTTTAGTGAATCCTCATTTAATTCAGGAAAGGATAGAGCATAGTGAGGGGATAAATATATGTAAGAAGTCAAAATGAAAGGGTGGGGTGGGGAAAATCCACCTATTTGTAGAAACTGCCTGCTGGAAAAAAAAATGTATGTGTCAATAGGATTCAAATACACACAATAATTCAGAGAATTGTACAGATTATTATATAATTGAAGTTTTTCTTCTTAGGACCGATGGACAAACAGCTAGGGAAAAAGTAATGAACGTCATTTTTATATATGATAAACACAGCGAGATTATTTTATGCACAAGAGATGGAAAGATTTGGCAATGTCTACAACGGAAAAGTGATTGGTGAAGATGATGGTGTCAGACCTGGAAGCCATATTTACATTGGATCTTCAGACCTGCCACATTTAGTGCTGTGGGAAACTGGGAGGGGGGATTGTATGGAGCAGGGGTGATATATATAGTCATAATAACATTCCTTTCTCAGAGAGTCAAGGACATCTTGCCCTGCACCTGGAGGGCTGGAAGTGGGAGGTATCTCCAGTTGGGATGGTGCTTTGATTGGACCATGTGATGGACATGTGGGTGTTGGGCAGGGACTTGGACTTTTCTCTGGGTGGGGAAAACCTGGAAGCTTTCAGATTCAGATTTTCCCAGATGTGCTGATATGACACCTATAATAAAGTGGAACTTCAAGGGAACTCAAGCCTCGGAGTTTTCTTTCGTTGGGGGTGTTACTTGGAACCCTGACAGATGGGACTTGCTGAGATGACCAACCTGACTTCTTTGATTTAGAGAAAAGACAATATTTACATTTATTACTGACTGGAAACCCCTTCTGGACTTTTTGCGTAAAAAAAAAAGAGGGGGAAAGATTTCCGGTTTTGACTATTAGAGGAGATGTATTACAGAGATATATTACAGATTGAAGGAGATATATTATAAAAATATATGTATGTATTATAAAGAGATAGGTTTAAGTTTAGAGAAAGAGGTAAATTTATAATTGTGCTTATAACAGCTATAAAGAAGATTTTCCTCTTGGTTTTTAAAACTTCTAATAATATGTTTGTGTGTGTATGCACAGGCACATTAATAGATTCAAATCCTAAAATAATAGAATTAGAATTATTAGGACTCTATGAATCCTTGGAAGCAAATTTACTTGATAGAAGAAGGGTTATTTTTTTTAAAAAAAATATTTATTACATTTATTTGCAAATGAGCCATTGGACAGTTTTTCTGTCTTAAGTCTTGTTACTTAATCAATGCAAATGTCATTTATCCGACCAAGGTTATATGTATATGGATTTGAGTCCATTGTATGTTCATCCAGCAAATAATTAATCCATGAATGCCACTGAGGCGATAGAAGGACTGAATTAATACTTGGATTTACTTCAACTGTAATCCTATATACGTTTAATTTAGAGGGCTGTGTTTTTTCTTAGAATAAGCATACTTTCTTCCTTTTTACTATCAAATGTCCATTATTAGGACAGAAGAATTAAACAGTATACGATCATTAATTCATCATTGCAAGTAGAAATTGCAGCAAAAACAATTCAAATTTTGGTTCACATTTGAAAATGAGTACTAATCATATTGTCTGAATCTTGTCCATTTAATTCCTGAAGAACAGTGTATTTAGCCTTTATACAACAGACAAATCTATCTATCTATCTATCTATCTATCTATCTATCTATCTATCTATCTATCTATCTATCTATCTCTATCCATCTATCCATCCATCCATCCATCATCTATGCTCTCTACCTATTATCTATCTATCTATCTATCTATCTATCTATCTATCTATCTATCTATCTAATCCTTCTGTCTGTCTGCAATCTATCATCTGTCTATCTATCTATCTATCTATCTATCTATCTATCTATCTATCTATCTAATCTTTCTGTCTATCTACAATCTCTATCTATCTATCTATCTATCTATCTATCTATCTATCTATCTATCTAACCTTTCTGTCTGTCTACAATATCTATCTATCTATCTATCTATCTATCTATCTATCTATCTATCTATCTATCTATCTAATCTTTCTGTCCGTCTACAATATCTATCTATCTATCTATCTATCTATCTATCTATCTATCTACCTACCTACATACCTACCTACCTATCTATCTCTATCTCTATTTTATCTATGTATATTGTGGCCTTACCTTGTTTTAAGAATGTTCAGAAACTGTAAGATTTCTGAGAACTGAATCAGCCTAAGAGCTCGCAAAAATCTTAAACCTGTAATTCAAACAGAAAAAGAGAGAGAAAGAAGTCAAAAAAAAATCCACTGTACATTATTAAAGGTATTCTTTTATTAAGAATGTTTATTGTGTCATGAAATACTTGAACCGTAGAGCTTCTCACAGGAGTAAAGTTATATTAGCTACATAATACACCTACATAAAAAAGATTAATAGTTAGGAAAATAATAATAGTTTTCATATCACACTGGAAATGAAGTCACCCACTGAAAATTCAGCATTCCTTGATACAAACCTGGGAAAAGTCATTTTTTCTCTTGTGTAATGTGTCAGATCATTCTCATATCTATTAAATATACATGTCCGAGACTGGTGACCTAATATTGCTTGCAATGTGCCATTTCATGAGAAATTCCCTGAAAAGGAGTCTAGGACAACTCGCCACAGCCAACTCAGCATGGACAACTTGCCATTGGACAACTCTCTGCGATCAATTCACTGGGGGACAGTTCAATGCAGGATTAGATCCTTTTATTATTCATCAAAGCTTTAGAAAAGCTAGTAGTCATATGCGTTATTTCCTTTGATGCAAGAGATAAAATGATTTTGACATAAATTTCATCAACAAAAATAAACTTCACTGAACCCCATGGTGAGTTGTCCTGTGGTGTGTTGTCCCATGGCGAGATGTCTGTGGTGAGTGCATTGACTGTGGCGAGTTGGCCACAGCAGGTTGGTTGTGGTGGCAGATTTTTCTATTCCGTCTAAAAAGAGGGCATTGATAAAATGACCTTCCCTTCCTATAGCATCAAATTGAATCAAATTGGATTGGATTGAATTCAATACTTTATTTGGCCAAGTGTGTTTTAGCCAACAAGGAATTTGTCTCCAGTACACTGGATGCTTCTATACCAGAGACAAATTCCTTGTGTGTCTAATCACACTTGCTCAATAAAATTGTCAGCGTTCCAGCACTGACATATGAAAGGAGAGAAGAAGCTTGAACTTTTGCCTACTTAATTCCTTTGAAGATTCTGTTTCCTCGGAGATGGGAGGAGGGGGGACATTCCTGTGATCTGACGGAGATGGGATGAGGAGAGTGGCTTGGAAGATAGCCAATGAGACGCAGAGAATTGGGGATTGGAAAGGGAGGGCTTGGGGGGCAAAGGTCAGTGCTGACCGCGAAAGAGCCAGGGACAGATCACTATGCTCAATAAAGAGAAAATTTCCTCAAAGATCGGCAGTTTGGAAATTCATTTATTTTGAGATAGCATCAAAACCTGACAAAAGTATTCAATTCAGTTCAGTTCAGTTTAGTTCAGTTCAATTCAATTGATGTGTGTGCTTTAATTTTCCCTTCTCCTTCTGAAACGTCCTGTTAGGGTACACATCAATACTTTGGACAGAAACGAGAAATAGTTGTATTTCCTATACGGGCCCAGCTGCATTTGTATGTCTCTAGATGACGATGCTGTAGGAAGGAAGGTCATTTTATTACACTAAAAGCAATATACCGTCTACCATTTTAACATAAATAAATGCCCTGAAAACCAACAAACAAATAAACAATACAGCACATGTTGGATTTTTGGAAGATTTCAGAAAGATTTCCCAAAGAGGTATTTGTATCATCATTATTTTATCACATTCCTCTAGGTTTTTATGGAAGACCAGAAGTAGCTACTTACTTGTATCCCTCATATATATATATATATATATATATATATATATATATATATATATATATATATATATATATATATATATATATATATATATTTCTTTGCAACTATGTACCAGGGCTGGGTTCTACTTATCTTTACTACTGGTTCGCAATGGGATCGCGCATGCGCCTAGCTTCTGCGCATGTGCAGATTGCTTCTGATGATGTCAGGGTCAGTGGGAAGAGCCTCCTGCCAGTTTTACTACCGGTTCTATAGAACCGGTTCGAACTGGGGGCAACCCACCACTGCTATGTATATAATGGCAGCGAAGTCCCCGTCACTATCTAAACTAGCTTATCTTACAATATGGAAAGACGAACCAGTTTGCTATATTCAGGATAGAATAGTGATGTAAAATAACAATATCAGTGCAGGAAACTGACATATACTTAACAGGAGTTTAAATTTTTCAAACAGAACACAACTGCTGTTATTCTGTGGAATAACCCAGAATGATAACCTATCTTGACCAAGAAGTAGTTTATTTTCATTATAATCAGTAAAGATTAAATGAATACTTGTCCTAATTCATATTCTAGAACAAATCGTTTTGTTTTAAAGCGTATTCACTTAGAAAATTCCGATTTGTTGTTTAATTAAAAAATATCTTTCACTTGTGTGTGTTTGTGTTATTTCTGGATAACAATGGTCTAAGAAGGAAAGGTCATTTTATGGTACTAAAGCAATATACCATTTACCATTTTAAGCTAAATAAACACACACAAAATAAATACACAAACATAACAAAAACTGGGAAAGGTGTATCGGAAAAAAATTCTGAAGGACAATGATTTTTCAAAAAAAAATGCAGTATCTAACCAATTACTTTTATAAAAATGATGTTAACATCAAATATAAGATGTAGAGAGAGGCTGAAAAAGAGACACACAGATAAACAGAAACACAATTAAAATTCTGAATAATGGAAAATGAAAACAAAGATTTTCTAACACAGAGACACACACGCAAACAAACCAACAACAGGCAGCGTAACCTAGTCCTAGAATGATTTTCTGCAGTGTGAAAAAATGCAGAAGCAATCAGAAAGTGTAAAGTACAGGTATAATATAAAAAACATAAATCATGAGAAATAGAATGTAAATTAGAAATATAATCAGGGCAAATTTTGAACAGCGCTGTAAGCCTGTGGACAGGACTTTTTGACTCCTCCTTTAAAATAAGGACAAGTCAAACTAGGGATATTAGATAGAATTACAAGAGCCGAGGTGGCGCAGTGGTTAGAGTGCAGTACTGCAGCTACTTCAGCTGACTGCTAGTTCAGCAGATCAAATCTCACCGTCTCAAGGTTGACTCAGCTTTCCATCCTTCCAAGGTGGGTAAAATGAGGACCCAGAACGTTGGGGGCAATATGCTATTTAGTACACTGTCTTTGGTGTAAGCCGCCCAGAGTCCTTGAAGAGTGGGCGGCATAGAAATATGACTAATAAAATAAATAAATTACATAGAGTAGATAGAACATATTAGTTGGAAGGAACCTCAGAGGTCTTCTAGTCTAATTCTCTGCCTGTGGCAGGAGACCCTATACCAGTGATGGAGAACCTTTTCGGCACCGAGTGCCCAAACCAGAATGAGGTGTGCCAGAGCTCCGGAAATCCGAAGACCAACTGGCCAGTGCGTGCATCTGGTCTTTGGGTTTCTGGCATGTGCATCTGCGCTGGCCAGCTGATCTCCATGCATGCCAGAGGCCCTAAAACCTGAAGACTAGCTGGCCAGAGTGCATACGCATGCCGCCCACCTAGTCTTCAGGTTTCCGGTGCACTCATGGGCAACGGCCAGCTTATCTTCACCCATGCTGGAAACCCGAAATCCAGGTGGGTGGTGCGCACATGCACTCTGGCCAGCTGGTCTTCAGGTTTCCGGGGCTCTGGCACACATGAAGATCAGCTGGCTGGCATGCATGCGCCCACTGGAAACCAGAAGAGCAGCTGGTGACAGCATACGTGCCCACAGAGAAGGCTCTGTGTGCCACCTCTCCACACTTTCAACGTACTTCTTTATATTGTGGTTGACCAGAACTGGATACAGTAATCCAAATGTGGCCTCACCAATGCAGTATAAAGATCATCACCTCGTGTGATATTGAAACTATCCTCCATTGATAGGTGTAAGACTGCATGTGCTGTATTGGAAGCTGCAGCACATTGCTGGCTCAGAGTTAAATGGTATTTAAAGAGTTAAGTAGTCTACCAGCTCACTTAGATCCCTTTCACAGTTGCTGCTGTTCGATTCCAGATTAACAGAGTTGGAAAGGACCTGGTAAGTCATCTAGTCCACACACACACACACACACACACACACATACACACACACACACACACACCAAGCAGGAGACCCTACATCATTTCGGACAAAATGGCAGTCCAGTCTCTTCTTGAAAGCTTCCAGTGATGAAACACCCACAACTTCTGAAGGCAACTTCTGTTCCATTGGTTGATTGTCCTGTCAGAAAATTTCTCCTTATTTCTAGGTTGAATCTCTCCTTGATCAATTTCCACCCATTATTTCTTGTCTGGCCGACAGGTGCTTTAGAAAATAGCTTGACCCCCCTCCTTTCTGTGGCAGCCCCTCCAATATTGGAAGACTGCTCTCATGTCTCCCCTGGTCCTTCTCTTCACTAGACTAGCCATGCCCAGTTCCTGTAACAGTTCTTCATATGTTTTAGTCTCCAGTCCCCTAATCATCCTGGTTGCTCTTCTCTGCACTTTTTCTAAAGTCTCAACGTCTTTTTATAGTGTGGTTGAGCCATACCTTGAGAACACTTTGTATAAAGTTGCCTTAGCTGTAAATTTAAGCGAGGTCCAATCAGTAACCTGAACATTTCTTTAACTGTCTTACTTCTATGAAGCTTTTCCCATCACTCAAAGTTATGGGAGATCAAAAGCTGAACAGAGTCTCTATAAAGGAACCATAAATTTGTTTGCTATGACCATCAGCTTGTTTTTAATCAAGGCTGTCAATTTTTCTAGTAGATGCCAAGTATACAATTAGACTAATTAGAGAGTTTGCCTTTTAGAAAACAATTTAGATAAATAATACCGTGTTTCCGGTTGGTAGGGACAGAACAACATAAGGCTCATCAATTTCTACGGGATGAAAAACCTTACGGAAATGGAAAGTGATATCCATTTTTAATGCCAATAGAAGCATAGGAATTGGTAGTAATACAAGAGGGACAATTTGCATTCTGTTCATTTGTTTAAATGGATATCTTAAAGGTAAAGGTTCCCCTCGCACATATGTACTCATCGTTCCCGAATCTAGGGGTCGGTGCTCATCTCCGTTTCAAAGCCGAAGAGCCAGCGCTGTCTGAAGACGTCTCTGTGGTCATGTGGCCGGCATGACTAAATGCCAAAGGCACACGAATGTTGTTACCTTCCCACCAAAGGTGGTCCCTATTTTTCTATTCGCATTTTTTACGTGCTTTTGAACTGCTAGGTTTGCAGAAGCTGGGACAAGTAATGGGAGCTCACCCTGTTTCACAGCACTAGGGATTCAAACCGCTGAACTGCCAACCTTTCGATTGACATGCTCAGCGTCTTAGCCACTGAACCACTGTGTCCCTAAAATGAATATTTTACGAGGCCTTTAATATCGCAGGGATATTTCCAAAATAGTTTGGAAGTATTATACCCAAAGTTCTTTAGTCTTCGTTATTCTTTCCAAAACTATTTTTGGAAATATCCGTGCAATATTAAAGGCTTTATAAGATTATTCCATGTGCAATCTGCTGTGTGCATGGAAGGCTTCATCAATGCATAGAGTACCTGCTTTGGGATGGGCCATACCCAATCTGAAACACAATTTTTCACACCTTTTCATCTGTGCACAGAAAAACACGGGCTGTTCTGAACCAAACATGGACTGAAATGGGGCTTTGAGTGATTTGGGGGAAGAGGGAAATGTGGGGCAAAGGAGAAGAATGATAGTGACAGGATATGAGGGGAGAAGATGAATGGCAAGTCAGTTTCCTGGGCACAATCCATCAGCTCATCTTTCTTGATGTTCTCAGCTTCTTCTCTTTAGCTGTGGCACTGGCCCACCTGTTATCTTCTCAGTACCTTCCCTCTTCCCTTCCTTTCTCTGGGGAACAGGAGATATGCTACTCTAGACACCCAAAACATTTGAGGGGAGGGAAGGAAGTGAAAGGGGAATGAAAAAGCAGGGAAGATCAGGAACAAGGGAGTTGAGTGAACGTGCCATGTTGGTATCGTGAAGACTAGCTTTGATGCTCAACCTCAATGAACCTCTAGAGATCATTTTATCCGAAATCCAGAACAATCAAAAACATTCCAGGTTTCGTTTCTGCCAAACTAATGCAGAAGTTCTAGAATGAGAGCAAACTGGTTTTCTAATATCGTGCACATTTCTAACAACACCGTTTTTAAATTGAGGCTGTGGAGAATCCCAGAGAAATCACAGTTAGAAAGGAGAAGACCAAGGGTATATAAACTGAAGATGAAATTAAAGCAAAGAAGCTTGCTGGAGGAGAAAAAAAACTCACTTGCTTAGTTTTGAGGCTAATGGCTCAAAAATTGGCAAAGGTTTGTATCTACTGGGAAATCTCAGTGACACCTTAAATTTTATACTGGCTCTCAAGAATGAAGAGAAGGAAATTACATCCCTAAAATGTTTAACCGAGCAATCCATTTTAGCAAGGTTATTCTTATTAAAAAAAATAATGAAAAACAGTTTTACCGTTCTGTGTAGATTAATAATCACAGGTATTAAATGCAAGAAGGGAGAGGAAAGTCACGGAGGTAGTGTTAAAGAGAAGAAATATCGAAAGAAAGCTGATCACCTTTTAAAAAGAAGAGGATTACTTAAATGTTTAAATGATTCTCCATAAAAGAATAACACTTCTTTTTTAAGAAAGGATAATAGGAAAGAAGAGATGGGAGAAATAACATTTAAATAAAATACCATTTGTCTAATCTCGTTAAAATATCTCAGTAAAACTTTTTTCCCCTCCTTTCTGTTATTAAAAGAGAATCGTAATTAAATATTTTTCTTCAGCTTCACAAATTATGAATCCTTTGCTCCCAATTGATGTGGAAACCCTTCATATCTTGCAAATAAATCATTGCTTCAGAAAAGAGTCCCTCAGTCAGCTAAATGTTTCTTACCCCAGTGGTAGCCAATTCTGTAACAGGACCCCAGAGTCTGTCGAAAGGTATGTGGCTCTTCCTTCTCAAGGTTATTATGGCCAGATTTGACTCGGTATCCATTTTTAAATAAATCTCCATGGGACTTCTTTCGGCGAGGTTGAAAAGTTTCCGTGCGGCTACCCCCTGAAGGGATGTTGTAGACCAGCATCTTGCTGGGAATCATCACAACACAACTTGGAAGGATTGGCAAAACATTACTTCCTTCCGAGATTTAGGCTACCAAGACTCTGTTGTTCATCCCAAACCGTGTGGCAGACAAGTGAGATGATTCTGCATCTGACTTTATATCAAAAAATATTTCAGGATCGTTGGAGGAAAAGGCCTTTCTAACTCCTTCGCTCCTTCCACTCCCTAACCTCTGAAGAAGAGTGCCAAAAGCAGGACTGAGTTGTTGATGGAAAAACGGATCTTGTTTGATATCTACAATATCAGGGCTTAAAAGGCATTCCCTATCCGGATATTGTTATATAATCTTCTTTTCATACCCACTCCAAAATGTATCCTTCCAGCTGGAGAAATCAAAACAGATTAGCACTCTGAAGAAGGGAGATGAACGAGCCCACGATAAACAGTTATCTGGTTGTCCCAGAAAGAGCTTTATGGGTTTCTACAAAGGTCACATCTCGCCCTCACAGGTTTTTAATTTACACAAATTGAAGTTGACTTCCACTGTTTCACACTGAAAGAAAACTATAATATCCAGAATGTTTCAAGCTGTGGTGAGGCAAGGCACACAAGGCAAGATTTCAAAAAGGTTTCTATA
This sequence comes from Arizona elegans, assembly GCA_022577455.1. Taxonomy (NCBI): domain Eukaryota; kingdom Metazoa; phylum Chordata; class Lepidosauria; order Squamata; family Colubridae; genus Arizona; species Arizona elegans. Next base: position 92,364,834 of record JAKOOJ010000005.1, on the reverse strand, counting down.
ATCAGCCTTCGCAAAATTCCGATCTAAGGGCATCCCTCAGCCCACAGGCTGTAGAGAAGTCCTCTCACCTGCACATCTCCGGTATCTCAGAATCTGCTGCAGAAATTTGGGATGCAGATTCCAAAAATATAATTTTGGGCATTTGGGATGGAGCGTGAGGATTTTACAGAACGGGGATAAACAAGCCCTTTCTTTTCCAGCGATAGCCTGGAATCACCAAGACGGCTTCCCCAGTTTCTCCCAAGGACAGGTTGTCTCAACTTACTATAGTTACTATACTACAGTAGTGGCCAAAATTGTGGAACCCTTTTGGGAAAAGTGTATTTTTGAGGTTTGATGGCTAATAACACCACTTTTTTTTTTTTTTTTGAGTTTCAAGAGAATCCTATTCCACTGCTGGAATGGCCTGGGATTGAAAATCTATGGAGCAGACTAAAGAAACTTGTTAGTCAGAAGCGACCCAGCAATAAAACCCAGTTAATAGAAGCCATCATTCAATCTTGGTTTCACATTAGAACAGCTGCAGAACTAAAAGACTTGGTTCACTCCATGGGAAGACGTTGTAAGGCCATAATTCATGCTAAAGGTTACCCAACTATTGACTCACATGGTGATAAAAAATTTGTTTTTGCTTTAATTTATATGCCGCCCTTCTCCGGAGACTCAGGGCGGCTTACAATGTGTTAAGCAATAGCCTTCATACTTTTGTATATTTATACAAAATCAGCTTATTGCTCCCACAGTCTGGGTCCTCATTTCACCTACCTTTGAAAGGATGGAAGGCTGAGTCAACCTTGAGCCTGGTGAGATTTGAACTTGCAGTAATTGCAAGCAGCAGATGTTAATAACAGTGCTTTAGTTCACTGTACTACAGGCTCTTATTTTGTATATCTCTTTTTTCTATGGTGATATTTTTTGTATATTTCATTTTTTCTACGAGTTTCACTTTTCTTCTTTATACTGTAACTGCTGTTCTAATAGCAAATCCTTCATAAAAGTTATTGCATTACATTTTTGATTAAATTATCTTTCCATTGATATATACCGTATTTTTTGGAGTACAAGACACACCTTTTCCCCCCTAAAAGAGGGTGAAAATTTAGATGTGTCTTATACATCAAATGTAGCCCCGCCCAGCCTCTGAAATGGAGGTTTCAGAAGCTGAAAAATGCCTCTGAAAGGGAGATTTCAGAGGCTGGGAAAAAAAAAAAGCCTCTGAAATGGAAGTCTCAGAGGCTGAAAAAAGACTCTTAAAGGGAGGTTTCAGAGGCTGAAAAAAGCTAGTTTTGGAAAATATACTTTTCCCAAAAGGTTTCCACAATTTTGGCCACTACTTTCTATAGTTACTTACTATAGTTCATTTAGTGACTGTTTGAAGTTACAACAGCACTGAAAAACGTTACTTAGGACTGTTTTTCACACTTACTATGACTGTTGCAGCATCTCCATGGTCATGTGATCAAAATTCAGATGCTTGGCAACTGAGTCACATTTATGACGGTTGCAGTGTCCCAAGATCACTTGTAACCTTCTGGCAACCAGAAGACAATGGGTAAGCCAGATTCACTTAACAACTGTGACAAGAAAGGCCGCAAAATGAGGCAAAACATGCTAAACAACTGTCTCACTTAGCCACAGAAATGTTGGGTTCAAATGTGGTTGTAAATCCAGGACTACGTGTATTAAGAGTGAGATGTTATCCTTCATTATCTAAACTTTGTCCTAAAACTAAGAACAAAGAATTTTTTTTTTAATTTGATTTATATGCCGCCCTTCTCCGGAGACTCAGGGCGGCTTACAATGCGTTAAGCAATAGCCTTCATACTTTTGTATATTTATACAAAGTCAGCTTATTGCCCCCACAAACTGGATCCTCAATTTACCTACCTTAGAAAGGATGGAAGGCTGAGTCAACCTTGAGCCTTGGCGAGATTCAAATCTGCAGTAATTGCAGGCAGCTGGTCTTAATAACCAGCTTAATAACAGGGTGCCTTAGACTACTGTACTACCAAGACTCTTTCAGCCAAGATATTCAGGCTAGGACCTTTGTCGTGATTTTCCTATATGAACCCACTTATTTCATAAAAAGTGAGAACAGCTGCAAACTATGGTAGCTTCCAAAATCTATCACAAATTTTCCCGCAGTTCCACAACCGTTCAAGTATTCATTCCAGCTGCATCAAAAAACCTAGTTAATTCAGAGTTATTCACAGTAATTTCAGTCAGCAAACGTACAAAGGGGCTATAAAGCATTGTCTATGCTTGTACAATTACGTCAGTCTACGTTTTGACCTATGCTCCATTCATAAGATTATTTACCGAAACGTTCTACCTGTAAATGAATTCTTTAATTTCAACCATAGTAATACAAGGGCTATCAACAGATTTAAACTCAATGTAATTCGCTCTAATCTTAATTGTAGGAAATATGACTTCTGCAATGGAGTAGTAAACGTCTGGAACACTCTACCTGATCCTGTTAGTCTCTCAAATCCCCATACCTTTTACAGTAAACTGTCTACCGTGGACCTTTCATGTTTCTTAAGAGGTCCCTAAGGGGCCATGCATAAGCGCACCAGCGTGCCTACCGTCCCTGTCCTACTATTCCCAATTATATGTAATCATTCTATGTGTTTATGGCTGTTTCGCCTATTTATATCATTTTTTTGTGTGCCAAAAATTTTTCATGTGTCCATGTCTGTGTCTACTTGGTTACTTGTTTTCTTATTTGTTGACAAAATAATAATAATAATAATAATAATAATAATAATAATAATAATAATAATAATAATAATGCCATGACCGCATTGCTAAGATCATTCACTGGAAATTGTGCCAGAAGTTTGGATTTGAGTACAGCAAAAACCTCTGGGAACATCAGGTTGAGAAAGTTTTAGAGAATGAGAAACTCAAGATCTTGTGGGACTTTAGGATTCAGACTGACAGGCACTTGGTCCACAACACACCTGACATAACAATAGTTGAAAAGAAAAAGGTATGGTTCATTGACATTGCAATACCTGGTGATGCACGGATTGAAGATAAGCAGCAAGAAAAAATCACAAAGTACCGGGATTTGCAAATTGAAGTTGAGCGACTGTGGAAAAAGAAATCGTGTGTTGTCCCGATTGTAATTGGAGCCCTTGGAGCAATACCCAAAGGGCTACCCCGCTATTTAGAAATTTTAAATTTACCAAACTTGAACATTTTGACTCTACAAAAAACCACCTTACTTAGAACAGTTTACATCCTCCGACGATACCTTAACAGTTCCTAGGTCTTTGGTTAGGACTTGAACTGCTGAGCTATTAACCAGCCTCAAAGGCTGTGAATCTCATTACAGATTAACCAATAATAATAAAAATAATAATAATAATAATTAAAAAAAACTTAGCTATTCTTCTACTGAGTAACGAAGCCTTGGGGAAAACAGCAAGCCCTCCAATCTATTTTAGATTGTAGTTCTTCTGTGTAAGGTGGCAAGAGTTTTAATTTGTCAAGAAGGGGGAAAAAACCTTCATCCTAGTCTGAGTTTCACCTGTCAGTTGTGTATATTATAACTAAAGATGGCAAGAGGTTTGCACAAAAAGACAAAACTTATGGGACTTTTGAATAATGTTAACAAAAACAAAAGTTATTAAAAAAAAAAAAAAAAGCATCAACCCCAGGAGACAAAAGGAATACAACTAAAAAAATAATACCCAAAATGGATCCAAATGAAATCGGACAGATTTCATCTAAGTATCAGACAAATGCTGTCCATTTCTGATATATAAAACAAAACTATGGTAATTTATGCATTTCTTTTGTATCATGCTAAAGTAAAGACAAAGGTTCCCCTCGCACATATGTGCTAGCCATTCCTGACTCTAGGGGGCGGTGCTCATCTCCGTTTCAAAGCCAAAGAGCCAGACGTCTCCATGGTCATGTGGCCGGCATGACTAAATGTCAAAGGCGCACAGAACACTGTTACCTTCCCACCAAAGGTGATCCGTATTTTTTCTACTTGCATTTTTTACGTGCTTTCAAGCTGCTAGGTTGCCAGAAGCTGGGAAAAGTAATGGGAGCTCACCCTATTAGGCGGCACTAGGGATTCGAACTGCTGAACTGCCGACCTTTCGATCAACAAGCTCAGCTTCTTAGCCACTGAGCCACCATGTCCCTCGTGCTAGACACCACCCCCCCAAAAAAAGAGAGCAGAGTTTATGTCTCTTAGAAACATTCCAATGTTCTTGGGGAGCTTTTCATTTTCATCTGAAACTTTTCTCGCCTCCTCCACGTGCCAGCCCTTGCCACGGGTATAGGGTTTCCTGCTTGAGCAGGGGGTTGGACGAGAAGACCTCCAAGGGCCCTCTGTTATTCTGTTTGTTTGTTTGTTTACTTGATTGTTTTTCAGAGTATTGCATTTTATAATATAGTAGAATTGTGGGGTCTCCACCATGGAACACTTTGCACAATTTATCTTATAGCTTAGAAACGCACAAAGAGAGAGAGAGAGAGAGCAGTTCTCTTGCGTATCGCTAATAGATTATGTGACAATATAAATTTAATTTAATTTAATTTAATATTTAAATTTATATACCGCCCTTCTCCCGAAGGACTCAGGGCGGTGAACAGCCATAGATAAAAAACATAGAATACAAAATTTAAAAACAATTTCAAAATATATTAAACAATTTGGCCCGACAGTTAAAATCCCCCATTTAAAATTCAAGTTAAAATCACACCATTGGAAAGTTAGGCCAGCCTAACTCTATAAAGCCTCTATTTAACTAAAAACTTAATATGGTATGAAATGGTTTAGAAAATAGTTTGCACCTATGTTCAGTGAGAGCAATGATACGACGTTCTGAAATGTCTAGACATACTGCAAAAAACAAACGAGAGGAATTCAATCATGTTTTCAGCAACGATGAATGCTGCACAGTATTGCCCTCCCGTGGCTTGTAAAAGCAGAATCAGAGAAGAAAAAAGAATGAAAGATATGCAAAGTGGGAGATGCAGTTACATTTTTTTAATAATATATTTTTTTTCCAAGAAATGTGCAACATGTTCTGAATTGGAGCACTGCGTTTCAAGTATTCTGAGCTTGGAACAAAACACAAAGACAAAATCTTCTGGAATAAATAAATAATCTGGCGCTTGCAAAACGAGACATTCCTTCCCATTTGCAAATAGTGGCTATTTCTTTCAATTACAGCAAAAAGGCACAGATTATAATTTTCTTGTTATTTTTTTATTCACATGAAGCCCTAAATCATTCTAACCCTTTCATTTGCTCAGGGCTCCATCAGGGATAAAGTACTTAGGAAGGCTGCCCGCCAAAATTCAAAATGTAATTGATGGGGCCCGTAACATACCATCTCTACCTGAGGTCTTGAGAATATGTAACCAACAGGAAGAAAGGAAAAAGAGGCCAAGGTTACCAGCACAAGTTCTGAAAAAGATAACATCCTAGATCAGTGATAGTTAATCTTTTTGGTGCTGAGTGCCCAAAGTGTCTGCGCGCGAATGCAAATGCACCTGGCTGGACCCCGCAATGCAATGCGAGAGCCCCTCAGCACATTCACCCCACCCCCACTCATGCGTATGTGTCCCCCGCTCCCTGTTTTGGCTTCCTGGTTGCTGCAGGTTGTTTTCTAGGGCCAAAATGGGGCGGTGGGGGTCTCGTATGGTGCCCCTGCTCCCCATTTTAGCTTCCAGGTTGGTGCAGGAGGCCTTCCACGCCCAAAACTGGGCGCCGGGGGGGGGCACGCATGCAAACCTCCAAAATGCAATGTGAGCACCCCTGTGCATACACTCTGGGCCCCCACGTGTGCGTGGCAGAGGCCCGAAGACTAGCTGGCTGGCGGGAGACGCGCACGCATGCGCAGTGGAGCTAGGCTGGGGCGACGGCTGGTGTGCCAGGCGACATCACACCGCATGCCACTTTGGGCACGTGTGCCATAGGTTCACCATCACAATCCCAGATGTACTAACAGTGTTTTTTTTTTAATTTTGAAAAGACAACTGGCTTGATCTTTCTGAGGGAAAAAAAAAATGCTTCCTAATCTCAACTTTCAACAACTATCCTTCCATCTCACTCAGCTGACTTTGTATAAAATATACAAAAGTATGAAGGCTATTGCTTAACGCCTTGTAAGCTGCCCTGAGTCTCCGGAGAAGAGCGGCATATAAATTAAAAAAATAAATAAAATAAAAATGGTTTCTGTGATGAATTTAAAACTAGCATATACTGAATCATAATTCATCTCCCACTTTTCCAAATTTTATTTTATTCAGTCTCAACGAGTTCTATGAACTTTCAACAAAGGTGCATGAGGGGTATTAAAATTTCAACATAGAGAAGAAACTGATCTACCCCACATGCAGGACATGTCAGATTTTATTTCTTTTTTTCAGAGAGTTGAATGAAAAGTTGCTTTTAAATACTGACTAGAAGCTATTCATTAGAAATCATGATTAAGTTAAATATTTCTACTTCCTCTATTAAAGGGATAAAAATCACATCTACAAAAATATAGTTGGCTAACAAACAATCAGTTCAACTTCATAATGGTTTGCAAAAGTTTTCTTTTTTTTTTTAGATAAGGAATATCTTTTGCATCCTTCCTCATACTGTAAAAAAAAAAAAGTAAGTAAAAAATTCTTAGCAGAGAATATTGTCTTTAACATAGACACCCATCTACGATATGGACATCTCTTTTGATGGAATTTGAGTGGTTGATTTGATTTGGCAAGTCAAATCAATTTGATTTCGAGTCCCCCAAATCAGATTGTTGAACGGAATCAAATTAACCGTTGATTCAGTTCAGGAAAGGGCATCCAATTCAATTCAACCATCCCAATTGCCTTAGTATTGTATTTTGAATCAAATACTTGCACAGCTGAAAGGGAGAACAAATGAACTAACCCCTGTGGTCAACTTGTAAAGTCATTTACTAAGACCCAAACATTTTTGCTTGGACCCCCCCAAAAGAGATCAACATTATTTCAGTATATCTACAGATTTGTTTTTTCTCCTTTCTACCCCTTTTGCTTTTATCAGCTTCAGAAATCTAGCCATCCACTTGAATCTATTTCAGTATGTCCTTCAAAAAGCTAAATTCCCTATCTACAAATGAATGAGCTCAGATCTATACTTTAGAGTGCAGAAAATATAATGAAGAGACATATACTGCAGAGAAGATCAACAAAGATATTAGGAGGCTGGTGGCTAAAACATATGAAGAATAGTTGCAGGAGTTGGGTGTGTCTGGTCTAGAGAAAAGAAGGACTAGGGGTGACATGATAGCAATCTTCCAATATCTCAGGGGCTGCCACAAAGAAGAGGGGCTCAACTTATTCTCCAAAGCACCTGAGGGCAGGACAAGAAGCAATGGATGGAAACTAATCAAGGAGAGAAGCAACTTAGAACTAAGGAGAAATTTCCTGACAGGGAGAACAATTAATCAGTGGAATGACTTGCCTCCTGAAGTTGTGGGTGCCCCAACACTGGAGGTTTTTAAGAAGAGATCGGACAACCCTATTTAATTTTAATTTTTAACCCCGGCTCATCAGCAGGGTTTCCTGCTTGAGCAGGAGGTTGGACTAGAACAGACTGGACAAGAAGAGGCTGGACAGTCACTTGTCAGAAATGGTACAGGGCAGTGATGGTTAACCTTTTCAACACCGAGTGCCGAAACTGGAGTGTTTGCACCAGGTCCTCAAAGTGAGCAGCTGGCTGGTGCACATGCGCACGGCGGACAGCTGCTCTTTCAGCTTCTGTCACAGGCATGTGTGCCGGACATCTGATCCAACATGCGTGCACACCAGCCAGCTGCTCTCTTCTGGGCATGCCGAAGTGCCGAAACAGCGTGCGAAGGAGCTCGCAGGCCGGAACCTGAAGTGCAGCTGGCGACGGCACACGTGCCCACAGAGAGAGCTCTGCATGCCATCTCTGGCACATGTACCATAGGTTCGCCACAGTGATGAAATCTAAAATTTGTTACTACCGGTTCTGTGGGTGTGGCTTGGTGGTGGTGGGTAATGTGACTGGGTGGGCGTGGCCAATTTTTTTTTTTAACTTTTAAAACCATTTTTTCTACAACCTCTTCGGCGAAGAGGTTGTAAAAAAAAAAAATGCTTTCAAAAGGCTCTGAAGATCCCCGCTGATTTGCCTGATCAGCAGAGGCTTTTTTTTCTTTTAAATGCCTTTGACGATCCCAGCTGAGTTGCCTGATCGGCAGAGACTTTTTTTCATTTAAATGCCTCTGACGATCAGGCAACTCAGCTTGGATCGTCAAAAGCATTTAAAAGAAAAAAAAGCCTCTGCTGATCAGGCAAATCAGCTGGGATCGTCAGAGCCTTTTGAAAGCATTTTTTCTACAACCTCTGAAGAGGTTGTAGAAAATATGCTTTTAAAATCCTTTGACGATCCCAGTTGATTTGCCTGATCAGCAGAGGCTTTTTTTTTTTTACTTTTAAAAGCATTTTTTCGTCTGAAGAGATTGTAGAAAAAATGTTTTTAAAAGTTTTAAAAAAAGCCTCTGATGATTGTGCGGCTCAGCTGGGCATGGGGTGTGTGTGGGGGGGTTGGCAGTGATTTTTGCTACCGGTTCTCCGAACCACCCGCCTCCATTGCTACCGGATTGGGCGATCCGGTCCAAACTGGGAGCATTTCACCCCTGGTTCGCCATCACGGGTATAGGGTCTCCTGCTTGAGCAGTGGTTTGGATTAGATGATCTACAAGGCCCCTTCCAACTCTTTTATTCTAAGTTCTAAGCTACCTCCAAGGTCTCTTCCAATTCTCTTATTCTATTATCTGTTATCCCACTCTCATAAGGAGTCCTTCAATTGGTTGCCCGTTCTGGAAATTCTCACAACTCGCATTCCAAGAAGCAGGAAGGAGGGAAAAACAGAAAAACAACTATTCTCCTTTCTTATAGGTATGCAAACTACAGACTTTATTAAGCCAGGAAAGGGTGAAATATAGCTAATTGACACTATCTTGCTGACTTTGGGTGGTCTTAAGAAATTAAGCAGGGTCATGTCTGATAAGCGTTTGAATGGAAAATGAGAAAGAAATATCTCGGTATGGGACTCTACTAATAGTAGCTTTAACTGTTCAGCTGTGTCCATTTTTGGTGTCTTTATAGACAAGTGATCTCCATGCTGATGATGTTCATCCATCGTGTTTGAAGAGAACCTTGACATCTAACAGGTTGTGGGCTGTCTATGATGTGTCCGCAGGTGGCTGGTAAGGCCTATATGGTCACGAAACGTTCTGCCACATGTCAGGCAGACATGTGTGGGCATCATTGTTGCAGCATTTGTAGCTCTGGCTTTGCGGAGTGCTCGCTTCTCTTGTGCTGTGGTTGTCCTTCTGTCTTCAGATGTCTGGCAGCCTTGGTGGATCAGCATGCACAATGTCAATCAATTTTGTGCCAGGGTTTCCCAGGAGGTGGTGTCGATATCCAGGGACTTGACGGAGCCTTTCAACATGTCTTTCTATCGTTTCCTTTGTTCCCCGTGCGATCGCTTTCCTTGAGACAGCTCACCATAGAGGAGTTGTTTAGGGATGCGATGGTCTGGCATTCTTGCAATATGGCCTGCCTAGAGTGTCTGGGCTTTCATCAGCGGGGTGTGAACTGATGGCAGGCCTGCTCTTGAGAGGACTTCTATGTCTGGCACCTTGTCCTGCCACCGGATCTTCAGACGTCTGCGGAGGCAGGTCATGTGAAAGTGGTTTAGTTGCCTATGTAGACAGTCTAAGTCTACAGTCCAAGTGTACCTAGTCAAGCACAGCTTTTCTTTCAGTTGTTGTATGTTCAACTTTGCATCAGATTTGACATTATCAAGCCAGTGTGTTCTTTTCTTGCCCCTTCTTCTTGGTCTGCTAACCTAGGGGTCAGCAAACCACAGCTCTGGAGCAGCATGTGGCTCTTTCTTTCATCCCTCTGCTGTGGCTCTTTGTTACCAGTCGGCTCCACAATTGATAGGGCTTTCGGTAGAGGAAAAAGGACGCTGCACTAGGAGGAGACTCTATGGTGGGGGAACCAGACTTCCAGTTGGCAGAGGAAAAAGGATGCCGCATTAGGAGGAGACTCTATGGTGGGGGAACCAGGGTTCTGGTCAGCTCCAGAATTCAACAGGGGGCTTCCAGTTAGGACTTTTGTGGCTCTTTGAGTGTTTAAGGTTACTGACCCTGCGCTAACCGTTCCTAGTATCATTGCCTTTTCCAGTGAATTTGCATGCAAGTAAATCAGACATAGTTATATCAGACAGGGCTATACTAGGAAAGTGAACTACACAGACTCTCAATGAAGTTACCAGAAGTCGAATTTACCTTGAAGGTGACTTTCTCTCAAATAGCAAAGCAGCACAATGATCTGGATGCAAAGGTGATTCAGAATGGGAAGAGGTGCCCAACCTGCCAGCGACTCCTTCACAGCAGTGTATCACGTCCTGAATTTGAGTGACAGCAGGAAAAGCAAAAGCTAATGGGAAGTTTTCCTGAAAGTGAGATAATTTGTTCTCTTTTCCCCTTCACGGAAGAACCGCTGAGGCTCACGTTCGAATGTTCAGATCTTTTCATGCCAAGGAAACATGGGCAAATTAGTCCTCACACTTGTGTCTGTGCTATATGTGTTAGAAACTGCGTGGGACTGGAGAGAAGATGCAATCTGTTGCTTTTCAGCCTTCCTAGCAAGCTTTGGAAATCATTTCAAGAGGGTTTTATCGTAGCATTTCCATTCTTTCATCACCGGCCTCGTTGCTTTCCCAAATACAAAGACCACAGGTTATCCCCTTTATTTACTCTAATAAGCCTTCACAAAGATTTCACTGTCTAACCACGAATAAAAAGTTTGTCTTTAAGACATCGTACATATAAATAATACGTGTTGTTTTAATGGAGGAAGAGAGAGAAGCAAACTCTTCTCCGGTCAATGCGGAGAAATAAAACACAGTAAATAGATCCTAGAAAGTGTGCAGAGAAGATCAGCAAATAAGATAAAGGGGTCTGGGGGTTAAATTGTATGATGAATGGTTGAGAGAGTTAGGTACGTCTCATCCAGTGGTGGGATTCAAATTTTTTTACTACCGGTTCTGTGGGCGTGGCTTGGTGGGCATGGTATGGCTTGGTGGGCGTGGCTTGGTGGGCATGGCATGGCTTGGTGGGCATGCTTGGTGGGCGTGGCAAGGGAAGGATAGTGTAAAATCTCCATTCCCACCCCACTCCAGGGAAAAGATAGTGTAAAATCTCCATTCCCTCCCTACTCCAGGGAAGAATACTGTAAAATCTCCATTCCATCCCCACTCCAGGGGAAGGATACTGTAAAATCTCCATTCCCTCCCCACTCCAGGGGAAGGATACTGTAAAATCTCCATTCCCTCCCCACTCCAAAGGAAGGATACTGTAAAATCTCCATTCCCTCTACACTCCAGGGAAATGTTACTGGTAAAATCCCCATTTCCTCCCGATCAGCTGGGACTTGGGAGGCAGAGAATAGTTGGGGGCGGGGCCAATCAGAGGTGGTATTTACTGGTTCTCCAAACTACTCAAAATTTCCGCTACCGGTTCTCCAGAACTAGTCAGAACCTGCTGAAACCCACCTCTGGTCTCATTCTATCAAAGAGAAGTATTTCCAGTACTTGAGGGGCTGCCACAAAGAAGAGGGGGTCAACTTATTCTCCAAAGCACCTGAGGGCAGGACAAGAAGCAATGGATGGAAACTAAACAAGGAGAGAAGCAACCTGGAATTAAGGAGAAACTTCCTAACAGTAAGGACAATTAACCAGTGGAACAGCTTGCCTTCAGAAATCATAATGCTCCATCACTGGAGGTTTTCAAGAAAAGATTGGACAAGCACTTGTCTTAGGTAGCATAATGATTCCTACCTTCGGCAGGGGGTTGATTAGAAGACCTCCAAAGTCCCTTCTAGTCCTATGGGTCAAAAAATATTGTTCCACAACAAGGTTTCTGTTAACAGGTTTATGTCAAAAATGTTTGGTGGCAAATGACCTCACCAGATCTTGGCAAAGAGTTTCATTTTAAACCCCTCCCCCCAAAAAAGGGGGGGTTTACAGCCATAAAAGTTGGGAAAACAGTATTGCAGGATACTTCTGTTGACTGCCAATTGCCAGCAGTTTGATTCTCACAGGGCCAAGGTTGATTCAGCCTGCTGTTCTTCCCAAGTCGGTAAAATGAAGACCTAGATGGTTAGGGGCAAGAGGATGACTCTGTCAACCACTTAGAGATGGCTATAAAGCACTGTGAAGCAGTATATAAGTCTATCTATCTATATCTATCTATATCTATCCATCTATCTATCTATCTATCTATCTATCTATCTATCTATCTATCTATCTATCTATCTAGCTATTGCTATTGCTACATGTATATAGTTTTCTGACAGTATAAATGTAGAAATATTTAAACTTTTGTTGTTGTTATTGTTAGTTGCGAAGTCATGTCTGACCCATCTCAACCCCATGGACAACGTTCCTCCAGGCCTCCCTGTCCTCTACCACCCCCTGGAGTCCATTTAAGCTCACACTGACTGCTTCAGTGACTCCGTCCGGCCACCTCGTTCTCTGTTGTCCCTTTCTTCTTTTGCCCTCAGTCTTTCCTAGCATTAGGCTCTTCTCCAGGGAGTCCTTCCTTCTCATTAGGTGGCCAAAGTATTTGAGTTCCCTCTTCAGGATCTGGCCTTCTAAAGAGCAGTCAGGGTTGATCTTCTCTAGGACTGACCGGTTTGTTCGCCTTGCTGTCACAGGAGTCTTCTCCAGCACCATCGTTCAAAGGCCTCAATTCTTTGACGCTCAGCCTTCCTTACAGTTTTAAACTTTACTCAGGGCAATATAATAAATGTGAGAATATCTATTACAATGCAGAGGCTTTAAAAGCTAACCTTGACCTTCCACAACTGGGTTTCTTACAGCAACGTTTATCAGGTGCCCCTTTGATGAAATGAAGAATGAAGAAATGATGTGGACGAAGAGCGATGGTAAAGTCACAGTTGGTTTGGTGTAATGGTTAAAGGCACTGAGCTGGAAAATGGTAAATTGTAAGTTCGAGCCCTCTTAAAGCACAGGGTGACTTTGGACCAGTGAATCTTTTTCAACCGTAGGGGGAAAAAAGCCAAAAATCTTTCCAAGGGGCTTGTTCAGGACTCAAGAGTGACTCGAAGGTGGACAAATATAGACACAAAAAATTGAGCACCAGAACTCAATGGATTTTGTGTGTAACATTTCAAAGTATTTTTCATAACCTCTATGTTTTTCTTAAAATAAAAAAGTACCTTCCCTTGTTTACTTTGTAAGGCACACATTTAAAAACCCTGTTTTTTCCTGTTCTGTGTCATTAAATAAACAACGGCTTTGATTTTGTGTTCAAAAAAGAGAAGATGTCAGGATGCAGCTTTTTTTTTTTTTATAAACTATAGACATTTGCCGAAAAGGAGGAACAAGAGATGCAAATGATCACAGATAGGCAATTCCTGTCTTGACAGAATCTTCATGCAAGGTGACTCAACATTTCCTTGGCTGTCCTTCTTAATTAGTTTAGACACAAGTCTCCTGAAAAACTCTTCATCAAGAAAAGAATCATAAAGGTCAATTCAGATGTTTTTTTAAAAATCTGTCCCGGTATTTGTCCACACAACTATTTGACCATTAAATTTGCATTTAAGATTAATCCGAAAGAGAGATGGATGGATAGATGGATGGACAGACAGACGGACAGACAGACGTGATAAATAGATAAATAGATAAAAGATAGATAGATAGATAGATAGATAGATAGATACTGTAGATGATAGATGATAGATAGATAGATAGATAGATAGATAGATAGATAGATAGATGATAGATAGATAGATAGATAGATAGATAGATAGATAGATACAGAATCTATTCTTAAAGACCTCCACAACTTAAGGTGGCAAGTTGTTCCACTGAATACTTGTTTTCACTGTCAGGAAATTTCTCCTTAGTTCTAAATTGGTTCTCTTTTTGATTAGTTTCCATCCATTGAATCGTTTTCTTGAATCAGAATAGAGCTGGAAGGGACCTTGGAGGTCTTCCAGTTGTGAAGTTTCTGAAAGATGCCCTAATTAGTTCATGAGCCATAATCCAAACTTCAAAGGAAATATAGTCATTTATTAGGAGCAACATTTCGGCAATACTGGGATGCAGTTAGGATTGATCCTCCATAGATTTACATTCCCCTATGATCCTGTCTCTCCCCTCCTCTCTGACCATGTCATAAATCACATTCTCCAACTAACCACTTTGGCTGGCTGTGAAACCTAACACCCTCCTTCTGATTGCGGTCGGAAAGAATGTATGGAATTCACTTCAGTTCTCCCTCCCTCCTGCTCATGGCAACTTGAAAACTTTGCAAGTTGACACTAGTCCAACCTCCTGCTCAAGCAGGAGACCATATACCATTTCAGACAGGTGGCTGGCCAGTCTTTTCTTAAAGATCTCCCGTGATGAAGCACCCACAACATCTGAAGGCAAGCCAGTCCACTGATTAATTGTCCTCATTGTTAGGAAGTTTCTCTTTATTTCCAGGTTGCTTCTCTCCTTGATTAGTTTCCATCCATTTTTTTCTTGTCTTGCCTTCTGGTGCTTTGGAAAATAAGCTGATCCCCTCCTCTTTGTGGCAGCCCCTCAAATACTGGGACACTGCTATCATGGCACCCCTAGTCCTACTTTTCTGTAGACTATCCATACCCAATTCCCGCAACTATTAAAATAAGGAATCGCCTGTATCAATAGAGCTTTGCCATTTTAAAGATTTTAACCATCAACCTTCACAGGTATCATTATAGCTTATACTTTTATGAAGCACTTCAACAGGACAATGCTGAATTTAATTTACAACATGTAAAGCAGATGTTAACAATGGTTTGGGTAATAACATGATCATTGTTAAGCAATGGTGGTATTCAGCCGGTTTGTACTAGTTCAGGCGAACCGGTTGGTGAGAGCCCCGGCATAAAGACGTCCTATTTAGCCACGTTTTTGAGGCCAGGTAAATGCACGGAAGGCGTGCACATGAGCAAAGTGCATACGTGTAAGGTGCACGCATGAAGAGTGTGCACGTGATGAATCGGTTGTAAGAATATGTGAAATCCACTGCTGCTTTTAAGCAGCAATATTTTCTTCTGGGAATGGAAGTCTCTTGGTTCAAGGCAAAACAAACCTCAGCTGAGTTCTCTGATCTGTCACGAAACATTTGGTTGCCTAATGGTTAATGTCTATTTCCTCCTCCTGCCCCTGGCCCTATACATTGCATAAATGGGAGCTGATCTCATTTTCTCACAAGGAATGACAACTGCTCTAAATGGAAGAGGCTAGCTTAGGACATGTCCTGCGGCCTTGGGTCAGCTCTGTTTACGAACAGAAGGAATAGTGAAGAGCTCAAAAGAAACAGTAGCCAGGGCTGTCACTGTCGTTTTCCAAACCACTAATCATCGGCTCTCTCGTTTTTTCCAATGAGTAGGGCTGGCTCATCCTTCAGTTCAGTTCAATGACAGCGGGGTTAGGGAAGGGCCTGTTTGTTTGATTGGGCTACATCAAGTAGTCACATGGAGTTTCAAAGGAAGCCCAGGGTTGCTCCTCAAGCTTGGATGCATGATTCATCTGAGATTCTCAGATTCTCTTTGGAACCTGGAACGTGGAATGGCCATGGTTTGGACTGAGCTGCACCTGTGCAGCCTCTCTCTGTGGTGGAATCTCCAACTAGAATGAGGGAAGGACTGAAAAGGCATGCTTGAAGTCATTGCAGAGGAGGAAGCAATGGAGTCCAGATCCCCCAGAGAATTTCTGAAGCTTTTATCTAACTACCAGTGTTTCCCCAAAAACAAGACCAAGTCTTATATTATTGTTTTGCTCCAAAAGATGCATTAGGGATTATTTTCCAGGTTAGGTCTTATTTTGGGGAGAAATACGGTTCTAAAATGCATCGGTTTGGCTGATGATCTTAACTGGGGCTTATTTTGGGGGGTAGGGCTTATATTTCAAGCATCCTGAAAAATCATGCTAGGGCTTATTTTCTGGTTGGGACTTACCATGTTTCCCCGAAAATAAACCTGTCTTATATTTTTTTGAACCTTGAAATAAAACGCTTGGCCTTATTTTCCGGGAGGTCTTATTATTTATTATTATTATTATTTATTATTATAATTATAATTATTATTATTATTATTATTATTATTATTATTATTATTATTATATTTATTATTTTAGGGCGCATGGAGCAAGATGGGGCTCCTCTTGCCATCTTCCCTGATTTCCAGCTTTGTGTTTAAATATTTTTGGGGAGGGCTTATTTTGGGGGGGAGGCTTATTTTAGTGCATGTGCCCAAAAGCCCGATTGGTCTTATTATCAGGGGATGTCTTATTTTTGGGAAAACAGGGTATTTTCAGGGAAACGGTTTTCCCAAGAATCCTGGCGTGATTCTTGTAAATTAGGAAAACAACAATAGAGAAGAAATTCTGATCAGCTCACAGTGTCGTTCTGGAACCTTATGCCTAACGCTCTCCATCTACAGATCCCAGAGAGTTCCCTGGTTCTTTGAAGAACTCAAAAAAAAAATGATACAGGTAATCCTTGACTTAGGACCACCTGTTTAACGATGGCTCAAAGTTACAACAGACTCAGAAAAAGTGACTTACAATCTGTACTTGCACTTAGGACTGTCACATCACCTCTGTGATGATAGGATTGCAGCATCCCTGTGATCACATGATTAAAATTGGAATGCTTGACAACGGACTCATATTTATGACAGTTGCTGTGTCCCAGGGTCATGTGATCCCCTTTCGTGATCTTCTGACATGCAAAGTCAACGGGGAAGCCAGATTCACTTAACCACCATGTTACTAACTTAACAACCGCAGTGATTCACTTAACAACTGTGGCAATAAAGGTTGTAAAATGGGGCAAAACTCACTTAACCAATCTCTGACTTAACAACAGAACTTTTGGTCTTCATTTTAATTTTTTTTTTAATTTGATTTATAGGTCACCCTTCTCCGGAGACTCAGGGCGGCTTACAATGTGCTAAGCAATAGCCTTCATCCTTTTGTATATTTATACAAAGTCAGCTTATTGCCCCCACAAACTGGGTCCTCAATTTACCCACCTTAGAAAGGATGGAAGGCTGAGTCGACCTTGAGCCTTGGCGAGATTCGAACCTGCAGTAATTGCAGGCAGCTGGTCTTAATAACCAGCTTAATAACAGGGTGCCTTAGACCACTGTACTACTAAGGCTCTTGGTAAGCTTAATTGTAAGCTGAAGACTATCTGTAGCTACCCAATTCTCTGAGGGTACCACACATCCGACATAAAATTGGCTTGTAATATTGCCAATAGAATTCAGCGTTTATGGGGTCTTTTTAAGCCTAGCAAAAATCCCTGTTGGACTTAGAAAGTTTAGCAAGATGATGATGATGATGATGATGATGATGATGATGATGATGATGATGATTATTCACCTCGTGAATTTCCCAACCTAGCTCATTTTAGTAAGGATGTGGTCATTCTTCAAGATGACCACAAGAGGGCAGAAGCACACAGCTCTAAAAACAAGATTTTTTAAAAAAATCCATGACAACTTCTATCATTTGAGATCTATGAAATCAACAGGACAGAACCAGACGAAGCCGCAAGTTACCGAATGCCAAATTAAAGTTATGAAGCTTATCATCATCGCCATATGTCACTGTCCCTCTTCGTGATCTTAAATAATAATCACAACTTTATTTTAACTGATGAAAGATTGACCCTGCTTTTGTCTTCTTTAAACGCCATGTGAAATACTAAAACGGAGAGGCAGGCAAAGCATGGGAGATACAGCTTCATCTGGGAAGAATGCATGCCAAATTTCAGACCAAAAAAGCCCCACAACCACCTGGTTTTAGAAAGACAGCACTATCCACAATTCAGTGGAAGCACCAGGATTATGTTATTCTGGTTTAACCATGAAATAGCTGTGAAAGAACAAAACAATTCATAAAAAAAAAAAAAAAACCTGTGTCTACTCCTGGATGGGCTCATACACCATGCTAAGACAACTCAAGCTGGTTTGGGAATCCCTGAATCCCTGGAGGGTCAAAGAGATCCATATAGGGATCTCTCTCTCTCTCTCTCTCTCTCTCTCTCTCTCTCTCTCATTCTCTCCTTCCTCTCTTCCTCTCACCCTCTCTCTCGTTCTCTCCTTCCTCTCTCTCTCTTTCCTCTCTCCCTCTCTCATTCTCTCCTTCCTCTCTTCCCCTCTCCCATTCTCTCCTTCCTCTCTTCCCCTCTCTCATTCTCTCCTTCTTCTCTCTCTCATTCTCTCCTTCCTCTCACCCTCTCTCTCATTCTCTCCTCCCTCACCCTCTCTCTCATTCTCTCCTTCCTCGCTCTCATTCTCTCCTTCCTCTCTCTCTCCTTCCTCTCTCCCTCTCTCTTCCTCTCTCATTATCTCCTTCCTCTACCCTCTCTCTCATTCTCTTTCTCCTCCTTCTCCCTCTCTCATTCTCTCCTTCCTCTCTCCCTCTCTCTCCCTCTCTCCCTCTCTCATTCTCTCCTTCCTCTCTCTCTCTCTCATTCTCTCCTTCCTCTCTCCTCCCTCCCTCTCATTCTCTCCTTCCACTCTCCTCCCTCCCTCTCATTCTCTTCTTCCACTCTCCCTCTTTCTGCCCCCCCTTTCTCACACCCACACATAGAACGAGAACATTGTCAAAATTTGCTCCAAGCATAACTTCCTTATTCGGTCTGCAAAAGTTATTGTATCCCAAAGTTTGAGAATTCCCGTGACACAATGTTAAATAATACTTAAATATAATTAAAACAAACTTTGAATTCTTCTTTGCCCAATCCTAACAAAATGATTAATTTGAAAATGCTTGGCTCAGCATGGTAGCGAATAGAACTTAATCCGGCTCTTAGTTACTGGCACTAGGAAAATGAACAAATGGTCGCCATCAGGAGAAACTCACATCACAGTAACTTAATATGGTAAGTGCTGCTTAAAATGAGCTTAACAAAGACAGATTTGAGTGATACCGAAGGTCTCCTTCCACCAGCGTAGGAATTCTCTCCCATATAAATATTAAAATCTTCCTGCCAGCCATATCTATTATGCAAATGTGTCAGGAAGAGAGATCATATAATGAACACAATCATCTATCTCATTGTTGCAA
Organism: Arizona elegans; assembly: GCA_022577455.1. Taxonomy (NCBI): domain Eukaryota; kingdom Metazoa; phylum Chordata; class Lepidosauria; order Squamata; family Colubridae; genus Arizona; species Arizona elegans. The sequence continues at coordinate 92,345,651 of JAKOOJ010000005.1, read as the reverse complement.
GTAGCTGCAGCTTGCCACAGGCAGATTCATTCACTTTGAATGTCTGTAGAGATTCTCCGTCATCCAGGTCATGGTTGTCCCAAAGGTGCTTTTTCAGGAGGCAACTGGACTTCCTTGTTTTTTCTTTGAAGACGTTTCGCTTCTCATCCAAGAAGCTTCTTCAGCTCTGACAGGATAGTGGGGGAATGGAAGGATTTATATTCCTTGCAGGCAGAGCTGGCCATTTACATCCTTTTTGAGGGTTATTGAAGCACTTGGAGGTTTATCTGTGTCCTCAGGGTCCCCTGAGTGGTGCTCCTGATTCCTGGAGTCTGCCATTTTGTCCTCTGGAAATCCTGTCAGAGCTGAAGAAGCTTCTTGGATGAGAAGCAAAATGTCTTCAAAAGGAAAAAAAATAAGAAAGTCCAGTTGCCTCCTGAAAAAGGACCTTTGGGACAACCATGACCTGGATGACTGAGAATCTCTACAGACTTTTAGCTATGCAATTTGGGATGAACACCCTTTGAATGGGGTGGAAGTAGGAATGGGTTTCCAGGGGACAAAATGGCAGACTACAGGAACCACTCAGCACCACTCAGGTGACCCTGAGGACACAGATAAACCTCCAAGTGCTTCAAGAGGATGCAAAGGACCAGCTCTGTCTGCAAGGAGTGTAAATCAGGGGTGAAATGCTCTCGGTTCGGACCGATCCGGTAGTGATGGAGGCGGGTGGTTTGGAAAACCGGTAGCAAAAATCCCTGCCCCACACCCCCACATGCCCAGCTGAGCCGCAAAATCATCAGAGGCTTTTTTAAAAAAAACTTTTAAAAGCATTTTTTCTACAACCTCTTCGGCCGAAAAAATGCTTTTAAAAGTAAAAAAAAAATGCCTCTGATGATCGTACGGTTCAGCTGGGATCATCAAAGGCTTTTAAAAGAAAAAAACCACCTTTTTTTATTTTAAATGTCTCTGACGATCCAAGCTGAGTTACCTGATCGTCAGAGGCATTTAAAAGAAAAAAAGTCTCTGCCGATCAGGCAACTCAGCTGGGATCGTCAGAGCCTTTTGAAAGCATTTTTTTACAACCTCTTCACTGAAGAGAAAATGCTTTTAAAAGTAAAAAAAAAAAAATTGGCCACGCCCACCCAGTCACATTACCCCACCATCACCAAGCCATGCCCACAGAACTGGTAGTAACAAATTTTAGATTTCACCACTGGTGTAAATCCTCCCATTCCCCACTATCCTGTCAGAGCTGAAGAAGCTTCTTGGATAAGAAGCGAAACGTCTTTAAAGAAAAAACAAGAAAAAGCATCTTTGGGGTTCACTTTGAATTTTTATCCGAACGAGCTTGCATTTTTCAGAATATGGCAAAGCACGTTTATTAGTGAAAAGTATGCTCAAAGTAATAGAATCCTAGAGTTAGAAGAAGGGATCTTAGAAGTTATCTAGCCCAAGCAGGAATCCTCATACCATCCTAGAAAAACTACTGCAACTTTTTTTTTCTTGAAAATCATGCGGGATCAGTTCAGCAGACAGGCTGGCCGCTTCCCACGAAACGCCTCTTCACAACTTTACAAGTGGCCATTTTCTCTTCTACAGGTAGTCCTTGACTTTACAAGCCTCTGTTTAGCAACCGTTTGAAATTACAACGGCACTAACCCCCAAAAAAAAAAAATAACTTGCAACCAGTCCTCAGCCGTACGACCATTGCGGCAATCCCTAAGGTCACGTGATCAAAATTTGGGTGCTTGGCAACTGTCGTGTACTTACAACAGTTGCAGTGTTCCTGGGGTCACGTGATCACTATTTTGACATTCCTAGTTAGATTCTGACAATCAAAGGCAATGGGGAATGCCAGATTTGCTTAATCAGCATATGATTCACTTAAGGACCATAGCCAACAGGCTTGTAAAATCAGGCGTGGCTCTTCTGTCTTCTTTAGCAACAGAAATTCTGCTCCCAATAGAGGTTGTAAGTCAAGGAGTGCCTGTATTTTCTTTCTCACATACACAATGAGAAGCAGCAATTTTGTATACTTACCTAGCCAACTTCTATTTAAATACACAGAAACAAACACGGGAGGAACGGTGAAAAAATCAACTACAGAGTTTACTTCCAGCCAAAACCATAGCTTGTCGTTGGCTGCTATGAACTGTAAAAAAAGAAAGGAAGACAGACAAGAATTAAGTAAGTGAAATTTTAAAAAAGGCAAGGATAACATTTAGGATAAATGGACCACGGACCATTCTTGCTTTATGAAAGAGACTTTTTTTTTAAAAAAAAAAATTAAACATTTTTTAAAAAACAAAAAGAAAGCTTTAACACTTTTTCTGTTTCAACAGTTTCGCATCAGTCAAAAATTTCATTATTTATACATTTTTTCCTCCCTTATTTCTACTATATCTTTTATACATATACTTCTAATATTTATTTTTTTATTTACATATATACATAACAATACCCGTGTATACACTTTCATTTCTACAATTTTCGTTTCCTCATATTAGCAATTATACTTCAATTCCTTTTTCGACCATTATTTAATTTTTCCCTTCCTTTTGTCTCTCTCCTCCAACCATTCATACCATTTCTCCCACACTAAGTAATATTCTATTTCCTCTTTTTCTTGTATCTCCTTTGTTAATTTGTCCATCTCCGCACATTCCATAACTTTTCTGATCGGATTATCTTCGGATGGTATTTTATCATTTTTCCAATTCTGAGTTTAGATTATTCTTGCTGCTGTGGTAATATGGATAATTAAATATTGTATTTCTTTTTCCTATGATCCTGGGAGTATTCCTAATTAAAATGTTTCTGGCCTCATCTCTATCTTTTGTTTGGTTATTTCTTCTGTGATCTGATTCTACTCCAATATTGTTTCGCTTTGGGGCAGGACCACCACATATGATAATATGTTCCTTTTTGCTGTTTCTAAGCAGAGGTGGTATTCAACTGGTTCGGACCGGTTCGCCCGAACCAGTAGCGGAAATCATGAGTGGGGCCACCCACCCGCCCCAGCTCTATGCCATCCTATTTAGACACATTTTTGAGACTGGGCGCATGCACAGAACGCACGTAGAAGCAAAGTGCAGGTGCATGTGCGAACCAGGCACACATGCGCATGAAGCGAGCATACGTGTGTGCACAAAGTGAGCGTATGCACACACGAAGCAAGGATATGCGCACGGCGAACTGTTAGTAACATAATGTGAAACCCACTGCTGCTTTCTAAGAAATGGTTTCACAAGCTTTGAGCCCTGTAGAGCAGACTGGGTTCCACATCTGACATCTAGAATCTTTTTAGAACCAGCAGTGGTACCGCAATAGAAGTGGCTGATTTTGGTCCTGGATCAAAATCCCCAATCAAACTAGAATTAAGGCTTTATCAGGGCTGAGAGGCAATATTGTCTGTCATAAGATGCCACAATACACTTAAACCTTTCTTCTTTATATGTTTTAGCCTCCAGTCCCCTAATCATCTTTGTTGCTCTTCTCTGCATGCTTTCTAAATCTTTTTAAAATTATGGTGACCAAAACTGGATGCAATATACTAAGTGTGGCCTTCCTGGAAGTTGTATTGCTTTTCCATGCTTCAAAATTCCACAAATGGAAAATACAAGTCGTGTTTCCAAATGAGATAAACTCCAGAAAACAAAGTTTACACTTCATCCCTCTTCTCTGTTTTTATTTGCTTTCGAGGTACATTAAAAACCTGGAATTGGTCACTATTTTCTTTCGGGAAATCTCTTTTGTCGCATGAACAAAGAAAGAAGTTTTCGTGGCAGAGATGGAGCTGAATTATTCCATCTCCTATCTCTACAGGCATTGACAACCCATTAATATTCTGTAAAGTTATTACAATTCACAGGAAGTTATTGCACCGTTGAACAAGAGGACATTTATAATGCATTCTCCTTTCGGAAGAAATCATTATTTTATGGATAGGTAATACATAACTACTGTATAAGCTTTATTATAGGAATAATATTGGTAGGGAAGTAATTATGTAGTATTTCCTTCAGAAAGTTATTATATTCATAAAATGCTTATGGCGTACAATAAATTTTAAACTTTCCCCAAAGTCAGTTTGCCTTATTCCTTCCCTACCTCCTTACAAAATAATAATAATAATTAGCCAGTTGGGAAAACTAGCAGAAGAGAAATGTGTCATTCTCCTAGCATTTTTCTCCTTCTTTCCTTTCCTTTCCTTCTTTCCTTTCCTTTCCTTTCCTTTCCTTTCCTTCATTCCTTTCCTTTCCTTCCCTTACCTTTCCTCTCCTCTCCCTTTCCTTTCCTCCTTCCTTCTTTCCTTCCTTCTTTCCTTCCTTCCTTCCTTCCCTCCCCTCCCCTCCCCCTTAACCCTAACCCTAACCCTAACCCTAACCCTTTCCTTTCCTTTCCTTTCCTTTCCTTTCCTTTCCTTTCCTTTCCTTTCCTTTCCTTTCCTTTCCTTTCCTTTCCTTTCCTTCCCTTCCCTTCCCTTCCCTTCCCTTCCCTTCCCTTCCCTTCCCTTTCCCTTCCCTTCCCTTCCCTTCCCTTCCCTTCCCTTCCCTTCCCTTCCCTTCCCTTTCTGAAACTCTACATTGCCTTTCTGCTTCTGTGGTCCTTCTAATCCAGGTGTCTTTCAAATGTGCTCCACCACTTTCAGAAACATGTCTGGTAATATGCACGTGTGCAGTCACATGTGTTCCAGAAAGACTAATGGATAGAGGTTGACGAAACCACTCCTCAAAGTTCACAGAATAATTGGGTTGGAAGATACCTTGGAGGTCTTCTCATCCATCCCACTTCTCAAGCAGGAGACCTTATGCCTGTGATGGCGAACTTGTGGCACGCGTGCCAGAGGTGGCACGTAGAGCCCTCTCTGTGGGCATGCGCATCATCGCCAGCTGCTCTTCCAGTTTCCATCATGTGCATGTGTGTTGGACAGCTTGTCTGGTGTGCATGCACACCGGCCAGCTGCTCCCTTCCGGGTTCTGGTGCTCTGGCACGCACACGCTCGCATGCTCCAGTTTTGGCACTCAGTGCCAAAAAGATTGGCTGTCACTGCCCTATGTCGTTCCAGACAAGTAGCTGTCCAGTTTCTTCTTGAAAGCCTCCAGTTCCAGAGTAAGCCATTCCAATGATAATTGTTCTCATTGTCAGGAGGTTTCTTCTTCATTCTAGGTTGGACCTCTCCTTGATAATCTTCCATCTGTTATGTCTATGGAGTTCCTCAATCATCCCGGTCATGGTTATCCCAAAGATGTTTCTCGAAAGATAATTAGACTTTCTGGGGTTTTCCCTGAAAATGTTTCACTTCTTATCCAAGAAGTTTCTTCAGTTCATCCAAGAATGAGATAAGATCCAAGAACTGAAGAAGCTTCTTGGATGAGAAGTGACTGGCCCTCAAGTACAAGACGACAGCTATCATGTCACCCTTAGCCCTTCTCTTCCTTAGACTAGACATACCCAGTTCCCGTAATTGTTCATCATCTGGTTCAGCCTACCTATCCCTAGTCATCTTTGTTGCACTTCTCTGCATTCTTTCTAGGATCTCAACATCTTTTTGTATTGTGGTAACCAAAACTGGATTCAGTACTCCAAGTGTGGTGTCACGAGTGTGTGTGTGTGTGTGTGTGTGTGTGTGTGTGTTTGTGTGTGTGTGTGTGTGTGTGTGTGTGTGTATGTGTGGTGCATGGCATTCCTCCTCCCAATGTGGGTTTGAGCAAACCCTTCAAGTAGTTTGTTCAGAAGAGATCGCCAAGTTTTAGAATTAGAATTAGAATTCTTTATTGGCCGAGTGTGATTAGACACACAAGGAATTTGTCTCCGGTGCATAAGTTCTCAGTGTACATACAACAATAGTGACAAATCATTATCATTGTCATTGTAAAAATACATTCATCATAAAACATTAGATACAACACTTAGTGATCGTCGTGGATACTAAATAAGCAATCGGGTTAAAGGGCTTCCATCAAATTTGCAGGTTCCCTGATGAAAACATCTGGGGAAGACAATGCTGCAATTTGTTAGATTTTGCAACACACACAGACACAGACACACACAAAACCCCCAGGTATGGAACGCGGATATACTTACCCGCAAGCCAAAGTAGAGCAGGAAGAACACATTGAAAGCCATGTCTATTTGTAATGTGAAATCTTTGTAGAAATTCTGGCAAGATTCTATTGGACTATTTAAAAAAAAAGAAAAGAAAAGATCAGAATTATTTGGAGGAAGAAAACCACCATAGGAAAAGAAAAAAAAAATAAGGTTAAAAATTAAGATTTAGACAGATCCAACCCTGCCAGTCTTCAGGAAAATATATATTAAAAAAATATTGTGCATCTGTTAGGAATAGTTGGTGCAACATATGAGCTCCGGAGGTATATTGTTGGTTATGTTTGTTTATGGATTCCTTTTGTGAATATTATGCTCTCTTGCAATATTATTTTTCTTGGGTTTGCATTTGAGGCGGGTTATCCTCGATTTACGACCACAACTGAGCCCAAAATTTACATCGCTAAGCAAGACCTTCATTAAGTGAGCTGTGCTCCATTTTACGACCTTTCTTTCCACCGTTGCCAAGTGAACCACTCCGGGTGGTGAAGTTAGTAACACAGTTTGTTAAGTGAATCTGGCTTCCCCATCGATTTTGCTCGTCAGAAGGCCGTAGAAGGGACCCTGGGACCGTCATAAATATGAGTCAGTCGCCGAGCGTTCAGAATTTTGATCACGTGACCATGGGGATGCTGCAATGGTCGTAAGTGGGAACAATGGTCGTAAGTCACTTTTTTTCTGGGACGTCGTAACTTTGAACGGTTAGCAAATGAACTGTTGTAAATTGAGGGCTATCTGCATATGCTGCCTGGAGCCATTATTAGACAATTTACAATAGTGGCCAAAATTGTGGGAACCTTTTGGGAAAAGTGTATTTTTGGGTTTGATGGCTAATAACACCACTTTTGGGGGGAAGTTTCAAGATAATCCTATTCCACTGCTGGAATGGCCTGGGAATAGCCCAGACCTTCACCCAATTGAAAATCTATGGAGCCAACTAAAGAAACTGGTTAGTCAGAAGCAACCAAGCAATAAAACCCAGTTAATAGAAGCCATCATTCCATCTTGGTTTCACATTAGAACAGTTGCAGAACTAAAAGACTTGGTTCACTCCATGGGAAGATGTTGTAAGGGCGTCATTCATGCTAAAGGTTACCCAGCTAAGTATTAACTGTCATGGTGATCATTTCTGTATATCTCGTTTTTTCTATGGTGATAATTTTTGTATATCTCATTTTTTCTATGTGTTTCACTTTTCTTCTTTATACCGTAACTGCTATTCTAGTAGCAAATCCTTCATAAAAGTTATTGCATTACATTCTTGATTCAATTATCTTTCCATTGATATATAATTAAATGATATTACTCCAAAAAAAGGGGGGGTGTTATTAGCTACTTTTAGAAAATACACTTTTCCTATAAGGTTTCCATAATTTTGGCCACTACTGTAGGCAACTATATCAGTCTCATAAATAAAAGTTGACCACTGACATTATCTAGATAATTCAGTCATTACTATTTTGGTTCCAGCTACCCAGTTTCTCAAAGGTCCAGAAGAACGGGTCCTCAATATTGTCCTTTGAGTACCTCTTAGTAGACTAAATTAGATACTCTAATTATTCACGTCTTCAGTCAACAGCAGAAACAGAGAAAAACATGCAGGTGTTTTAAAGGAAGGACAAGCAAGAGAGACCACAGCCCCCCATTAACCCTTAAAGAACTGGCTTCTTTCTACAAAGGATTTACAAGACACGTATCAAGGTTACAACTCGGTTAGCCAAAAGTTTGTGCAACAGCTTTAATCTTCCAGGAAGAGATCAAACTTTTCTCAGCTATTTGCCAAAGAACAATGTCTGCTATTGAATGGTACAAAAGTAAGCCAGACAAATCTTTTTTTTTCCCCTTAACGTTTGGCCATTTTAGGGAATTTATATAAGTTTTTTTTCTCTACTTTTCAGCCCGCCATGAATGATTGAATCTTGCCTTTTTTAAAAAAAAATAATGTCCATGTAAGTTTAGTGCATTTGATTCTTCCTTTGACCAGGAAAAGGAAGGTATCACAGAAGGATGTTCTCCCAGTTTAGAAAACTGGGAAAAATTCCACAGGAGACTGGATATGAATATCAAGTTTCAAAGAAATAAAAGAGAATCTCATTGCGAAGAAAATAACACAGAAGAAAAGTCCCAGAATTAGAAGCAGGACTCTAAGGGTTAATTTTCACATGCAGATTAAATTATTTCCCCCCCACCCCTTTTCTCAAGCAGTCAATGCAAATGTATATATTTTTTTTCCTTGAAGAATCAAGGCATACTGTATTCGGTTTAGCATCCTGTATACCAAATGGTACCATGCTCTATTTCAATATACCAGCTTGCATCGATTTTTAAAAAGTGATTTATTTGTGAGAGTCCTGTGAAATGCTTGAGAAGTCCTCAGACTTGAGATAAAACAGCACATCCCAATATTTTGCAACAAATTGTTGCTCGGTTGGCATAAACATATAAGCGGTCGGCGACTATGCTTCTTTGTGCGTATAAATCAGTTAATATTGGGAGGGGAAGTCAATGCAATAGAAGGAAGCTCACTAACAAACAAACTGCAAGACTTGAGTGCAACAAATAAATCACAGAGTCTCATTCCAGTTAGTATTATGGCAGTTCTGCAAATCCGTGGTTAAATTCATCAACAAGCAAAATTCTATGCATTCTAGTGACTTGTAGTCTAATTAAAGGCAGTGAGTGGATTAGCTACACATGCAGTCAATTTCCAGTTTACTTGTAAACGGCTCAAACAGTTCTAATAGTAGCATGCCTTTTCTTAAATTCAGGCATTTCATAAGCAGCAGCAAACATTTCCCTGATGGACAAGGACCAAAGATTTGTCCACCATTGCATGAAACTCTATCCAAAGTGATTAAAACCAACAAACTATTTATTTATTTATTTATTTTTGGTCATCATATTCAATACACCAATCTTCTACACTGCACTGAACTTGAGTGGAAGAGCGTGAGCAAACTGATATTATATTTGCAGTAAAAATCAATGCAACTGGCAAGACCAAAGAAGAGAGAAGGACACGGATTTCAGGAAGATATTTTTAATGCCAACTAGAATAGAATAGAATAGAATAGAATAGAATAGAATAGAATAGAATAGAATAGAATAGAATAGAATAGAATAGAATAGAATAGGTGTAAGGGACCTTGGAGGTCTTCTATCCTGCTCAGGCAGGAAATCCTATACCATTTCAGACAAATGGTTGTCCAATCTCTTCTTTAAAACTTCCAGTGTTGGGGAATTCACAACTTCTAGAGGCAAGTTGACCCACTGGTTAATTGTTCGAACTGTCAGGAAATTTTCCAACATAGGCTTTGAGTTCAAGGAAATGTGTTTATGCTTATAAGTCTCAGGAATTTTCTTCCTTAACACTAACTCTGAATTCCTCTGTACAATATTCACCAACACCGTAGTTACCATAAAAGTTACCATAAAATAGGCCATGGAGATTTGGTGAAACTTTTCCTGTTATGAAGGTGAACACCTGTTTTTAAGCCAGCTATCAAACTCTGCAATCTAGCTCAAAACTCAGAATAAAATGGGAAGAGTGATATCAGCAATACCACACTAAACTTCTTGGGAAAGAAAAAGAGAACTTGAAGGGTATTTTCCCTTCCTTCCTTCCTTCCTTCCTTCCTTCCTTCCTTCCTTCCTTCCTTCCTTTTTTCCTCCACCCTCATGATTTGCACATAACAGCCACTTCAAAACAAATAATTATTTTGCAAGTCTGCCAGGCTATTAAGAGAACCACCTTACTACCTACAACTGGTTTCATTTGAATTGCAGACAGGAGGTACATAATTAGTTGCCAATAATTTCTTCCTTCCCAGCTATAAGCTTTCTGGAAAGTAATTAACAATGAATTGGAGAAGTTCTTAAGAAGCTGTAAATTAACTAATCAATTAACTATTAGAAAATGTGCTGACTTGACAGTGTCTTCCTTAAATAAAACATTATAATGATCTCGGAAGATGAAAGAGCTCAACCGTCAAAGTAAAGCTAAAAGAAACTGATAAAATCTGTATAATATCATCAATATATTATATGAAGTATAATTAAGATTAAAAATTAATCATCCATTTTTAATTTATTTTTTGCCATACAGAAGCCTGAAACTTCAAGACGTATTTAGTCGTATCCTATAAAATGTGGTTCAGATGTAGAAAAGGTCTGCCAGATCTAATATAAATATAAAGTTGAAGATTTAAAATCATCTGGAAGATAATGAACAGGTACATAATTGGCTATTACAAACCTAAAGTTTAAAAATGCTTTCTCTTATAGATTTCATTTTGCCCATTATTTCTGGTTTGAGATTTATATTACCACAGAGTAATAATAATAAATAGTATTGTCACACATATAGACTTTTAGAGAAAACATTTTCCTGGAAATATAATTACATAAATCTGTTTGAAATATATATACCAGCAAATTTTGCTCTTAAATCAAACCTAAGTTACAGTAAAAGCAAATTATGTCAGTGTTTCTGTAGATCAGCTACAGCAATTCACTTTTCTAAAATTTTAACTAAAACCAAAGCAGACAACACATTGCACAAATTTAGCATGTATACAATAATTTAAGTAAATTCCTTAAGAGTCTTTTAGACAATTGAAGTAAGTTGAAAAGAAGATTCCAATGTAAACATATAAGATCGAGAAAAAAGTAGATGCACCTAGCAAGATTAAATGCATCTGGCTAGATTCAAAAGTTAGTAACTGGCGTTACTGATTTAACCGAGGAAAATTAGATATATTTATTCTCGTAATAAACTAACTGAAATTAAAGTTACTTAATTTTAGCTAGATGCTAAATATGCAGATATTCAGAATGAAGAAAGTTTCCTATCAATTCACTTGATTTGTATTTTATCTTGCATAAATGAATCCACATGGTTCAAAATATGCGATGTATGTTCAATACCATTTTGCTTGAGAGTTAGAAATGCGATTTTCAACCTTTTTCTCTTTCAAAAGCTGGAGAGGAAATTGGCGTTCTTCCTCACATGTGAGTAGTATAATTGTTGTTCTTTAAGACTTTCTTCTACTGAAACGATATTATATTTTCAGAGCAATCTCTTATTGGGGAAGAAGATGAGTTAAGTGTTACCACTAAGGTACATCTGATTTTTGTTCTAAAGCATGGGTGTCAAACTCAATTTCATTGAGGGCCACATCAGGGTTGTGTTTGACCTCGGGAGGGCCGGGGTGGATGTGGCCAGAGTGGACGTGGCCAGCTCAACATCACTCGTGTTGGGGGCACCTGTGGTGGCCAAGTGCTAAGGCAGGACTTCCCTCAGACCCTTCCTTCTTCTCAGTATAATATCCTTCCTTCCTTCCTTCCTTCCTTCCTTCCTTCCTTCCTTCCTTCCTTCCTCCCTCCCTCCCTCCCTTTTCTTCCTTTCCTTTTCCTCTCCATTCTCCTTTCTTCTTCCTTCCCTTCTTTCCTTATTTTTTCTTCATTGCTCCCTTACCATCTTCCCTTCTTTTTCTTTGTCTTTCCTCTTTCCCTTTCTCCTTTTCTGTCCCTTCTTGGATACTCAAATGCAAAAGGGAAAATATTTCATCTTTTGTTTTGTTTTTAGTTTGTTTTGCTAGCCCTCTGCCAGCGAAAATGGAGTAACCGTTTTCATTGGCAGAGGGCTGCAGGAGGCAGTTGTGGCTGAAAACGGAGTCCAGGAGGGCTGTACTCCATTTTTGCTGGCAGAGGCACCGCAGCCCGATCCTTTGCTGTTTCCAAATAATTCCCATGGGCCAGATTTAAGTACCCCGTGGGCTGGATACCCCCAGGCCTTGAGTTTGACATCCCTGTTCTAAAGGATAAAATTGAGAGCACTGCCAGTGGAATATTTCTAAATAATTATTTCAGTGGCTTTCAAGAGAAGCATCACCAGATAAACTAAAGGTAGTCCTCAAATTACAACAGTTTGTTTAGTGACCATTCGAAGTTACAACAGCACTGAAAAAAATGACTTATGCCCATTTTTCACACTTATGACCATTATCATAAGTATGAAACACTTATGTGAGACATAACCCCACGGTTATGTGATCAGAATTCAGACACTTGGAAACTGACTCATATTTATTCACTTAACAACTGTGTCAGCAATTTGACACAGACTACCGTGAGGAAGCAAAGAAATGATTTATGAAGATAAGCCCTTTTGCAAATATCAACCACTTCATTCCAAATGTCCAATGCAAATTTATTTTTTTTTAAATTTGATTTATATGCCGCCCTTCTCCGGAGACTCAGGGCGGCTTACAATGAGTTAAGCAATAGCCTTCATACTTTTGTATATTTTATACAAAGTCAGCTTATTGCCCCCACAGACTGGGTCCTCATTTCACCTACCTTAGAAAGGATGGAAGGCTGAGTCAATCTTGAGCCTTGGAGAGATTCGAACCAGCAGAAATTGCAGGCAGCTGTGTTAATAACAGGGTGCGTAGACCACTGTACTATCAAGGCTCTTGATAGTACATTTGAGGTTGATAGTTCAACCTCAAATGGTTGAAGCACACTGGCAAGAGTGAATTTAGGACTCAACTCTCATTTTGGCACCCAACACTCGCTTGGTTAAAAACACTTATTCAACTGTAATAAAGCTTACTCAGTTAAGTTGGCTTTTGTAATATTTTTATGAAGCCCTATTAAGTAGAACTTCCTTAACCGCTACTACAATGTTTTTTTAACTTTGGCAACTTTCAGATGAATGGACTTCAGCTCCCAGAATTCCCCAGCCAGGGGAATTCTGGGAGTTGAAGTCCATTCATCTGAAAGTTGGCAGAAACACTGTTCTACTATATAAATGTGTGATATTAATAGCTGCATGAGACAGAAAGCTGAAGTGACAGCCGAAGTGATACCGAAGGACTGTGATAAATATAGCACACAAGAATTAGGAAAAATGAATGAAACCTGTGAGCCAATCCTACAAGGAATGTTTAAGGGTACCTCTAGGAATGGACTTGGCCACTAAAATGGTTTTCCCATCTATGCCCATGCCGTAGAAAAACTCTCCCTCTCTCTTAACCTGACTAGGTGGCTCAGTGGCTAAGACACTGAGCTTGTCAATCAGAAAGGTTGGCAGTTCGGCGGTTCGAATCCCTAGTACAGGTCTCCTGTGTGAGCAGGGGTCTGGACTAGATGACCTCCAAGGTCCCTTCCAACTCTGTTATTGTTTTTACTATAACCCTTCCCCCTCTCTGTGGGCATGTCAACCCTTGTTCCAAGAAATTCAGTTGCTTTATGACAAGTTTTGCTATCACTTCCATGCCCTCCAAGCCAGCATTCAATGCTAATTGTACAATTGTACAATCAGCTGCACTTTCCCAGAGCCCAGGCAGGAAACAGGTTGAGCCAATCAGAGATCTCCTTCTGACTGGCCAATAAGGAAGGACTAAAAAAAAAAAAAAATACAGATAGGCCTTGACTTACGACCACAATTGAGCCCACAATTTATGTTACTCAGTGAGAAATTTGTTACGCGAGTTTTGCCCCCTTTTACGACTTTCTTGGCCACATTTGTTAAGTGAATCGCTGCAGTTGTTAAATGAGTAACACGGTCGTTAAGTGAATCTGTTCCTCCCCCCCTTGACTTTGCTCGTCAGAAGGATTCAAAAGGGGATCACGTGACCCCGGGGGCACTGCAACCGTCATAAATGTGAGTCAATTGTCGAGCATCCAAATATAAATCACGGGACCATGGGGAAGTGTGCATGCAAGGGTCGTAAGTGTGAAAAATGATCAGAGGTCTTTTTTTTTCAGTGTCTTTGTAACTCTGAATGGTCACTAAATGAATTGCTGTAAGTTGAGGACTACCTGTGATGTGATTCACTTTCTGTCTCACCACAAGCATAAGTCCTTAAGGCAGATCAATCCTTTGAGTCCTTCCATCTATCTATCTATCTATCTATCTATCTATCTATCTATCTATCTATCTATCTCTTTAGCCAGGTTCTACCTACGTAAACCAAGATATTATGCAGCCCTAGTTCAGTGAAATCACAATTCACTAGTTTCTGGGCTTTTTTTCTTCTGGCAGCCAGCAGACCCTTTGCTGCCCATTGGTTTACATAGGTAGAACCTGGCTAAAGAGAAATACACATAAAACCTACAAAAAAGAAAGAACATACATACATACATACATACATACATACATACATACATACATATATGGCGGGGGAATACATTGATAGCACAATAAGCAGTGACAGCATCTGTATTTTTATTTATTTATTTAGGTTTGATATTTTGCAAGTGTCATTTGGCAAATATCATTTAAAAATATAAATAAAAATGAGTTTTCTAAGAGGTTAAAAGCAGTTTAGCAACCAAAAAACAGCACTGAAAATCCTGTGGAGAATTATGAGGGGGCATGATACCATTTTGAAACATAATTTTCTTTTTAAAGTCTACACTCATGGTTGTAGGCTGCCTACATTAATAATTGAAGTAAGAAGGGAGGAGACTAATTTCTAAACGGTGCCTATAAACAAATATTCCAAACTAGAAGCTCAAGCTTCCCTCATAGGAGAGATGATTCTAGAACAATCCAGAACTCTCCATTCCCAATCCACATAAGAGAAAATAAATGGCCACACTACCTATCCATGAGGCAATAATCTGATTGGTAATCTGTTACATTTTCGATACATTGATTCCCTCTAATGAGGAAAAGAGAAAAATAAATAAATAAACACAACTTTATCCCAATTACCTTGATCTGGGTCACACTGTTCAAGAATAGATCCAAAAATTTGTCAAGAATCAAAATTATCTCTATCCAGTTTCTTCTCTGCATTTTAATGTACAGGCAGTGTGCACTTTTCTGGTTGTCTGCAAATACATCTAAACAGTAGCTATGAAGTGATAACTGTGAAGCTGGTAAGCCACCATTCTCCTTTAAGGATCCAAAAGCAAAGTATAATGGCAGCTAAATTCAGCAGAAGGATGGTTAGGTGAGAGGACCTTCTAACAAACTAAGACAGGGCCTGCACATTCTGCTAGGCAATTTTTTTTTTTTTTTAAGTTTTGGGTTATAACAAAAAGATGATTAAATATCAGGTTTTATCTGATTTGCAGGCCCAAGTATGTAGTGATAAATTGACTCCAGGCACTGTTTGATGAACTATCTGCCTTACTCATCAATTTAATTTTTTGATAAATTTTCAGTCTGGGTGACAAACAACGGACCTAGAAATATCAGCTTTTAAACACAGATGACGATATGATGGACAAAAGGGTGCAGAATTTAGTTTGGACTGGTACAAAAAGCTTGTACAAAAGTAGACACCAATTAGTTGAAATTTGTCCATCCAACGTATATACAATCATCTAAATCAGGGATGGGCAAATGTGGCCCTTTTACAACCTGTGGACTTCAACTCCCAGAATTCCTAAGACAGCTTGGTTGTCTCAGGAATTCTGGGAGTTGAAGTTCACAGGTTGTAAAAGGGCCACATCTGCCCACCCCGATCTAAATCCGTGATGGCGAACCTATTTGGCACCGAGCACCTAAACTGGAATGCACATGTGCACACACACGCTGGAACACACATACCAGAGTGCTGGAAACCCGGAGACCAGCATGCGCACTGGCCTTTGGGTTTCTGGCACGCACATGTGTGCCGGCCAGCTGATCTTCACACGCACTGGAGCGCTGGAAATCCAAAGACGAGAAGAGCAGCTGGTGACGCCACGCATGCCATAGGTTCACCATCACGGGTCTTAATCCTAAAGGGATGGAATTAATACCCCAGATGATAGATTGGTAGCATAAAAATCGCAAGTCAAAGTGATGGATCTATACATTTTAGAATTGAATTATATAAAGATAAATAACTAGTAAATCTGAAGAATATGTCTTGATGACCTCTTACAGATGTAGTGCCCAAGGCTGGGTCACAAACTAGATTAATACTTTTTAAATACGTTTCATCTTCTTGACAGTTAATGTATTACCATGTCTAGAGTTAAAATGATTTTGAAGATGGCACAAATAACTCAGTTCCAGGAGGGAAAAAAAAGGGGGGGGGGTATTGAATATCAGGTTCTATATAATTTGTAGGTCCGAAACTGTACATAGTGATAAATTGACTCCAGGCACTGTTTGATGAACTATCAGCCTTACTCATAAATGTGATTTTTTGATAAATTTTCAATCTGGATGATAAAGTGCAAAGGTTTCCGATGTTTTGAGCTAGTGGGCACATTTAGAAAATTGGCACAGGGACTCTTGACAAAATGGCTGCCAGTCATTTAATGGACAATCTAAATCATCCATTTATCAGGGGCAAATTTCTGTTATACAGGATATTCTGCACCTCTTCATCTTATTGTTATTTTCACAAAATTAATGCCCATCACCTGGCTCCAGACAGATTAATTTCTAAACCAAGCATTAGGTCGTAGCCAGTTTGTCTACTATTACTAGTATTCTCTAACCAGGAGCAGCAAGGTGGCATTGGGTGCATTCTGGATGTTGCTTTTATATCATCACTTTACTACAATTTTTTTTTCCGCCTACCCCCAGGTGAATTCAATCTTAACAAACTTCAAATAATAATGAGGATTTAAGTATATCCAAGACAGTCTCTTTTGTTCAATGAGCAGTTAATGTGAATGGTTAACAAACATTTTTGTATGAAGTAAGAGATGAGTTGCAGTCTCTCTCTCTTTCTCTCCTCCCTCTTTTCTCTCCTCCCTCTTTCTCTCTTTCTCTTTCTCTCTGTCTTTTTCTCTTTCTCTTTCTCTTTTTCTTTCTCTTTCTCTCCCTCTTTCTCTTTCTCCCTCTCCCTCTCTCTCTTTCTCTCTTTCTCTCCCTCCCCCCCCTCTCTCGTGTGTTTTTGATTTTGATTTCTGGGGTTTTCTGATTAGATAAGTTTGATGTTATAGAAATGGCCACTATACGCTATTATATAAAAGTAAAATGTTGAAGTTTCATGTTATTATTATCTTAGTATCTTATCCAAAAGGAGTTGGAAGTCGATTTTTTTTCTTTTTCTCCTCTACCCTACAGTTTTCTCTCTTCCCCCTTTCCTCCTCTATTCTACCTTCATCTTCCTTTATATTTTTGTATTTTACGCTTTGTTAAAATTAATAATTTTTTTGAATCACACAACTTTTCCTTATAACGGCCCTCACTGACAGAGGAGAAATGATCAAACAATGATATTCTGTTTTCTTGTTTGCCCTGGGACTTTTGGAAAACATTCCTTTTCAAAGAATAGGAAGTCCTAGCTTCCCAATAAGAGACATGGGTAGAAAGGTGCAGTGGTTGGATTCAAATAATTTAACAACCGGTTCTCTGCCCTAATGACCAGCTGGATAGGCGTGGCTCTGTGGTCATGTGACCGTGTGGGCATGGTCAACTCAACGTAACTCAGGTCAATGGGCGCTTCACCTTAACTGTTACAATGTAATAAGGGTTAACTAGAGAGGCAGTTTCTATAAGCAGGGTAATAAAGATTAGGCTAGAAACAACACCAGAATGTTTCCTTCCTGCCTTCCTTACAGGATTAGCCCTGTACACCGGTTCTCTGAACTGCTTAGAAAGTTAACAACCGGTTCTCCCGAATAGGTGTGAACTGGCTGAATCCCACCACTGGAAAGGTGCCAGTTTAGCAAAACCGCTGAGCTCCAGAGCATGTCTAAAAATGCTACACAACTCCAGAAAGAAGCATCCTTGATTGTGATGCCAAATCCCATCTGCCTTCTTTTCACCTTCTTAACTTCTGATTGTTTTAATGGCTTTATTGCAAATCACTTAGAATAATTAGGTTAAAGGGGATTATTTGAAACTGCCAACTTGCATATATGCAGTTTGGCTGCTGCCACTGTTTTTGTGGCCTTGGATGTTTGTGTTTACCTTCTCCTCTTTTTTTTCCCCCAATTTATTTGTAGGCTGCTTATTTGCCCTTTATGGTTTTTAAATGGTTTTATATATTGCCTTTCCGATAGATTAAAGGATAGATGTGTTTAGATCAACCATGAATGCTTCCATCAGCCTCCATCAAAAGTAAAAGGCTAAGATGTTTTTTCTTTGTACTTTTACAAGCAGACCTATTTACATAAATTTCACTTTCATGCACAAGAAGGCAGTAAAATGCCCTCATCATTCAAAAACAAATTTCCTTCCCCATTTCCTTCCTACCAGTCACGGAATTCTAGAGAATAGCAATCATTCTTGAAACAAAATCAGGCAGATTATGTTTCGTATAGAGACAAAAAAAAAACAAAAACTTGGGACAAATCTCTGGTTTAAAGGGAGGTTACAATCTGTTCTGCCCCAGCTCCGGATTTCTGAGGATATTGACACACACCAACGGTTCTTATCAAATTTATTAAGTAGCAAGAATAAACAAGACCGGCAAAGGTTGGCAACCAGCCCAGAAAAAAATATATGATAAACCAAAATACTCTGATAATAATACGAGTTGTTTCCAGCAAGAACACACTAGCTGTGTGCAACTTAATTAGGCTAAGGGAGTGGCCAATTATCCTCAAGCCCTACTCTCGAGTAGACCTCCTTCTCCTGAGTAGCCACTCCTGCCTTTTGGCAGCCCTGCGTGCACAAGCATTGAAGAGAGGCTCCTCCACTTCGCTCTCTTCACTTGAAGGAGCCTCTGGAGGTTCTGAAGGCCTTGGCTGAGTCTCTGCCTCTGGCACTACATCCTCTTCAGCCTCCTCACTGTCCGACGTGAGTGCCGGCTGTGCAGGCTGCTGGCGCAACCCCACAGCAGCCTCCTTGTCGTCAGGATCAGCCACGATCCGTCCTGGTCGCTGGTGGGCCACAACACAATCTGTTAAAACTGATTTGTGGCAGGACTCCGCTGAAAGCTTAAAATGCTGATAAATTTGACCTCCTCTGATTTTTAAAGTGTATTTTGACAAATACTTTTCCAAACAGAACATTAATGGAGAACACTTTGGGATCAATGCAAGATGTAGGAGCCTTTAGTAGAAGAGTAGGCAAAACTAGAGGGTGGAATTAAATGCATCATCAATTTAGAATCATTATGTTGGCACAAACAGTCCAAGTCCCTCTTGAATTCTTGTGACCCTCCTCTGGCACCTATTTAGCACTCAGCTTTAGATGAATAGATTTTTGTCTATAGTCTTGAGCAAGAAATCTTTTTTGAATTGCAACTTATCCTATACTCCTGATCAGTGGTGAAATCCACATTTTTTTACTACCGGTTCTGTGGGCGTGGCTTGTCAGGAATGGTGTGGCTTGGTGGGCATGGCAGGAGAAGGAAGGATACTGCAAAATCTCCATTCCCACCTCACTCTAGGGCTAGCCAGAGTTGGTATTTGCCGATTCTCCGAACTACTCAAAATTTCTGCTACCGGTTCTCCAGAACCTGTCAGGACCTGCTGGATTTCACCCCTGCTTCTGATCCTGTGCACCTAATACAACCATTCTAAACACATTTGCTAGGTACTCCAGAAAGACAGACCTTTGTGGGATTTATTTCTAATAATATTAGTGTTGGAATAAACTAATTAATAATTAATTGAGCATAATATTGCATAGTTCATTTTCAGATCCAAAGCTCATATTTTCCTTTTTCCTGATGGTGGATATGAATATATATGGAACAGCACTGCTGAAATTAATTGTCTAACTGCTTTCCTTTGTTTTCTTTTAAAATCAGGGAGGGAGGGAGGGAGGGAGGGAGGGAGGGAGGAAAGAAGGAAGGAAGGAAGGAAGGAAGGAAGGAAGGAAGGAAGGAAGGAAGGAAGGAAGGAGAATAAGAGCCTTGGTAGTACAGTGGTCTAAGGCACCCTGTTATTAAGCTGGTTATTAAGACCAGATGCCTGCAATTACTGCAAGTTCGAATCTCGCCAAGGCTCAAGGTTGACTCAGCCTCCCATCCTTTCTAAGGTAGGTAAATTAAGAACCCAGTTTGTGGGGGCAATAAGCTGACTTTGTATAAATATACAAAAGAATGAAGGCTATTGCTTAGCGCATTGTAAGCCGCCCTGAGTCTCCAGAGAAGGGCGGCATATAAATCAAATTAAAAAAAAAAAAGACGTTGCTCCCTCTTGTAGGAAGTTTCGAAGTTGTTTCTAGCAAGACTCTAAGATTCTGTAACAGCTTTGTTCCCTATGCCATCAGTCTGGTAAACTTGCAAGATTCGTTTTTCTCACCACATACATGTACACATCTGGACTAGACTGTGTTGTTTCTGTGTGTCACATAATCTATGCGGGTAATGCCTAATTATGTATGTATGCATGCATTTATTCATTTATTTAGTCATGTTTATGTAGTGTATATTGGCGGTGATGACCCTTGAGAGCTGTATGCAACGATACTGGAAAGTTACCAAAAACTAACTTTCTCCTAGATATTTCTCAAATGCCTCCATCCCCATCATTTGGTTGTCTTCATCAGACATTTTACCATCTGTACTTTAATTGTCGTAGACAAATCAAACAATAAGGACTTCTTTGAATTACATTCAGCTTGCCTGTCTCCAAGCATTTTTCTGAGCATTTATACATTTCCCTCTGCAGTCATTCAGAAAACTTTTGGCATCGTCTTTTGGAGAGAGACTTACTGTATCAATGGACCAATCTAGTTTCCAGCCTGGAGTTTCCTGGTGACTCAGAATAACAGAGTTGGAAGGGAGCTTGTAGGCCATCTAGTCCAACTCACATCTAACCAGGTCTGAGGCGACTTTGAGTTCAACCGAGGTCAGATAAAAGTTTAATAATATTCCTTAATTGATTCATTCAAGAAATGAGAAGCATTTCTGCGTTTAAATATATTTTAATTGTGAATATTTTAACAGCGGCTAGAATTATATTTGCTAAAAACTGGAAAGGAGAAAAGATACCTACTGATGAAGAAGTTATTAAGAAAATGATGGACTGTGCTGAAATGAGTAAATTGACATTTGAAATAAGAGAACAGGAAGATAAACAATATTATTTGATATGGGATTTATTTTATCAATGGATAGATAATAAAATATGGAGATAAATATGAAATATGAAGTTGAAGTTGATGTAAATAAGTGAAATATTTCTTTATGAAAATAAGCTTTGGTCATATATTGATATTTTGAAGATGGGATTGAGCACAAAAGGATGTTAACCGATCGATATACTGTCTGTAATTGTTTGGAATGATGATGGTTTTATGTTTTACTTTTGTTTATAAAATGAAAAATTGTTTTGTCAAAAAAAAGAAAGAAATGAGAAGGATGGCATATAGTTTATTTGGATCACAATTAAAAATAAGGATTAGAATAAAAGCACAAACAGGATAAGAATGTAACAATTGGGGGTGGATTTATCGGGGGGCAGTCAAAGTGTGTAATTTTACAGGCAGCACAACAGAAGTTGGCTATGTTCAAGGAAACTAAATCATAGTGATCTGATAAGCACTCTACACAAAAAAAATCAGAATTTACTATTCTTCATTATAGTATGTTATAAGGAAGGTCCTAAGATCCTTAAAGAGGCTGCAGTGTAACAAGCTGTGTTCTATAGTTTTAATAGCCCCTTGTCCATGTGGCTCAACCCACAGGGAACTTTTTAAATCAAAACTATTGTGGACAGAGCATTGAAATATGTTAATGTTAGCTGTCTTTGGAAATTGGAGATGGTTTATATGATGTAAATATCTTGATGGTTTGAATAAGGGGCTCGGATTTCTTAGAAAAACATGCATAGCAGAAGACACTGGACCTGTTGGTCTTCTAAGTCATTAATATATTGTTTAAATGCACTAAATAATGAGTATATTTCCAAACTTCTATAGCAGAATTTCCTCTGCTTTACACACTGACCTAATCATTAACTTAATCAGTAAGTTAATATTGATAAAACATGACTGGGAAATTCGTATTACCTTATCCTACACCTTTCATTGTTAATGGTGTGAGAGCAAGGCCCCCTTTTAATAATAATAATAATAATAATAATAATAATAATAATAATAATAATAATAACAACAACAACAACAACAACAACAACAGAAGAACAGAACAGAAAGGATGCTGCAAAAACTCAAGAGGAACAAAGGATCAATTGCTGATCGACAAGCTAATCCTAAAAAACTCAAAGAAAAGACGAACCAACCTGTTCATGGCTTGGATAGACTATAAGAAAGCATTTGATTCAGTTCCCCATAGCTGGATCAAGAAATGCTTGGAAATCTTAGGCATCAGCAGCAACATACAAAAATTCATGGAATCTTCAATGAACCTCTGGAAAACGAAACTTATGGCTAATGAAGAAGAACTGGATGAAGTTGAAATTAAACGAGGCATTTTCCAAGGTGATTCCCTTTCACCCCTACTTTTTATACTCTCAATGCTACCACTGACAATCATTTTGAAGAAGATGAACTGTGGATACGAACTTGCAAAGAAAGGACTGAAAATCTCGCACTTGATGTACATGGATGATTTGAAGCTGTTTGGTAAAACAAAAGCTGAACTGAATTTATTAATTGAAAACACAAAAGAATTCAGCCAAGACATTGGTATGCAGATTGGAATTGACAAATGTGCAACAATAGGAACCAAAGCAGGCAAAATCATAGAAGAGGATGGAATAGAACCAGAGAATGAAGAAATGATAAAGGCAGTAAAATCAGAAGAAGGCTACAAGTACTTGGGAATTTTAGAAGCCTCTGACTTAATGCATAATAAAGTCAAGGAATTAACTTCAGCCAAGTACATTCGGCAAATTCGTAAGATATTAATGTCCAAATTGAGTGGAGGAAACATCATAAAAGCCATAAATACCTGGGCTATACCTGTGATTAGATACTCTGCAGGAATAATTGACTGGACCCAGATGGAGTTAGACAATTTGGACAGAAAAACAAGGAAGCTTATGACAATGAATCATGCCTTGTACCCTAAAAGTGATGTTGACCGATTATATTTACCAAGAGCAGAGGGTGGTCGAGGACTCCTACAAGTAAAGCAGACTGTGGAAGAAGAAAAATGCAGCTTGAATGATTACATCCAGAAAAGTGAAGAACCAATGATTAAGGAAGTAAATAAAGGAGGCCTTTTAAAGACAACTAAAACAAAAGCAGAATATAAGAAAGAAGTAACTGAGCAGCGAGCTGAAAATTGGAAACACAAAGCTCTGCATGGCCAATACTTGAAAAGTGTTGAAGGCAAAGCTGACCAGAAACTAACTTGGAACTGGTTAAGATCAGGAGTACTGAAAAAAGAAACAGAAAGCTTTATTTTGGCAGTTCAAGAACAAGCCCTAGCCATAAACTGCATGAAGGCAAAAATTCAACATGTTACCACCAACAGCAAATGCCGCCTCTGCAATGAGAAAGATGAGACAGTCGACCACCTGATCAGTGGGTGCAGCAAAATTTCACAAACTGACTACCTACAACACCATGACCGGGTTGCTAAGATCATTCACTGGAAATTGTGCCAGAAGTTTGGATTTGAGTACAGCAAAAACCATTGGGAACATCAGGTTGAGAAAGTTTTAGAGAATGAGAAACTCAAGATCTTGTGGGACTTTAGGATTCAGACTGACAGGATCCACAACACACCTGACATAACAATAGTTGAAAAGAAAAAAGTATGGTTCATTGACATTGCAATACCTGGTGATGCACGGGTTGAAGATAAGCAGCAAGAAAAAATCACAAAGTACCTGGATTTGCAAATTGAAGTTGAGCGACTGTGGAAAAAGAAATCGTGTGTTGTCCCAATTGTAATTGGAGCCCTTGGGGCAATACCCAAAGGGCTACCCCGCTATTTAGAAATTCTAAATTTGTCGGACTTGAACATTTTGACTCTACAAAAAACCACCTTACTCGGAACAGCTTACATCCTCCTTAACAGTTCTTAGGTCCTTGGTTAGGACTCAAGCTGCTGAGCTATTAACCAGCCTCAAAGGCTGTGAATCTCACTAAAGATTAACTAATAATAATAATAATAATAATAATAATAATAATAATAATAACAACTTCAGATGTGGATGGTTAAGAGAAATGTAGTTGCTATAAACCAGGAGAAAGGAAAGGAGAAATAGAGAGCTTCAGATGTGATTTTCTCTAGCATTCAACATTTTTCTCGTGGGATCTGAGCTCTTTTTCATTTTCTTGGTTTAAGGGAAATGCACTTTCATCCATTCTCTTCCTTCTTATCACTGTCCCTCAAAATTCCACACACATTTGGCCTCCGGCTTGAGCAAATTCTGCACTTGGCAGAAACATTACTAGTGTTTTTTTAAAGGAAGTATAGAATGGAGAAAAACAAGCTTCGACCACGAACAACTGGTGTGCCTTGTCCCTGCCATCTTCAGTTATGTTTAAGAGCTAAAGCTTCAAATGAAGGCAAATAACCTGGCGTGGGAACATTATTTTCAATCTTGGATAATTATGCATGCCCTTCTCTCCATAAATATGCCCTAATGTGAACTGCATCATTATGCAGGTTTTTCTGGCAATATCCCAAAAGTTGATTCCCATTACCTCCTTCTGTGATGACTTTGACGTCCCAATCTAACCAACATCCCTCAAATTCTCTGGTGGCCCCCCGATCCAAATACTGCTTCCTTTCTGACAGCCATCAGTCACCTAAGGAATGTCACCTGCTGAGACCTTCACAATACAGTCAATAGTTTTGATTTTTAAAGCATCAAGCAAAAATGGACCAAAGAGGTTGTCCACTCAAGATAGCACCTGCACTGTTCTCGTGTATTCAAAAAATTACAGATCCATGGTCTTTTATTCATGCATTTAATGCTTTTAGATTGCATTCAGCGTTCTGACTGTTAGGAGAAGCATGCACCAAGCAATTAGTAGAGCACTGGTAACCAGGAGACCCAACATGAAGTTGCATCATGCGGTGAAGCTAATCCTGGGTCTGGGTGCCATGCAGGAAGGGAAGAGGGCAGGGAAATAAAACCTACATCAGTGAGTCTGCGGAACGGCTCCTAGGTAAGAGTTGACACGAGAGAGGGGGGTTATTTCAGCAACACAGACAGAGGCTATAAAAATATATCACACACAGCAACAAAGCAGACTTCGTTTTGTTGTTTTCTTTCTTTTTGATTTTTTTTTTTAAGGGAACTTTTACGGGGGTGGAGAGCGGGAGGCAAAGAAGACATAGGCACAAATTCATTTTCAAATTAACTGGCTTCACTTTGGAATAGCTTCAACCCTTCACCAAGTCCCTGAAGGTTGTTGATGCTACCCACCCCGGAGCACGTCATTTCCACCAACGTCAATGCTTAGTGGCCTGAATCAAAGCAAAATACGTTCCTGGACTTTCTTTATCCTCTTTTCTCGCAGGGATATCAACATCGCCAACGACTCCCGTCAATCACAAATGAGATTACCAACTTGGCTGTCTTGTTGATGCCCCTGCTGGCTGTCGAGAACCGAAAGAGGGGATCTCATCTGCCAAGCTTCTGCAAACGACCGTATCATTTCATAAGGAGAGAGCTGAGAACAACCAAACGGGGTTGTTGTGTTGCGATCGTCAACAGAGTTAAAATAAAATACAATTAAAATAAACCAAAGTAAACTCTGCCTGCATTCAGGAAACCACAGAAGGAATTAGGAACATCTGTGTGTTTGTGGGTCTCCATGTGTTGCATAGGCGAAGCATACAAACTCTTCTACCATTTTGCCCAACGGAAATCTTTAATCAAAATCTATAAAGGGACAATCAAAATGCTGCCTAGGGATGTACAGGTGGCTAAACCCAACAGTTTGTTTTAACCGCCATTTGTCTAAGAAACCAGGTTCACATAACATACCATACCAGAACACAACCAAATTATTTTCTAGACTATCCTATGAATCCATGATGGCCATTCCATAAACAGAGAGATGCAATCAAAGACCATCCAGAAGGGTTTGCATTTCTCAAACACTTTTTTTTCTTTTTTTAAGGGGAGGTTGAAAGACGTGATTAATAAATAAACAATATTTCCCATAAGCCCCAGCTAATGGCAAGAGATTGTGAGAATTGTAGTTTAATGGCTCTGGAGAGCACAACCCCAAACTATTAAACCTTTAGAAATTAATTTCCTGTTGTTTAAATATGCCATCCTGTGGTGTTGGAGATTAGCCAATGACATAAAATATTTGTGTACTTCATTTTTATTCCCGCTTTGCCAATGTAGCTTACAAGAGATTACCATTCATTTTATCCAAACGATAAACCATGGTTGGGTCTCCCTAGGTTTAGACCAATAGCTTAAAAATCTGGGCCCCACCAAGGTTCTAAACCAGAGTGAGAAAGAATGAAAAAGACTTGTATCTTTTTCTTAAAAACAAAAACCTATTTTTGTTAAGCGCTGCGGTGGTGCAGTGGTTAGAGTGCAGTACTGCAGGATACTTCTGCTGACTACTAGCTGCCTGCAATTTCGGAGATTGAATCTCACCAGGCTCAAGGTTGACTCAGCCTTCCATCTTTCCGAGATGGGTAAAATGAGGACCCAAATTGGTGGGGGTAAGAGGCTGACTCTGTAAACTGCTTAGAGAGGGTTGTGAAGTCTCGTTGAAGCGGTATATAAGTCTAAGTGCTATTGCAATTGCTATTGACTCAGCCTTCCAGCCTTCTGAGGTCAGTAAAATGAGGACCCAGATTGTTGGGAGCAATTATGCTGACTCTGTAAAACTACTTAGAGAGGGCTGTAAAAATCACCGTGAAGTGGTATATAAGTCTAAGTCAGTGATGGCTAAACTTTTTGTCATCGCGTGCCAGGAAGGGGGCGGGGGAGGATCACACCCATAATTCTAAGGGCCCTGATCCCATGCATGCGCGTGCGACTCCCCCTGCTCCTGGCACACGATGGCCCAGTAGGCCCATTTTTCTTTCTCACCTGGCTCCTTGGGCCAAGGGTAAATGTTGAAAAACAGGTAGAATATAAAAGAAAAAGGAGTACCTGACACAGCAAATGCTACGATCTAGTCGGATTCTGGCTTTACCCTCTATTAAGTCCTCAGAAAAAACGGTAGTTAAGAATCTGGAAAACTACCATCTCTGGGAGATTAGTTGTAGCTAGCTTGGGTGTCTCATTTTTCAGGTACTCTTGATTTACAGGTAGTGCTAAATTAGGCCTTGCTGAACAGGCCCTATCAGGATTATGCTAAGCCTGGATGACAAACTGCAGAGATGTGCACATCATACTAACTTTGGTGGCTCCACCAGGGAAGCGCAACTATCCTATATCCTTGACTGAAGATTGGTACTCTCCTTCTACCGGGGGATGATGGTCCTCTTCCATTAAATAAACATTTTGGGGAAGGATGCACACTGGAGGGAAGAAAGGTATGACCGTAATTGTCATTTTTGGGTTGTTTTTGAATCGTTTTCAGGCTGTTTTTGGGTCATTTCTGGGCCATTTTCGATACAGAGTTACAATAATGTCAAAG
The DNA here is from genome assembly GCA_022577455.1 of Arizona elegans. Lineage (NCBI taxonomy): Eukaryota > Metazoa > Chordata > Lepidosauria > Squamata > Colubridae > Arizona > Arizona elegans. The sequence continues at coordinate 92,318,164 of JAKOOJ010000005.1, read as the reverse complement.
AAATAATGGAATCAAATCATTACAGAAAGGATGCAAAAGGAGGGACAGAATGAAATCTGAATCGCAAAAATTAAAATATTTTTTCATTTATTTGAAATAATGAAATAGAATTGTTAAATTTTCCTGCAGCAGGTTGTCCCATGGTGAGTTAGCCAGGGCTAGTTGTCCTGCAGCTACCTTGTTTCCCTGAAAATAAGACATCCCCTGATAATAAGCCCAATCGGGCTCTTGAGTGCATGTGCTAAAATAAGCCTTCCCCCGAAAATATTTAAAATATTTAAACGCAGAAATGGAAATCAGGTAAGATGGCAAGAAGAGCAGTGGTGAAATGTAAAATTTGTTACTACCAGTTCTGTGGGCATGGCTTGGTGGGGGGTAATATGACTGAGTGGGCGTGTCCAACTTTTTTAAAAAAAAACTTTTAAAACCATTTTTTCTACAATCTTTTCGGCTGAAGAGGTTGTAAAAAAAATGCTTTTAAAGCCTCTGATGATCCCAGCTAACGTGCCTGATTGGCAGAGGCTTTCTTTTTTTAAAAAAAGCCTCTGACGATCCCAGCTACTTGTCTGATTGGCAGAGGCTTTTTTTCCTTTAAAAACATTTTTTCTATAACCTCTTCGGATGAAGAGGTTGTAGAAAAAATGCATTTAAAAGCCTCTGATGATCCCAGCTGAGCCATGAGATCATCAGAGGCTTTTTTTTTTTTACTTTTAAAAGCATTTTTTTCGGCCAAAGAGGTTGTAGACAAAATGCTTTTAAAAATAATAAAAAAAAGTCTCTGATGATTGTGCGGCTCAGCTGGGCAATGGGAGGGGGCAGGGATTTTTGCTACTGGTTCTCCGAACCACCCGCCACCATCGCTATCAGATCAGGTGATCCGGTCCGAACTGGGAGCATTTTACCCCTGAAGAGGAGCCCCATCTTCTCCACATGCCCCAAAATAATAAGACCTCCCTGAAAATAAGGCCAGGCGCTTATTTCGGGGTTCAAAATATATAAGAAAGGGTCTTGTTTTCGGGGGGAAATGGTAGTTGGTTGTGGTGAGTTGGCCACAGCAAGTTGTCCCATTGTGGAAAGGAAAACAGATCAGCCAAACCAATTCTAGCCCTTAATGGTATAGCAGAGGTTGCAACCCACACATTCCAACATATTAAGCCAACACTAAACCCTTTGCATATCCTATCTCTAACACTTCCACATCATGAGTTGGTTACAAGATGACACACTATGAAAAAATGCTGACTGTGCTTCTAACTCAACAAATTATTTTCTAGAAGGAAAGAAGCAGAAAATCAAATGAATTGGATTGGAGAATTTACAATGTTATCCCCAGGCCACAATCATTATCTGTTTTAAGCTGAATATTAGTTATAAAGTACTGTCTTCAACTATTAGCCATCAGAGAAACTGGGATGGATTATACGTTTCAGTAGATTCAATAAAACAAAAAGGTCTAGTGAACACAACTGGTTGAGACTCTCACAATAGAAGAGAATGTGTAATAATCTCAGGGTTGAACTGTGGGGTTCCTGGTGCTCTCTGAGCCTGGCTGTTTGCTTGTAGACATTGCATTACCCAGCTAAGGAACATTATCAGTACAAGTGAATGAGGGTTTTGCCCTCTGTTTATATACAGTAGTTTGCCCTGCCAGGTCTTCTATAGCAGTGTTGGTGAACCTTTTCGGCAGCAGGAGCTGAAACGGAAGCGCACGTGCCGAAAACCAAAAGAGCAGCCACCCAGTGTGCTGCTTTTCCAGTTTCTGGCACGGGCATGCGCACCAGCCACCTGGTCTTCCGGTTTCTGGTGCGCATGTGTGCACAAAGACCAGCTGTCCGGTGTGCATGCGCGCACCAGAAACCGGAAGATAAACTTCCCAGCATGCGCATGTGCACCAGGCAGGTGCTCTTCCGGTGTCCTGTGCTCCTGCTCATGTGAAGACCAGCTGGCCGGCATGACGGAATCCGGAAGAGCAATGGGCGATGGCTCACATGCCTGGAGAGATGGCACCAAGTGCCAAAATGGTTCACCAACACTGCTATAGAAGAACTGGCAGGGCAAACTACTGTATACTGTATAAACAGAGAGCAAACCACATATTCACTAGACTGGCCAGCTGCTCTTTGTGCATGCATGTGCACCAGAAATCAGAAGACCAGCTGGCTGGTGCACAAGCGCGCACCAGAAACTGGAAGATCATCTTCCTGGGGTGTGTATGCACACTGGGTGGCAGCTCTTCCAGTTTCTGGTGCTCCTGCACATGTGGAGGCCAGCTGGCTGAAGTGCTGGAACCTGGAAGAGCAATGGGTTGCATGCCCGGAGAGATGGCTCTGTGTGCCACTTCCGGCATGCATTTCATAGGTTCGACATCATAGTTCTATACTGTAACAGCGACTATATAGGACAGTGATGGCGAACCTTTTCGGGACCGAGTGCCCAAACTGGAAGGTCCATGCATGTGCGCATGCCTGAGCACCGGAAACCCGATGACCAGCTGGCTGGCACACGCATGTCTATTTTTTGGCCGTTTTCAGGCTGTTTTCTGGTTGTTTTCTGGGCCATTTTTTCAGGCCATTTTCAGGCCGTTTTTCGGGCTGTTTTTCGGGCCATTTTCAGGCTGTTTTTCAGGCTGTTTTTCGGGCTGTTTTCCAGGCCATTTTTTGGGCCGTTTTTGGCCTGAAAAACGGCCTGTAAAACAGCCTGGTTTTGGGGCATTTTCTGGAGATCTAGTGCCTGTGAAGAGCAGCTGGTGACGGTACATGTGCCCACAGAGAGGGCCCCGTGTGCCAGCTGCAGCACGCGTGCCATAGGTTCGCCATCGTGGATATAGGACATAAAGGCAGCGACTATATAGGACATAAAGGCAGAAGACTAGCACAGTCCATCATTAATACCAAGTAACGGCCAGAAAATACAATGAAAACTTCTTAATCTCACAAAATATGGAGAGGTTCAACCACAGTTTCAACTGGGAAACTGTCAGCATCCTAAACAGAGATAAATCCAAAACAGAGATAAATCCTAAACAGAGATAAATCCAAAAATGTTAAGAAATTCTTGGAAGGTTGGCATCCCAAGTTGACAACTCAGCCATCAATAGACACATAGAGATAAACCACCTTTATACACCACTTAAAAGAGAGAGTAAAAAGCTAAGAAGAAATTTAAAAGATCACAACACATCTTCTTCAGCAACCAACACCCAGATAAGCAGGGATTAACACCAGGCAAACAATCAAGCAGAAAACTCTACCTTAATCAAGCAATTATGAAAAGCATACCCCCACCAATAGTGACAGGAAGCAGATCCCATATCCACTTGCATTGATGATGTTACCTAGTTGGGTAATGAAACGTCTTCAAGCAAACAACCCAGTTCAGAGACCACCAAGGATTCATGGTTAAGACTGTGCAATACAAGCAGGTATGCACTTCTACCTTAGAAGTCAGATTTGCAAACTTCTAAGAATTACAAGCCAAGGCAGGATAATGTTCATGATGGATGTAATCACAATCACACATTTTAATATAAACTATATGTATTGTTATAGGCAAGCACATATTGCTCAGAAATATTGTGTTACAAAATTTAAGGAGTCAACTACCTTCTAAAACATTGTACAACTGCTCATCCTGCTAGGGAGTATTTTCTTCTACAGCCCCCAGCAGGATCTGACTCAATTTTAAACCCAAATTTTCTATTGTCATCTTCTCTCCCATCACCAAATTCTGGAGTTATCTTGCTGATGAACAGTGCTGATTCTTGGTCATTTTACATGATTTCTTTCCCATATTTCAGAGGTTCAGAAAGGCTAAAAAATAATGCATATTCAACAAAGAGCATCCAGTTAACCAGTAATAAACCATGAGTCATTAAACAAAACCTTCTTGTTCAGACAGCTGGAATTTGATTTGAGTAAATGAAATCTGTTTCCCCAGGATTAAATTTGCCAGAGAAGATATCTATCAAGACTATGAGAATACATGACTGACACCCAGGACTCTACATTCTGTATCTCCAGAAATGCCAATCCAATGCGCGGGCATATCATATGCATCCACCAAAACACTCTGTGCTTTGGACAGAGTATTTTTTTTATTTGTTCTGCAAGATTTATTTATTTTATTTATTTATTTTATTAGATTTTTATATCGCCCTTCTCCCACTGGACTCAGGGCGGTGAACAGCCAAGAATAAAAACATCACACACAAAATTTAAAATTACTTTAAAAAAGAATTAAACAAATTTTGGCCCAAAAAATTTAAAACACCCCAACTAAAATCAATTAACAATTAAAAATATCTAAAAATATCTAAAGGGGCATTAAGCCAGCCTGGCTTGATGAGATAAAAAAGTTTTAAGGACACGGCGAAAAGCACGGAGATCTGGGATCCTACGTATCTCCGGGGGCAGGTCGTTCCAGAGGGCAGGTGCTGCCACAAAGAAGGCCCTCCCCCTGGGGGTCACCAGCTGACATTGTCTGGTTGACGGCACCCTGAGGAGTCCCTCTCTGTGGGAGCGTATTGGCTGGTGGGAGGCTTTCGGTGGCAGAAGGCGGTCCCGTAAGTACCCAGGCCCTAAGCCATGGAGCGCTCTAAAGGTGGTAACCAACACGATGATGAAAGGGAAACAGGTTTAATTTATTCAAATTCAAGTACTTTATTTCAGTTATTTAGTTTTAATGCCTTTGTTGCCGTGAAGATTCCACAGGTTCTGCTGGAATCAACTGAGGATGTTATGTGCAACCCAGGTCTATAGCAATTTCATGAGGCTGAGAATAATGATTTACCCTTGGAATGATCAGCTGAGCTTTACTTCAGTGGTGGGTTTCAACTGGTGTTACCACCGGTTCGCTTCATGCACACGCTTTGCGTGAGCTTCGGCCAAACCGGGCCGAACCGGTAGAAACCCACCACTGCTTTACTTGTCTTGCTTGGCATCAATGCTAGAAAAATTGTTTTCAGTATGTTGAACAGCTCAGAGACCATTTTATAACAACTGGTTGCCATTGCCTTGTTAAGAATGTTAGATAGTTTGGAAAATAGAGTAGAGTAAGAGTAAGAGTAAGAGTAAGAGTAAGAGTAAGAGTAAGAGTAAGAGTAAGAGTAAGAGTAAGATTAAGAGTAGGGTAGGGTAGGGTAGGGTAGGGTAGGGTAGGGTAGGGTAGGACAGGACAGGACAGGACAGGACAGGACAGGACAGGACAGAATAGAATATATGGAATGGAACAGAATGGAACAGAACAGACAGAATAGAACAGAATATTCTTTATTGGCCAAGTGTGATTGGACACACAAGGAATTAGCATGTTTAGTGCTATTCTATTACTGCAGTGAAAACTCTCAAATATATTTTACTTCTGAAATATACTTTTTCAGTGGTTGGAGCTCTATTACAAATATGCTCATGATATACATGGCATTTGAAATGTTATTTTAAGACAAAACTGTTGCTCGTGGTCAAGATATGATGTCACTCCTTATGTATGCTCTGGCTTCCTCCGGTTACAATTCCAGGGTATTCTCTTTTGGGATTGCATATACATGTGTGTGAAGTTTCCCTTTGCCAAATGGTTCCAGAAATAGCAGTAATTCATGAAGGGTATTCTGTAGAACTGGAAAGAATGTCACCGACAATCAATTTTACATCTCCTGGTTTACCAACATAGCGGACGTCATGATGGGATTAAGAATGCCAAACCATAGTTCCTCTCCAACATCTATTCCAACAGTGGTTTTGCAGGTAGGAATAAGGGATGGCCAGTGATTGCATGGAAATCATGACATCAGCACACTGACTTACAAACTTGCATTGAGATGTCCTAACATCAGTCTACAATCACAGTAAATGAGCTATTATATCATCACAGTTTGTGTTGTGGCCCGCCAGCGGCCAGCGGAACTGGTGGCAGACTCAGACAGTGAGGAGGTTGGGGAGGAACATGGGCCAGTCCTGGAGTCTGGGGAAGGCTCTGATGAGTGCTCTGTGTCAGAGGCAGAGATGAGGCCAGGGCCGTCTGACAGTTATCAGCTGCCTTCAGAGTCGGATATCAGTGGGGCAAAAGAACAGCTGGAGCCTGTTCCCGATGTGAGCATGCGCAGAGCTGCCAGGAGAAGGGAACACCTAAAGGAACAAGGGCCAACTTGGGAGTAAAGGCACAACTGGACAGTGAATGGTCCCTCCCATTGGGAATAAAGAGGAGTGAAGGGGAGGGGAGTTTGCAGGAGAAAATTAGTTCAATTCATGAGGGTGAAGATGTGTTCCTGACTTTTTGCCAAGTAATTGCTGCTACAGCATGGCATTTGAAAAATATTGGCCTGGCCATTCTCCAAGCCTGATAAAGGTCCGTAGTTGTGAACTCTCATGAAAGACTGTTTGCCAGGACTTTGCGGGAGAGGAATTCCCTTTAACCTAAATAAAAGAGGTTTTATAGGACGAGGAGTCTGCTTCATGATCTTGGGAAGCCTAGGTCAGAACAGTTTGTCAGGAATGATGCTGATATTCCTTGGACACCTTCAGCACAGCTAGATGTGTGTATAATCACAATGAATAATTTATTTATTTATTTATTTATTATTGAATTTCTATACCGCCCTTCTCCCTGAGGACTCAGGGCGGTGTACAGCCAAAATTAAAAAACATGCAGGACAAATATTAAAAAACAATTAAAAGATATATAAATTTGGCCCAATTAAAACTCATTACTAATTAAAACGTTTAAAACATTTAAAAACAGTTAAAAATTTCATCTTAAGCCAGCCCGGCTTGTTTGAAAAAATGGGTTTTAAGGGCACGACGGAAGACACTGAGGGGAGCTGATTCCAGAGGGTAGGTGCCCCCACAGAGAAGGCCCTCCCCCTGGGGGTCATCAGCCTACACTGTCTGGCTGATGGCACCCCGAGGAGGCCCTCTCTGTGGGAGCGCACGGGTCGATGGGAGGTCATCGGTAGCAGCAGGCGGTCTCGAAGATAACTAGGCCCTATGCCATGGAGCGCTTTGAAGGTGATAACCAGCACCTTGAAGCACACCCAGAAGACCACCGGGAGCCAGTGCAGCTCGCGCAGGAGCTAATAACTAATAACTATGGACCCTTCATACAAAGTCACATCATGGAAAAATATGCATTAGTTTCACAAAGGGGCACACAGCAGAATTATGCATATCTTTCTATAATGTTTCCTATTTAAACAGAATAAATATTAGATGGGCAATTTTCCATTACTACTTGGCTTCTGGAAACTATGCACATTTCTTCGAAGCATTTCTGGCTGACCACAGCAGGTTTATCCACAGAGCCATCATTTTCACTGACATGCATTTATTTACATGCTTATAAACGATGACCGCAAGAAATAGAAATAAAACTGACACATGTCTTCTTTATGGCTGGTGACATTAAATAATTTACATTCACTTATTTAAAAGGTGGGGGGGAATCTCTACGGTGAAATGTCACAAGTTCCAAAGTTCATCTTTCAAAGATGCTGGAAGCGAACATTTAATTCCAGAGCTCCTACAGCAAAAGATATGTAAGCCATCAAGAGATATCTGAATTCTGGTAAGATATTTCAGGATATAACTAGACTATAGAGTTGAAGAATCTCAAAGGAGTCTCCATTACTCCAAAAGTACAACTCTATTTTGAATCTGCTTTAGGAAGTGGAACTGAAAAGTTTATGTCCAATGTTCTAATTATTTTCTATATGTAGACAATACTGAAAGAGTCCCTGAAAGGATTAGAGCATATACAGAGGGTGCCTAACTTGACCTTTGATTCCCTGCTGAAGCTGAGCTCCCTTGTAACCTAATGTGCCAACTGCATAGATAGAGCCTCTAGGCAAACTGCCAAGTAGCTAAAGTATCTTCTTGTGAAATGTAAAATGTGCATTCTGCTTGCTGTAAATTAAAATGTGTATTCTCAGCAACCTAGATTAAGATATAATAAGGCTAACAACGCTCTGAGTTATATGCCAGAAAATGTATTTCTTTCCCCTTCTAAGGTCCATTGTTTTCAGAGCGCTGAGAAAAATCATGAGGTTTGCATGAAATAATGTTTCTATAGCAATGACGATCTATGTAAGCTGTGTGAACTATAAGAAGTTTGGAAAGTTTGGAAATAAGTTTTCCATTTGATATTCCTCAAAGCAGCTAAATAGCTGTTGTTTCAATTAAGAAGGACAAAACAGCCTGGGATAAAACTAAACATAGAAAGGGATAACTTCCTAACCTTTTCTAGTGGTGGGCTGCTGCCGGTTGAAACCGGTACCGGTTTTCGCCCAGCACCGAAAATGTGAGAATGTGTGCGGCTTCAAAAACACAGCGATATAGGACAGAATAGTGTTGGGGCAGGTCGGTGGGCGGTCCCACCTGTGGGTCACAACTACCAGTTCAACCGAACTGGTCCAAACTAGCAGCAGCCCACCTCTGAATAGTTCCCACATTGCAGTCATCTGTTCAGTGACTGTTTCCAGTTATGATGATACTGAAGAAATGTACTTATAACAGGTTCCTCAGGGTTCCAGCCATCACAGTGTCCTCATGATTATATGACCACAATTTCAGATGTTTCCTGCTGGAAACAAAGTCAATGGGGAAGACAGCAGGAAGTCGGAAGCCATGGTCATGTAAAAACTTCACTCAACGATCCATGCAATCCTTGCTTAACAAAGACAACTAGGACTGCTGGGATTTTTCACTAAGCAATGTGGTTATATGACATCATTGTTTATGAACATTTCACTTAGCCATGTCGATTCTGGTCCCAATTGCTGTTATAAACTGTTATCTACCTTTACTGCCTTAGCCTTCATCCTTAGAACAAAAGTCTATGAGAATTTTCTACCTGTTGTTGTTGTTGTTGTTGTTGTTGTTGTTGTTGTTGTTGTTAGTTGCAAAGTTGTGTCCAACCCATCGTGACCCCATGGACAATGTTCCTCCAGGCCTTCCTGTCTTCTACCATCCTCTGGAGTCCATTTAAGCTCATGCCTACTGCTTCAGTGACTATATCTAGCCACCTCTGGATATTGCCTGTTGTCCCCTTCTCTGTCATCCCTTCTTCTTTTGCCCTCAATCATTCCCAGAATTAGGCTCTTCTCCAGTGAGTCCTTCCTTCTCATTAGGTGGCCAAAGTATTTGAGTTTCATCTTCAGGAACTGGCCTTGTAAAGAGCACCATAGTTCAAAGGCCTCAATTCTTTGGTGCTCAGCCTTTCTTATGGTCCAACTTTCACAACCATACACTGCAACTGGGAAAGCCATCGCCTTGACTTGCTACCTTTTACTTCGATAATATTGACCCATATTGAACTTAAAAAGAGATGATGGCAAGGACTCTGATTGTGTGTATGTGTATGTGTTGCATGCCCATTTAAGTCTTTTCCATTTAGGATTTGATTGCCTGCTAACTGTACAGATGCAAGCCCCATAATGGGATGATGCAAAAGTGTATAACGAGGATCTCAAATTTCCAATAGCATTGCTTTACAATTTTCAAAGCTTGTTTTTACAACAATGGAACATAAATACACTTGACAAGCTGTAAAAGGACTACTGAAGGAATTCTGACTCAGTTGTGAATAATCTATCAGAAAAACAAAGGTCACATAAAGGAAATAAAAATTGTCCTTGTGTTTTTCACATCTGTTCCGTTGCCATTCAACTAAGTGGCAAGTCATGATAAATTATGTTAAATGCAGCCAGTAATGATGTACTCAGTCAAAACCAGAATACAGCTTTTCTTTTTTTTTTTTCCCCCAGCCTTCTGGAGCCCAGACAAAGAAAAAATACTTCCTTTTTCTTCCATTTTTAATTAACATTTCAAAAGTCTAGAAACTGAAGATGCTACTGGAACAGCTTGGTATCACAATAGTCATGAACAAGCTTGAATTTTAATCTGCATTTCATAATAGGACTTTAATCAAGTCATAACTTTAAAATTCAGTTTCATCATAGGCTGAATAATTGCCTGTGTTGCCTGTATTTATATGTACAGCAATTAAAACTGTATATTTAGAGGTCAGCATTGAAGAAGAATACTTTTCTGCAGAAATGTTATGAATGGAAAATACCCATTCATATGATTCCCCCAAATTGGCAGATGCTGTAGGTTATATTGAAAAGTTCATTGAATTTCAGGATAGATCAGTTTGATTTACAAGCTAAAATAAGTGAAGATTTAAATAATGCATTAAAGAATACTGCCTTTCTCTAAAATTATAGCACAACAGCTCTATGGAGAGATGTGGTATCATAATTACCATATTTTTCAGCGTATAAGATGCCTCTTTTTTCCCCAAAAAAGAGGGTGAAAATCTGGGTGCGTCTTATACTCCGCATGTAGCCCCGCCCAGCCTCGCAAACAAAGATTTCAGAGGCTGAAAGAAGCCTCTGAAAGAAGCTTCAGAAAAAAAGCCTCAGAAAGGCTTTCATCTAAAATAATACGGCAAGCAACAAAAGAATCAGTAAAGGTTCTAACCAAACTATGCTAACAAATCTGGAGAATGACACAATAACCAACAGATCGGAAGAGCTTAATCTATATACCAATACCAAAGAAAAGAGATTGAACAGAATACAGATAGTCCTTCAGAATAAAAGCCTCTGAAAGAAGCTTCAGAAAAAAAGCCTCCAAACAGAACTTCAGAAAAAAAAAAGCCTTTTTTTTCTGAAGCTCTGTTTCGGAATCTTTCAGAGGCAGATTTTTTTTTTTTCCCCTGAAACAGAGTTTCAGAAGTTGGCTGAAAAAAAGAGCAAGGCACAGAGCTCACAATCAAGGAACCTGTTGCTAAAATTCATCTCTGGGAACAGCTGATTGGGGTATTCCAGGAGACCGATCCACTCGCCAATCAGCTTTTTTCTTATTTTCCTTCCCAAAAACTAAGGTGTGTCTTATACTCCAAAAAATACGGTATTTGGAATAGAACAATCAATGGATATTTTAAAATTGTCTCGCCCTTGTAAATCTTACTATGAAAATGGCTTTAAAGGTTCATCCATTTCCAGTGTTGATATATGTTATCTCTTTTCAATTCAGCTCATAAAAAAATTCTAGCAAAGATGATAAAAGAAGACAGGTTTGATAACTGCAGTTCACATTGTTCTCCACTATAACATACTAAAAAAAAAAATCAATTTTACATAATGAATGACTAATAAAAGACATGTCCACTACTGTCTTTCACTAAAAACATTGATGAAATGGGCAATATAAATTTTATCTATCATCAGGGCCAAGGGTGGGTTCTACCCCGGTTCGCAATGGGGCCGCACACACGCACTTGCTTTGCTCGCGCACCTGCACTCTTCTGCGCATGCGCAGAAGCATTCTGATCATGTCAGCGTCGGTGGGCGGAGCCTCCCGCCAGTTTTACTACCGGTTCTATAGAACCAGTGCGAACTGGGGGCAATCCACCACTGATCAGGGCTAAACTACAGAAGATCCTGAGGATAAAATTTAGTTGATGAAAAATATGTTCTGTCTCCTCCCTTGGGTTGGTTTGTTTAATTTATGTGCTGATGAGCTCCCCAGTAGGTTGACTCTGATAAGATTTTATTTAGTCATTTATTTATCAGACAAGCTGTTTACTCAAGATACTGTGGTATATGCTTGGTGAATTAAAAAAATAAAGGCAAGAGCCTTGGTAGTACAGTGGTCTAAGGCACCCTGTTATTAAGCTGGTTATTAAGACCAGCTGCCTGCAATTACTGCAGGTTCGAATCTCGCCAAGGCTCAAGGTTGACTCAGCCTTCCATCCTTTCTAAGGTAGGTAAATTGAGGACCCAGTTTGTGGGGGCAATAAGCTGACTTTGTATAAATATACAAAAGGATGAAGGCTATTGCTGAGCACATTGTAAGCCGCCCTGAGTCTCCAGAGAAGGGCAGCATATAAATCAAATTAAATAAATAAATAAATAAATAAATAAATAAATAAATAAATAAATAAATAAACAAACAAACAAACAAATAAAATCACTGCTCTGAAAAAGGCAGAGTTTCAGCAAAAAAATAGGAGGAACTGTTTATTACAAATTGGTCCTCTACACCGGGGGTCCCCAACCCCTGGACCACAGCCCACTACCAGGATACAAGCTGTTCGAAACCGAGTCACGGGAGAAATGGCAAGTGTGTACACATGAAGCTCCACTTGCATGAGTGGAGTTGCCTGATGCGTGTGCAACACTCTAAAGGGCGTGTGTGTGCACTAATCGCACAAATGGAGCTGGGTGTGTGGGTGTGTGCCTGTCACTCACATGCCACCTACCCCTGCTGTGCCTGGCCAAGCTGGAAAAGTTGGGGACCTCTTCTCTACACTGTATTCTAATAACACTGAGATATCCTTGGTGGTGCAGTGGACTAAGTGCTGTTATGTAGAATTTAGCAGCCAGCTGCCTGCAATTACTGCGAGTTCAAATCTCACCAGGCTCAAGGTTGACTCAGCTTTCCATCCTTCCGAGGTAGGTAAATTGAGGACCCGGATTGTGGGGGCAATAAGCTGACTTTGTAGAAACACCGTTTATGGGGGACCAAAAGCCCTAATAAGCAGGTATATACAAAAGAATGAAGGCTATTGCTATAAGTGTATTGTAAGCCGCCCTGAGTCTTCGGAGGAGGGCGGCATATAAATTGAACTAATAAAAATAATAAGAAAAAAATAATATCCACCTGATATGAACGTATCTTTTATTTTATGTACACTGAGAACATATGCACCAAAACAAATTCCCTGTGTAGCCAATAAAAAATTCTATTCTACTCTACTCTATTCTGATGTCCCATCTCTGAGACCGGAACTTCATCTTGCAGAAACATCTACAAATTTATTTATTTATTTATTTTATTTATTTTTATTAAATTCTCCTGCTGGACTCAGGGCAGTGCACAGCCAAAATAAAAAACATCCCAATACAAAATTTAAAATTTGTTAAAAGAAATACACAACTTTGGCCCAAAATTTAAAACATCCCAACTAAAACCCATAGACAATTAAAAATCTAACATCTCAAAAGGGGGGGGGGGGGGTTAGAGAAAAGTTTTTAGGGCACAGCAAAAAGCCCGGAGATCTGGTATCATGCGTATCTCCGGGGGCAAATCGTTCCAGAGGGCAGGAGCTGCCACAGAGAAGGCCCTCCCCGTGGGGGTCACCAGCCGACACTGCCTGGTTGACAGCACCCTGAGGAGTCTCTCTCTGTGGGAGCGTACTGGCCGGTGGGAGGCTATTGGCGGCAGAAGGCAGTCCCGCAAATACCCAGGCCCTATGCCATGGAGCGCTTTAAAGGTGGTAACCAAAACCTTGAAGCACACCCGGAAAACCACTGGAAGCCAATGCAGCTCATGCAGGAGAGGCGTCACATGGGAGTGCCCCCTCGCTCCCATAATCCCCTGCGCAGCTGCATTCTGCACCAGTTGGAGCCTCTGGGTGCTCCTCAAGGGGAGCCCCATGTAGAGAGCATTGCAGTAGTCCAGGCGGGAAGTGACGAGTGCCTGAGTAACTGCGTAAGGTGTCCCAATCCAGAAAGGGTCGCAACTGGCGAATCAGGCAAACCTGATGAAAAGCCCCCCTGGCCATGGCCGCCACATGCTCTTCTAAAGACAGCCGTGCATCCAGGAGGATGCCCAAGTTGTGAGCTCTCTCCGTGGGGGCCAATAACTTGCCCCCAATAGCCAGCGATGGCACCATCTGGCTATATTGGGACGCTGGAAGCCACAGCCACTCGGTCTTGGAAGGGTTGACTCAAAGCCTGTTGCTCCCCATCCAGATCCGCACGGCCTCCAGGCACTGGGACATTACTTCAAGGGCATCGTTGGGATGGCCTGGGGTGGAAATGTACAGCTGAGTATCATCTGTGTACTGATGGAGAAATAACATTCCCAGGGGACACTGTTTTTCCATCACCTGCTTTAATTGTGGTCCCCAATGACATCACTATAGAATAGAAAAATTGCCAAGTGAAATCATTAGCCAAGCCATTTCTGTGATGATTTTTTTTTTTTTTTTTGAGCAAGTGATGGAAAAATGATCAGCCTTATGGGAATCCCTCCCATTGGAGCAGAGGTGTCTTCAAGAGAGGCTCCCTGGTGGGTAACCCTTCAGATTGCCAAAAGATATCTTATTCTCAATGTGCTCAAATGACTTCTCTAGTTCCTGGGTCAAACAATTCCATAACTGATTTTTTTTTTTTTTAACTTGAGAGCTGAAGATTTATCTGTTTGGCAGAATCTGTGGCTTGGATGGGGAAAGATGGAAAGATGGAGCTGAGTTTAAAGCCCTTCCACAGCAGAAAGCCATGCAGGCCTGACCTCCACCTGAAGTCTTCCCTGTGAAATTCCCAAGGGAATGTGGTGAATCTAGCGAGATTCTTATAAATAGGCATGACAACAATAACGAAGTAACTTTGATCAGCTCACAGTGTGGTTCTACTTCCTTGTGCCTCTCTGCTTGCCTGCCCATCCATCCATCCATCCATCCATCCATCCATCCATCCATCCAATTATTTAGCTATCTAGTTTTCTTTCTTTCTATTTATGTATCTATTTATCCATCCATCTATCATCTATCTATCTATGCATTTATCTAATTATATCTTCTTTTCTTTCTTTCTTTCTTTCTTTCTTTCTTTCTTTCTTTCTTTCTTTCTTTCTTTCTTTCTTTCTTTCTTTCTTTCTTTCTTTCTTTCTTTCTGGTTCATATCTTCCAAAACTTTGAACAGAAAATCCCAATTCAAACTGTCAAAGGCCTTCTCCACATCTAAGAAAATCACTGTGACTAGGTTTCTTGTTTTCTTTATGTTGTTCCAATTATTCCAAAATGTCCAACACATTTCTTAGATTGTCCTTTAACTGGTACTCTAACCCTAGCCTAACTTTTAACTGTCTTTTGACTGGTCCAAAGCCGTCCAGTAGTTTTGACTGGCTATGAATGGAACAAGTTGGCCATCCTAATAATTACTACACCATACCACTTCTCAAAAATGTTCTTGCCATTTTCTTGGCAACAACACAGAAGTGGTTGGTTGCAGTCTGAATTCAGGACTTTGTTTCTAGCCTAATGTTGGAAAACTGCCAGCTAGAATGGAAGGAGGGTTCAAGTGGGGAACTAGCCTTGAGTCCATGCACAGTTGCAAATGTCATAAGCCTGACCACCCCAAGTTCCATGAAATGATAACTTAATGGTTCCCAGGACACGGAAAGGAGTCTGGGGAGATTCTTATAACATAGGTAGAAGCAATAAAGTTGCTGACTAAAGCTATTTACAATTGGTTCTCATTATTTGTGACCAAGACCTAGCCACTATCCCAAAGATGTCCTGTTAAGTTCTCATTTGGATATAGTCCCAGCCCAAACCTCCTTACTGTCTAAACCCCAAGCAGAACAATCAAGTGCGGTCTTCTATCAGCTTATCTCCTGTTGAAGCCGGCAATGCTCTAGAACAGGGATGTCAAACTCAAGGCGCAGGGGCTGGATCTGGTCCCACAGTCCTTAGATCTGGCCCATGGGCTGCCCGGGAAAAGGAAAAGGCCTGGCCTGTGGTGCATCGGCCAGCGAAAACAGAGCTCGGGAGGGCTGCATGCGGCCCTCCCAAGCTCCGTTTTCACTGGCAAAGGGTTGCAGGAGGCCATCGCAGCCAAAAACAGAGCTTGCAAGGGCTGCGTGCGGCCATTCCGAGCTCCATTTTCGCTGGCAGAGGGTTGCAGAAGGCTGTCCCAGCTGAAAACAGAGCTCGGGGGCCTGTTTTCGCTGGCAGAGTACCCTGGCCACCACAATAAGAGTGACTTCAAGCTGGCCATGCCCCCCTGGTCACGCCCACTCCAAACCCCTCCCCCCAAGGTCAAACACATGGGCCCACTGATGCAGCCCTCAATGAAATTGAATTTGACACCCTGCTCTAAAAGAAAGGGCCAGCTCAGAAAAGAAGAAGTATCAAAGAGCACCCCATGAAAACAAAAATATTTCCCACTGCAGATGTAAATCTGGCATACACTATTAATGTGTATATGATTAACTCGCTTCATTCATCCAAGCAGGGGAATTTAAGCCTTGCCATACATTGTCAGCTTTTGGGCAGAGATGAGACTTTCTCCCACACTGATCCAATACATCACTGCTATCATTATGAGGATTATTTATGGTATGTTATTTCTTCGCACGGAAATGCGTTAGCAAATAATGGGACAGATGGAAATGACAACTATGCTCAGCCACAATTCACAGCCATCAATAGACGGCTCTGTGCAATTGACTGACACCAAATGTTTTACCGAGAAAGAAACCAAGGAATTAGCAAGTTGATTCAAGGTGAAACTCAATAGAACTACGATATGTTTGTTCCAAGCAAGCTGCAGTATTTTCATTACACCATCTTTTTAGGGCAATTTTGTTAAGGTTGGAAAAAGAAACACACCATAATCTGTTTTCTACCAACATGGGATTATATAATATTCCAGTTTTGGTCACTACACTTTAAAAAAGATGTGGAGACTCAAGAAAGAGTGCAGAGAAGAGCAACCAAGATGATGAGGGGACTGGAGGCTAAAATATTTGAACAACAGTTATAGGAACTGGGCTAGTCTAGTGAAGAGAAGGACCAGGGGAGACATGATAGCAGGGTTCCAATACTTGTGGTGCTGCCACAGAGAAGAAAGGGTCAAGTTATTTTCCAAAGCACCTGAAGCAGTAGTGGGTTTCAAAAATTTTTACTACTGGTTCTGTGGGCGTGGCTTGGTGGGCGTGGCTTGGTGGATGTGGCAGGGGAAGGATACTGCAAAATCCCCATTTCCTCCCGATCAGCTGGGACTCGGGAGGCAGAGAATAGATGGAGGCAAGGCCAGTCAGAGGTGGTATTTACCGATTCCCCAAACTACTCAAAATTTCCACTACTGGTTCTCCAGAACTGGTCAGAACCTGCTGAAACCCACCTCTGACCTGAAGGCCAGACAAGGAATAATGGATGGAAACTGATCAAGGAGAGATTCAACCTGTAAATAAGGAGAAATTTTCTGACCGTGAGAACAATCAACCAATGGAACAGAAGTTGCCTTCGGAAGTTGTGGGAGCTTCATAATTGCAGGCTTTCAATGGGAGATTGGACTGCCATTTGTCGGGGATCGTGTAGGGTCTCCTGCTTGAGGGGGTGGGGGGTTGGGCTAGATAACCTACAAGGTCCCTTCCAACTCTGTTAATCTGTGCTAATAGATGGAGTGTCAGATCAGAGGCCTGACGCTCTGTGTGCTTGAGCATGTGTGGCTTATTGAAGTGAGGCAAAATGGTGATAATTTTGAATTTAAGAGGGCTTGCCAACACTTAGCATGGTCCATTTTCAACTGGAATAATTCT
The DNA here is from genome assembly GCA_022577455.1 of Arizona elegans. Classification (NCBI taxonomy): domain Eukaryota; kingdom Metazoa; phylum Chordata; class Lepidosauria; order Squamata; family Colubridae; genus Arizona; species Arizona elegans. The sequence continues at coordinate 92,300,837 of JAKOOJ010000005.1, read as the reverse complement.
TTAAGGCAGAGGTCTTCAAACTTGGCAGCTTTAAGACTTGTGGATTTCAACTCTATGCTGTCTGGAGACGGTTCTGATATGGAAGGAAAGGGAAGAAGGTGTCGTTTAGCAGCAGATGACTCAGTTGCAGTGGTGATGGACACACCGTGGGAAGATATGGAAGATCAGGACAGGCAGAAATTCTTTCCATGTAGTTGGTAAGAATCAGTGCTGACTTGATGGCATATAATCAATCAATCAACTTATTAAATATTCAAACATCTTCTTATCTCCTTTCAGGAAGGGAAGGGAAAAATAGCAATAGCACTTAGACTTATATACCGCTTCATAGTGCTTTACAGCCCTCTCTAAGCGGTTTACAAAGTCAGCCTGTTGCCCTCAACAATCTGTGTCCTCATTTTACCGACCTCGGAAGGATGGAAGGCTGAGTCAACCTTAAGGCGGTCAGCATCAAACTCCTGGCAGTGAGCAGAGTTAGCCTACAATACTGTGTTCTAACCACTGCGCCACCACGGCTCTCAGGACAAACCTGGATGAAGATGATGTCAGAGGGAAAGGGAGGAAGATAGGGAATGTAAGAAAAGAGAGGGGGGAAAAAAACTCTACCCCCATCATGTTTGTAAATTGACTAGAATTGCTGTGAGTGAGTGGGCAGCCATATAAATTTCCCAAATAAATAAATAAAATCATTCCTTCTGGGCACATTCCTTTTATGTTTCTGCTTGAAATCTTGTTTTCGACCTTTTTTATTGCTGCCAGCTATCCCTAATGTGAGTTTTTGTGCAATTAACCATGGATACATGAGTACATCCCTTCAAGGGCTCAATCTGGATGCTCACTCAAATATTACTGTTGAGTCAAAACAATTCTGCCATATATCAATGCAGGCTTTCTACAAATCTATCACAATTTGTCTGATTCTCCCTTCGTTCCTCCATTGCTTTTCTTCAGGGGCAACCCTGGACTGTGTGATAATGTTTACCTCTACTAGTGGTAGCATCCGAGGAGATCTCCTTTGCTGAAGAGAATACCATGTGCTGGTTGAAGAACCCTGCACTATCCTTTGCTTTATATAGCTATTACGCACACATAGCAAAGAATTAAAAAATAAAAATTAAAGTGCTATGCAGAAGCAGAGATGGATGGATGGATGGACGGACTGAAGGATACAGATGGATGAATGGATGGATGGATGATGGAGAGAGAGAGAGAGAGAGAGAGAGAGAGATAGGCAGGCAGGCAGGCAGGCACAGATAGATAGACGGACGGACGTATAAATGGGTAGAGAGATAAATAAATGTGTGGCTAAATAGATGGATAGATGGGTGGATAGATGGATGGATTGAGGGATATGTTGAGGGATAGGTAGGCAGGCAGGCAGGCAGGTAGGCAGTAGACACAAGAATAGATGGATAAATAGGTGGAGGGATAGATGAGTAGAGTAGAGTAGAGTAGAGTAGAATAGAATAGAATAGAATAGAATAGAATAGAATAGAATAGAATAGAGTAGAGTAGAATAGAGTAGAACAGAGTAGAACAGAGTAGAACAGAACAGAACAGAATAAATTCTTTATTGGCCAAGTGTGATTGGACACAGAAGGAATTTGTCTTTGGTGCAAATGCCCTCAGTGTACATAAAAGAAAAAAATACATTTGTCAAGAATCATAAGATACAACACTTAGTGATAGTCCTGGGTTACTAAAAAGCAATGAAATCATACTAGGAAACAAATAAAACACTATACATCATAAAGTTACAAGCAACATAGTTTTCGTCATAAGTGGGAAGAGATAGGTAATAGGAAGGATGAGAAGAATAGTAATACAGTAAATAATTTGACAGTGTTGTTGAAGGGATGGATGAAGAGATGGATGGACTGAAGAATAGACTGGGGGATAGAAAGATAGATAAATAGACATGTAGATGTGTTCTTTTTTTGGAAAACAAGAAGATCCTTGTTATGTTCCTCATGCTGGAAGAAAGTGAAGGAAACACCTAATTGTGGGGGAGAGCTTTATAAAATAAAGTAGAAATTTTCCTTATCTTCCTTTCTTTAAGAAAGGTTGCCCCTATTACCTTCCCCTCCTTCCAGCAACCTCTTTAATATTCCCGTCAGCAAAGTGTTCACACTAGTCGAGATGACCTCACCACCCTCCTTACATCTGATTGGATTTATATCAAAGCCAGTGACAGGAACGTTTCCATACGTGATATGCTCCGAAGCACCAAGAAATTCCCTGGGCATCAGACCATTGACAGCTTCTTCTGCGTTGCGTGTAAACCTTGACATCAGGTGAGACGGGAAGAAAGAAATGCGACTCTAGCAGCTGTCATGAATGGGAGACAGCAATAAACATCGTTAGCCATGAACGATACTTCAATTTTTATCAGCAGCTAAGCTTCCACTACAGAAGGCACTTTGCTGCTTTGATAACTCGTTTTTCTTAAACCGTATTTCATTTTTCTTCGACGCTACAGCTCCTTCCGCCAATAAGTAGACTGAGATTTAGTGTTTAGAAAGGGCTTAAATCCCCTTTAAAATACAACCGAGGGTCTTTGAATAACATACACGGTTATAATTGTGGATGTATTTCTACCTTTGCAGTGTTAAGCCTCGGTTGGTGCAGTGATTAAAAGCTGAGAGATCTCCGTTAATAAATCCCCCCCCCCAAAATCTGGCAAAGGGATTAAACTTGTGAGCTTTGTGTGCACACAATGATCTTTGAAGCTGGTGGAAGCTTACTTCTAAGTAACTGCCGGATACAAATGAGAATGGGGAAATTTGCCTTTAGCATAATGGTTATACACAGCAATCGCCCCGGATAAAACCAATGAATTAAAGGACAGAAAACCCCATGCAATTAATTTTTATTTCCTGGAAGTCTTCGGAATCCTAGACATTACAAGCAAAAAATTATTATTAATATTGGACAGCAATTTTTTTTTTTAATATATACACAGGAATTCCAGGATTCGTTTGGAAGAAAGACCTGCTCATAAGGTAAATCTGCCGATTGCAAGGAATCTTCAATTTATGACCATCACTGAGCCCAAAATGTCTACTGCTAAGTGAGAAAGTTGTTCAGTGAGTTTTGCCCCATTGTATGAGCTTTCTTGGCACAGTTGTTAAGTGAATCACAGTTCAGTTGTTCATGGTTGTTAAGTGAATCTGGCTTCCCACTGGACTTTGCTTGTCAGAAGGTTGCAAGCAGTGGTGAAATCCATTTTTTTTTTACTACCGGTTCTGTGGGCTTGGCTTGGTGGGTGTGGCATGGCTTGGTGGGCGTGGCAAGGGAAGGATTTATTTATTTATTTATTTATTACATGTATTTATATGCCGCCATTCTCCCGAAGGACTCAGGGTGGCGAATACAAGTTAAGAAACAAGTACAATAAAATCCCATTTTAAACTAAATAACTAATTAATAGTAAATAATAAAGCCCGGAATCAGAGTCAGCCTATTTGTTTGAATAGCCAAGTCTTCAGGTCCCGACAGAAGGAACAGAGATCAGGAGCCATCCGGAGCTCGGTAGGTAATTCATTCCAGAGGGTGGGAGCACCCACAGAGAATGCCCTACCCCTGGGCATAGCAAAACGACATTGGCTCGCCGTCGGAACCCTGGGGAGAGCGGCCCTATGTGAGCGAACAGGACGGTGAGAGGCAGGCAGGAGAAGGTCCTGCAAATATCCCGGACCTAAGTCATGTATGGCCTTATAGGTGAGAACTAGCACCTTGAAGCGGACCCGGAAAACCACTGGTATACTGCAAAATCCCCATTCCCTCCTCACTCTGGGGCCAGCCAGAGGTGACATTTGCCGGTTCTCCGAACTACTCAAAATTTCCGCTACCGGTTCGCCAGAACCTGTCAGAACCTGCTGGATTTCACCCCTGGTCGCAAGTATTGGCAGCTCTATTTCCAAGAAACGTTTTCTTTCTCTAGCCTACATTTTTGACAGTCACAGATCTTTCAACCTGCCTCTTTGTTTTTAGGATCATCAAGCATAACACAATGAGGCATCCACCAATCAATTTTCATTAAATAATAGCAAAAGTATTTCTTGGGAGAAAAATCATCCTCATTTATGTCTTGGAAATAGCCAAGGGCATTTTAGCAGCAGTGATTTTAGAGAAGATTTTCACAGTGCAGCTATTTTTGCTTGGTGACAAATAATAGAAGATTGTTCAATTTATCTTTGGCATGTTGATACAACAAATTTAATTTTGGAAGATAGCTTAGGAAAAACCTTTATAACATCTGATCATAAATATATTGGCGGTCACCAATGTCAGCATTAGCAATTCTGTCTCTATGACCAGAATAGAGTCCAATTTCTATCTGTTCCCACATACAGGCACTAAGATGTTTTTATTTGATATCATTTATTTATCAAATTTCTACATCGCCCATCTTGTCTTTTTAAATTTAGCTGCAGACGTTGCTTTATTAGAGCTATCAGCATTTTTTATTTTAAAAAATAGTCCTGAATTAATACTATCAGATTATTATTTATTTTTTTTTGGGGGGGGTTGTGCCCTCAAGTCATTTATTTATTTATTTATTTATTTATTTATTTATTTATTTATTTATTTGTTTATTTGTTTGTTTATTTGTTTATTTATTTTTCATATTTCTATGCTGCCCACTCTCCGAGGACTCTGGGCAGCTTACACCAAAGACAGTATACAAAATAACAATCTGGGTTTTCATTTTACCCACCTCAGAATGATGGAAGGCTGAGTCAACCTTGAGCCGGTGAGATTTGATCCACTGATCTGCTGAACTAGCAGTCAGTTGAAGTAGCTGCAGTACTGCACCCCAAACACTGCACCACCTCGGCTCAAGATGAGATGAGATGAGATGAGATGAGATGGGATGGGATGGCATGGCATGGCATGGCATGGCATGGCATGGCATGGGACGGGACGGGACGGAATGAAAGGGGGTGAGACAGGATGAGACAGGGTGAGGAGGGGAGGAGAGGAGAGGATATAAATAAAATACTATAAAAGATCCAAATACTCAACCTAGATGGGAAGGAAGGGAGTAGGACAAGAAACCGGGGTGTGTGTGGGGGAGTGGGATCTATTATTAATTGATCAACCACCCCCAATGTGAAACCCCTCCATTGGTGCCCCAAGCCAAATGGCAGAGCCAGGTCTATTAAGCTCTTGCAGAAGATCAGGTTGTGATTATTATCTGATCATCCTTACCAAAAACTCTCTTACTTGCTGGATTTCCTAAAATCCTTTTCTTTATTTCTCATACATGGACATATGTATACTTCTGGTGCTTTGGAAAATAACAGATTAATAGAGTTGGAAGGGACCTTGCAGGTCATCTAGTCCAATCTCCTACCCAAGCAGGAGACCCTACACCATTTCTGACAAAATGGAAGTCCAGTCTCTTCTTGAAAGCTTCCAGTGATGAAACTCCCACAACTTCTGAAGGCAACTTCTGTTCCATTGGTTGATGATTCTCCTGGTCAGAAAACCTCTTCTTATTTCTAAGTTGAATCTCTCCTTGCTCAGTTTCCATCCATTATTCCTTGTGTGGCCTTCAGGTGCTTTGGAAAATAGCGTGACCCCTTCCTCTCTGTGGCAGCCCCTCAAATATTGGAAGACTGCAATCATGTCTCCCCTGGTCCTTCTCTTCACTAGACTAGCCATGCCCAGTTCTTGCAACCGTTCATCCTATGTTTTAGCCTCCAATCCCCTAATCATCTTTGTTGCTCTTCTCTGCACTCTTTCTAGAGTCTCCACATCTTTTCTATAATGTGGTGACCAAAACTGGATGCAATACTTTAGGTGTGGTCTTACTAATGCTTTATTGAGTGGTATTAGTACCTCACTTGATCTTGATTGTATCCCTCTGTTAATGCAATTTAGGATTGCATTGGCTTTTTTGGTTGCTGCCGCACACTGCTGACTCATATTTAACTGGTTGTCCACTAAGACTCCAAGATCCCTCTCACAGTTACAGCTAGTAAGCCTGGGTTCACCCAGTCTATATGTTGGTTTTTCTTGCCGAAGTGTAGGACTTTACTTTTCCCATCATCTTGTTAGATAGGGCCCAGTGTTTAAATCTGTCATGATTCATCTAGATCTTGAGCCTATCATCTAGGGCTGTGATGGTGTATGCCAGAAGTGGGCACACACACCATCACCAGCTGCTTTCTTCTGGATTCTGGTACTCTGGCGTGTACGCACACTCCAGTTTCAGCACTCAGTCAACAAAACGTGATGGCGAACCTATGGTATGCGTGCCACAGGTGGCATGCGGAGCCGTATCAATGGGCACGCGAGCTCAGCTCCACTAGCTGATTTTCGGGCCTTCCGGGCCCACCGGAAGTTGGCAAACGGGCTGTTTTCAGCCTCCGGAGGGCCTCCGGGAGGTGGGGAAGGCCGTTTTCACCCTCCCCAGGCTCCTAGAAAGACTCTGGAGCCTGGAAAGAGTGAAAAATGGGCCTGCTGGGCCCACTGTGCCATCATGTGCCAAAAGCGGGGAGAGCACAGGGGGGTCACATGCACGTGCATGGGGGATGGGGTGCATTGAATTATGGGTATGGGCACGCGCGCGCATGACCACTCCGCGCTCCCCCCCACTTTTGGCACGTGATAGCAAAAAGGTTAGCCATCACTGGACTAGGGCGTTAGCTATTCCTGTCAGCTTAGTAGGGGGTCAACTTATTTTCCAAAGCACCAGAAAGCAAGACAAGAAACAATGGATGGAAACTAAAAAAAGGAAAAAAGCAACCTGGAATTAAGGAGAAATTTCCTGATAGTGAGAACAATTAACCAGTGGAACTGTTTGCCTTCAGAAGTTTTGGGTGCTTCATCAGTGGAGACTATCTTGGTTCTAAAGCCAGGTGAAGAGAACTGCTGGGGAATACCAATAAAACTCTCCATAAATCACACTGATGTGTATGTGTGAGTGAGTCATGTGGAACTCGGGTCTCGAACCAGGGCTGCCCGTTTTCCAGCTGACAAGCCCAGCATGTTAACCACTGAGCCACCATGATGCCTCAATTACTGTATTTTTTTGAGTATAAGACGCACCTTTTTTCCCCCTAAAAGGGGGTGAAAATTTAGGTGCATCTTATACACCAAATGTAGCCCCACCCACCCACTGGCCCCCACCCTTTGGCCTCTGCCTCCCAGCAGTTTACCTCTTTGCAGCAAGCAGCAAGAAGAAACAGCTCCTTTCAGCTTCAACCCAGCCTAATTAACACAAGTTTTTTTTTTAAAATTTGATTTATATGCCGCCCTTCTCCGGAGACTCAGGGCGGCTTACAATGCGTTAAGCAATAGCCTTCATTCTTTTGTATATTTTATACAAAGTCAGCTTATTGCCCCCACAAACTGGGTCCTCATTTCACCTACCTTAGAAAGGATGGAAGGCTGAGTCAACCTTGAGCCTTGGAGAGATTCGAACCAGCAGAAAGGTAGATGTGTTAATAACAGGGTGCATTAAACCACTGTACCATCAAGGCTCTTTTTGATTGGATCAGCCACCCGACTCTCAGCTGTTTTGCTCTCAGCTGTTTTGCCCGGGCCTCTGCTGCTTGCTGCAAGGAGATAAATTGCTGGAGCAGATTTTTTTTTTTCTTTTGCTAATCAAGCTATGCTGAAAACGAAAATGAAAGTAAAGCAGGCTGTTTGCTGTTTGCTGCAACGAGGCAAAATTGCTGGGAGGCAGAGGCAGATTTCTTTTTCTTGTTTTCCTCACCAAAAAAGGTAGGTGCGTCTTATAGTCCGGTGCATCTTATACTCCAAAAAATACGGTATGTACCGTACCTTAATTGAAATTGAAATCCCTCAGGTAAAAAGGTTTCTACAATCCTTACCGCATTGACAGATGCTATTTAAGACCAGGGCAATCCATATTTATACAGCTAAATGGGGGGGAAAAATCTATATCCGTGAAACAGCATTCTTTAGTTTGTAACCAAGAATTGGAGGATTCCTTGCCATCCCTTCCCCCGCCCCCCATCTTGTCCTTTTTCTGGTATATACCAGAGTCTCAACAGACCCATCTAAATTACAGCCACAACAACAAAACCATTAAAGAGAATTAGAAACATAAATTTTCTGAAACTTGTGCTTTAAGCACTGAATGTCTCATTAAGTCTATGAACTTCTAACCTCAAATTGTGTCTGCAGGTTGCCTCTAGTGGTTTAGTGTTTGAAAAGAAGTGGGCGGGGGAGAGATAGAGAATATACTGTCGTTGCAAGCCATTCAGGAGGGGAAATTAGACATAAAAAGAGCAAGTCTTTACTTTTTTTCAGTCATATAGTATCTATTTAATATTGGTCCTAAGAAGAAAGGCCAATGATGTGAGCTTCAAATAAGAAAAGGTTTAGCATTAGCACTTTTTCTTCCCAGTGGTTGGCCCCTAATAGGATCATACATATTGGCTTTATTCCCATTCAGGACCTACTCAAGGAATCTCTACTCTTAGAAATATACTTTTCATCTGCTAATATGCAAGAAATGGAAAGATGAAGTGCCCTTTCAAAAGAGTAATTTACTACTTCCTGGGAGGAATAGATTAAGTAATTGCAGGAATGGAATAACTTATTTCTCCAAAAAACTGAAAAGCTGACCGCCAAACCATCCCGGGACCCAATGGGATTTGGATTCATGTAGATGTCCAGCCTTGATGTGTGAATGCCCAGAAAATAAACATTCATGAATGTTATTCTTTTGAACAACCTCCTTGGGGGGGTCAGATGACTTTGATGCCAGTTTAGCTAGAATCGTGTCTATCATCTTGTATTCATACAAGGCTGGCCCACAATTCCTGGGAGGGATGAGTGAACAATATCAGAAGTGTAGGCTAAGAATATATCATCCCAGGAGGATCATTCAAGGCATGAATGACATTCCAGATGCCTAGATAGAGCTAACTGCTCATCTGCAAGTTCCCAGGTAAGCTAAGGCTGAAGAAGAAAGCCAACAAAGGAATAGAATGGGATGGGATTGGATGGGTTGGGATGGGATGGGATGGGATGGGATGGGATGGGATTGTAGAGTAGAGTGGAATGGAGTGGAGTGGAGTGGAGTGGAGTGGAGTAGAGTAGAGTAGAGTAGAGTAGAGTAGAGTAGAGTAGGAATGGAATGGAATGGAATGGAATGGAATAGAATGGAATGGAATGGAACGGAACGGAACGGAACGGAACGGAACGGAACGGAACGGAACAGAACAGAACAGAATAGAATAGAATATGCAATGGAATAAGAATAGCCTTGTGATGCCTTAACAATAACCATTTTATTAGCACAACCGCTTTTGTGGACTACCCTTTGCTTCATTTGATGCACTTCCATAGTCCACTTTTTTAAAAAAAAAATACTGTGCATTGGAATAGAATAGAATAGAATAGAATAGAATAGAATAGAATAGAATAGAATAGAATAGAATAGAATAGAATAGAACAAAACAGAATATGCAATGGAATAAGAATAGAGTAGAGTAGAGTAGAGTAGAGTAGAGTAGAATAGAACAGAACAGAATAGAATTTTGATATCGTCTTTCATGGAATATTAGCAATCAATGCCTGAATTTCCAATATTTGAGAAGCTGATACAAGAAGATTGGGTCAATCTATTCTCCAAAGCACCTGAAGGCAGAACAAGAACTAAGGGATGGAAGCTTATTTAAAGAGAAATCCAACCTAGAAGAAGAAGTTTAGGAGAAACTTCCTAACAGTGTGGACAATTAACCAGTGGAATTGCTTGCCTTCAGAAGTTATAGATGCTCCATTATTGGAAATTTTTAAGAGACAGGACAGCCATTTGTCCAGAATGCTCTAAGGTCTCCTGCTTGAGCAGGGGCTGGGACTAGAAGACCTCCAAGGTCCCTTCCCACTCTGCTATTCTGTTAATTTAAATGTAATACTTCATGATAAACTAAAGAAGTTAAAGTCTACAAAGTGCTATGATACAATAAGTCCTTCCATGACAGTTTCTGGAAGGTTGCCCTATTCATCTATTACAGATAGTCCTTCACTATTGATCATTCATTTAACAACTGCTCAAAATTACGATGGCATTGGAAAAAGTGACTTATGACAGGTCCTCGCACTTATGACTTTTGGAACATCTTGGATCCATCACATGATCAAAATTCAGGCATTTAGCAATTGGCATCTGTGTACAATAGGTGCCGTATCCTGCAGTCATGTGGTCACTATTTGCTACCCCAAGCAAAGCAAAATCAATGGGGGAAGCCGGGTTCACTTAACAACCACACATGATGCTTAATGACTGTGATGATTTAAGCAAATCTTGCCTTTTAAGAAGCGGCACATTCAGCAACCACATGGCTTAGCGACGGACGTTCTCGTTCCAATTGTAGTCATAAGAAGAGGACTTTCTCTACAGCAAATACAATGGACAGTCTTGTGATGCCTTAACAATAACAATTTTATTAGCACAACAGCTTTTGTGGACTACTCTTTGCTTCATTTGATGCACTTCCATAGTCCACTTTTTTTAAAAAAAAAATACTGTGCGTTGTAAGTAAGTAAGTAGGATTTTTGGTTTTCTAACAGACTGGCAAAAGGAGACCGCAAATTATTAGCAACACAGGCAATTGGAGTGGTAGGGATAATAAATATGGCAATAATATTTTTTCCCTAAAACATCTGAAAATTATGAAGAAATATTACACTGAAATAGATTCCCCTGGATAACTAAACAGCTGATCATTAAAGCCAAAACTAGGTGTAATTTTGGGGGGATATGCAGCCCTAAAAGATAATTTGCACAACTATCATAGTTCATGAAATTCTTAAAAAAGAGTCACAAACTGTTTGCCTCTCTAGGAGTCTCTGGAGACTGGGGATAGCAAAAAAGTCATTTCCTGTCCAACAGAAAGTTGGAAAACGGGCCGTTTCGAGCCTCTGGAGGGCCTCCAAGGGGTGTGGGGAAGGCTGTGCATCCCCAGATGCATAGAGAGGATCTGGAGCCAGGTGAGAAAGAAAAACGGGCCTACCGGGCCATCGCGTGCCAGGAGCAGAGAGGGAGGGGGGTCATGTGCACATGCGTGGGGCGGGAGCGCATAGAATATGGGTGTGAGCATGTGTGTGCGCAAACCTCCCCTGCCCCTCCTTCCTGGCACGTGATGGCAAAAAGGTTAGCCATCACTGCTCTAGGCTCTTTCCTTCATAGAGTTTCCTGTTTCCTGTTACAGTTAAACAGTTCAGCAGTAAAGCACATGGTGACTGTTCTCTTTGTTTGCTCTGTGGTGCTATATATAAACAGAATTTCTAACATTTCTATATTGTGAAACGGATTTTTTTATTTATTCATCAATTTATATACTGCTATAAGTCACAAAGTAACTCTTGGTTTGGGGTTTTTTTTTTAGATGAGTAATAAATTTAAAGAGAGAGATTGAGCTTTTATCAGCTGAACCTGCAAAAGTAAAATGAATACTATCTTCTGAAATTTAGAGATAAGCTCAGGGTTGGGGTTTTTTTTTTTTTTTTTTTTTTTTTTGCTTTTTGATAATTTCCCTTCATTTTATAGGGATTCTTTGTTGAACTTTATGTTGCTATTGTAATACAGATACTGCATGGAGAAAAGTATCCTGCATAGCTTATTTTAGCATCTTGCTAAAAGAGTGAAAAGCTAATTAGCTAGAATAGCAGTGTGCTTACATCTCTTTTGTACTGGTGTTAATGAACACAAAGCAATATGCATGCATTTCTCTGAATGTATTTACTAGGTCACTAATCTATGCCTACAAATGTCAAGATTTATGGAAAGAGACTGTTTTCTGTGCTGAAAACATTATTTTCACTGTGAGAAAAGCACATCCAGTAATGACTGATCCAGCTGATAGCTTGAAAATTGGCCACCGATGTTTGCCTTTTAGAAGATCTCAAATACATTTTGGTTTAATCGGCTGTTAATATTTCCAGTCATGTTCGTTTCATGTTGTTTCATTTCTTTGATTGATTTTTCTGACATCAAGTCAGTGTTGACTTTCAGCAACCACAAGGATGTTCTGTCCCCAATATGACTCTTCAGGTCTCTCAACAGTGCAGTCCAGGAGTGCTATTCAGCAGGTTCTAACAGGTTCTGGAGAACCGGTAGTGGAAATTTTGAGTAGTTCAGCAAATACCATCTCTGGCTGGCCCCAGAGTGGGGCGGGAATGGAGATTTTGCAGTATCCTTCCTGCAGGAGTGGGGAAGGAATGGGGATTTTGCAGTATCCTTCCCCTGGAGTGGGGTGGGAATGGAGACTTTGCAGTATCCTTCCCCTGCCATGCCCACCAAGCCACACCCACAGAACCAGTAGTAAAAAGTAGTAAAAAGTAGTAAAAAAAATTGGATTCCACCACTGGCGCAATCCATATCATTGTAATTGACTCCATCCAAATTGTGGGGTGCTTGGTGCTCTCCGAGATTGATTGTTTTCTTGCAGACGTTTTATTACCCAACTAAATAATAACATCAGTGCTAGAAGGGGGGTGGGGGTTTGCTTTTATTTTATATAAGAGTCTTGGTGGCGCAGCAGACTAAAGTGCTGTTAAGTAGCACCAGCTGCCTGCAATTACTGCAAGTTCAACTCTCACCAGGCTCAAGGTTGACTCAGCCTTCCATCCTTCTGAGGTAGGTAAAAGGAGGACCCGGTTTGTGGGGGCAATAATATGACTTTGTATAAATATACAAAAGTATGAAGGCTATTGCTTAACGCATTGTAAGCCACCCTGAGTCTCTGGAGAAGGGCGGCATATAAATCGAACCAATAAATAATAAATAAATAAATATACTCGTGGCTTGTCCTGTTAGAATTGATGGGAATGGTTCCTCTTGGGAATTCCTAGATTAGGTTGGTGTTTATTGTCTCCGTGTGTCAAGCGCCCAGGAAGTCAGATGATCCAGGCAATTTAAATGGGTATAAAGATTTATTGAAAGCTTAAGCTCTCTACAAGAATCCAAACCAGGGGTGAAATCTACTCACCTTCCCTACCAGTTCAGAAGTGCGTGTGCGCCATCGTCAGGAAGTAATGATGTCCGGGCGGGTCGGCAGAGCCTCATTCTGGTTCACCGAACCATGCGCCCCTGCTGCTACCGGTTCGCATGAGCCAGACAGAACTGGCAGGATTTCACCACTGATCCAAACTACTAATAGTCAAAGCAAATTGGTGGTAGATAATAGTCAAAAGAATTCAAGGTGGGCTGGACTTAGATCTCTTGTGGGCACAAAAGGACTCAAGACTGATGATATGTTTGACTCTCCCTCTCTCAGGCTCATCTTGGTCATCTACAGCTTACTTTTCTGAGCACTCGGGCAACTCTAACAGGGCAAGTCACGAGTATACAAACTGAGAGCAAACCCCATTCACCTTCTAGCATTGAAAAACAAAATAAAAGAGTTGGAAGGGACCTTAGAGGTCTTCCAGTCCAACCCTCTGATCAAGCAGGAGAGCCCAATACCACTTCAGACAAATGGCTGTCCAATCTCTTCTTAAAAACCTCCAGTGATGGAGCACCCACAACTTCTGAAAGCAAGATAACATTGATGATGTTGTCTAGTTGGATAATGAAACAACCAACGTCAGAGAGCACCAAGGATGCCATAGTTCAACCCTGAGCTACAAATATTCTCTTCCATTCAAATTGTTGCTAGTCTTCTTCTGTTTCCTTCTACCTTTCCCAACATTAAAGACTTCTTCAGAGACCTCAATCTTCACACTGTTTCATTACTAAGTATCACAGGTACTGCAAGCAAGATTAATATTTGTTTTCTGTATACATAATTGCTACCCTCAGCCTACCCAGGCTAACCAGTTAGCCTGGTTGGTTAACTGACCTGCCTTCTAGTAACAGTGGCCTTGGCAAATTTAAAACTGACCTGGTTGTTTTGCAGCTTTTAGTTATATGGTTCTACTTATTTTCTCAAAATACTTGCCTTTGAAATGAGAAGGGGATGAAAGCTGACACATGTCAAAGGGAGATTGCCTCACCAAATGAGAATTGTACCCAGTCAAGAGGTCCTTGACTGGAGAACTTCCTCTATCCCTCAATCCCAGGCATCTTCTGAGGACCCAAATCTGAATAGCAGCAAGAGGAACTCTTGCCTAATTCTAGATTTTCACTGACTCCACTTGGAAATCAAATGCTCCTTCTCTTTTTCCTTCTCCATCCGGTTACTTCTTCCCTCCCATTATCTCTCTCCCCTCCATTCCATTTATCTTTCACCAATTGTAGATTTCTATGTACAGTCATACTTTAGTACTCAGCTGCTTTCAAACTCATCAAATTTGGTACGTATTTTGATGGGAAAATTTTTGTCCCGATAGTCGTCATTTGTTTGGTACTCGATGCATAAGCTAAAACTCATCAGTGTTAGTTGCCTTATGACTTGTTACCCTTTCCAACCGATTGGTTTGGTATCAAATTTGTTTGGTATCAAATTTGTTTGGCACTCATCGCATTTTGGTATTTGTCACACCTCCCGGAACCAATTAGCAACGAGTACCGAGATATCACTGTATAGAGAGAGATTAGTTTTAATTTATATGATGACCATCAATTGATTGTAAACAGAATCTATTGGCTTGATTGTTTCGTTTTGGGATGTGTGATTGCTAACTAAGGGAGGTGTGTAATTATACAAATATATGGACACTTGTATAGAGTACATACGTTTTAAATGTATATTTATTGAGGAAAAAGAAAAATCTGTAAGAATTGTTTTAGCAGGAACTCTAGGCTGACGAGATGGAAGGCGAAGCTACATATGGCACAACACTTTTGTTTGTTAAGATATTTTCCTGTCTACCCTTTCTTCTATCATCTTCCTCTTAGAGAAATGTTGTAATAGGCTAAGCATTGTCATTTTTCTCCTTTGCTGCTTAACAAGATTTTATTGGTCACGATGCTTTTCATTTTGCATTAAAGATATTCTGCCTTTCTGACTTCATTTGTAAGAATGAGAACAGATTTTCCCCTTTCTTGCCTTCTTGTTTTGTTATCTATTCTTAGGCTCCCAGCCATCAGAAAATGTAAAAATGTAAACCGCAATGGCCATGACATCTATTAAACACAACACTTGACTAGCAATTTTAACAAGGTATTTCGCTGCATTTCATAATATATTGGCCTAATAGATATGTACACTGTTATATGAGAAATTGAGTTACAATGTCGTTCTCTAGGGAGCTGAGTGCAGCGTTTCTGTGAAGCTACTAGCCAAATGATGGCAATTTCCTCCAAAGAAGAGAGATATACTAATAATAATCTGGTTTGACATTCTTCAAGGTGGCATTTCTCCCTCCTTAATAAGTGTTTTCCTTCACTATTCTGCTGGTTTTAAAAGGTGAAAGGTAAGATCAAGAAGTAGGAAAAAAGCCGAGTTCAAACAAGTATTTAAAAAAACCCACTCATGAACTAGATGAAGGTCTAAAAATCCAATATTTTCATTTGATTTAAATTGATGTAAATGTTCCAAAAGTTCCAGGTATTGAAATACTATCTGGATGCCCATGCTTCACTACAAAACTATGTGCTCGGGTTTGATAAATTGACACTTGCAGCCTGAAACTTAATGTAGAATGTGTAACTCCATAGCATCAGTGTGTGTTAATATGGTGCAACTGGCAGTTGGAACAGAGGGGGAGGGGGAGTAGAATGTCCCAGCCTGCAGCATCCATCAGTATTCATCTGGCTAGCATCCTGTCAATGAGTGAGAGAGCTGAGGGGTGCTTGGAAACTCAAACAGTATTTGCTGTGTGAGCAAGAAGGAGATAGGAAGGAGGCTGGGCATGGCTTAGCTCAACTGTTCTGTAGTAAAGCTGCTTGCTGCTGTGAAAGTAAAACTGAAAGTGAAACTCCTCTCCTCTGCTTTTGTTTTGCATTTGGAACAGATTTCTTTTCAGGTGCGGAGGGGGAGTAGAACTCCTAAGCATCAGAGCATGTTAATAATAATATAGGAAATACTAATGCTCTGATGGTCATTTTGAAAAATCCTTTCTTAGTGAGCACCTAGAAGCCAAGAGGAACATATGTGGCAAATTTCAAGTCTGTAGGCTTTACGGTTCTGGAGATTTTGTGATTAATGTGTGGGTGGTTTTTGCCTTTATATACATAGATGATATCTCTGATTCAGTAACCATTAATAAATTTTATCTCTATGAATTTTCTCAATCACCCTTTTCCCCATTTATTTTATCATGTCTGGTTCTCAGAGATTGCCTGGACAAGACCCTGTAGTTTTTTTAAGAAGTGGTTTGCCACTGAGGGAAAGTGACTGGCCCAAAAATCATTCAGCTGGCTTTGTGCTGATGATGGGACTAAAACTCACAATCATCCAGTTTCTAGCTTGATGGCTTAGCCAACTGGCTAAATCCCCATTTAAAGCCATCCAAAGCTCTAAGGGTTTCAAGGAAATTCTATAGTTTAATTTTGCACTCGATAGAGAACTTAGTTATCTGCACTCACAGTATTAAGTATCTGGGGGTGAAGATAACTAACAATCTGAATTGGTCTCTCCATAGGTCATCCTTAGTGAAGCATGCAAACCAGCATCTGTATTTCCTGCATCGGATGAAGAGAGCACCTCTTTCTCCTTCTATCCTGGCCACTTTTTACAGAGGCATGATTGAGAGCATTTTAACAAACTGCATCCCTTTCTGGTTTGGTGGCAGCAGCACCTCAGATAGAAAGTCCCTACAGAGAGTGGTGAGGACAGCCGAGAAGATTAGAGGAAGCTCACTTCCTCTTATTCAAGATACTGCTTATAAGGGCTATGTGCTTAGAGCTCAAAGTATTGTGAGAGACCCCACACACCGACTTTATGGTCTGTTTCTGTTGCTCCTTTCCAAGTATCTATAGCAAGACTGCCCAATTCTGTAACAGCTTTGTTCCCTATGCCAATCTGTCTGGTACATTTACAAGATTTTTATATGGTTTTTCTTGCCATGTACATATATACATCTGAACTAGACTGTGTTGTTTCTCTTTGTCATGTAATATATATGGGTATATGCATGATTTTGTATTCATTTATTCATTCATTCATTCTGCCAGGGTTATGTAGTGTATATTGGAGATGCTGACCCTTTGAGAGCTGAATGCAATGAAACTTTGTTTTAATGTATGTCAGTTAGTGTACATTCAAAGTAACAATAAAGTTATTCTGTTCTGTTCTGTTCTGTTCTGTTCTGTTCTGTTCTGTTCTGTTCTGTTCTGTTCTGTTCCGTTCCGTTCCGTTCCGGATGCATGGTACACTTATGTAACGATTCAGAAATAGTTCAGAATAGGTGCTTTGGAGTCCAAAGATAGAACTCACTGCAATTCTGTCAAGTTACTGTGTCTCTTTCCTGGATTTCACATTGGTTTTGACATGATTGCAGGAATGACCAGGGAGCATAGACTTTTTGAGGACCTGCTGACAAATGCTCATGTGTTTCTCTTCAAACCTAGATCACTGACCAACCCTAATGGAAAAGACATTTTATTACGTCTGACATGATGAAACAATGAGCAAAGAAAATTGACAAATGAAATTAAATAGCAATGAATGCTGTTTGAGGAAAGAAGGAAGGAAGGAAGGAGAGCAGAGGAAGAGAGGGAGGGAGGGAAGGAAGGAAGGAAAGAAGGAAGAAAGAAGAGGAGGGAGGGAGGGAAGGAAGAAAGCAAGGGAAGGGAGGAAGGGAGGTGAGAGGGAGGGAAGGAAGGACAGAAGGTGGAAAGCAGAAGAAGGGAGGGAGGGAAGGAAGGAAGGAGGAAAACAGAGGAAGGGAGGGGAGGAGGGAAGGAGGAAAGCAGAGGAAGAGAGGGAGGAAGGGAAGGAGGGGGTAGGGAGGGAAGGAAGGAAGGAAGAAGAGGAGGGAGGAAGGAAAGGAAGAAAGCAAGGGAAGGGAGGGAAGGGAGAGGGAGGGAAGGAAGGAAGGACAGAAAGAGGAAAGCAGAAGAAGGGAGGGAGGGAGCTGGGGGAGGGAGGGAGAGAGAGAACATGGGAGGGAGGGAGGAATGGGAGGCAGGGAAGTAAGTAAGTAAGTAAGGAGGCTTTTTTAATGGGACAACCGATTTTAGATTGCTGTTACATCGTTATATCTCTTTTCCTGCTTCTGCATCTATAATCATCTCCTTTCCATCCTAGATCCCACTTACGTTTCCTAAATTAAATGATTTTTTTAAAAAATGAGAGGAAAGTTATGTAAAGTTAGAAGTCAATTTCTTTTGGGGATGTGTGTAATTTTTCCCCAACCTCATTCAGCATGCTGTTTTCAAAACGATGTATCAAATTAAACGCAACCAGGTGCCACATACCGCATTTCGTACACTAGTATATGCTTTCCTGTTGAGGGATTTTGTAACTTGTTAGCTAACATAATTACTGTGTATTTTATTTTGTATTTTAAACACAGTTACTCCCTATTTTAATCTGACTTACTTTTCTCTCTTTTAAAATAGTGATAAGGTTTTATGAAAACCATTAGACTGGAATGGGGGGAAACTTTTTATGGATTGATTGTTAGCGTCTAACGCTGCTAAACTGAAAAGATAAGCTACAGACAGATGTGTGGTACTATCTGCTTGCAAGGAAAAAATCTGTTCATGATAACACATCTGATTTCTTTCTTCATGAATTTCAAACAAACTTTGTAGCTGATTTACTGGGCAAGGAGGGGTTGTTACTCTTATCTTGTCCAACCAACTTTCCTCTTTCATTTTTTTTTCTTTCTTACGTTAACTATAGTGCATGACTTCATTCCCACTTGCGCTGGTAATACTATTACTAAATTTGCAGATGATAGAACAGTGGTGGGACTCATCTCTGGGGGGGCGGGGATGAGTCTGCCTATTGAGATGAGGTGGACCGGTTGCTTGCATGGTGTGGAGACAATAACTTGGTCCTTAACACCAATAAGACCAAGGATCTTATAGTGGACTACAGAAGGAACAGATTAGACATTCAGCCCTTGTTTATCAATGGAGACCGAGTGGAGCAAATGGCCAGTTTTAAGTTTTTGGATGTTAACATAAAAGAGGACCTGACCTGGGGCGCTCACATTGCAGCACTGGTCAAAAGGGCCCAGCAGAGATTACACTACCTGAGACTTCTCAGGAAACAACAACTGAATGAAAAACTGCTGGCGAGCTTCTACCGCTGCACCATAGAGAGTATTTTAACTCACTGCACCTGTGTATGTTTGCCAATTGCACAGTGACAGATAGGACAGCACTCCAGAGGGTGAATGGCATTGCCCAGAGGATCATTGGTTGCCCCCTCCCCTCTTTGGAAGATTTCTATAGCTCCCACTACCTTAAGAAAGTTCAAAACGTTCTTAAGGATCCATCTCATCCTGGGCACCCCCTTTTTTTTTTTTTTAACTATTACCATCTGGCAGACGGTACAGGATAATAAAAACAAGGACAAAGAGGCCGAAAAACAGATTCTATCCCAGAGTGGTAACTATATTGAATTCTACTGTATAGTGCAATATTAATGCAATATCGGGGGTTTTTAATTCAATTGTATAGAATGTGAAGGATGTGTGTTTGTGTTTTATTTTTATAATTATAATGTACACTGAAGATGGCATTTAATTTTGTTGTATGAGGTGCAGTGACAACAAAGTAAACTAAAAAAACTAAAAAAAAACATCTCTGTAAAACGGGATGTAAGCTAAGGATTGGGGTTCCCTCTTTGAATGAGAGGAATCCCTTTTGTCTGAATATTCTGACAAATTGAAATAAAATGATATTTTTGTCTCTCTCTGTGTCTCCCTGGAAAACACACCTTCACTGTCTCGTACAACAAGTTATAAGAACATCATTTAAACTACAACCAACGATTTCTATGTACAACAGTGTGTCCTTCGTCCATTACATGACAGCTAATTGTTGGTCTCAAATTTAGTCTTTATTACAGCCCTGCAGCCAGAAAATGTTGATTCCCTCAAAGATGTTTTGTGTGTTTATGTTCACACATGTTCACATCTCAGGTGAAAAAAAAATAAATGAAGTATAATTCAGGCACATGGAAACTTCTATCAGTCCTGCAAATTTCAACAAGAACCCCAACTCCTTGCTACAACTCTTGTTTCTCTTGACATCAGCACACTGAAGCGCTGTTTTAGGATATAATATGTGTAATAATCCTGGCCATTAAAGGGCAGAGCATTCAGTTACAAATGGAACTATAGATGCAGTTACCAACCATATTAAGATAAACCTTACAACCAACAAAACATGACTATATTTATATTGCAGAACCAAAAAACAAACAAAGAAGCCACCACATTATGTTCGGACTGTGGTATCTTTTATCATAATAATATTATTATCACCCAACCATGAAGGTCATCACCAGGTACTGTTCACCACAAAAGAAAATACGACTTAATTTCAGCATCCTGCATGTCTCGATAGATGGGATAATACCAGGGAAGAACCTTGGATGAAATTCAGATTGCAGGATATTGCCAGGAGTCGAGCAATGTTATATTAGGGCACACATCGCGTGGTATGATAATTCCCAAATAAGCCACAATATATTCATTAGTTTCAGTAGTTACACATATAAATGCATTGCCATTTTCATGGTGATTCCTCCAGTTTACACTTCCCTATACAGGTAGTCCTTGAGTTACGACCACAATTCAGCCCAGAATTTATGTTGCTAAGTGAGACATTTGTTAAGTGAGCTTTGCCCCATTTTATGACTATTTCTTGACACCGTTGTTAAGTGAATCATTGCATTTGTTAAGTTAGCAACATGGTTGTTAAGTGAATCTGGATTCCCCATTGATTTTGCTTCTCAGAAGGTCGGCAAAGGGAATCACGTGATTTCCCCCACCCCCCAGGACACTGCAACTGTCATAAATGTGAGTCAGTTGCCAAGCAGAGGAATGTAAATCATGTGATTATGGGGAAAGATGCTGCAATGGCCATAAGGGTGAAAAATGGCCATAAGTCATTTTTTCAGTGACGTTGTAATGTTGAGTGGTCACTAAATGAACTGTCGTAAGTCAGAGGACTCCCTGTATTGTGATTTCTTTTTTTAAGAACAGAAATGTGGGACTATAATTCACTGCCTCTTCTTCCCTTTAAGAAGAAGAGAAGGAGAATTACAAAAACAAGCAAAAATCACTTTCCCAATGGCTTTGAAAACATAGCTGGAAAACTGGGGTGTTTTAATGGATCTTGATTTATACGCAAATGATAAAACATAAAGCTTTGAGCTTAAGTAAAAGAAAAACAAAATCAAGCCACATAAAAACTCACAACTACATTAGCAAAACGTGGAGGAAAAGTATTCGAGTACTTACTTTGACGAATCTATGAAGTATATTACAAGAGCACCAATACTAAGAGCAAAAACTAAAACGACCTGTAAAAAGCAAGAAGAAGAAGAAGAAAAAAAAAAACGCAGTCATTTACGGTGTCAAAGCATTTATCATTCAAACAAAGGAACAGGAAAGGACGTGAAATTTGGTGGTGCCATTTTAATGGTCTTCTGCTTCACAGAAGTGAACATTGCTACACAAGGCTTGACAAAGCTAAGGACATGTTTAAAAGATATGCAAGCTGACATACCTCTTAGCAATGCGGTGCGTGAGGCAGAAAATCCATGTTATGTCCAGTGGTGCTAGTATAATAATAAACCCAATAATTGACCATTTGCTGCCCTGTAATATTATGGCAAATCCACCAGTTAAGGTACCTTGCCTCCCCCCTTGTATGAGCAACATTAACTGTGTTAATTAGACATTTAAAGGAGCATCTTTGGAGCTCAGGATTGGAACTGTATGAGGTTCTTGGGGCTCTCTGAGCTTGGTTTTTTTCCCCCTTTTCTTGCAGATACGAAATGTTTGCAAGAAAACAAGCAGGCTAGAGAGAACCAAGGTCCCCATTAGAAGCTAAGGTGCTTTTTCAAGAGGCAACTGGACTTTCTTGTTTTCCTTTTTTCTTTGAAGACCTTTCGCTTCTCTTCCAAGAAGCTTCTTCAGCTCTTCTTGCAATTGTTAATTTTTCTCTCTAGGAAGTCAAATTCTTTTAAAAAAATGAAAGTTTGTTTCTTAATTTTATTTTTAAATTTTATTTGCAGGCTAAATCATTCTGTGTGAATAAGGCTGCTAGGATACTAGAATTAATTCTGTGGCTTGAAAGAAATTCTGGCATATCATAAAGAATCACGGACCAGATTATCCAGAGATATAAACCTTTCCTTTGAGATATTGACTCCATGAGGTTGTCTCTCTTACCCACCCAATTCTCCCATGCTCTCTCCAGGAGATAATTCAACAAAAATATTTACAAAACACCTACCATGTTTCCTCAAAAATAAGACCCTGCCTTATATTTTTTTTTGAACCCTGAAATAAGGGCTTGGCCTTATTGCCATGCACTCAAAAGCCCGATTGGGTTTATTATCAGTGGATATCTTATTTTGGGGAAAACAGGGTAGCTTTAAAAGACGAGGGGCATTGGGAGAATGGGAGATATTTGTGGGAAAAGTATAGATAGGAGTCTATTACAGAGAGTGTGGCCCTCCCATATCACTATTTGTAATTTCTCAACAGGATGGTCATGTAGAAATAGTGATGGCTCAATGGTTAAAGATAAAGAGATTGTCAGCTGGATCTCTTTGAAGATCCATTACATGGCAACTAATTGTTGGTCTCAAGCTTAGTCTTTATTACAACAGCGCAGCCAAAAAATGTTGATTCCCCCAAAAATGTTTTGTGCGTTTGTGTTCACACGTGTTCACATCTCAGGTGAAAAAAAATAAATGAAGTATAATTCAGGCACATGAAAACTTCTATCGGTCTTGCAAATTTCAACAAGAACCCCAGCTCCTTGCTACAACTCTTGTTTCTCTTGACATCAGCACACTGAAGCGCCATTTAGGATATAATATGTGTAATAATTCTGGCCATTAAAAGGCAGAGCATTCAGTTACAAATGGAACTATAGATGCAGTTACCAACCATATAAAGATAAACCTTAATCATAAACCAACAAAACATGACTATATTTATATTGCAGAACCAAAAAACAAACAAAGAAACCACCACATTGTGTTCAGACTGCGGTATCTTTTATCATAATAATATTATTATCACCCAACCATGAAGGTCGTCACCAGGCACTGTTCACCACAAAAGAAAATACGACGTTCTTCAAAGAAAAAGAAAAACCAGAAAGTCCAGTTGCCTCTTGAAAAAGCACCTTTGGGACAATCATGATATGGATGACTGAGAATCTCCATAGATCCCATTAGACATTTCTCAAGGGAACATTCACAGGTTCTCCCAAAAGAGGCATTTCTTCAGGTAATGATAAAGGTTTACCCTGACCAACCATGTTTGACTCTAGGGGGTGATGTTCATTTCTGTTTCTTAGCCGAAGGAACCAGTATTGTCCAAAGATTCTTGTGTGGTCATATGGCCAGCAGAATGCTGTTACCTTCCCAGTGTAGTGGTACCTATTTATCTACTCGCATTTCCATGCTTTCGACCTGCTAGGTGGGCAGGAGCTGGAGCAAGGAACGGGGGCTCACCCATCGCGTGATGCTTGGGTCTGAAACCCAAGCTGACAATCTCTTTATCCTTAACCATTGAGCCATCACTATTTCTACATGACCACCCTGTTGGGAAATTACAAATTGTGATGTGGGAGGGCCACACTTTCTGTAACAGACTCCTATCTATACATTCCCACAAATATCTCCCATTGTCCCAATGCCCTTTGTCTTTCAAAACTAGGCATTTTGTAAACATTTTTGTTGAATTATCTCCTGGAGAGAGCATGGGAGAATTGGGTGGGTAAGAGAGACAGCCTCATGAAGTCAATATCTCAAAAGAAAGGCTTATATCTCTGGATAATCTGGTCAGTGATTCTTTATGATATGCCAGAATTTCTTTCAAGCCACATAATTAATTCTAGTATCCTAGCAGCCTTATTCACACAGAACAATTTAGCCTGAAAATAAAATGGTCAGAAATAAACTTCCTTTTTTTAAAGAATTTGACTTCCTAGAGAGAAAAGTTAATAGTTGCAAGTTGATAGCTATTTGATTTTTTTTGCATTTATATAACATCAAAAGCAATTTTTATAATTTCCTTTATTCTAAATACAGCATATTAGTTTATTTATTTATTTATTTATTTATTTATTTATTTATTTATTTATTGCGATTTATATGCCGCCTTTCTCCCTAGGGACTCAAGGCGGCTTACAAAATGACAACTTCAATACAAATCACAATACAATACCAAATTAAAATCAGTAACCCAATTAAAAAATGATTTAAAATTATACCAGTGTACCCCCAAACGGATCAGTTTAATTGGCGGAAGAGCCACGTCTTCAGCTCACGATGGAAGGAAAGAAGGTCGGGGGCTGTCCTGAGCTCAGTGGGCAATCCATTCCAGAGGGTTGGGGCTCCCACAGAGAACGCCCTCCCCCTGGGGGTCGTCAGCCAACATTGTTTGGCCGACGGCACCCTGAGGAGGCCGACTCTGTGAGAGCGCACAGGACGATGGGAGAACGGCTGGAGATGGTCCTGCAAGTACCCTGGGCCTAAGCCATTAGTTCCATTCATTCTACAAGTTCTAGTTAAAGCTATAGATGTCAATGTTTTCTTTCAATACATGTGCTGTTGTGATAATATAAGGATATGAGGAAATACTTCAAAAGCATTACACAGAGCTTTAGAATAAATAATACCTTACATACAGAGACCCTGTTCTTGTACAAGTGAGTTAATAGAAGCATTGGTTGTTAATCTCACTGAATGCAAGATACTTGTAATTTGTAGAATAATGTTTTGCTTAAGTTTTGGTTTACACCAGGAGTGAAATTCACTTACCTTCCCTACCGGTTCGCCAATGAGCGTGCGTGTGCTGTCGTCTGCGCATGCGCAAAGGCTTAAAATGTCACAAAAAAGTGACATCATGACATCTGCAAGGGTGGGCGGAGCCTCCCGCAGCTGCCACTACCGGTTTGCCCAAACCGGATAGAACTGGCTGGATTTCACCCCTGGTTTACACATATCAAAGCTTGCATAGATAGAACTGAGAATGGTGTGAAATGATATAGTAACGAACAACTAGTAACAGATAATTAAGACCTTGATTTCAAACGATGGAAAGAAAATTCAGTGTGTTAGATCAAAATGGGAATCACCTTTCTAAAAACACAGATATACAGATTATTAAAAGAGTCATGAAACATATTTATAAATGCATAGGCATAACGGGGAGCAAAACCTGCTTTGGGGAAAGGGCTCAAAGCATAGGTGGTATTCAGCCGGTTCAGACAAGTTCTCCCAAACCGGAAGTGGAAATCGTGGATGGCACCCACTCCAGCTCTATGCCGTCCTATTTAGGCATGTTTTTGAAGCTGGGTGCATGCACGGAAGGTGTGTGTGGCCACAAAGCACATGCACAGAAGACCGTGCATGCACGGATGTGGCACATGCTAGTGAAGCATAAATGCGGGCACACGCACTCACATTTGCAAACCGGTAGGGAAAGTAAGTGAATACCATCCCTGGCTCAAAGGCTGGGGAATTAAACAAAGCTTGATTTTCAATCTCCTGTTTCTCAGAAGAAATATATCGGGATTGGGAAAAAACCAAGGAGTGATTCCTGAACTGTACAAAAGAGGCAATGCTAGATGCAACGGGCTGTTTTTAAGGCATCTCCTTATAGCCCATTAAACTCAGGGATGTCAGAATGAAATTTGACAGCTGAACACATCGCTTCCACTCGTTTCCTGCTAACTTACTGTGGCTAAAGAGAAGAAAGAGTCCGAATGGATGAAAATCAATATTATACAAACACATTTACTCTCCAGCTATTCCTTTTCAAGGTAAGCAATGTTAGGTAGAGGTCAGAAAGGAGTTAAGAAATAGCCTGGCAAACCAATTAAAGGCATGAGATAAGAAAAAGAAAAAAATGTGAATTTACCCCAAACCGTTCATTATTTTTTTTTTTACAAACGTTTCTATACTTGCTTCCATCCATATAGATTTTTGGCACCTATACTTCTGGCTTTCCCAGTTGCAATGTATGGCTGTGAAAGTTGGACCATAAGAAAGGCTGAACGCCAAAGAATTAAGGCCTTTGAACTATGGTGCTAGAGAAGACTCCTGTGAGTCCCTTGGACTGCAAGGCGATCAAACCAATCAGTCCTAGAGGAGATCAACCCTGACTGCTCTTTAGAAGGCCAGATCATGAAGAGGAAACTCAAATACTTTGGCCACCTAATGAGAAGGAAGGACTCACTGGAGAAGAGCCTAATGCTGGGAAAGACCGAGGGTAGAAGAAGAAATGGATGGCAGAGAATGAGGTGGCTGGATGGAGTCACTGAAGCAGTCGGCATGAGCTTAAATGGACTACGGGGGATGGTAGAGGGCAGGAAGGCTTGGAGGAACATTGTCCATGGGGTCGCAATGGGTTGGACACAACTTCACAACTAACAACAACGACTTCTGGCTTCTTTCGTTCTAGAATTTCAGAAACTCCATCCAATTGTGACTTTCTCTTGACCCATCCATTCTTCCTTGGTGTTTGGCACTCCCTATGTAAAAAAGAACACTTCAAGCACCACAAAGCTCACTACAGCACAACCAGCACAAGCTATACACAAGGATGACACTGCCATACATCAAAAACATCTCAGAAACAACCAACAGACTATTGACAATGACATGGGATTACCAGAGCACACAAACCAAGAAAAGCCAAATAAAACATCTTAAGTAAACCAAAAGAGCCAGGAAAGAAAGAAAGAAAGAAAGAAAGAAAGAAAGAAAGAAAGAAAGAAAGAAAGAAAGAAAGAAAGAAAGAAAGAAAGAAAGAAAGAAAGAAAGAAAGAAAGAAAGAAAGAAAGAATATACTGTATACACACACACACACATATAAAATCCAGGAATCAACTACAATATACAGTGTAAGGACTGCAACAGTCACTAAGTAGGACAGACTGGCAGAAGCACATCCATGAACACCAAGTAGCAGTCCGAGACATGATGGAACTTTTTCATTACACAATACAGGTAGTCCTCGACTTACGACCACAACTGAGCCCAAGATTTCTGTTGCTAGGTGAGAAATTTGTTAAGTGAGTTTTTACGACTTTTCTTGCCAGTTTTTCAGTGAATCCCTGCAGCTGGTAAATTAGTAACCCCGTTGCTAAGTGAATCTGGCATCCCCATGGGCTTTGCTTGTCAAAAGGTCGCCAAAGGGGATCACGTGATTCACGGGTCACTGCAAACCGTCATAAATATGAGCATTTTTTCCTCATTTTTTGTAGAAAATGTAAATATCTCATTTTTTCTACATTTCACTTTTCTTCTTTATACTGTAACTGCTATTCTAATAGCAAATCCTTCATAAAAGTTATTTCATTACATTCTTGATTAAATTATCTTTCCATTGATAATATAATTTTATGATACTACAAAAAAAAAAAAAGGTGTTATTAGCTAGTTATAGAAAAAACACTTTTCCCAAAAGGTTTCCACAATTTTGGCCACTATTGTATGTTCTGCAAAGAACACGAAGCAGGACAACAATCCAAAATTCATAAATTATCATCAGCAGGAGGCGATGGATGAATGGCTGGATGTATAAAGGCAACAGGAAGGAATCAAGCTGAAAATATTTCAGTAGCTAGAAAATAAATGTTTGCAAACAAATGCTCATAACAATTAACCTTGAAAATAAATGTTTGCAAACAAATGCTCATAACAATTAACCTTGAAGCAACATTTTAAAAAGCTGAAAAGGCCTATGAAATATATTTTTGAAGACATACATGTCAAGTTGTTTCGTTTTCAAAAAAGAATTACTGTCTTTATTTCCTGGCAAATATCCCATAAACCAGAAACTTTTTTTCTCTCCAATCTGTAACAGATGTTCAGCTCTCACTCCCCCCAAAACCCTCCTATCCTATAATTTGTTTTGCTAGGTGATATCTGGAAGACTTAACATTTTGTGGGAAAGAAACACAGCTGCTGGAAACCTGATTACTCTATATGATTATGCTGTGACCTCTGTAAAGCACTTTTTGAAATATAAAAGAGCAAGATCACTGGGGGAAGAAAAATGTTCCTCAGCTAGTTTCTCTTTTTTTAAAAAATAATAATAATAATAATTTAGCAAAATGATTAAAAATAAAAATGAAAAAAGAGGGGGAAAAAATAGAAAACAGAATTGTTTGGTTACTTACAGAACAGGAGATATATAAAAGAAATATAAAGTTAAAACTATGAGATATAATAAAATCTCATATTTCTGTCTTTGATACCTGTGCATGTGCTAATATTTCACATTCTGATTCAGAATATAAATTAAACTGAAGAAATTCATAAAAATCCCTGAAATATTTTTTCCCTCTACCAACAAAACTCAAAATTGCTCCATCATAATATCCGTGTCATTTCGTAAGAGGGAAAAATCTTCAACTTCCATGCCTATACTCAATTTATATTATTTTTCTATGTACAAAGTCAAGAATATATGAGGCCAGGAATAAATGCTATTTGCTATGGAGCTTTGGTGCAGTTATAGTATTAGTTATAGCATAGATATGTGCAAGCTGGAAGGAAAGTTTATAATCCATCTCCTAAGCCTACTGGGGATTTAACATCTCTCAGTCCTGTTAATATTATGGGAAGAATTAACTATGTCCGTAATATTATCCTGCAGAGATCAGTAGACCTCACTAGAGCTTATCTTGTCAAAACTCTACCAAATCTTCTCTCTACATGAACAAGGTCAGTGATGGCGAACTTTTTCGGCACCGAGTGTCCAAACCAGAACACATGTGCATGTGGATGCATATGCACACCTGGTCTGCTGGAAATCTGAACATTAGCTGGCCGGCACACGCATGTGTTTTTGGGGCTGTTTTCCAGGCTGTTTTCTGGCCTTTTTTTCAGGCTGTTTTTGGCCTGAAAAATGGCCCAAAAACAGCCGGAAAATGGCCTGAAACACGGCCTGTTTTTTGGCTGTTTTGGGCCATTTTCAGGCCACTTTCTGGTGCTCCAGCACCTGCGAAAACCAGTTGGCCGATGCGCATATGTGCACCAGAAACCAGAAGAGTAACTGGCGACGGTGCGCATACCCAATCTATTGTATATGGTGACCCCCAGGGGGAGGGCCTTCTCTGTGGGGGCACCTACCCTCTGGAATCAGCTGCCCCCAGAGATAAGGAGAATCCATGACCTCAGTGCCTTCCGCCGTGCCCTTAAAACCTTCTTTTTCCAACAAGCCGGGCTGGCCTAACTCTTTTTAAGTGTTTTTAATTGTTTTTGTTTATTGTTTTAATTAATGGGGCCAAATATATATATTTTTAACTGTATTTTAATATTTGTATTTGATGTTTTTATTTGCCTGTTCACCGCCCTGAGTCCTCAGGGAGAAGGGCGGTATACAAGTTCAAAAATAAAAATAAAATAAAATAAATATAGGGCTGAGCAGGGTGGACTTGATTTCAAACAAGTCAATTTAAATCACAATTTAAATCACTAGTAATAAGGCTTGATTTAAATCAACTCGATTTAAATCATAGTTTTTAAAGAACAACTGTCATCTCTGTCCCACAGTGGCTCCTCCTCTGACCCACTGTTGATTCACTGACCGTCCCATTCACTTTAATGGGATGGCTGGTAATGCAGCAGGGACACAACAAGGTGAGGGACATGGCAGGCAGCAGGTGAGTGGATGCCCACTAACAGGCGCTGCCATGATGGATCTGAAATGACAGATGCTCTTTAATATTATATTTATAACCTGCCTGGAAGGTTTCACTTTTATTTTTACTGCTTGCCCTTCCTCCTCACACTTAGAGCCTAGCGGTAGAGATGCATTTCTCTTCAAACAATCATACCATTTGGAGTGTACATAGATTTGCAAAACAATGGGATAGAGGAATATTCCTGAACTTTGTTTTATGATTTATATCTCATGGTTACTGTGAAATTGTGTGAATGCATCAATGCAGTGCATGTTTTCTCAGCTTGCAGAGCTTGGTTTCATTGAATGAGCTTACCAAAAATGTAAATATTTACATTTACAATAACGCTGCATAACTAAGCTCCATTTCATGCTGACTAAACTAAATTATTAATGTATTTTAAATAGAAAAGTATCTTTAGATAGATTTTTACTCTGAAAGCATTTTATTAAAATAAATTTGATAAAAAAATTTAAAAATCCGATTTAAATAAAAAAAATCCAATTTAAATTAAAAAAATTCAATTTAAATAAAAAAAATCTGTCATTACTTTTATCCATGCTGGGGCTGGGGTAGTAAACCTGTGCACAAGAGATTGGTAGCCCTCGGTGTCATTTTATTTTCATTTCAGAAAGAGCAGAGATGGTGCAGGCCTCTCAAACCACCATTATTTCTTCTCTTCACCTGACTTTGATTGTTTCCTATGGTCCAGGTGTCAAAACATGGCGGAGTATTTGCTACAATAATAATATATGCTATTAGGCTGCTGGATATACCAATGAAAGAGAAAAAAAAAAACAGGTTAAAGGTCTGATTTCCTGAGCTCCGGATATAGTTTGTTTAAAATTCCTAATTAATTCACTCTGCCTAGATCAGGGGTCTGCACTTAAAACACTCAAAGAGGCATTTGGACCCGTTTCCCACAGAAAAAAAACAAAACAAAACAAAAAAAAAAACACTGGGAGCCACAAAACCTTCCCCCTGCCTGACTATTTCTTGAGCAGCCACAAAACTAGCATATGTAGTTGAATTAAACTTTCTGTTTTCTTCTGAAACTTTTATTTTCTTGGATTTATCCATGGTTGGCCTACCGGGGGTTGAAAAGCTCAAAAAATCATGTGCCGGCAGGTGTCACACATTGGTAGTTGTGACGCATATTTGAGTGACAGGGAGCCGCAGCAGAGGGGTGAAAGAGCCACATACAGCTCCAGAGCCGCAGGTTGCTGATCCCTGGCCTAGATTAATCCAGTAGTGTGATATTCCAGTGTTTGTTCCTCAATTTGAGTAATGTAAATACCTCTCAAGTGGGCCTGGAATGACTAATATGGATTTGCCCCTCTTCAGCTATCACTGTATATCCTGAAAAAGACTAGTTACATTAAATGAAAGATTTATATTGAGAGCCAAATAAGTCAAGTATTAATAAATCAAGTATTTCCCAATATCCTTAGGCAGCTTCCCAAAACCTGATGCCCTCTAATTTCCAGAGATCATGACAGCTGCAGTCTAAAATACCCAGCATATGTAACCCAAGGATCTCTGGGGTTTTCATTTGTCTCCTTATGGATTATTTGCTTATATTCAGTAGAATGCAAGACTGAAGGAAAGGCCATTGTTTTAAGTTGATGGCTCACTAAAATAAGTCTTAATGCTTTCTTGTTCTCCTTCTCCACCTTCTCCTTCTTCTTTCCTCCTCCCCCATCTCCATCTCCATCTCCTTCACCTCTTCCTTTGGCTTCTCCTCATCCACCACCACCACCTCCTCCTCCATCCATCTACTTGTCAGATAATCCTAAAAAGATGTGAGGCTTTAGTGAATAAGGGAAGGGAAGTTGACTCAATTCAACTTTCAATAAGGTAACATTCTATTCCATTTCTTCCCAGAGACAATTTCTCAAGATTTCTCAGTTTCTCAAGAACTGTCTTATTCTTCTATTTTGTTGCTTGACAAATTAGCCATGGTTGCTATGTACCCTGTTTCTCCAAAAATAAGACATCCCCGAAAATATTTAAATTCAAAGCTGGAAATCTGGTAAGATGGCAAGAGGAGCCTCATCTTGCTCCACACATCCCAAAATAATAAGACATCCCTGAAAATAAGGCCAAGCGCTTATTTCAGGGTTCAAAAAAATATAAAGCAGGATTATTATTTTCAGGAAAACAAGGTCAGAGAGGTTTAAACCAGACCTACACAAAATATGTGACTCGACTAAGCAAGACATGTCTTTCTAAATGTGATTCGAGGACATCCTTCACCTAGTTTTTGTGGTTGTTTTGAAGATACACACTCAGCAGCATACATTCTCTGCAGTGGTGGGTTTCAAAAAAATTTACTACCAGTTCTGTGGGCATGGCTTGGTGGGCGTGGCATGGCTTGGTGGGATGGTTTGGTGGGCATGGCAGGGGAAGGATACTGTAAAATCTCCATTCCCACCCCACTCCAGGGGAAGGTTACTGAAAAATCCCCATTTCCTCCTGATCAGCTGGGACTTGGGAGGCAGAGAATAGATGGGGGCGGGGCCAGTCAGAATGTTTACTACCGGTTTGCCGAACTACTCAAAATTTCCGCTACCGAACTGATCAGAATCTGCTGAAACCCACCTCTGATTCTCTGTAACTTTTAGCTCTGTGATCCAGTGGGGCGTTAGGAGAAAAACAAAACACAAGCTGACTGGTCCCTTGTTTTGTATGTGCTTTCTCTTGATTGGAAGACTCTTGAGTTACCCTCTTTAATTTGCTTTCCATAGAAACAAAACAAATATTCATTTTACTCTTTTATTAGGTGGACAGAAAGCTCAGAGATGCAAGCCTCCTATTATAACATATTAGTTCTTTAATTAACTTGACTTGTCCTTTTGGACTTATGAATCTATCTTTAGATACCCTTAATTATATCTAGGCTCTACTAAATCCAGACTCTTATGAATGGACTGGATTATTCTAGCCAACTTGAACACCATCTATTATTAGAACCTTAAAATTTTGCAGAATACAGACAATTGCTTTTGAAGGTCTTTTCTTTACAGTGATTCACTTATTAAAATGGACATCAGCTAATTTTTAACTCAGGGAATAAATTTAAATCTAAAGACAATACAGAGCTGCGATGAACCTGTACAATTCACAGAGTTCTCCATTAGCCTACTGAAAGGGTTTGAAAATTCCAAACCTCATAAAATTTAGACAATTTCTGGTTTATTGGGCCCTGCAAATTTTCCCACTCTATTAAGAGGAATTTCTAAGACAACCTTTCAGTGGTGCAGTATGTTTGTGCTATACATCACCTGCTGATCTAATTTCCTTTTAATTCTGTTTAATGTTGGGATGACAGAAAGCAAGCACTCCTGAGGGAGAATACCTGGCAGTTACCCAGACTTTTCTACTCTTCCTGCCAAGTCAGATACCATCTTTGGATAGGTGTCTTCCTGCAGGTTAGCAAAATTTAGAATAGCTTTTGACTTTCTTCTCCCACCCAAAAAAAAATCTGGAAGGAATGGTTAGGATTTTACTTTATTATTTTTCTTTCCTTTTATCTGAGAATAAAAGCTCTGTAGAATTATCCTCCTGGTTAGTTAGTTGGGACCGAACGTAAAATCAAGATAAAATGCTGGCGTGACATTTTCCTCTACGTGCAAAAAGCAAACAATAATGTTTACTTTATACAGCTGCTGGGCCCCTGTAAATACCTGTTTCAGACATTCACTTTGAAGGCAATTTGTTGATCCAGCTAAATACTCATTAGATTAAAGTAAGGCTTCTAGTTCAGAAGAGGAAAAAAAAATAATTGGTCCTTGGCAAGCCTGCAAGGATGCATTTTTGTCATCCTGGATCTGAACCATAAACGCCAAGCAGAAGCTTTAATGACAAATCACACAAGGGCCCATTAAACAGCTGAATCAGCTAGTGATGAGTCACCCAGTAGATGGCAAAGCATTGATTAACTTGAAAGGGCTCTGAAGCAAGATGTTTCTCTTGTGGATGGAAAGAATATCAAACTGCAAGTGACACTTGCCACTGTCCATGGTCCTGAACCGTGCTGTCATTGCATAAAATCGGTTTGTAACTTCGTTCAGCTCCCTACTGTCAACTCATCATTTTACCGATTTGACCCTGCTGGTTTTAACTTTCTCTCTGGAATGGACTTTTCTTTACTTTTACTTTACTTTTATTAGATTTCTATACCGCCCTTCTCCCGAAGGACTCAGGGCGGTGCACAGCCATATTAAAACACATAAAATTTACAAAATTTAAAAACCATTAAAATCAAATATACCAAAATTTGGCCCACAAATTAAAAAACTAGCATACACCCATTAAAATTCATATTCATGTTAGGCCAGTCCGGCTTGTTGAAACAAGAGGGTCTTCAGGGCGCGGCGAAAGGTGCACAGGTATGGGCAATATCTACAGTTTCCCTTGTGAATTTCAGGTAACTAATAAACAACAGCGGGTCTTTCACCCAAATTCTCCTGCTGCTAAACTACAGCAAAATCTTTTGATCTAAATAGAACCAAATGTCTAAGACAGCATGGGGAAGATTCACCCATAACTGAATCTTACTGTAAGGATCCCCTCATTCTATTTTTGTGAATGAAAGCAAAATTAATCTGGAAGACTCACGATTATGCATATTTCTTGAAGATCTATAATACTTGGTATTGAATTGGATATCAGTTCGGTGGACCCGAATATGAGGCTCCTTATTTTCCAATATGTAGTTTACTTATTTTGAAGAACATAAGCTCTAAAGATGGATTACAGGGAATGAACAAAGATGATTGTTAAAAAGTATGTCAAAGGCTGAAATTTTAAGAGAAAACTAACCCTTTTATGAATTGAGTCTTCTAAACTTTCTCTCTGCAGTTGTTCTATTGGTTTTGAGGTGGCTGGGCATTGGGGAATGAATCAACGTGCTATTGAAGAGTCATTTGCTTTGGAATTAAAGGAATTTCTTTACCTATTAAGATCCTGAACTTCAGAGTCACCTCTGAAATATTTTCTGATGCCTGATCCCAAGTCTGAAATCCTTTGTGTAAATTTCTTGATTCAGCCCTTGTAAACTCAGAGTTGCAAAGTATTATGGTCCACCAGCAGCCTGCAGAGCTGGCAGCGGAGTCGGACAGTGAGGAGGCTGGGGAGGAACATGGGCCAGTCCTGGAGTCTGGGGAAGGCCCGGACGAGGGCTCTGCATCAGAGGCAGAGATGGGGCCAGGGCCATCTGGGAGTGATGTGCGGACTCCAGAGCCTCCAGAGTCAGACAGCAGAGACGCAGAGGAACAGGAGGAGCCTGTTCCTAGTGCACACATGCACAGAGCTGCCAGAAGGCAAGAGCAGCTAAAGCAAAAGGGACGACTCAGGAGTAAGGCCAGGAGATGATTGCCCACTCCCATAAGGCTTAAAAGAGCAGCAAAGGCTCTTGGGCTCTTTGTAGGAAAGCAACATTGCTAAATCTGTTTCCAGTCGGCGTCTCTTGTTTCTGAACTCCATGGAGCTTTGCCAAGGAAGGCCTTTGGCAGGGTGCCAAAGAAGATAAAAGTTTGTGATAAGCCTGAAGGACTTTTTCTGAAGGACTTGTTTTGGAATTAATTTGAACTAAGCTGGGAATGAAGTAATTCTCATAATTATTATAAATGTTATAATAAAATAGCTTTGTTTGGGACTAATTGTGTCTTGTAATGACTAAGTCTTTATATTAACAGCTACTGTTTCTAATTTTATTATTGTTATGGTTGCCCACACAGTCAGTCAGATGTTTGGATTGGACTCGGCATTTTTGTTTACCTATTGAGTCCTTTCTAAGGGCTAGGCAGTTGTTGGGTTTGTTTGTTTGTTTGTTTGTTTGGTGTGGTTGTGGTGGTTGTTATTCATTTTAGATCTTATTTGCTTAAAATAGACATTTCCTGAATTCCGCTCAGAGTTTGTAGATTAACATGTGTTCCATTGTCAAGAAACTGTTTTGGCCACCTGAGTGTATAAATCAGGTCCCATTCAATGGTGCAAGTCAAAAATTAAGATATGGTTGGAAAAGATGATAAAACAATGTACTGAGTTTAAACCAGAAATATTTTTGTTGGGGGTCTTGCCTGAAATTTATAACAAAGAAAATATATATTTAATTATTCATGTATTAACATCAGCTAGAATTGTATTTCCACAATATTGGAAAAGTGAAGAGATTCCTACTGAAGAGAAGGTGATTAAGGAAAATATTAAGAATGTGCAGAAATGAATAGCCTAACACTAGCAATTAAGGAGAAAGAACAAACTGATTATTATATGATATGGGAAGCATTTTACCAATGGTTAGAGAATAAAAAAGGAAATTGGAAATAAAGTAAGAAGATGCTAAGAAGAATAGAAAATAAATTAAGATACAGATAAGAATAAAATGGCAATTGATAACATGAGTATGTTGAGAGTAATCATGTTTAACATTATTGTATTTGTATTTTTATTAGAAGATATGTTATGAAGGAAATGAAGAGTTACACAAGGTATAATTGTGCAATGTATATAATTTGTGGAAGGATGTTGCACAGAAATATTTGTACCCAGACAACACACTGCTTAAGGAGAGATGAAATGTTTATATTTTTTAAAATGGAAAATAAATAAAAACACAGAAGGGAATTGTCCCAGTACTATATATATAAAAAAGGATAAGCATTGTTAAATAATAAATTCTGGTGACTTAATAGACACAACCATGCAGTTTTCTTGACAGCAGCCTGTCAGCAGCTTCTTTCAGGATTTATTGACTTTTTTTTTTTTATTTCCCTGTCTAACTTACAGAAAGTGTCTCCAGAAAAAAACAGAACATAAAAAAGAGCAAAAGGTTTGTTTCTTTCACAAAGGACTTGCGCGTGTGGTTATTTTGGCATATGGAGTGTTTTGTTTTTTTTTAAACCATCATCTTTCCATGGGATGGAAAAGGCAACACTATGCTGCCACACACTCGTGCAAAATCTACTTCTATATTTAATTCAGAAAAGGCAACAATCGTAAAATCCATTAAGCACCGTGCAATGCCTGATGATGCACAGATTTCAGAGTCACTCGAAACATCTGTGGCTGGAGACCAAATGAGACTATTCATTTTAACCCTTGGTTAGGCACGTCAAGTCGAGATACTGTATGTATGGTATCTTGCCTCTTCCTCCCAATTAGCACAAAAGGAAAGGCTGGGCTGCCTTCCTTTGATGCTTGATTGGCTTTTGAAGAAAAAGACCAGCAAAGTTGGACTAATCAGCTATTTTTCTTGTCCTGCCTTTGAAGAGAGATCTGCAGCCTTTGCAGAAGGAAATGTAAATGTACAGCTGCAAGCTGCGCCCCAGTGAGATTTCTTTCTTTCTTCCCTGTTAAATGGAATAAACATCTGTGGACTTGAAACCTGAAATAAAAACTGCTTGGTCATGAACTGAAGCCAATATGTCTCCAGGACGTGCTATGTGGGCCTAGTAAAACTGTTCAAGCTATGGTGAATCTTTACCTATTGAAGACTAGAATATCTGAAAGTGAGAAATCTACACGTTAGGCTGGGCAGTTATCTGTTGTTGTTTTTCATTTCAGCTTTATCTCTTATTTGATCTGGGCTGCTGTTTATAATTCCAAATATATTTGGGAGTATTGCCTGTTCTCTCCCATTTCTAAACCCCTTTTCTCTAAGATACAATGAATATTTCCTTCTCTCTAGCTCATAATCCTGACGTTTCCTTCTCTCTAGCTCATAATCTCTGCTTTGCCTTTCTATGATAAACTTCTACCTTGGGTCTTTGACAACTCACCAGGGTGGATTTGATTTAAATTGATTTAAATCACGATTTAAATCATGACTTAAACCACTAGTAAAAAGGCTTGATTTAAATCAGCTCAATTTAAATCATAATTTTTAAATAACAACTGTCATCTCTGTCCCGCAGCGGCTCCTCCTCTGACCCACTGTTGACTCACCAACAATCCTATTCACTTTAATGGGACAGCTGGTGATGTGGCAGTGACACAACAAGGTGAGGGACATGGCAGGCAGCAGGTGAGTGGATGCCCGCTAACAGGCGCTGCCATGATGGATCTGAAATAACAGGTGCTCTTTAAATGTAAGGACTCATTCTTGCTGGTAGTTAGAATCTTTAATATTATTGTTGCAAACAAAATGATGGTTTCCTGTTTAGCTTGCAGTGCTTGGATTCATTGAATGAGTTTACCAAAAATGTAAATATTGCAGCATATACAGCCTCATGCTACGTAACTAAGCTCCATTTCATGCTGAATACACTAAATTATTAATGTATCTTAAATATAAAACTATCTTTAGATAGATCTTTACTCCCAAAGCATTTTTTTAAAATAAATTTGATAAAAATCAAAAAAATCCAATTTAAATAAAAAAAAGCTGATTTAAATTTTAAAAAATCATCGATTTTTATCCACCGTGCAACTCACCACAGCCAACTCTCCATGACAAACTGTCCATGGCCAACTCTCCATGGCCAACTCACCATGGCCAACTCACCATGACCAACTCAGGACAACTTGCCATGGCCAATTTTCCGAGGGACAACTCACCGGAGGGACAAGAGTTTCATTAATATCAAAGAAATAGTGGAATAGAATAGTTAAAGGAAGGATGCCAAAGGAGGGACAAAATGAAATGTGAATGAAAAAATAAAACAATTTTTGAATTATTTTAAGCAATTCAACTAAATTGTTGAATTCTCCTGCTACGAGTTGTCCATGGCAACTTATCCTGCGGTAAGTTAGTCATGGTAAATTGGCTGTGATGAGTTGGCTGTAGCGAGATGGCTGCAGCAAGTTATCCCATTCCATTCTACCTTATCTCCCTTTTCACCTGTCTTCTCTACGAGGAATGAAATTGTAATTGTTATAGTACACTTACATCTCTGTTCTACAATCACATTTAACAACTGCTATGGTATCTGTATAGACCAGGGCTGTCAAACTTCCAGCCTGCAGGCTGGATGCGTCATATGCTGGCCACGCCTACTGTTCTGCCCCAGCTACACACCCCAAAGAACACAGCACACACAAAGTCTGTTCAAACCTTGGTTTACTAAATAAACCAGTCTTTTACAACAACAGCTGTTAATTAACTGCATTAACAGCCTCCAAGAATTCAAAGAATAATAACTGAAAGCTTACTGTGGTTGGCAGAATGCCCAGAAGCAATTTGCAGGAAGCTGATAAGATAAGCAAGACAAGACACGAAGGTATGTGAACGAAGTTGTTCCCTGCAAATTGCTTCAGTCTGCGTTCCTCCTTAAATAGGCTAAGGGAGTGGCTAATTAGCCCCAAGCCTTACTCTCGAGGAGACCTCCTCCTGAGGAGCCACTCCTGCCTTTTGGCAGCTCTGCGTGCCCATGCATCAAGAAGAGGCTCCTCCTCTTCATCCTCTTCACTTAAGGGAGCTTCTGGAGATTCTGAAGGCCCTGGCTGAATCCCCACCTCTGGCACCACATCTTCTCCAGCCTCCTCATTGTCTGACTCGAGTGCCAGCTGCACAGGCTGCTGGCGCAGCACCACACCAGCCTCCTCACTGTCTGAATCAGCTACTAGCTGCACAGGCCGCTGACGGACCACAACACTCATGCCCGGTTTAGTAAAGGGGGAAAAAGTCCCAATACGTCACATGACGCCGCCGTGACGATGCAAATTTGACACCCCTGGTATAGACTAAGAGAAAGATGGGGAAGACAACTAGAGCACTACCGATTTGTAGTTCAGCAATCCAGAA
Organism: Arizona elegans; assembly: GCA_022577455.1. Taxonomy (NCBI): domain Eukaryota; kingdom Metazoa; phylum Chordata; class Lepidosauria; order Squamata; family Colubridae; genus Arizona; species Arizona elegans. The sequence continues at coordinate 92,261,370 of JAKOOJ010000005.1, read as the reverse complement.
TCAACTAAATTTCCTTCTCCAAAGAAACATCTGCCAACAATTGGGCAGAACAAAACAATGATACTTCGGATTCAATTCCAGTCATTGTTTCAGTGCATGGGGCATATTTGTCACACTTCTCAGCACCTGCTCCAAGCCTGTTATTCTTTGCACAGAGTCAGACAGATGTTGGAAAGGACAACCTTCTAAACTTCAGAAAAAAAATATATGGCTGCTTTAAAGAGTGGCATTCAGGTTCTATGTTTTCCCTTTCACATGAACAAAAGAGCTTTCCATAAATTATTGTTATTATTTTTTAATTGCTTAGTACAGGTAGTTCTCAATGTACAACAGTTCATTTAGTGACTATTCAAAGTTACAACAGCACTGAAAAAGGTGACTTATGGCCAGTTTTCACACTTATGACCGTTGCAGTATGCCTATAGTCATGTGATCAAAATTCAGAGGCTTGGCAACTGACTCGTTTTATGACGGTTGCAGTGTCTTTTGCAACCTTCTGGCCAGCAAAGTCAAAGAGGAAGTCAGATTCACTTAACAGCAGTTTGACTAATTTATCAACTTCAGTGATTCACTTAACGACTCTGGCAAGAAAGGTCGTAAAATGGGGCAAACTCACTAAACAAATGTTTCACTTAGGAACAGAAATTGTGGGCTCAATTGTGGTCGTAAGTCGAGGTCTACCTTTATATGGAAATCAATCAATCAATCAATCAATCAATCAATCAATCTATAAACTGCCTGATTCCCAATGAGTAAAAAAGTAATTTTAAAAATTCCAAAAAGGAAAAATAAACAGAATGCAAGGACTTAGGACAAAAATATAATGCTTATAAAATGTTTATATATATATATATATATATATATATATATATATATATATATATATATATATATATATATATATATATACATACACACACACACACACACACACACTATTACCCAATTTAATGATACCTACTTAGGCAAAGATTTATGTAATCAATAACCTGAATAGCTAAAAAAAAGAATGAGCAGCAAAATTACACTATAATAATATAACATAATAGAACCAGTTTAAAACCATACATCACATTCTAATAAATAAAAAAAATCCATACATTTTATCTGGATGCCATGATTTTTATTTTATTTATTTTTTTAATTTTTGCATTAGCCCAGATCTAGTTCTGCAGTGATTTGCAGTTTAATTGCTGTCACACACAGTTTAGGTACATTGTGTGTTAACTGATAAAAGGGAAATAAGAGAAAATGGACCAGATCATCTTGACATGTTTCCACAAGAAGAAAATAAAAATTTGATGGCTAGCTTCACAATACAAAGATTAAAACAAAACACAATTTCTATGGAAGCTGAACCACAGGAGAAAGCAATTTTGCCTGAAAAATGATGTAGAGAGAGATCACTATATCTGGCTTTTTAAAAAAAGTTAATTGACAAGCAAGTTAGCCGAATATTTACTCTACATACTTCTTAATCTCTATATATAAAAGCAAAATCCACTCGCTCATCACGAAATCTCCAGAACGGTAAAGCCTACAAACTTGAAATTTGGCATGTATGTTCCTCTTGGCTTCCAGGTACTTGATAGGAAAGGATTTTTCGAAATGACCATCAGAGCATTAGTATTTCATATACAGTATATTCATACACAGTATATTCACATGCTCTGATGCTCAGGAGTTACTCCCCCTCCCCACCTGAAAAGTCCCAACTGCCACTTGCCTCACATTCCGTTACCTCAGTTCAAACTGGCAGACGTTCCACTCCTTCACTCAGGAGCAGTCTGGGGCTCCTTACAGTACTAAACGTCCCTACCTCACCAAAATGTCTACGCTTTCCACCTATGGAACTGCTTTTGAACTCAAGGCAGAGGGAGAGATATTCCCTTATGTGTTTCAATCACCGACCACCACTGAGCCAAAGGATTCTGAACTGAATTTCTCCTGCATAGTGTCCCAGCACCAATTCACTTCTTACACTGACTTCCTCAGTTCAGACGAATCTGTTCCTTCTACCGTAACACTAGTTAAAGGGAAAAGACTGCCTTTCTGCTGCCTGGAAGTCCAATGGATGCTTCCAAATGGCATCTTTTGGAGCCAGAGAGGTGAAAGAGGGAAATTTTATGCCAACATTCAAAGTGCAGGGGCAGGTCTACCACAGGAAAGGGGGTATCATGGCGGGGCCTCACCAGCAGCCTTCATTTCTCCAGATATATTTCGTTGGTGATGATGACAATGAGAGTCTGTCAAGACCATGGGGATGCTACAATGGTCATAAGTGTGAAAAATGGTCCTAAGTAACGAAGCACGGGTATCCAGCGAGTAAAAAACATGAAAGTAAAATCTTGCTCAATATCAAACAATCTAGCATTAACCATTCAAAATGCTTGGTTGTTTTCTAAGGATAGCAACTGATCATGAGGGAAAGAAGTTTTCCAAGTACTGATAGATACCAAGAACACTGAAACTGAAGTTTACTGGTAGGGAAAAAACTGTCCCTTGAGCCAATAGTTTTTTGTTTTTTTTTAATTTGATTTATATGCCGCCCTTCTCTGGAGACTCAGGGCGGCTTAAAATGCGTTAAGCAATAGCCTTCATACTTTTGTATATTTGTACAAAGTCATCTTATTGCTCCCACAAACTGGGTCCTCATTTAACCTACCTTAGAAAGGATGGAAGGCTGAGTTAACCTTGAGCCTGGTAAGATTCGAACCTGCAATAATTGCAGGCAGCTGTGTTAATAACAGGGTGCTTTAAACCACTGTACTACCAAGGCTCTAAATATGTCTTTGGCTCTACTACCAATGATTCTACTGTAGCCTGAATGATGTATTTGATACACATTTAAACACCTAAAAATTGACCATAGGAACCTACTTTGAACTGATTCTAGACATTTATAATTAGGAAGCATGCCTAACTGTTCACCATAAAGAATTTGGGCCATTACTGTTGCCTCGAAGTGCATTAGTACATTCTTTGCAAAGTGCATGAAAGAAACTCAATAACCCATTGATACAAATCATCTTTGATGTTTTTGACTGGCATGATAGAAGAGTCTTCCAAGAATAAGTAGTTGGTGCAACTTTTCAATTATTTTTTCCCTTCAATGTAGTCCCCTTACATTGATGTCAAACTCATGGCCCGGGGGCCGGATCTAGCCCACTGGATGCTTAGATCTGGCCCACGGGGCTGCCCTCGAAACAGCAAAGAACCGGTCTGCAGTGCCTCTGCCAGCGAAAACAGAGCTTGGGAGGGCTGTGTGCAGCCCTCCCAAGCTCTGTTTTCGCTGGCAGAGGATTGCAGCTGAAACAGAGCTCAGGAGCCCATTTTTGCTGGCAGAGCGCCCCCAACATGAGTGATGGTGAGCTGGCCATGCCCACCCTGGCCACACCCACCCTAGTCCCCCAAGGTCAAATACAACCCTGATGTGGCCCTCAATGAAATTGAGTTTGACACCCCTGGTCTAAAGCAAAATGAAGTTTGCTCAAGCATTGGCAAATAAGAATGCAGCTACAGTAATGCCCACAATCTGGGGCAGGGCCTGGTGGCTCAGCAGACTGATAGCATTGTGATTAACACCAGCTGTCTGCAATTACTGTAAGTTTGAATCTCACCAGGCTCAAGGTTGACTCAGCCTTCCATCGTTTCTAAGGTAGGTAAATTGAGGACCCAGTTTGTGGAGGCAATAAGCTGACTTTGTATAAATATACAAAAGTATGAAGGCTATTGCTTAACGCATTGTAAGCTGCCCTGAGTCTCCGGAGAAGGGTGGCATATAAATCAAATTAAAAAAAAAAATGTGTCAATCAAATTCACTGTTAGGAGATTAGGAATAAATTAAATGACGTAGGCAGGGCCTGAAATACAACTCTCTTATGATGAATTATAGGGTCATTTAAACATCATCTGACCTGATCGTAGAATTTTCATACAGGCACACCAGATAAGAAAAAGTAAATGACTGTCTATACTAGTATTTTTCCATTTCTTCTACCAGACTGGCCTTGAAAGAGAATCAAATGTCAATTTAAAATATACAAAAGGAACCTATAATACGTTCTTTGCTTTATGGCCTTATTTCTCAAGTAGGTGTCAGAAAATCAGCACATGATCAATGGTGGAACCCCTAAAAAGAAGAGTGTTTGTTTTGTTACTCAATAGATGTCATATGTCATGCCCCCATCGAACAGCTGACAGATAGTGGGAGAGTGGCTCAGTTGGCTGTGGAGGAAACTGGGGAAGGGCAAAGTCAGGCTGGGCAGAGCAGGGGAGAGGTAGAACAAGGGAGAGGGGGTTCAGATGAAGACCAAGGCCTACCTCCTCCTCTTCCCATTGCACGCAGGGAAGAACACAGAAGAGAGCAACGTGGGTTGTGTGGCTTGTGAGGAAGGAAAGGGCCCCGATTCCCTTCACAAGGCACACCTGGGGATGGAGTTTAAAGGAAAGGCAGTTGGGAGGGGCGTTTGTTGGGAACAAATACTGAATTCATCTAGTGCTGAGAGTTGTGGCCTGCATTCCTGGCATTCCTCCTGACTGTTTGAATTGGTGTCGTGCTTCTGTGTACTTATCTTGTCTTGCTGGAATTCTTGCCGTGATTCTTCGCTTCTGGGACTCATTATCTTGCCCTGCTGGAGTGACTGATTGCAGTCATTCTGCTTACACCATTTGGACTGGAGGATCTGCAGCCAAAAGCTGCTGCAGGTTTGTGGGAGAGTTTTTCCTCCAGGCCGGAGAGTAAACGGGACATTGGGGGCAAAGTTGGTGCCAATAAAAGGACTCATACTGGTTCTCTGGCTGTGTTGCCTTCGTGCCAAACCCCGGGTCATCACAAGATACTTCCTTTAACCAATTCTGCAATATCCAGTCTAGATATGTTCATAAACTTTACTAATAGTGCATTAAAGGCTAACAGGTCTCTAGTTCATCAGATCTACTCTATTTCCCTTGTGAAACATGGAGATATTTATAGTCTCATTCCAATCTCGGGGAATATGTTCTGTTTGCTTTGAATTAGATACTACTCTAAGAATCTGTTGGCAGGCTGTCAATGGTTTTAAAGATTGTTAAGTAAACAGCTTCTCCAATTATCACTGAAAAGTCCCACAACCCCACTGGGTCACAAAAAGGTAGTTACCAAGATCAACAAAGTTTCTGCACAAAGATGCATGGCACATGCTGATTTTAAATGGGAAACAGTACAGTCTCTGTGATTATTATAATTCCATCCCTTTCTTCTCAATAAATCTTAATGTAGATTGTGAGGGGCAAGAAATATTTCGAGTTTTGGAGAGCTTACCAAAAAGTGCCTAGTGTATGTTAATATATTTGAGCCAAATTATGCCAAAATATAAATGTTTTCAAATAAATATATTGCCATTTTACAATTTTAGATAATCCCTTTCTTCTTTCAGTGGTTCTAATCATTTAAAAAGTTGCTTAGGAATTCATCTAAAGACTTAATACCCCAATTAGTCCATACATTCATCTCTCTCTCCCCCCTCTCTCCCTCCCTCCTTCTCTCCCTCCCTTCCCCTTTAGGTTCCTCTGTCTCTTTCTACAATTTTCAGACTGCAATTATATTGCAAGATGTAACTTCCTCACATGAATAAGGGTCAGCATTGTATTTTTCTCCTAGCCATCTTCCAAATATGGCTTTACAACATTTAATACTAGAAATATAACAATCTTGACTCAAAAAAGAACTGTAATTTTTAAATTGCACTCACAGCGGTTTTTAAACTGGATCGTTTGAATTCCGTAGATAAGGAGAATTTAGACTGTATCCCTAATGATAAAGCTGAAAGACTTTAATCCACCATCGTAATATGGTAACCATAACTTACGTTTTAAAAAAAGTATATTCAAAAATTGAAAATCTGCATTTTTATATAGTCCAAAGGACCTTATTTTTTTCATGATTTCTCACGCACTGAAAACCTATTGCATTTCTGTTAAGAGATTCTGCGATCTGTGAACAGCAACTCTATGTGGTCTTAATGAAATAATCCTAGACCAGGGGTGGGCAAATGTGGCCCTTTTACAACCTGTGGACTTCAACTCCCAGAATTCCTGAGACAGTGGGCCACATTTGCCCACCCCTGTCCTAGACCAGTGATGGTGAACCTATGGCACGCGTGCCGGAACTGGCACACAGAGCTATCTCTCCAGGCACGTCAACTGTCACCCACTGCTCTTCTGGGTTCCAGTGCGCATATGCGTGCCGGCCAGCTCCAGTCTCCGTGCACGCGGGACCACTGGAAACCAGAAGAGCAGCTCCCTGGGGAAGCTGAGCTTCTGGTTTCCGTCACACCAGCTGGTTTTTGCGCACGCAAGCACACCAGAAACTGGAAGCTCAGCCTCCCAGCGCATGCATGCACACCAGGGAACTGCTCTTCCAGTTTCCGGCGCTCCTGCACATGCGCGCTGGAGGGCTGCTCTTCAGTAAAATTAGAAGCTTCACAGACTCAGCCTGGCTATATATGTGTTGATTTATTCCTATATCCAAGGAGGAAACAGATGTTCACGCTTCTAGGCCTCCTACCTTTTCGAATCAATGGGGACTTGGCTATTTGTTTCCTGACCTCGACTGTTGAGAGATGTCTTCTCCACAGAACAGTTCTGATTGGCTTAAAGCAACATGGGTTCCCACCTGGCCAGTTTTACCCATGAGATGCAACAATACCGAGGACGGCCTCTGTCAATTTAAGCCTTTCTAATAAAGGAGATCTCGGCAGAGAGACCATGCCAAGCATAGCAATGGGGTCCTTGCAAAACATCTACAAATCCGATATATTTTTAAAAATTCTCTTTAGACAGATTTTTAGAAGGAAGGAAAGTTTGTATATATGAGAGTGGGGAGTGATTAGGGTTTTTTTTTATCCCCGTTGGAGGTGTGTGTTATGCAGGAAACACATGCCACCCTACCATGTTTTCCCAAAAATAAGACCCTGTCTTATATTTTTTTTGATCCCTGAAATAAGTGCTTGGCCTTATTGCCATGCACTCAAAAGCCCGATTGGGCTTATTATCAGGGGATGTCTTATTTTGGGGAAAATAGGGTGTATAGCACCAATAGTGGCTTTCAACCCTTAAGGAACTTTTTAAAAGTGCAATTATTGTTTTATTTCCCTCCTTGAAAATTTCCAATGCCTGCTAACAACAGATAGCATACAGGAAAATAACTCTTTTTGCTGACTCTCTCCCATTTAGACGAGCTTCCAAACCAAAATACAGCTGCTTATATAAGCCAATAATATTCAGCCAGCCAGAAGTGTCTTCCTCCCAAAGGGCCGGAAGGCTTATTAATCAGCTAAATAAATATATAAATGTCCCATCTTTTCTTCCAGAGTGAGTTTTCCATCTGCAAAGGGACTCATGACAGTTGGCTTTCTCAAATATTTGACTCATGGTTTGCAAACACAAAAGGGGAAATATTCAGGTGCGAGGTACATTGAAGAAAAGGAGAGGCTGTTTGCTTGGCACAGTAGTCCTTAATGGTACTACTTCTACATAGAGGGAAGTAAGCAATGGGGTACCACAAGGTTCTGTCTTATGGCCAGGACTCTTCAATATCTTCATAAATAGAGGTGGTATTCAGCTGGTTCAGACTGGTTCGCCAAAACCGGTAGCAGAAATCACGGGTGGCCCATCTACCCGCACCAGCTCTATGCCATCCTATTTAAGCATGGGCATTTTGAGGCCGGGTGCATGCGCAGAAGGCATGCGCAGGAGCAAAGCGCATGTATGGAAGGCCAGGTGCACTTGTGGAAGGTGTGTGCGATGAACCAGTGGTAAAGAAATGTGAAACCCACCGCTGTTCATAAATGGCTTGATGAAGGAATAGAAGAACTCATCAAATTTGCCTATGACACTAAGCTGTCAGGAATAGCCAACACCCAACAAGCCCAGGATCCAAAAAGATCTTGATGGACCTGAACAATGGGCCCTATCCAACAACATGAAATTTAATGTGGAGAAAAGCAAGGTGCCTTCAGACGTTGTGGGTGCTTCATCATTGGAGGTTTTTAAGAAGAGACTGGACAGTCACTTGTCTGAAATGATATAGGATCTCCTACTTGAGCAGGGGGGCTGGACTAGAAGACCTCCAAGGCCCCTTCCAGCTCTACTCTGATCCTGTTGTCATGTGGGAATGTGCTTGGTTCCCACAGGAAAACTTTATTGTTTGGGCTATCAAACCCCATCTTACTATTTTCCCCCAGGACACATCAACAGCACAAAAAGATGGCAGCTAATTCAAGAGAATCGTGGTGATAATGTGCTAGTTACCCATTTTCTCTGTAAGTAAAGAACTAAAGACAGAACTGGGTGGAATTAGAGTCAGAAGGAGCTGATTCTGGGGAAAAAAACGGGTCTTCTAATTAAATTAAGGTTTACATAAAGCTGGGAGCTCCAATGATGGAATACTCTATCATACAAGTTTGATTCAATCTGCAGTTTTGACTTTGGTATCTGTGATGACCCAGGGTGTGGCACGAAAACAACACAGCCAGAGAACAGGTCTAACTCCCCTTTATTGCTCCAACTTTGCTCCCAAACGTCTCGATGTTTACTACAAGTCCTGGAGCAAAGTTCTCACATGCACCTTCAGCAGCCTCTAGCTGTGAGTAGTCCAGTAAGCCAGGTTAACCAAACAGTAACCAGAGCAAGAAGTTCAGTGAAGCAGGCAAACTGGGCAAGCCTCACAAGACAGAGCATAGTCATCTCCAGGCAGTGGTGAAATGTGAACCGGTTTAATACCAGTTCGCTGGCTGCACATGTGTGCCATGCGCCAAATGTGTGCTGCATGTGCGCATGCACAGTGCGCATCACGCACCAAATGCAAGGTGTGCGTGTGCAGTGCACACCAAAAGGAGGCATGGAGTAAGTAGAACAGCGCGCATGGGGGGGGTGATCAGCTGTGGCACGCGATCTTTTTTTTACTTTTAAAAGCATTTTTTTACAACCTATTCGCCCGAAGAGATTGTAAAAAATTGCTTTTAAAAGTAAAAAAAGAGGCTTTAACAATCACGCAGCTCAGCTGTGATCATCAGAGTCTTTTATTTTTTTTTACTTTTAAAAGCATTTTTTTACAATCTATTCGCCCGAAGAAGAGCCGATCTCTGTTGGCTCTTCTTCCAGTTCATCTTTCCCCGCAGATTCAGACTCCGATGGGGGGCATGACGCTATCCCTGTCCTTGAAGATAGCCCAATTTTACTCATCACTGTACAAAATCTGTCTATACCTCCTAACATTATGCCCCCGGTTTTATTTCAAGTTCTAAAAAATGCAAATGACTTCAGTTCTCAGGCTTTAATGTTACAGACCTTGAGCAGTCCGTAACATTAAAAAAGCTTCCAGTCACGATTTCAGAGGATTAACATCTGCCAGAGTAGGAAAAGTTGCTGTTCTTTTTTATTTTTAATAATTTTTATTAATTTTCTATTAATTACATTCCTTAGTGCTTAATGTTTTATAGATGGCAATAACTACCTGCTAGGTTAGCTAAAATGTTTAAAAATATGCCTAGCAAATGTTGGAAATGTAATCAAAGGATGGGCACATTTTATCATATGTGGTGGACTTGTGCTAAAGCAAAAAAGTTTTGGGCAAACATACCATATTTTTCAGAGTATAAGATGCACCGGAGTATAAGATGCAGCTTAGTTTTTGGGGAGGAAGATAGAAAAAAAATCTGCCTACCAGGTATTCATCTGGCTAGCATCCTTAGTCCAGTCAGTTTCAGCACATTAGTTTGCTGGTTTGGAGCATGCACACACTTTTTATCCCCTACTTGGGGATAAAATACAGCTTCTAAAGCACAGTTGATCTTTGGAGAGAGAAGCAATGAGAAAAGCAGGCAAAACACGGAAGATCGCTTCATTCGCTAGTGCCTCGTTCGGGCTGAAAAAAAGCTTCGAAAAAGCTACATTCGGAGTATAAGGCACACCCAAATTTTCAGGGTTTTTGTGGGGAGGGGGGTGAATCTTATATTCCGAAAAATACGGTACATAGATAGCTATAAATGATAATAGGGAAACATGTAGATTTTAAACCTGAACTGTTTTTATTAGGGATGACATCAGAAAAAATTGATAAGAGAAGTATGTATTTAGTATTACATGTTTTAACAGCAGCGACGATTATCTTCGCACAATATTGGAAAAAGGAAGAAACACCGCAAGATGAAGAGATAGTTAAGAAGATATTAGACTGTACAGAAATGGACAGACTTACATTGAAAATCAAACAGAAAAGAGACACAAAAGTTGGTGTTCTAGTTTAAGAGAAGGAAAAGAAAGCCCATTTCATAATTATAATGATTCAAATGTAAAGGGTAATTAGCTTTTGGTGGTACAAAATGTGTGTGTATGTGTGTGTGTGTGTGTGTGTGTGTGTGTGTGTGTGTGTGTGTGTGTAACTAAATATTCCTCTATGAACAGTACAGAAAAAAATACCGCCTGTTCTCTTTAAAACAAACCATTAAATTTAAAATCCTCTCCTAGAATGATTCATGAAGATAACTAACTAGCGGTTTCAACAGATATTATTAAAGCTCCACTGAGATTTACTGGACAATAGCCCTCAAAAGCTTTTACTATCATACTAGTTTAATTAATTGACTTTGTTAAACAACAGAGTGCAGATATTAAACCATTTTTAGCATTTGGAATTGCATGTGATGATATACTTCTGTCCATTAACCAAATGGAAACCAAAATGAAGCTGCATAAGTATCCATGTTTGCCAATGCCTCATTAACACGGTCTTCAAACAAGCTCAGATACGTAGACGACACCTTCATAATCTGGCCACATGGGAAAGAAAAACTGGACAACTTCCTCACACACCTCAACAGCCTACACCCCAAAATACAGTTCACCATGGAAACAGAAGCGAACAACCAACTTCCCTTCCTGCATGTCTTAGTCTACAAGACTGCTTTTTGTATCTTGCTGACAAACAGCACATAAAAGCCTACGAAAAAGAAAAAGAAACATTGTACCTTTACAGGGAGGATACTTGAGAAGAGGGTGTGGCTCACTGATGACGCCTTACAAGGCAGAAATAGCTATTTGAGTCTCCCAAATTGCAGCACAGAGTTGCTGTTTGTCAGCAAGATACAAAAAGCCCAGAAACTTGTGAATGCGATTTCACAGAACTAGGGCTGTAGAACATCTTAGCTTACATAGGTAAAACCTGGCTAGAAAGAATATGCACATAAAAGCCTACGAAAAAGAAAAAGAAATATATATATATATATATATATATCAGCAAAAACCACTCATGCATTAATCATGAAATCTCCAGAACTGTAAAGCCTACAAACTTGAAATTTGCCACGTATGTTCCTCTTGGTTTCTAGGTGCTCACTAAGAAAGGATTTTTCAAAATGACCATCAGAGCATTAGTATTATCTATATTATTATTAACATGCTCTGATGCTAAGGAGTTCTACTCCCCCTCCCCATCTGAAAAGAAATCTGTTCCAAATGCAAAACACAAGCAGAGGAGAGGAGTTTCACTTTCAGTTTTACTTTCACAGCAGGAAGCAGCTTTAATACAGAACACTTGAGCTAAGCCATGCCCAGTCTACTTCCTGTCTCCTTCTTGCTCACACAGCAAATACTGTTTCACTTTCCAAACAGCCCTCTGATGCTAAGGAGTTCTACTCTCCCTCCCCACCTCAAAAGAAATCTGTTCCAAATGCAAAACACAAGCAGAAGAGAGGACTTTCCGTTTCAGTTTTACTAATCAAGGAGAGAAGGAACCTGGAGAAACTTCCTAACAGTGAAGACAATTAATCAGTAGAACAGCTTGCCTCCAGAAGTTGTGGGTGCTCCAACACTGGAAGCTTTTAAGAAGAGATTGGACAACCATTTGTCTGAAATGGTACGGCATTTCCTGCCTGAACAGTGGTTGGACTAGAAGACCTCCATGGTCCATTCCAACTCTATTATTCTGTTATTCCATAATTTATGCAGAATACATATTGATGGAGACTTGACTGAAAGAAAATCAACATGGTTTTAAATTTGGAAGAAGCGATGCCAATAACCTGTACTATGTTGATGGAATTATTCTGACAGCTACAAATACAAATGATCTGCAAATTCCAGTAATGAAAATCAAAGGGCACAGTAAAAAAATTGGGACTAACTGTAAAGGTGACAATTAGCTACAATGCTAATAATTAGCATTAGAACTGATAAGGGTGATATTGAAGTGGTAGGCAGGTTTTGCCTTTTAGGTTTGACTATCAACAGTTAAAACTAGAAGTCATGGAATATGCTACAGTCTAGCTCTTATGAAGGGCTTGGAAATGAGATTCAGATGCTTCAATTTAGCTGTATTTTGAAATATCAGAATTCTACAGGCAATGGTTTTCTCTGTAAAACTCTATGGAAGTGAAAGATGGACTTTGAGTAAGCTGAAAAGAACTTTAGCATTGGAGATGACTTCTGGAAATACCATGGATAGCCCCCCCCCCCCCCCCCCCAAAAAAAAAATCCATTCATCTGAAGGAAGAAATGGAGGAAGGCTCTGAAAAGCAGAGTTGACATCTGTGGCAGAATGAAAAGCCAGTGAATAGGCTACCTCTTTGAAAATTCCTCTCTGGACAAGGAGAAGACTTGAGATAAGCCACAAATGCTCCAGACAGTTGCTCCTCAGCCACCAATAGACTCATTTGCACACCATTAAAAAAAAAAAAGACAATAGAAAAGCCAAGAAGAAAATAAATAAAAAAACCAGAACATATCCTTCTCAAGCAGACAATAGAATAGAATAGAATAGAATAGAATAGAATAGAATAGAATAGAATAGAATAGAACAGAACAGAACAGAACAGAACAGAACAGAACAGAATAGGCCAAGTGTGATTGGACACACAAGGAATTTGTCTTGGTGCATATGCTCTCAGTGTACATAAAATAAAAGATGTTCATCAAGAATCAATACCCAGATAAGCAGGGATTAATACCAAACAAGCTGGCAGAAAACAATACCCTCAATAAGGAATTGCTAAAGAGAGAACTATAGCTCTACCAACATTGGAAAACTACTGAATATAAACAAGGAACAAACCCCACATTCACTAGCACTGATGATATTACCAAGATTTTGAGAACTGCCTTTGATCACCAAGAATTGAAAACTTGTTCCATGCAACGATTTGGTCGGTGAGGTTTAGGTAATAATCCCTCATGGCTTGGTATTTAACTGATTGGTGACTGATGACCGTTTCTTAAAAACCATCACAGGAAGAGGTTCCTTATCTCTGCAAATGCAGTGTCTTCTGATTCTTTTCTGAATTAAGGACTGAATTAACTCCACTTCCTTAGAGTCTTGCAAAAAAACAAAGTGGAACAACAACTGATGATCCACCTTTTACCAGTCCACAATAGAAAGCGTCCTCACTCAGTGCACGACAGTGTGGTATGCTGGCTTGACAGCCACGGATAGAAAAACATTACAGAGGGTGCTGAGTACAACACAAAACATCATCGGCTGCCCCCTGATACCACTAGATGACATCGCTAGAGCTCGCTGCCTTAGAAGAGTGAGGAAAATCCTCAGGGAAGACTCACACCCTGGTCAGCCCTTCTTTATTCTCCTACCATTGGGAAGGAGTTATAGCCAGCCGCACAAACAGACTGAAGAACAGTTTTTATCCGTGGGCTGTCAGACTTCTGAATGAAAAATAACTACAACAACATAGTACAATTGACTTGTGGGATCGGCGGGACGTGCAATAAGTTCATATGGTGCAATAGGATTGGGCGATTGTTAGCAGGATTCACTGGGCTAGGGATTTTCTTTTTGTCTTTCACTGTGAGTTGTATTGTGTTGGGGGCAGTGGTGGGTTGCCCCCAATTCAGACCGGTTCTATAGAACTGGTAGTAAAACCGGCAGGAGGCTCCGCCCACTGACCCTGACATCATCAGTAGCAAACTGCGCATGCACAGAAGCAAGGTGCATGTGCGAGTGGAGCAGGCGCGCACGATCCCGATAGTAAAGGTAAGTAGAACCCACCCCTGGTTGGGGGGATTGCATGAAGGGAGGCTCAGCCAATCTCATTGTACACATGTTGTACTCTGACAATAAAGGTTTGAATTTGAATTTGAGGAGAAACTTCCTAACAGTGAGAACAATCAACCAGTGGAACAGAAGTTGCCTTCAGAAGTTGTGGTGCTCCATCACTGGAGGGTTTTAAGAAGAGACTGTCTGAAATGGTACAGGGTTTTCTGCTTGAGCAGGGGGTTGGACTAGAAGACCTCCGAGGTCCCTTCCGGCTCTATTCTGATTGTTCTTTTCATGTTTAGTGTCAGCCATTATGTTAACCCAGCCACATGTATGGATATGTGAAACCAAATACTGGGTGATTGAATCCATGAAGACAAACAATTATGAGTAAAATCAAATAATAATTAAGCTGAGAAGCAGTTAAAAAAAAAGCAGCAGAATACAGATAGTCCTCGACTTACGACAGTGCATTTAGTGACCGCTCACAGTTAAAATGGCACTGAAAAAAGGGACCGTTTTTCACAGTTACGACTTTTGCAGCGTCCCCATGATCATGTGATCAAAATTCAGATGCTTGGCAACTGACTCATATTTATGACTGTTGCGGTGTCCCCTTTTGCAACCTTCTAACAGGTAAAGTCAATGGGGAAGCCACATTCACTTAAGCAACCAGGTTACTAACTTATCAACCGCAGGGATCCACTTAACAGCTATGGGCGAAAAAAGGTCATAAAATGGGGGCAAAACTCACTGAACAAATGTCTCACTTAACAACAGAAATGTTGGGCTCCCTTGTGGTCGTACGTCGAGGACTACCTCAGGGGTGGGTTGTACTTACCTTCCCTACCGGTTTGCAATGGGGCTGCGCGCACACGCGCTTGCTTGCTTCTGCACATGCACATGCACAGAAGCTCCCTGATGATGTTGGGGTCAGTGGGCGGAGCCTCCCGCCAGTTTTACTACCGGTTCTTGCAAACCAGTCCGAACCGGGGGCAACCCAGCACTGGACTACCTGCAGTTTATTAGTGGTCACAGAATTCATATTTTTAAGACACAGGGCCATTTTTAATCTCTATTACAGTTGTGAAGATGCAATTTTGCTACACAGCATCTACAGTGATTTTATTAATTCCATATCTCACTCGGCTTCAAGATGGCTTTTTAAAATCTGCTGCAAGAAATATTCTAGAGTTTATTCCGACACACACACACACACACACACACACACACAAGATCCGATGATCTTTTGGGCTAATTTCCATCGCAGCTGAAAGTGCAAACTTCCATGAGACAGCCTGTATTTTTATCCCCATTTCTGATTCCAAACAAACCAGGTTGTTACCTACACATCAAATGCCTTCCAATGTTATGCCAATCAAGGAGCTTAATTATAGGAGCGGTCTTCTGACTTGATTAAAAAAAAACATGGCCACATACGGCTAAAAGAGCATGCTAAATGCTAGGGAATATGACTTCTTAATTAGTTTCCCAAATGTCACTCTTACAGCACAAAACCCCAGCATAGCAGGAAAGAGCCACCTCTTAACTATCGGCTTTTATCACTCCAACAATAATTTCTACCACATTTTCTGGTTATTAATTAGTCTGCTTTCACAACAGGCAGTTGTGATCCAACTTTTTCTGCAGAAGAACTGCTTCTAGAACAGAGGTGTCAAACGCAAGGCCCGCGGGATGGATCCGGCCCGTGATGTGGTTGGATCCGGCCCACAGGGCCATCCTGGACAATGTAACGGGCCAGCCTGTATCGCCTCGGCTCAGTCTACCCAATGCAAAGAGGAAGCATCAGGCCAGCGTGGCTTCGGCCCGGTCTACCCAGTGTGAAGAGGAAACATGCCAGCAGTTTGGGGAGCGGTGTCAAGCTGCCCATGCCCACCCAGTTGTCCATGCCCACCCAGTCGACCACGCCCAGTGAATGGCGTCAAGCTGGCCACACTCACCCAGTCGGCCACCCACCCACCCCCGAGGTCAACCACAGCCCTGATGCAGCCCTTAATAGATAGAATAGATAGAATTTTTTATTGGCCAAGTGTGATTGGACACACGAGGAATTTGTCTTGGTGCATACACTCTCAGTGTACATAAAAGAAATTGAGTTTGACACCCCTGTTCTAGAAGATCTCAAGATCTCAAGGACTGATATCCCAGTCTTCGCTGGGGTCTTTCAAAATGGACCCCGTAGCACATTTTTATCCAAGCAATTATAGTTGTTGCCGAGCTGATATTGGGGCGCAGGACGTTTAGGCTCCAAATTCGCATCTCAATTTAGCCTAGCTTGCCCTCGCAGATCATCACATGACGCTGGGGAGAAGTAGGGAAGGGGGAAGTAAGATCAAGTGTGAAAATGATGTTATCACGGAAGCAACATGAATTATGTTAACTATGTCATTTGTGTCATTTGCATGGTATCTTACATAATGCCACATGGAATACCTAAGGATGGAAAGGTGTCTCCATCTGAATCCACATTGTCAAAGTAATCATTATACTTATAATATGTATAGCAATAACAACAGCACTTAGTTTTATGTACCGTATTTTTCGGAGTATAAAATGCACCTTTTTCCCCAAAAAAGAGGATGAAAATCTGGGTGCGTCTTATACTCCGAATGTAGCCCCACCCAGCTTCTCAAACAGAGGTTTCAGAGGCTGAAAAAAGCATCAGAAAAGAAGCTTCAGAAAAGAAGCCCCCAAACAGAGCTTCAGAGGCTTTTTTTTTTTTTTTGAAGCTCTGTTTCGGAGGCTTTCAGAGGCAGGAAATTTTTTTTTTTTCTGAAACAGAGTTTCAGAAAAAGGCAGAAAAAACAGAAACAGAGTTTCAGAGGCAGAAAAAAAAGCAAAAAAAAGAAAGAAAGAAAGAAAGAAAGAAAGAAAGAAAAGAAAAGAAAAGAAAAGAAAAGAAAAGAAAAGAAAAGAAAAGAAAAGAAAGAAAGGCACAGAGATCACAACTAAGGAACCTGTTGCTAAAATTCACTTCTGGGAATAGCTGATTGGGGGTATTCCAGGATCCACCTGCCAATCACCTTTTTTCTTATTTTCCTCCACAAAACTAAGGTGCATCTTATACTCCGAAAAATACGGTACTACTCCATAATACTTGACAATCCTCTCTAAGCAATTTACACAGTCAGCCTATCACCCCAACAATCTGGGTCCTCATTTTACCCACCTCAGAAGGATGGAAGGCTGAGTTAATAGCAATAGCACTTAGACTTATATACCGCTTTACATTGCTTTACAACCTTCTCTAAGCAATTTACAAAGTGAGCATATTGCCCCCAACAATCTGGGTCCTCATTTGACTGACCTTGGAAAGATGGAAGGCTGAGTCAATAGCAACAGCACTAACACTTAGACTTATATACCACTTCACGGTGCTTTTACAATCCTCTCTAAGCAGTTTACAGAGTGAGCATATTGCCCCCAACAATCTGGGTCCTCATTTTACCGACCTCGGAAGGATGGAAGGCTGAGTCATCCTTGAGCCCGTCAGGATCAAATTCCTGGCAGTTGGCAGAATTCGCCTGCACTACTGCATTAGAATGCACCATTCATGGTGGCTTTGCCCAGAAGTCAAGAAATATTGGAGGAAAATAAAAACATGGATAGTAGAAATAACATATCAAGAAATTGAATTAGAACCAGAAATCTTCTTACTAGGCATGATTAAAAGGAACATTAGACAGGACATAAAATACTTAACATTACACATAATTACGGTGGCAAGATTAGTATTAGCACAATTATGGAAAACAGATCGTTTGCCAACAGACCAGGAGATAATTCAAAAAATTTACGCATGTGCAGAAATGGATAAATTAACCTTAAAATTAAAAGACAAGGAAGACTCAGAATATTTTGAAGTATGGAATAGATGGTATAAGTGGGTAAATCAAAGGAAAAAAGGGTAAAGACTAAATTTAGGAAAAATCCAAGGTAACAAATAAGCACCGTAAGGTAGATAGACTAAAGAATGAATTACTGTTTATATATGTATGTATATATGTACATATAGGTACATATATTTAGCTTGTCGGTGGAGTTGTGTACTGTATATGCAATTTTAAAAGTGTATAATTTTGTATTTTAAAATTTTTAAATTCAATAAAGTTTGTTTTTTAAAATTAAAAAAAAATGCACCACCACGGTTCTGATGCATGATGCATGATGCATGATATATGATGCATGAAATATGATATATGATACATGATGTGTGATATATGATGTGTGATATAGGTAGATTCTGATGAGGGTTCTTCCCACCCTAACTCTATAATGTGATGCACTGCAAAGTGAAAAAGGGATATTAAAGTAGCCTTTGTACTATTTGTAATTTTACACACACAGAGAGGGGAGGGAGGGAGAGAGAGAGAGAGAGAAAATCAAGCACACAATCTTTCAAAGCTTGGATTTATCCTTTTTCCTATTCAATGTTTTAAAAGCAAAAAACGGGATTAAAAAGACTGTCCTTTTTTTTTAATCCCGAAATACCTCCCCTTAGTACTGGAAACTTCCCCTCTCTTTGTGACAGCTTGTATAAATGAGATCTTGACCTAGATATCCTAAGAGTAGGAAAGCCCATTAAAGAGCAAGAGTTAAAAGCATCACCTGCCTGTGGGGACTAGTAATCGCTCTTTATAACCCTGCCAACAACCTTCATCTAATGCAAATGCCACCTTCTCTTAGGAAAGCATCTGAGCAAGATAAAAGGGCTGTTAACCGCCCGTCTGATGCAAAATTCAAAGAGCAGGAGTCTGAGGGTGTGTGGCAAGCCCGCATCCCTTCTCTTGAGCGCAGAAGAAGATGAAGGGCAGCTCTCCTTAATCCACGGACACATCTTGTCACCGTCAATATGTTCTATCTGCATTTTGGAGCCCATCCCTTGCAAGCAACAGGGCTTTCAGATGATTATTAGAGACTTTAAATTGCCTTCTGTAAGAAAGATGGATGCTCCATCTATTGCAATGAAATAAAACAGCAGCTTATTCCCCAACCCTCTGAAAGGGCCCGTTGAGATGCAAAAGAAGCGCAAACATTTTAATGAACAAAAAATGCTACCTTTCATCATTGGCGCAATTGATTATTACTCTTCTGATTTATCTATCTCCCAATGGAAATTATTCCTTAGCAAGATTCAGCCTGGTTTCTGAAGAGCGTGCAAACTTATTTGTGAAGATTACCAATTAGAAACAGCACCGCAAGTTACAATAGCAAGCTAGCTGTTAACCTAGTTTCATTTGTTAAATTTAACATGCAGTTATTATCCTCTTATATAAACTAAGATTGCTGGCATAAAAATAGACACACACAAACATGGTTATCTGATATTGGTTTTGACTAAATATAGAAATTGCTACCATGTAATTGGAATATGAATTTGTCCAGCCTGTGCCCTTGCTTCTGGGGTGTGAAGCAAGCTTTCTTCTAGTAAGCTCATTCTGTTTCAAAATATAAATTAATATTCTACATCAGGGGTGTCAAACTCAAGGCCCGTGGGTTGCTTAAATCTGGCCTGCGGGGCCAGCCTGGAAATAACAAAGGACTGGCCCGCAGTGCCTCTGCTAGTGAAAACAGGGCATGAGGACCCCACGTGCGGCTTCCGCATACCGTTTTCAGCCTGGGCAGCCTCCTGCAGCACTCTGCTGGCCAAAACGGGATGCACAGACTAGCAGTGGTGGTATTCAGTCAGTTCTATCCGGTTTGGGTAAACAGGTAGCGGTGGCTGCAGGAGGCTCCGCCCACCTGCCCGGACGTCATCGCATCCCATTTTTGACACTCTGCACATGCGCGGAGGTGGCATGTGTGAGCAAAGCGCGCATGTGCGCTCACATTTGCGAACCGGTAGCGAAGGTAAGTGAATACCACCCCTGGCACAGAGGCTTCCCGTGGCTCCCCTGCACCCTGTTTTGACCGGCAGGGTGATGCAGGAGGCGTCTGTCCCATTCTCCCCACCCCACCCCAACCCACAGAGGAGAACTACAATGCTGATCCGGCCCTCGAAGAAATCCAGTTTAACACCCCTGTTCTACATGGTTGGAATTAATATTCCAGCTGACATGTCAATTTGTATTAAACGGAGGCTATTTAATACTTGCACCATATATTGAATGAATCCTTTTCTTAAATATATTCACCGCAGTGCAACTGAATTATAATCCATCCGTTCTGTAATTTGTTAATAATATAAGCTCTTTTAGACTTCATTAAACCCCAACTGCTGTGAATTGCATGAACAGATCATCCACTTAAAAAGCCTTTTGTTCACTGTCTCTCAGTTTGGAAGATTCTGCAATCGGTTCTCCCACATATTTTATCTGGCTGCTATGTTTGAAGTAGAATCGAAAGCAAAATTAATTTCTAGAGTTTTATATTGGGAACAGAGGAGTAACTGAGAAGTGCCATCATTGGCCTCGTAGTTGAACCAAGATTCTGCTAAGAGTTCTGATTAGGGAAGTTTTTGTGCAATATTTGGGCTATCGAGCCATGTTTTGCTTTAATTCATGTTTAGCACAAACCATGATTTGGCGAGCCTTCTGAGGACGAGAGGTCTTCTTAGATCCAATGATGAGAACGCCACCTGGGGTTAAATTTATTTTCTTCGTAATGTCCTTAATTCTTACATCGTCCTTTTTGTGTGAGTCTTTTGGGGGATAATTTTGTTTCTGAATATTATTTTCATTTCAGAGCTTGATGAAAAGGCAAGCTGAGCTTCTACAGGGCCAGAGGGAAAGAGCACACGGCAGGGTTCCTGAAATTCTTTTTTAATTGGAGCTCTTTTGCTCAAATTTCAAATACCTACCGAGCATCTTTCTCAAGCTTAAAGGTCTAAACTATTTTTTTAAAAGATGTTGCCATTAACTGTGATTTAAAACCTTCTAAGACTTCCTAGACCTGTGATGGCGAACCTATGGCACGCGTTCCAGAAGTGGCACACAACGCCCTGTCTGTGGGCACGTAAGACATCGCCCCAGTTCAGCTCCACCATACATGTGCATGCACTTCTTGCCGGCCAGCTGGTCTTTGGGTCTCTGCAGCGCATGTGCGGGGTGGTGGGGCGCTGCAGGACGGCCACACATGCATGCATGTGGCGCATGCGGGGCGCATGCACGGGGTGGCCTGCATGCACAGAGTGGCAGGGTGTGTGGGGGGCCACACGCGCATGCACAGGGGAGGGGCGCATGTGTGGGGCCCTTCTGCGAATTGCATTTTGGGGGTTCGGGCGCTTTGTCTCCAGACCTTAAGTTTGGAGTTTCATGTTATCACAATATAGCCAGTCTGGATTGCCTAATTAGAAACATTTGCCTGTCAGCACTTCAACCTACATTTACTCTAGTGCTGACATAAGAAGAAGAGGGGCCAGCTGGCAAGAGGAGGCTTGACACTTCACCTACTAATTTTCCTTGAAGATAATATCCCCTAGGAGATGAGACGGAGGGGGGGCATTCCTGGGAGCTTAGGTAGTAGATATGGGGAGAGTGATTTGGAAGAAGGCCAATGAGACGCAGAGATTTGGGGAACGGAAAGGGAGGGTTTGGGTTCAGAAAGCCAGAGCTGGCTACGCCACGATTGGGGCCAGATTGTCGTGCTTAATAAAATGAAAGATTTCTTCAAAGACTATCTGTTTGGAAATGCAATTTATTTTATTTGAAGACGATATCGAAACCTGACATTGCCTTTATGCACAAAGCCAGGGAGCAGAAAACGAATCGGTGTCCAATTCTTCTTAAAGACGCCCGTATGTGCAAGGAATAGAGAGGGCATCAGATCCAGCATCCAAACACATGAGATCAGCTCCTGGGCCTGGATGCTGAGGAGGCATCTAGGACATCCCAGTGTTGCATTGGAATTGACAAGGGTTGCTGCATTATGAACTTTTGCTATCTCACAGGCAGCCTGAGGAGAAAACTGCCAAAGCAAGGGATGTCATCCAGAATAAACCCTGTCAACATCTTTTATTTCTGCAATGAGGAATGTTTGTGTTTGTTTCTTCTTCTTCTTCTTCTTCTTCTTCTTCTTCTTCTTCTTCTTCTTCTTCTTCTTCTTCTTCTTCTTCTTCTTCTTCATCTTCATCATCATCATCATCTCCTTCTTGTCCCTCTCCCTCTTCTTTCTCCTCCCACTCCCCCTCTCCCTCCCCCTCCTCTGCATTGATAGCTCCATCTTTCATCTGAGAGCTCAAAGCAGCTTACTTGGGTGTCTCTCTAATTCTTCTTTGTCCAGTTCTGAGAAGTGGATTGGATGGAGAAAAACTGACCTTTTAAAATGTTAGCACAGCCCAATCTGATAATGTACTAATCTCAACTGCTATTCCCTTGAAGCTCTCAGAGCCCCAAATATTATTTTTATTTAATGACAGTACAGTACAGCAACCTTCCCTTATTCCAAGTGAAAACCAAACAAAATTCATTAAGATTAAGTGCAGTGAGTCTAAGCATCTGATATTACACAAAATTGTACATAGGAACGTATTTATCTTACACTGTTTTTGTAAAATAAAAATATTTTTTTCTAACTTGCATTATTAAGAAATTGTTGCCAATGACCAGATCTTGTAAATTTGCAAGGGGGTGGGGATCTTATTTTGGAGTTGATATAACTAGGAGACATACTCTAGTTAGTATAATATAAATATATATAACGTTGCTGGTATCCTATCATTCATGATCACTTCTGAAGTTGACTAACTCAACTTCAGTCAACTGTTCCTTCAATCACTCTTCCTTTTCTCCTATTCTGACCCTTTCCCTTTAGAACTTTCTGTCAGAATTCTAGCCTGCTACTGGGATTTAATGGGCTGTTCCATCATATCCAATTGCCCTTGGCTTCTTCTATTAGTTTAACTAATTACGGGAACAATTTAAATGATTGATTATGTGCCATCAAGTACTTTTTGACTCCTAGTAACTGCATAGAGAGATGTACGGTAGCAAAAACATGATTTTTTAAATTCTATGCTTGTTTGGGAGACAGAAATCAAGGCGCTTGCTTAGAACTTAAAGAAGCTCAGAAGGTATTTTCATAGTTTATTTAGCATCTCCCTTATAAAGACAATGTGCGCTCCTCCAGGCATGGCTTAGGTATCACACCCTAGCTATTTGTGTATTTATCCAGGAATCAGATACAGGGAAAGGGGTTGTCAATCACTTATTAGAATAGCCAAGTCACATTTTATAAGCTTTTTTTTCAACTGATTCCAATTCTTTGAAACAGGACTTCTACCTAGATTACACTTAAAATTTATTAATATATGAATAAAATATTAATGAACTGTATTTTAATTAATCAAATATTGAAGCTATTCTCTATACCAGTGATTCTCATGTTGTTGTTAGTTACGAAGTCGTGTCCAACCCATCACGACCCCATGGACAATGTTCCTCCAGGTCTTCCTGTCCTCTACCATCCCCCAAATCCATTTAAGCTCACGCCGACTGCTTCAGTGACTCCATCCAGCCACCTCATTCTCTGTCGTCCCCTTCTTCTTTTGCCCTCAATCTTTCTCAGCATGAGGCTCTTCTCCAGTGTGTCCTTCCTTCTCATTAGGTGGCCAAAGTATTTGAGTTTCCTCTTCAGGATCTGGCCTTCTAAAGAGCAGTCAGGGTTGATCTCCTCTAGGACTGACCGGTTTGATCGCCTTGCAATCCAAGGGACTCACAGGAATCTTCTCCAGCACCAGAGTTCAAAGGCCTCAATTCTTTAGCGTTCAGCCTTTCTTATGGTCTAAGTGATTCTCATAGCGACCCCTAATTCCCAAAGATCCTTTCAGAAGGTCTGCAAACTCAAATCAATTAATATTTTAAAATTTTTACAGTTTTAATTTCTAATACAGTAAGTACCAATAAACACAATCCACGTAAACCAAAGCTCTTGGAGGGGGGGAGGGTTCTTAACCATTTTTAAGAATGTCAAAGGTTCCTGAGACTAAAATGTTTGAGAACTGCTGCTTTACACAATACTCGGTTTAGCGATTGTTTATTTCCGACACAGAAGTATAAGCAAAGATTGAGGGAAAAGTTTTGGCTGAGCTGAAAAATGCATGATATATTCAGGTAGCCTGAATTGAAGCTGAAAAATTGCAAAAATTAAGTATATCTTCCACTTTGATCACCTTTCACAAACACACTCAGGAAATCCATTTATTGGAACTACTGGATTTCAGCAGATGAGAGTTTTAAAGTAGTATTGTCAATATCATTTAGGTTTATATACCACTCCATTGGGCTTTACAGCATCTTCAGAGTAGTTTACAATATAGAAGCATTATACATCTTGCCCCCAACAATCTGGGTCCTCATTTTACCCACTTCGGAAAGACAGAAGACTGAACCAACCTTGAACCGGTCAGGATCAAACTGCTGGCAGTCGGCAGAGTTAGCCTGCAATACTGCATTCTAACCACTGCACCATCAGGTCTTTGATAACTTTTCTTAATGTGGGAACTAAGTAAGTCTAGTCTAATGATGAGAAGGACTACAGGTGACATGATAGCAATCATCCAATCCTGAGGGGCTGTCACAGAGAAGAGTGCGTCAACCTATTCTCCAAAGTACCAGAAGGCAAGATTTTTAAGAAGAGATTGGACAGCTATTTGTCCAAAAATATAGGGTTGTCTGCTTGTGCAGGTGGTTGGACTAGAAGACCTCCAAGGTCCCTTCTAACTCTGTTATTCTATTATTCTGAAGGGCCAACATTCGGTTCTATCTGTTGTGGTCCACCAGCGGCCTGCGGAGCTGGCAGTGGAGTCAGACAGTGAGGAGGCTGGGGAGGAACATGGGCCAGTCCTGGAGTCTGGGGAAGGCTCAGACGAGGGCTCTGCATCGGAGGCAGAGATGGGGCCAGGGCCAACTGGGAGTTATGCATGGACTCTGGAGCCTCCAGAGTGGGACAGCAGAGAGCCAGAGGAACAGGAGCAGTCTGTTACTAGTGCGCGCATGCGCAGAGCTGCCAAAAGGCAAGAATAGTTAAAACTAAAACTAAAGAGACGACTCGGGAGTAAGGCCTAGAGATGATTGGCCCCTCCCATAAGGCTTAAAAGAGAAGCAAAGACATTGGGCACTTTGCAGGAAAGCAACGTTGTTAATTCTGTTCCCAGTCGGCATCTCTGTTTGATTCTGGACTCTGTGTGTCTTTGCCAAGCAGGTCTTTGGTAGCATGTCAAAGGAGATAAAGGTTGGTGATTATCCCGAAGGACTTCTCCCGAAGGACTTTTTGCAACTAATTGGGACTCAGCTGTGAATGAAAGTAATAAAAGAGGTTTTTGGGACTACTCGTGTGTTTTAATGACTCAGTAAGCCTAGATCACAACACTATCTCAGAAAAACCTGGGATTTGAGACAGATTGGGGCTAACAGAACCGGGCTGCAAAACTTTGGCCAAATACTATTAGAATGCAAAGTATCATTGTTCTTCATCTTAATAACGGTCCTGGACAGATGACAGCAAAATGTGAACCACTTTGTTGAAATAGTGTGACAGGAACGCATGAGGACAAGAATAGCTGTTTCGTGTCTCCAATAATTTGGTATAACCCTCCAAAATTAAAAGTTGTTTCTATTCCCATTAAAAATACATCAAAAGACCCTGGGTTGCTGTTAGTGGAGACAAAACAAAGTGTGGTGTTTTTTTTTTTTCTTATTGCAGTACTTTGTAGTTAGTTAAAAAGCAATAACAATATATGTGTTTTAACTCATCTCCCTCACGTTTCTCTTTGCTGCTGTGCTGTTTTGCAGCACCTACAGCAAAATCTCTCGTGGGTGTTACTCCCCACTAGCACATAATACAGAAAAAGCTAGGACAATGTTGTTCATCACAAAACACCCATAAGAATCCTTGCCTACCCAATGTCAGTTTAAATTATTCGCTCAGGATTTTTCATGCCCTTTTCTACCAGACTCAAAAATATTTATCATGCTGGTAAACATTGTCTAAGTTTGAGCTAGGAGGATTATTGTTTTGTAAATTGATTTCTACCGTTTCCCCCAAAATAAGACATCCCCTGATAATAACAACAATTGGGCTTTTGAGCGCATGGCAATAAGGCCAAGCGCTTATTTCAGGGTCCAAAAAAATATGACAGTGTCTTATTTTCGGGGAAACATGGTATAGATTTGGGTGTGGGAGGTTTCTTTGCTCTTCTTTCAAGGAAATTGAACTGCTGAAGAAGACATCGATTATAACCATAAATGTCAGAAGACGCTAAATGGATTGCTGTGATAAAAGGGCTACACAAAACTCTTGAAAGGGAACTAATTGAACTGTTCTGAGAAGTGCTCCAGACTGCCTATGAGAACCTATACAGTTTAAGAGTTCAGTGCAGGAAAAGGAAAAGTTCTTACAAAGTTTGTAGAAAACCACAGTTCCAGAGAACTCCAGAATGTGGCCCAAAGCAGTTATCAAATGCCCCATTCACAGAAGAGAAGGTTTTGCATCCTCCTATTTGTGATGGCCATCAGGGAATTCAAGTGTTGGCTGAAGCCAATGTGTGTCCTTTAAAAATCACTGTATGGAACATTGCAGCAATAATGACATCAAATTAAACAAGTTCCCAAACTCAGCAAACAAACTCTCAGTTTCAAACCTTAGATACTATGCAACTTATGTGGTAGCAATTTCAGACAATAAAGTAATCCGTTCTGGAGATACAACTTGGTATGAAAGAGATGTACTTTGTTAATCCCAGAATTACACATCTTTGTTCTATTAAATAAACTGACTATTGTGACTTATTCTGATCATTTAATTTCTGCCTTTCTATATCTGTTACGTATAGATATTTCAGTTCATTTTTAAGCTGAGCAAGGATGGCAGGGAGGTTGAATCCCAAGGGTTTTTGTTTTTTTCATTTTTAAACTCTTGACTGCTGAATTGAGCATCTCATTTGCATGAATATTAATCTATTAAAATAAGCGAAAGAGTAGTCATTGCTGGAATCCATTATTAGTGGAGATTGAGAATGAAAGCAAGGGGTAAACAGTGTGGTAGAATGCTTAAGGGGTTGGAACTACCCTGTTTCCCTGAAAATAAGACCCAACCGGAAAAGAAGCCCTAGTATTTCTCAGGAAGCTCGTAATATACTGTATTTTTTGGAGTATAAGACGCATCTTTTCCCCCCTAAAAGGGTGTGAAAATTTAGGTGTGTCTTATACAGCTCCTTTCAGCTTCAGCACAACCTAATTAGCACAAGCTGATTAGATCGACCTCCCGACTTTCAGCTGTTTTGCTGTCAGCTGTTTTGTGTAGGCCTCTGCTGCTTGCTGCAAGGAAGAAAATTGCTGGAGCAGATTTATTTTCCCCTTATGCTAATCAAGCTATGCTGAAAACAAAAATTAAAGTAAATCAGGCTGCAATGAGGCAAAATTGCTCAGAGGCAGAGGCAGAGGGAGATTTATTTTTCTTCTTTTCCTCACCAAATAAGGTAGGTGCGTCTTATAGTCTGAAAAATAAGCCCTACCCCCAAAATAAGCCCCAGTTAAGATCATCAGCCAGACGGATGCATTTAGTACCATATTCCCCTGAAAATAAGACCTAACCAGAAAATAAGCCCTAACACATCTTTTGGAGCAAAAATTAATATAAGACTCAGTCTTATTTTGGAGAAGCATGAGTAAGATTGGGAAATCTGGTGCATGTTCCCTCTAAACATATGTCCTACATGACAATCAG
Source organism: Arizona elegans (assembly GCA_022577455.1). Lineage (NCBI taxonomy): Eukaryota > Metazoa > Chordata > Lepidosauria > Squamata > Colubridae > Arizona > Arizona elegans. The sequence goes on along the minus strand of JAKOOJ010000005.1, from coordinate 92,233,661 downwards.
TTTCTGGGATCCTATATCCCATTTCTGCTGCTTTGATCTCCCTGAGAAAAACCAAGAATAACTGAAGAACACTTTATTCAAACATATTAAAACCAGAAAGTAGCTTATCAAGGACCCGTTATCTCAGGAGAAGGCAAATAAACATTTAGTGGGGGGAAATGTGGGTATGCCAAGTGAAGGAAATTTATGACTAAGTGTGGAGTTGAAATGGGACCTTCTCTGTTCTATTCCAGCCGATCTTCCTCCCATCTGGGTGTCCTTTATATGCCTCCAATTATATAAGTCAGTTAATGGTTGCCATCTCTATGGTTATAAGCATTGCACATTGCTTTATTCCATGGCAGGCTAGTTCAAGTTCGTAATTATTAAGCATGGAGCCATAGGACATTAGATAAAATTAATGCAAAACAAGACATAAACAACCAACTTAATCTTCACTGAATTCATGCCCAAAATTCATTGCCCTAATGAATTTATGACATAACTATGTACAGTTGTAAGTCATGATGTTAAGTGGATCTTCATGACCGTGGCCAATTTTGTGACCTTTTTAGCAATGGTGATTACATGGACACAACAGTCGTTAAACAAATGCCACACTTAAGAAAAATGTGGCGGTCATTAAGCAAATCCATTGTTTGCTATGGGGTGATTTTTGCTGGGAACCAGAATGTCGGTTTCTATCAAAAACCTCATACATCACAGTCACGTGACCACAAGTTCCTGCAAGCAACCACAAATGCAAGGAAACAACCTAGTTCAGAGAGCACCAAGAACCCGGCAATTCCAATCCTGAGCTACAAATATTCTTTTCTCTCCGTAGCAAGGATTATTTTAGAAGAGACAAATTATTTTTCACTCTGTACAGCAAGCAATATGCTGTGCGTGTTTTTACGTGTGTGTGTTTGTATGTTTGTAAGAAAGGAAATATTATAAGGTCATTCAATTAATTTTATAAGGTTAATCAGGATTTAAGCCAGGAGATAAACAAAATGCATAAAGTCCTTTGGGAACAACAAAGATAAGATGTGAATTACGGTCAGTCCCAGTTCACATCTGTTGCTTCTCTAAGGCACAGAAAATGCATTGGGGGAAGGAGAAATGTTTGATTAAAAGTTATTTACTGAATTGTTGAACTGCTAAACCATCTCGGTCTACGTATTAAACAGCGGCTCCTAAAATAGAAAATAGCAGTCCATAAGCTACGTAGCCTCTTACATTCTATACAAGCTATAAATATAGGATTTTAAACACATGGCAGCTTGCTAAAGCTTGAACATCAGATGCTTCACGGTAATTTAATTTGCCAAAGTGAGGAACAAATATGACTATTAAACTAAGGTAAATACATAAAAAGATCCAAAATACATCTCAATATTTTTGTATTCATTTAAAAAAAAAATTAAGGAAAATAATTTAGCTACCACTAAACCACTGTGGGAAAGTTGAGTAAAACCCAAATCAAAGAAATCCAAGCCAACTAATGTATCTTCGCTCGCTAGCTCAAAAAGAAAATATATACATATACATACATACATACATACATACATACATACATACATGTGTGTGTATATTATACACCCACAAACACTTTTCTACATACAAAGAGAGTGACAGAGACAGAGGGACAGAGAGAGAGAGAGAATACATAGATTAGTGTATCTCAATGTTGACCGCTTGAAGATGGGTGGGCTTCAATTCCCAGAATCATAAAATCATCTGCTACAATGTCCTACCTGTCAATGACTACTTCAGCTTCAACCACAACAATACATGAGCACACAATAGATACAAACTTAAAGGGAACCACTCCAAACTCGATTCCAGAAAATATGACTTCAGCAACAGAGTCGTCAATGCCTGGAATGCACTACCAGACTCTGTGGTCTCATCCCAAACCCCCCAAAACTTTAACCTAAACTGTCTACTGTTGACCTCACCCCATTCCTAAGAGGTCTGTAAGGGGCGTGAATAAGAGCACCAGCATGCCTACTGTCCCTGTCCTAATGTTCCTTTTAATTGTATTCATTTTATGTATTCAATTCATGCTTATACTTATATATATATTATCTAATATGTACTCGACAAAGTAAAATAAATAAATATAAAAATCCCCCAGCCAGCACAAAAGTTGAAGTCCATCCACCTTCAAGCAGCCAAGGCTGAGAAACAGAATACAGAATAAAAGAGTTAGAAAGGACCTTGGAGGTCTTCTAGTCCAACCCCCTGCCTAAGAAGGAGACTCTATACCCATTCCAGACAATTGGTTGTCCAGTCTCTTCTTGAAAACCTCCAGTGATGGAGCACCCACAACTTCTGGAAGCAAGTCAGTCCACTGGTTAATTGTTTCCACTGTCAGGAAATTTCTCTTTAGTTCTAGGTTGCTTCTCTCCTTCATTAGTTTCCATCTTTTGCTCCTTGTCTTGCCATCTGGTGCTTTGGATCACTGACATAGACTACTCCAGCTTTTGTGTCTTGGCCTGCCCCTTGGGCGTATCGCATCTAGGAAATGTCATCTGTGGCTATGCAATATCGGATGCTTTGCTTAGAAAAATGCTTCAGAAACACACTCTGACAGATCCTTCTTCTTTAAACGCCCCCCTGCTTTGTTGTCTTGATTCAGCTTCTATTGGAAACCTCACTTCAAGCAACGTCTCATACTTTTGCAGTTGGAGAAGAAGGTACAGAGTGGATGTGGATGAAATGCACAGAGCATTAACTAAAGTGAAAAGTGTGACTGAAGATAAATATTAACCATGTGGATGTTGGCAGAATCAGATTACGTCGGCCAGCTTTGTTCTCTTGGCTTGTTTTCCCATATCTAGTAGCTGGCCTAAATGGCATATTAACCAGATGGCACCTTAATCAAATGGCTCATTAATGCAGATGGAATCACACTGGAGCTTTTGGGCATCAGCCAAACCAAAGTGGTTTGTGCGATTATATCCCATTGGCACTTATAGAGCAGAAAACACAGCCTTAAGTAACGTAAGTAATAAGGAAAGTAGGTATTTCCTTGCAGGGTTAGGAGGCCTGCTTACTAAATTTGATCCCAAACAAGTCTGCACACCTCCATTTGTGTAATTCAGCCATGTTGTACAGACACCAGGACTGTGTTGAATTTGTGTTTTACCAACAAAGAAATAAAGGAAGACTAGTATAGATCTATTTCAAGATATTTAGCTCTCATCCGCTAACTATACCCTTCTAGGATTCGAACCCGGGCTACTTGCATATACTAGGTAGTGTTGAGACTTAGGTCCAAGTAGGTATTATCAGACACAATCGGTTCTAAGCAAACAGATTTTATTAGAACAGCTGAGAATTAACTCATTCTCAGCATAGTCCAAACTAATTCAAAACAAATTCTTCATAACACAATTCTTCAGCCTTATCACCAACCTTGGTCTACTTTGGCAACCTGCCAAAGGCTTTTCTTGGCAAAAGTTCAGAAGCAGAAGACGCTGACAAGAAATAAATGCAGCAAGACAAGAAACAAATCTATCAACGTTGTTTTCCAACAAAGAGCCCAACAGCCATTGCTGGTCTTTTAAGCCTTATGGGAGGGGCCAATCATCTCCAGGCCTTACTCCCAAGTTATCCTTTTTGCTTTAGCTGCTCTTGCCTTCTGGCAGCTCTTGTCATGTGTGCACTAGGAACAGGCTCCTCCTGTTCCTCTGCCTCTCTGCTGTCCAACTCTGGAGGCTCCAGAGTCCGCACATCACTCCCAGATGGCCCTGGCCCCATCTCTGCCTCTGACACAGAGCCCTCATCTGGGCCTTCCCCAGCCTCCAGGACTGGCCCATGTTCTTCCTCAGCCTCCTCACTGTCCAACTCCGCTGCCAGCTCCACAGGCTTCTGGTAGACCACAACAGGTAGATGTATTAACCTCTAAGCCACGGGCTCACCTCGCTTTGTCAGCTATATCAGGGGAGAGATTAAGTGTTTTTCCGGTGAGACCAGTCTATCAGGGAAACTGGTCTACCCAACTATGGGACGGAGCATACTGTTCTGACCTAGGCTTCCCCAAACCATGAAGCAGACTCCTTGTCCCGACAAAACCCCTTTTTATTTAGTTACGGTGAATTCCCCTCATTCACATCCAGCAAAGTCCCAGTAAACAGTCTTTCCAGGGTGCATTTACAAACACAGACCTTATCTGGCTTGGAGAGCTGCCAGGCTGATATCTTCCAAATGCAACGCTGTACATGAAAGTACTTGGCAAGGAGTCTCTGAGAGTCACAAACCAATTAAGCGAACTAATTGTCTCTTGCAAACTCCACTCCCCTTTCGCTCCTTTTTATTCCCTATGGAAGGGGCCGTTCACTGGCCACCTGTGCCTTTACTCAGCCAATTGACTGTGTGGTGCTCCCCCACACATAAGCACACACTCCCGTTTTGGCACTCAGTGCCGAAAAGGTTCATCAACACTGACCTACAACATTTCTGACCGATGGCAGTCCAATCTCTTCTTGAAAGCTTCCAGTGATGGAGCACCCACAACTTCTGAAGGCAAGCTATTCCATTGGTTGATTGTTCTCACTGTCAGAAAATTTCTCCTTATTTCTAGGTTAAATCTCTCCTTGATGGGCTTCCATCCATTATTTCTTGTCTGGCCTCCGGATGCTTTGGAAAATAGCTTGACCCCCTCCTCTCTGTGACAGCCCCTCAAATATTGGAACAGATTTCAAAAAAGATCGGAGCAAGAACATCTTCCTAATCCTGGCAAAAAAATGTTTTTAGAGCCTATCTCGTAATAATTACATGAACATTTGATCAGTTACTAAGACCGCAAGGAGACATCTAAAAAATCGAATTTATAGATTTATAAATCTATAAATCAGACTGTGTATGGTTAACATTCCCTTGCAAATCAACGGAAGCAAAAAAGCATTTTAAGTTTCTCCTGTAAAACAATACCCCAGAGGCAACCACTGATACACATAAAAATAAAATTAATACTTTTAATTTTAACGATTAACTTAGTAAACATCAGAGAACAGAATAGAATTCTCCATGAAAATTGAGAGTTGGGATGGGAGGAAAACATTTGTCTCTGTCTTCTCCAGTAAAATCATTTGAAACAGCAAGTTATTAAAATAAAAAAAATTATCTCCGTACTGGGGTGAAAGACAAGGAAGATTTCAAGCAACAGTGAAAAATCAGTCTTGCCTAACACCATTTAAATTTGAATGTCTGGGAGCATATACATAATTTGCAATGAAAGTTGAAGCTGTGAAAAAGTCCATGACCAACATTAAAATTTAGAATGCATTTTAATAATACAAATTCTGCAACACATTCAAAGGACTGTCATTTCCAAGTTTGGTCAGTTTCAAAGCATTGGACAGATCGTTTATAAAAATCAGAGAAATTGCAACTATAATTCTCTGTAATCCTGACACAAGGAAGATATGGTGTAGAGTGGAAATTAATTGTAGCAGAAAGAAAACACCTGAATCACTCCAAATCCAGAACATTGACTATGGACTCCAGAATAGACTTTGAAATTTCAAAGATCTTTACAGAGGATTAAGGGAACAGGATATTTCAGAAATCATCTAAATGATTTTTTGGATCATAAGAATCTTATCTATGCTGTCCACATATGGAAGCAGCTGTCTGTCTCTCCTGAAAGATTATGATTTTACAGGTAGAAATTATTTATTTACTACAAATATAGTAGCTCCATCACATAGTTGAAAGTCTCTAAGTGGGCAGAAGATATCTAATCGTTGTTAAAATATTTCATAGCATCCTCACCCCTGATAAAGAGAAAACTTTGGTTTTTATTTTCTCATTCCTCTTTAGCCTGTCAACTGAAGATTCTTGCATTCCTTTCTAAACAATCTACATTTTCTATATTCCTTTCTAAATAATTCCCTCAAATTAAGCCATGATGTTCCTAACAGAGCAAACAATCCAGAACTGACAAGTGTAGGACCAGTTCATATTTTAAATATAATCTTTATTTTCCTGTCAGCTTTGTCAGTATATACTTTTTTCCTGTTTGTTTGTTTGTTTGTTTGTTTATTGGTTTAATTTATATGCCGCCCTTCTCCGGAGACTCAGGCTTACAATGCATTAAGCAATAGCCTTCATACTTTTGTATATACCTGCTTAGTAGGGCTTTCGCACCCCCCCCCCAAAGCGGTGTTCTTTTTTATACAAAGTCAGTTTATTGCCCCCACAATCCGGATCCTCATTTTACCTACCTCAAAAGGATGGAAGGCTGAGTCAACCTTGAGCCTGGTGAGATTTGAACTTGCAGTAATTGCAGTCAACTGGTGCTACTTAACAGCGCTTTAGTCTGCGGCGCCACCAAGGCTCTGCGCAACCTATCTGTTGTGTTTTCTTGTGAAAGCTAACCCTTATAATCCATACCATTTCATATTAATAATTTTTATAATTAAAAAAGATACTGCCACCCAGCTAGTGGTGAGGCACTTAAAATGTTTTTGAAATCTATACTTCCATCTGTGACTTTTGAGCGCATCAGAATTATGAAGGGCCTCCTCATTGGCTCTATGACAATTTGCCCTGGCCAGCTCACCATGGCCAACTTGCCATGGCCAAGTTGCCATGGCCAACTCACCATGGCCAACTCACTATGGCCAACTCGCCACAGGACAAGAGTTACACTAATATCAAAGAAATGGTGGAATAGAATCATTAAAGAAAGGATGCAAAAGCAGAGAGAGAATGAAATGTGAATGGCAAAAATTAAAATATTTTTTTTTTAATTTTAAATAATTAAATAGAATTGGTAAATTGTCCCGCAGCAAATTTTCCCATGATGAGTTGGCCCTGGTGAGCTGTCCTACAGCAAGTTGGCCGCAGCGAGTTGGCTGTAGCGAGTTGCCCCATTCCACTCCCCATTCCATGCTATAGCTTCCTGATGATAACATTGAGACTTCAATTTGCTGTGTCGCATTTAACGCTGAAGTTCAATTATTGTCTCAACTCTTTGAAAGAGAGCCTAATACTTATCTTATGAGATTCAACTAAGAAAGTTTCAAAGCAATCATTTCTCATTACACCTTGCTGCTGAATTAATCTATCCGTTGGGTCTGCAATGACAAAGGTTCTTGATACACAGATTAAATCTCTTTTCAATCTACTCTACGTCACCTAGCACCTTCACCTCCCATCAAACTGAATATAAGGCCCATTCATTTGGAACACTCTATTAGTTCGCTGTTAATAGAAGAATGACCTGTCTTTTCAAGGGACAATTACTTTCAACTTGGCCTGATATTTTTTGCCTCTCTGCACGGTTGCTAGTGAGTTCTGACATTAGCTCAAATATAAATATACATTCTTCAATTGCAGCATTTTTGGGAACATACTTTGCAGATACTCTAGATCAGAATGGTTGCTAGTGAGTTCTGACATTAGCTCAAATATAAATATACATTCTTCAATTGCAGCATTTTTGGGAACATACTTTGCAGATACTCTAGATCAGAATATGTTTTTTGTTGGATAGCAACCTATAAAAAGACAGGAAAGCCTGAAGGAAGAATCCAAAATAGAAGACAGAAGAAAAGCACTATGTTCCAAGCTAACTCAATAGCCAATTTCAAGCATGAAAAGAGAAAAGCAAGGCAGAGCAAGCATATAACATTTGGAACATAAAGCATATCTTAAAGGTATACTGAGCTATTTGTAAAAACTTAATAATGATGGGACATGTTGGCTCAGTGGATAAGACGCTGAGCTTGTCGATTGAAAGATCAGCAGTTCCGCGGTTTGAATCCCTAGTGTGCGTAATGGGGTGAGCTCCTGTTACTTGTCCCAGCTTCTGCCAAACAAGCAGTTCGAAAGCACGTAAAACATGCAAGTAGAAAAAATAGGGACCACCTTTGGTGGAAAGGTAACAGCGTTCTGTGAGCCTTTGGCATTTAGTCATTTATTTATTTTATTTAAATTTGTATACCACCCTTCTCCTGGTGGACTCAGGGCGATGCACAGCCAAGTAAAAAACATCCAATACAAAATTTAAAAATTTAAAAGAATTATACCCTTTGGCCAAAAATTAAGAACCTTATGACTAAAACCCATTAAACAATTAAAAATCTAATATCTCAAAAACTGGGGGGGGGGGGAGATTTCACACCAGCCCTGCTTGATGGAAGAGAAAAGTTTTTAGGGCATGGCGAAAAGCCCAGAGATCTGATATCCTCCGTATCTCCAGGGGCAAATTGTTCCAGAGGGCAGGTGCTGCCACAGAGAAGGCCCTCCCCCTGGGGGTCGCCAGCCGACACTGCCTAGCTGACGGCACCCTGAGGAGTCCCTCTCTGTGGGAGCGTACTGGCTGGTGGGAGGCTATTGGCGGCAGAAGGTGGTCCCGCAAATATCCAGGTCCGATACCATGGAGCGCTTTAAAGGTGGTAACCAGTACCTTGAAGCGCACCCGGAAGACCACTGGAAGCCAATGCAGCTCACGCAGGAGAGGTGTCACATGGGAGCGCCCTCTCGCTCCCATAATCCCCCGCGCAGCCACATTCTGCACCAGCTGGAGCCTCCGGGTGCACCTCAAAGGGAGCCCCATGTAGAGAGCATTGCAGTAGTCCAGGCGGGAAGTGACGAGTAGTCCAGGTGGGAAGTGACGGATGTGGTCATGCCAGTCACATGACCACAGAGACGTCTTCAGACAGCGCTGGCTCTTCGGCTTTGTAACGGAGATGAGCACTGCCCTCTAGAGTCGGGAACAACTAGCACATATGTGCGAGGGGAACTTTTACCTTTAATAAAAAATCACATCCATCAAATGATGATCTATACCTCAAACTAATCTTGATGAGTATTTAACTCATCAGTTAAGAGTGATTTAAATTGTTGAATACATTTAATTACCTTAAACTAATTTTTATGTTTTTCTTGTATTTAATTATTGTTTTATTCCTTGTTATAGGTTTCTCTCATTTTTTAGATTTTTAAATTTTTAAAATTTAAATTTAAATTTTTTAGATTTTTAGATTATTTTATTTTAGCTTTTACATTATTTTAACCATATATTCAATTTTTAAAATGCTTTCGACCTTGGGTATTTTACAGTTGATTTTTCAGCTTTTAAAATGTTTCATTGTTTGTATCCCATCCTTGTTATGCTGTTCTATGACCTAATAAAGATCTGATTGATCATTAAAACTTTCCCTAGTTTTTCAACAAGTTCTTTTCTGGTGTAATGGATTCTATTGCTTTTCTTTCTAGTGAGGACTACTATTTTTGAGAGGAAATTTGCAAGAATATATCTCTATTGCTATTTCACGATCAGAGTAATTAAGTAATAAGCAGGGGACAAACATCCTTCAACCAGGTAGGGCTTGAGACTAAGATGAAATAGGCATCTTACCTTTGCAAGTCTTAGTGGCACTATCAGTCAATGTGATTTAGCAGCTACATGACAGTAGTAGTACATGAAATTGTGGAAACCTTTTGGGAAAAGGTATTTTCTAAAACTAGCTAATAACACCACTTTTTTTTTTGGAGTAGTACCATAAAATTACATATCAATGGAAAGAATGTAATGCAATAACTTTTATGAAGGATTTGCTATTAGAATAGCAGTTACAGTATAAAGAAGAAAAGTGAAACACGTAGAAAAAACGAGATATACAAAAATGATCACCATGTCAGTTAATAGTTGGGTAACCTTTAGCATGAATTACGACCTTACGTTTTCCCATGGAGTGAACCAAGTCTTTTAGATCTGCAGCTGTTATTATGTGAAACCCAGATTGAATGATGGCTTCTATTAACTGGGTTTTATTGCTGGGTCGCTTCTGACTAACAAGTTTCATTAGTCAGCTCTATAGATTTCCAATTGGGTAAAAGGCTGGGCTATTCCCAGGCCATTCTAGCAGTAGAATATCTTGAAACTTCAAAAAAAAAAAAAAAAGTGGTGTTATTAGCCATCAAACCTCAAAAATACACTTTTCCCAAAAAGGTTTCCACAATTTTGGCCACTACTGTATATCCACAGGCCTGCACAATCTAGAATATATTTGGAGAAGCCATTAAAAGTTGAACCACTGAGCATGTCCTTCGGTAAACAGCCTTAACTGTGTCATCCAGAAGACCCAAAGTAATTTCAGTTGAAGACCTACTAATTGATTCACCATCCAGTCAGGTGACTTCAATTGCTACTCCTTGAGTAACCAAGGCAATGAATGCTACTCGCCCGAGGCGTACTGGCACACTGGTTAGAATGCAGTATTGCAGGCTGACTCTGCCCATTGTAAAGTGGTACGTAAGTCGAAGTGCTATTGCTATTGACTCAGCCTTCCATCCTTCTGAGGTCAGTAAAATGAGGACCCAGATTGTTGGGGGCAACAGGCTGACTCTGTAAACCGCTTAGAGAGGGCTGTAAAAGCACTGTGAAGCAGTATATAAGTCTAAAGGATATTGCTAAATACTATTGCTACTATGCTTTCTAGAAAGATAGATCTATTTATCTTATCTTCCCTCACAATGTAACACTGTCTTTCCCACACAGGCAAAAAGTTAGTCAGATGGTACAGTGTCATCTAAATATGTACGGTAAGGATCACATCAATCAGCCTGTCAGCACTTCAACCTGCATTTACTCTAGTGCTGTCATAAGAAGGAGAAGAGGGGGCAGCTGGCAAGAGGATGCTTGACTTCTCACCTACATATTTTCCCTGAAGATAATGTACCCTAGGAGATGAGATGGGAGGGGGACATTCCTGGGAGCTGAAGTACTAGATATGGGGAGAGTGATTTGGAAGAGGGCCAATGCAATGCCGAGAATTGGGGAATGGAATGGGAAGGTTTGGGGTCAGGAGGTCAGTGTTGGCTATGCCACAATCAGGGACAGGTTGTCATGCTTAATAAAATGAAAGATTTCTTCAAAGATTACTTGTTTGGAAATGCAATTTATTTTAATTAAGACGACATCAAAACCTGACACAACCTAATTTACAGACAGACAAAGGTGGGATAAAAAAAAATCCCATCAATTAAATAAATAAACGGGATGAGAAGGCCTGTGGTATCTAGATCACTAAATAAATATATGGAGTGTGTGTGTCTCTATATGTGTTTGTTTCTCTGTTTGTGTGTTCTAGACCTTGAAATCCTAACCCTGAATAGCAATGAATTTTTCTTCCTAAATAGCAAATAACACAGAGGAAAAAAGAAGATGAGAAGAAGGGGAAGGAGGAAGAATTATATTACTTCACCGAGAACTAAGGAAATCCAGATTTCAATATCAAAGCCACTTCTCTTCTTAGACTTCTCAACTAAGGTGCTCAATGAGTTTTCTATTGCTTTGAGCAATTTTTAGCTGCAGCCATGCAAACCAAGTGCCGTTTGTCACAGGAACAAAAGCTTTCCAATTATACCTTACACGGGGCAATCAATATTTCACTAATGTTCCATTCCATCTATGTCCCTGGCAACTAAATGTTGATTAAAATATAAAAATGTTGCTGTAGTTCTTCTCAAATTGTGTTTCTGCAGCTCTTTTCTTCCTTTTTGGATCTCCATCGGGGGTTTTTCGCCCTAGACTTAAGACATAAATTTTGGTCTTTCTGGAGAAAATAAATAAATAAGTCATAGATTAGATAGGTGATCCTAACAATATTTTGGGCCAGTGGAATCTGCAGACTTTGGGAAACTTGCTGAATGCATCTGTTCTGTCCCCGTCTCACACATGCACCCTCACAGACAGGCAACAGTTAAAGAACTCAGCCAACAACAGTTTATCCAGTATCAGAATTGGCAGCAACCCAGTGGTTGGCTGCCAGGTATTCTTTACTCACGAGAGGGGAGTTTCTCCCTTCGTCCGGGAACAAAACCAATATACAATAATCAACAAAGTCCAGTAAATACAAAGAAGGTCGTCCGATATCCATTTTTTGCTTGTCACAGAGCTGAACCGGCCACCACACCCTCTTTTATACCCTGTGGGGTGTGGTCCAGTGACTCAGCCTAATCCCGGGCACGCCTCTTCCTCTGCTGCGCATGTTTATCTCTGCGACGCTGCCGAGGATCCAGCCAAAACTCATCTTCCTCATTACTGTCCATCTGTGGCTGCGTAGAGGTGCTTGGCCCCGGGCCTATCTCTTGACCTTCGGCGGACACCGAAGGCATTGCCAGAGAGGAGGGTCCTGGAGAGGGAGGCCTTGCCAACTCCTCCCCTTCATTCTCGGAGTCCTCTCCTGCCGATAACACAGGCTCAGGTAATAGAGCCACAACAGCATCCACCTGTATGATAGCCCAGGGAAGCATGACCAGTCACAAAAGATGAACAAACCTGATGCCAGTCTTGTGAGGTAGCCCATCTCCCTTTTCTGGTTCACCCATCCTTGATTTTCGGGGGGGGGGGGGGGCAAGTAGGCATCTTTCCAAATGGCTTAGCTGCGGGAGTCTAATATTACCAATAAAGAATATTTTATTGTGGTCCGCCAGCAGCCTGCGGAGCTGGCAGTGGAGTTGGACAGTGAGGAGGCTGGGGAGGACAATGAGCCAGTCCTGGAATCAGGGGAAGGCCTGGACTAGGGCTCTGCGTCAGAGGCAGAGATGGGGCCAGGGCGATGGGCAGACTCTAGAGGTGGATAGCAGAGACGCAGAGGAACAGGCTTCTCCTGTTCCTAGTGCGCGCATGCGAAGAACTGCCAGAAGGCAAGAGCAGCTAAAGCAAAAAGGACAACTCAGGAGTAAGGCCAGGAGATGATTGGCCCCTCCCAGAAGGCATAAAAGAGCAGCAATGGCTCTTGGGATCTTTGTAGGAAAGCAATGTTGCTACATTTTGTTTCTTGTCAACCTCTCTTGCTTCTGAACTTTTGGGGGGGGGGGGGGCGTTGCCAAAAAAAAAGCCTTTGGCAGGGTGCCAAAGAAGACAAAGGTTGGTGATAAGGCCGAAGGACTTTTTCTTAAGGATTTGTTTTTGGAATTAATTTGGACTAACCTGAGAATGAAGTAATTCTCAGCTGTTCTAATAAATTACATTTGTTTAAGATTGATTTGTGTCTGGTAATAACTACGTGGGCCCAAGTTACAACATATTTATAGCTCAGGGTTGAAGTCAGGGGTCCTTGGTGCTCTCAGAGCTTGGCGGTTTTCTTGCAGATGTTTCATGACCCAACTAGGTAACATCATCAGGGCTAGCCATGAGAATATCACGATTAGCACTGATGAAATTCCATCAGTTTGGGTAAGGAAACAGCTGCAAGAAAACAACCAAGCTCTGAGAGCACCAAGGACCCTCTTAATCTAGCATTAATTCTTACTCTTTTCTAAGAGTGCTTTTAGGTCATAGGAGCCTTGGTAGTACCGTGGTCTAAAGCACCCTGTTATTAAGACCAGATGCCTGCAATTACTGCAGGTTCGAATCTCGCCAGGCTCAAGGTTGACTCAGCCTTCCATCCTTTCTAAGGTAGGTAAATTGTGGACCCAGTTGTGGGGGCAATAAGCTGGCTTTGTATAAATATACAAAAGGATGAAGGCTATTGCTTGGCGCATTGTAAACTGCCCTGAGTCTCTGGAGAAGGACGGCATATAAATCAAATTTAAAAAAAAATAAATATGGAATCCAGAGTCTTTCTTGGAAATAAATACGAAGCTTGAAACTAGTGCTTTGTTAGCAGCCAGACAGGCTTCTGCTTAATGTTCTTTTAAAATGAAAGAATCTTTTGAAAACAATGGTTTTCCAGTGGAAACTGGCACTTCTGGACACATTAATATCCAGGGCCACTTTTTAAGGGACTGAGGGACTGGAAACCAGCTTTCAACAAGACAGGGGGAAAAAAAACCCTTAAGCAGGAAATCAACAAACCCCTCTGCCTGGGAGAAAGAGAAAGATTATACATCAAACAAGGACAGAGGTGGAGCTGTCAAAGGAAGAGATTTGTGCCTGGGGCTTAATCTGAGTCAAAGCAGACCCATCTGCTTTATTCCTTGCCAGGCTCTTCAATTATTCATTGCAATATTTGCCTGCTCTGGTTGAGGCCAACTCTCTAAAATGAAGAGTTCCGAAACCTGACTCTCTTTCCAGATATATTCACCGCAAGCCCCATCGAGATGTAGAAGAACCCAACGTCATAATGGGGCCTGTAGTCTGTCCCGTTTGGCAGGCAATCAGTTAAGGAAGAGTATCTTGGCGGTCATCGGTCATCTGTCATGACCGGGGATGTTCACGTTTAAACTGGTGCACACAGTCTTGGCATATTAATATGGGTATGAACATTCAACATTCTCAAATAGAGATGAATGGATAATATACTAAATCGTTAAAAGAAGGAATTCTTTAGTCAATGAAAACTATATCCTCGCTGGACCATTGGGAAGCATGAGAAGGAAGGAAGGAAGGAAGGAAGGAAGGAAGGAAGGAAGGAAGGAAGGAAGGAAGGAAGAGAAAGGAAGGAAGGAAGGAAGGAAGGAAGGAAGGAAGGAAGGAAGGAAGGAAGGAAGGGGGAGCAATAAATCCCTTGAATTGCAATTTATCATATACTCCTGATCCTTTGTACCTAACATAACCATATTTTAAACATATTTGTTAGGTACTGCAGAAAGACAGACCTTTGTAGGATTTATTTCAAACAATATTAGTGCTGGAATAAATTAATAATTAATCAATCATAATATTGTGCAATTCATTTTCAGGTTCAAAGTTTATATTTTCTTTTTCCCCAATGGTGGAAATGTATATATTTGGAACTGCACTGCTGAAATTAACTGTCTAACTGCTTTGCTTTGTTTTAAAATCAAGGAGAAAGAAAGAAAGAAAGAAAGAAAGAAAGAAAGAAAGAAAGAAAGAAAGAAAGAAAGAAAGAAAGAAAGAAAGAAAGAAAGAAAGAGGGGGGAGGGAGGGAGGGAGGGAGGGAGGGAGGAAGGAAGGAAGGAAGGAAGGAAGGAAGGAAGGAAGACCAATTGGGCTTTGACTCCTAGAATCTGATAATCTCTTAACACACTGATTGAAGATTTAATAAAAGAAAACACTTATACTATTGATTACTATGAGGGTGCTAAGAATGCCATATTTGTAAATACGCCTCTCCTCTAACCCACTAATCTGCATTCAATTAAAATGTTAAGTTTAATGTTCTCGTTGGCTGTGTCTTTAATCACCTCTTTCTTTCATCTCAAAATTTTATTATTTGGTGGCCACTTTTGGATATGCTGTGGAGATAAAGGCAGCTCTGGAATTTCAACTGTTTCTTAACATGAAAAAACAAGAAGAGAACTGCTAACTTTGCTTTACTCAAGCAGTCACTGAATTGAACCTACATGGGTAAAATATCCGGGTTTTTTTTTTTTTTTTAAATTTCACCTAGTTTGATGGAAAGTATTGTTCAGTTGTGAGGTCTGAATCCTGTTTCTTTGTACTGGTACTGGTACTGTTTCTTGCTACTGGTTTAGATTAGGTACTGGTACTTGGTACTGGTTTAGATTTTTGGCACTTAGATGTAAATTTAATTCCAGATTCTCATTCAACTTTAAATGCATTTTATTGCATGTACCATGCTGATAATATGGAGTAGATACAAACGCAGGTTGTTTCTGGAAACAATTTTGTAACTCTCAATGCAAGAAGCATTTTATAAATTACAAACACCAATGGATAACTTACTGTGAGATATGAGAATTTCATCAAGGGAAATGTAAAATAAAGTCTGTGTTGCTGGCACAGGGGTATAGCTACTAATGGTGTTCTTATTTACAGTCATCAGAAAGATTTAAAGTAGACAAAAAGAGTTTATGATGTTGATTATGCTATTGATTTTGGAAAAGAATTGTGCACAAGTGATGGAGCATATAACAGCTAAAATGTATAAAGTTGCATTGAAATTTGAAACAGAATGTATGATAACGTGGGCTAAGAATTTTGTTTACAACATACAGTTTGAACAATAGGAAAATGTGTGACTGAAATTTACATTGTGTTACAGCCTTTAAAAAAATTCTATAAAAGGAAGCGCCAGCGGTATGATACAAGAGAAAGTGACTAGAATGTATAAAGGCACTTCAAATTTATTTAGAAATGTGAACAACAACAAAAGAAATTTTATCATACTTGGTTGGACATGTAAAGAAGCTAGAACATTGTGGATTCAAATAATTCAGAGTATTTTAACGATTAATATACAATTGAGACCAATAGTTGTTGTTTTTTTCTCCCCCCTTTCGGGATAGATGGATAAACTGTTGTAAAAAAAAAAATCATGGAGTATAGGAATGGAATGAAATGGAACGGAACGGAACGGAACGGAACAGAACAGAACAGAACAGAACAGAATCTGGAAGGGACCTTGGAGATCTTCTAGTCCAGCCCCCTGCTCAAGCAGGAGAACCTATACCATTTCAAACAAGTGGCTGTCTAGTCTCTTCTTAAAAACCTCCAGTGATGAAGCACCCACAACTTCTGGTGGCAAGCTGTTCCACTGGTTAATTGTCCTCACTGTTAAGAAATTTCTCCTTAATTCCAGGTTGCTTCTCTCCATGGTTAGTTTCCAACCATTGTTTCTTGTCCTGACCTCTGATGCTTTGGAAAATAATTTGACCCTCTCTTCTTTGTGGCAGCCTCTCAAATACTGGAATCCTGCTATCATCATTTAGACTAGCCAAACCCAAATCCTGCAGCCGTTCTTCATATATTTTAGTCTCCAGGCCTTTGATCATCTTAGTTGCCCTTCTCTGAACTTTTTCCAAAGTCTCAACATCTTTTTCGTACTATGGTGACCAAAATTGGTTGTAGTATTCCAGGTGTGGTTTAAGTAGGGCTTTTTCATATATGATAACTACAGCGAGATTATTGTATGAACAAAGAGGAAAATATTCAACATACGCAGAATGGAGGAATGGTTGGTGAAGATGCTGGCACTTGCTGAGATGGCCAAAGTTACTTTTTTGATTAGAGGAAAGACAGTATTTACATTTATTGCTGACTGGCAACCTCTTATGGACTTTTTGCATAAACCAGAAGAAAAAAAAACCACTTTATCATTTTGATGATTAGACACGATAGTTAATAAAAGGAAGAGAATCATTATACAACTTGAGAGAAAGTTATCTGGGTTTTTTTTTTTTTTTACTATTTTTCTTCCTTGCACCTTTAGCTTTCTCTTTCATTTCTTTTTTCTTCTTCTTTCGTTTATAGTGGTTGGTATTATTTTTTACTCTCATTTTTCAAACTTTAAATTATTTTTTAAATGGATCCTGTATTTAATTTAGACTAGAAGTGAAGCTACTTCAAAGGAATTGAACTTACTCCCCCAATATAGCCATTCATTCTAATTTCCATATCTTTTCAGCAGCTTAGGGAAAAAAATGGAAATTTGTAGCTTTATAATAAATTCCACTGATGTAAAATGGAAATTAAAGATACAACCCTAAAAGGGAAATGGTAGAATTAAGAAGAGGTGAGGCACACCTCCATCTGAATCTGTTAACCACAAGCATGTTCTTGCAAAGTAGGCTAAATGTATATGAACTTTGAAGTTTTCTGCGGATTATTTAAAATGCTGTTTCTTACTGAAGGTTACATAAAAAATGAAAAATGTCATTTGCTAGTCATCAGAGTTGCTATGCTGGCACTAACACAAGATCCAAAGCTTTGCTTCTGAATATTTTTCAAAGTGTAGACAGTCCTACTAATAATTACTGCCTGTGCAGTAGTAGCACAAGAAGGTTAATTTACTATAGATGCATCATTAACAAGTTGGAGAGATTTCAGCCATTGCTGGAAGCTTCTCTCATCATAATTACCACCAAGAATATTGAAAGCTAAGAAGAAAACATCAGAAAGAAGATTAGTGCAAAACCATGGCTGTGAAGAATTTTGGCCTTGCGTTTGCTTAAAACCTGACTGGAAGCTCACAGAAAGTAATAGCTAACATCTGAAAATAATTGGCATAGAAATTTGGATACTGTAAATTTCTTTCCAGAACTTTTGCCCTGGCTGATAGACCTCCATGGTTGAAAGCTCTCCTTTTGGGAGCCAATGAAGGAATCATTTTCTGCTGCCTCTATCAATGCCTTCCCCTTTGCATCAGAAAAATTAAAAGCACCCATTAAGTCTCCCTGATCAGATCAATTCCTAACCTTGGGCCATAAAAGATGTTCAACCCACACTTTTATGGCTCAAAGGGGGGATTGTAGAAAGTTTGCACCCACCCCTCTCCTAGAAGAATGAAATATTCTAGGAAACATTAAAAAGTCAGACTATTATATTTCCCTGGATGAGAAAAGGAGAAACATGTTTTTAAAGACAAAACAGCTCCCTGCCCCCAGAAGATATTTGGTGCACATTAAGACTGGGCCAGCCTATCTACAAGACAAAAGTCCTCCAGCTCCAGGGTGATGGGATTAAGACATGCCCCCTCAGGACATAATAGGATTAGCCCTCTACCCATCTAACAGCAGGGCTCACTGCATTGCAAAATCACCTGGGGACATTACATCAGCCCAAGGTTCCACCAAACTTGATTCAGACAAACGTGACTCCACATGGGAGTCTGACTATAACAAATAGAATACATTTCTTGCACAGAAACAGGAAGCTCAAGGGAAGGCCCAAGAGAGGGTATAAATACCTCTCTCTCGTTCTCTCTCCTCATGTTCAGCTGCCTGGGGCCTAAAACCCATGTAGTCCTGTCCATCAATAAAACCATCTTTCCAATCAGCCTCCATATTTCCAGTGTCTTTCTCCCCACTTGGAACTGAACCCAGATGGACATTTCTTCCAACAATTTGAAAGAGAGAGAAGTATACTTTGGAAAATCACAGTTTTGAGGCAACCATAGCTTAGCGCAAGGCAAGTCCATGTTTTTGCCACAAGAGGACAAATCATGATATCACGATGCCATACAGATGTGCCAATTCTTTCTGTACAATATTCTGACAACATTGGTTATCTGACTGCCAATCCCAGATACTTACTGCCAATCACAATGACATCATATGCATCATGGCATGTATGAAACAACCTCAATTTTATAATGTAATTTTATAAATTTATGATGACATCCTGAACACAACATCACCTATCCAATTTTATCATGGCATCATGAAGAAAGCAACATCACCTACCCAAATTTATTACATCATGAAATACAACATCACCTACTCAACTTTATCATGACATCATGAAGAATACAACATCACCCACCCCAGTATATATTCATACAACCTCTGGATTTGCTCCTGAGACTAAAGTTTTCTAACTCTTAAGATTTATATATTCTCTAATGTTAGCTCTAAGATTTATGTATATATTTCAACCTCCCCTACTCCTAGTTGGTAACTGTTGAAGTAAATCTTGGGAGTAAAATTAAAAACAAAAAAATTACCTGCAAATATTAGGCTCTTCTGTTTTATATATAAATGTGTATTTATTCTTTGCACACACAAAAAAAAGCCTTAGAAAATGCAAACATCAAGTGATCTTGAGGGAAATCAAAACAATGTTAACAACATTTTAGAAACATCCCCCTTGGCTGCCATTTACACACACATGAAAGTTGTCAGCAGATGTTCTTGCTTCAGTCCTCACAATGTCAGATGGGGATTGCGTGGGGTGTAGTCTAAAGCGTGTTGATAGACTGCCGTTCTTCAGATATTATTCCTTGTCCTTAAAAAAGAAACGCACAGAAGAGGTTCTCCAGTTCTTCCCCCCAAAAAACCCAAAACAAACCCAGTTGCAGTCTGTGTTGCCTACTAAATACAGGTTAAGGTGGATTCTAGTTAATGGCACTCCATAAAAAGGAGCGCAGAATTGCAAAAAAAAAAAAAAAATGTAATCCTGAGACATATCAGTATTCAAAGACATAACGTATCTCTCTTTCTAACTCACTGTTGGGCTTCAGCAAAAATTGATACTCAAACAACAATCCAGACTATTAAAAAAGAGAAATAAATAGCTGAAAAGGGAGACATACTGTATAAGCAGAATAACAACAAAACCATTCAACAATGAGTCCATAGCACAATACCATTTCCAGGGTTAGGAAAAGAGCCCAGTCTTTGAGAAAGCAGAGTAAGGGCTCTTCAGATCTCTGGAGGATGTTGCTCCATGGGGTAGATGCCATAACAGAAAAGATCAGCCTACTGCAAGGGTGTCATACACAAGGCCCACGGACTGGATACGGCCTGCGATGTGGTAGGATCTGACGCCCGGGGCCGTCCTCGAAAATGTAAGGGGTCGGCCCTGTTGCTTCAGTCCGGTCTACCCAATGCAAAGAGGAAACATCAGGCCAGCATGGATTTGGCCCAGTCTACCCAGTGCGAAGAGGAAACATGCCAGCAGTTTGGGGAGGGGCATCAAGCTGGCCACACCCATCCAGTCAGCCACACCCAGTGAGTGGTGTCAAGCTGGCCATGCCCACCCAGTTGGCCACTCCCGGCTGACTCCCCGAGGTCATCCACAGCCTTGATGCGGCCCTCAACGAGTTTGACGCTCCTGGCCTACTGGGTCCCATCTGATGGCATTGCTTGATAGAAGGGGCTCAAAACCTCTATCAGATCTTAGAGAATACAGAATACAGAATAACATAGTTGGAAGGAACCTTGGAGGTCTTCTAGTCTAACCCCCTGCCTAGGCAGGAAACCCTATGCCACTTCAGACAAATGGTAATCCAACATCTTCTTCAAAACTTCCAGTGTTGGAGCATTCACAACTTCTGGAGGTAGGTTGTTCCACTGATTAATTGTTCACACTGTCAGGAAATTTCTCCTTAGTTCTAGATTGCTTTTCTCCTTGATTAGTTTTCACCCATTGCTTCTTGTCCTACCCTCGGATGCTTTGGAGAATAGCTTGCCTCCCTCTTCTTTGTGGCAGCCCCTGAAATATTGGAACACTGCTATCATGTCACCCCTGGTCCTCCTTTTCATTTAATTAAACATACCCAGCTACCCTGGGCAAAAGGCAGCCCTTCAAATACCAAGGACTTATGTCAAGAAGGTTTATAGAGGACATTGCACCTTCATTTTGCACCCAGAAGCCTACTGCTAGTGCAACTCACTTAGCAAAGAGAGTACATCTGCATAACTGCTCAATCCACCATGTTTTGGACCAGCTGAAGCTTCCAAATGGTTTTTTTAAAAAACAACAACATGAAGAACCATGACAATAATCCAGATTGGAAATGAAATTGCACATCCCGTCCCCTCTTCTTCCTTGGTAAAAAGTAAAGTCAGCTATAAAAACACCAGTTTTTGAGCACCAGTAAGAACATTCGAGATCAGTGTCCACAGCCGTAGAAGAAGAATTGTGTAAGGTCTCGCCTCTCCAATCTTTCCAAGAAAGCAGGACTCTTGAAACTGTAGTGGTTCCAAAAGGAGCTTTTATTGGAAGGTTTGTGATAACAAGAGATCTAGGCAAGAACTGAAGCTTCTCACTTAAAATCAGCTATTGAAAGCAATGCTAACCAAAGCCCTCCCACACTACATCATTGCAAGGAAACACAAACAGAGACTTCATATATAGACCATTCCATTCCTCCCCAACTCTTCCCCACCAAAATGCCAGCCTCCCTGTAGAAATATCTGGAACCTGACAAATTGCATCTAAAACTGACAACTCTGTGCCTAATTTGTTTGTGTTTAGAGAAAACTTGGGGAGAAATGTGGAGGTTCATTTAGGTGGAACATCTGAAAAAAAATTATCAAGGAAAGGAAGTTTTGATGGAAATGATGAAATTCATTACAAATCTGGAATGTCACGTTTCCCTGTTGAAAAGACAGTCTCTTTTAACAGCCTCTGAGGTTGTCCGATTTCCTTGTGTGTTTTCTCATTGGGGACTCAGGCTCACAAAACAAAGAATAGCGTGGCTGATTTTTAAGCTCCTGTTCCTTGCTTGGAAGAGATAAGAATATGAGAAATACTGGCAGCCACCAAGTCTGCTTTCAAAACATTTCTTACCAAAAGAAAAGTAAAGAAGAAAACATATCCAAAGCTGTTATGTGGAGAGAGAGAGGCAGCACACACAAACTTTACATTAGCAGTAGGTCCTCTTGTGTGTCTTTTTTGAATAAATTGATAATATTTTAAATGTTAATTGCAATTTAATATTCCTCTTTGGTCACCAAAGGACGAGAAAACAATCCAGGGCTCAATAGTTCTGCAAAGGAGAGAGAGGGAGGGAGGAAGAGAGAGAGAGAGAGGGACAGAGGGAGGGACAGAGGGAGAGAGAGAGGGAGGGAGAGGGACAGAGGAAGAGAGAAAGGGAGGGGGAGAGGGAGAGGGAGGGAGACAGAGGGAGAGAGAGGGGGGAGAGGGAGAGGGAGAGGGAGAGAGAGAGAGAGAGAGATAGACAGGCAGACAGACAGACAGACAGACAGACAGACAGAGTGCCTGGCACAGGGGGAAAGAAAAGAAGGGGAAAAAACTAAGTGTCTCGTTTGGCCGCCGGTCTACTCAGGAAGAGGAGAGCCCGGAGAAGATCCAAGTGGGGAAAAGAGAGAGAGAGAAAAAGAGAAAGAGAGTGGGGGAGGGAGGGAGGGAGAGGGGGGAGAGAGAGAGGGAGAAGGGGGACATTCTTCTCCAAGAAAAGCTACATTCTCAGGCTTTCATGTAATATGCAGCTAGGCATATTTTCCTCTGCATAATTTATTCTCTTTCTGAAGGTCACACGGAGTGCAGCTGAGGCTGAAGCCTGGTTCATCAACTAGAGCAAAATTTGATAGCAAATTTTTCAGCATTTATTCAACATATCTAGACCCTGGGCTGATAAGAGATGATCACCAGAAGACAACCAAAACACTAGAAGTCTATTTTTTTTTATTTTTGTTCCTACTATCCCTGCCTGCAAGCATTATTAGATGATTAGGGAACTGGAGGCTAAAACATATGAAGAAAGGTTTCAGGAACTGGGTATGCCTAGTTTAATGAAAAGAAGGACCAGGGGTGACATGATAGCAGTCTTCCACTATCTATGGGGCTGCCACAAAGAAGAGGGAGTCAAGTTATTCTCCAAAGCACCTGAGGGCAGGACAAGAAGCAATGGATGGAAAATAATCAAGGAGAGAAGCAATTTAGAACTAAGGAGAAGTTTCCTGACAGTTAGAACAATTAATCAGTGGAACAACTTGCCTCCAGAAGTTGTGAATGCTCCAACACTGGAAGTTTTTAAGATGACGTTGGATAACCATTTGTCTGAAGTGATGGTTTCCTGCCTAAGCAGGGGGTTGGACTAGAAGACCTCCAAGGTCCCTTCAACTCTGTTATTCTATGCTATGCTATGCTATGCTATGTTATGCTATGCTATGCTATGCTATGCTATGCTATGTTATGCTATGCGATGATATATGATATATGCGATTTTATTTTTGTCTGCTGTGTAGCAAAATTGCATCTCCATAACTGTAACAGAGATAAAAACGGTCCTGTGTCTTAAAAATATGAATTCTGTGACCACTAATATACTGCAGGTGGTCCTCGACGTACGACCATAATGGAGCGCAATATTTCTGTTGTTAAGTGAGACACATGCTCAGTGAGTTTTGCCCTATTTTACAACCTTTCTTGCCACAGTTGTTCAGTGAATCACTGCCATTGGTAAATTAGTAACCTGGTGGTTAAGTAAATCTGGCTGTGTCGTTGACCTTACTTGTTAGAAGGTCACAAAATGGATCGCCTGACCTTGGGACACAGCAATGTTCATAAGTATGAACCAGTTGCCAAGCGTTTGAATTTTGATCACGTGATCATTGGAATGCTGCAAAAGTCGTAAGTGTGAATCCATTTTTCAGTGCCGTTGTAACTTTGAACTGTCACTAAATGAACTGTTGTAAGTTGAGGACTACCTGTATTGTAGCTTCTGGAAAGCTTCCATATCACTGCTGTATGTGTGTATCTCTCATCAGCAGATGCTAAACTCTTTGTGATGGCTCTCCTTTATAAACATCTCAACATGCACAAATTGTAGCTAAGCTTTTGTTCTTGTGTTAATATAAGTGGGACAGGATGCATAACTTCTTTGATTATTTTAAAGTATATCCAGAGGATTTTGCAAGAATCACTATAACCTCCAAATTAGAAGATTACAAGTATCAGTTCTGGAAGTATTGAAGATTTACAGAAGGTGGGAAGGTTAATCTATTTTCAGGTAACTCTTATAGTAACAAACAGCCAGTTGGTCATATATAATCCAGCTGTGGGGCAGAAACGTTGCTGAGAGTGCAATGTTCACTGAAGAGAAAGAGGAGGATTGACTTTCTGAGGAACAGAACTTGTAAGTATGGATCAAGGTAAATCTGCTTCATTAACAACCATCATCACAATGGTCACTGACTACTATTATACACAATTTTGTGTCAAGTTTACAAGCTGTCCAGAGTTACTCTGTAGTAAGATGGGCAGCCAATTGGATGGATGGATGGATGGATGGATGGACGGACGGACAGATGTGGATAACTAGTACATAGGTAAGTAGGTAGGCAGGCAGGCAGACAGACAGATTGATGATGGATGGACGGACGGACAGACATTTAAGTATCTACAAATCTAAATATATTTGTAGATACATGGATGGATGGATGGATGGATGGACGGACAGACAGACAGACGGACATAGAGACAGACGGAGAGACAGACAGATGAGGACAAAGTACATAGATAAGTAGGTAGGTAGGTTGTTAGGGATAGATGAATGGATAGATAAAGAGACAGACAAACAGACAGAAAATTGGTACCATATATTTGTAGATGGGTGGATGGATGGATGGATGGATGGGTGAACACAGACAGACAACTAGTAAATAGATAGATAGACAGATGATAGATAGATAGATAGATAGATAGATAGATAGATAGATAGATAGATAGATAGATAACAGGTACATAGGTTGGTGCAATGGATGGACGGATGGATCTCAGATTGTTTTATTTTTCCTTGCAGGCTTTGTTCTCTGATTTGCTCAAATAAAAAAATTCAAGGAAATTCCCATGGATCAGATCCAGAAGCAGGAGAAATGTTAACTTATCTTCACAAATGAACAATGCCTTTCATCACTTTTGACTGGCATATCAGCAGATACATCAACAATTAACTGATAGTTAGTTACGCATAGTCCAATGACGTCCTGTTATTGAAGTCTATTATAAAGCAGTTGCTTCAGCAAATAACTCACAACCTGTAATTAGCCCAGAGTACTACAACCAGGGTGTTGCCAACTTTTATAGGACATCACTAACTCCCTATTCTTTTCTGGACCCAAGTACAAGTTAAGTTGAACTTGAAAGACAAAGGCTCAAGGAACACGACTTTTCACGCCAACCAACCAAAGAGACAAAAGAGGACATTTACTTTTGCACCCCAGCTAAGAAATAGCCCCTCCAAAAGATGTTTGTGCAGCCACCGTTTCATTAGCCTCCTTCGGCTGCCCTTGAAGGCCAAGAAGTACAAGAAGATTCCTTACTCGGAAAGACAATGATTCTGGACATCCAGAAACCACACAGCAGGTGCTTCTCCAGCGCCTGTATTTCAGAGACGCTCATATTAACCTCATCTCATCCATAATACATAAATATCCAGGATGCACAGGACAATCCCTGCTGTTTTCAGATGCCAATCCTTGCCACAGTCTACAATGTTGCTAGGTTCTGAGTAGGAGGCTCAAAATTCATCCAACAGAGGTGTGTGCTATAAACTAGACCAGAGTCCCTCAACCTTCTCAGCTTTGCAGACCAGCAGCGGGAGGGGGGAAAGGTTGGGGGGTTGATTCCGCATCAGCGATGGGCACTCACACGTGTGCAACATCATTTGTTCTGACCCAGCCTTCACAGAAGCAAGAAACAGTCTCCCCAGCAAAGAAAAACTCTTCTTTATTTACACATTGCATTCACCAACAGAAAGTCCAGACAAGAGTCCTGCAAGGAGTTAACTGGAACAATAGTCCTTATGAGCTCATTATGATAAATGCAAGGCTGTGAGCTCCCAGCCGGGAGGCTGAAAATTAAAGTCAGTTCCAACAGAGAAATAGATAAAACTCAGTTCCCACAAAACACACAAGGAACAAACTTTCCAGAAATGTGAACGGTTGTCTGCGACACCCAAACCACTCTGTTTCCCTCCTATTTATTCCTCAGCCAGGGAGGGGCCAATCAGCGTGTCCACGTTTGTTTTGCTTCCCGAGTCAACTCCTTGTCCTCCATTGTTCACCTCTCCTATCTGCTCTGCGCATACGTACATCTGGAACAGGCCCCAGCTGTTCCTCCTCCTCACTCATCTCTGACTCCAAAGGCAGTTGCCTCTCTGGCTGGGAAATGCCAGACGGGCCTGGCTCTATCTCTGTGTCCGGCACTGAGCATCCATCAGAGCTTTCCCCAGGCTCTGACCCAAGTTCTTCCCCAAACTCCAGAACTGGCCCAAGTTCTTCTCCAATCTCCTCATCGTCCGAGTCTGCTGCCAGCTCTGCTGGCATCTGGCAGGCCACAACAATTCCTATCCTTTTTAAATTGATGGTACCCACCAGTGATGGGTTTCAAATTTTTTTACTACCAGTTCTGTGGGTGTTGCTTGGTGGGCGTGGCATGGTTTGGTGGCCGTGGCTTGGTGGCCATGGCAGGGGAAGGATATTGTAAAATCTCCATTCCCACCCCAATTCAGGGGAAGGATACTGCAAAATCCCCATTTCCTCCTGATAAGCTGGGCCTTGGGAGGCAGAGAATAGATGGGGGTGGGGCCAGTCAGAATTTTTACTACCGGTTCTCTGAACTACTGAAAATTTCCACTACCGGTTCTCCAGAACTGGTCAGAACCTGCTGAAACCCATCTCTGGTATCCACCCTCCTTATGCTGGTCTACTACCGTAATAAAAATTATATTGGTTTAATCGGTTACCTGAGCTAACAATTTTATTACAGCATAATTTTAAACAGTAAAATAATGCCTCCCAATACTTGGAATATCTTTGTGGTGTCTTTATCATTTTACTTTCTAAAATGGTCTGCCCATCTAAGAATCTATCAAGGATTTATAATTCGGATACACCAGATTTTATGGTATTTCCTAGGTCTGAATTCCATAGATAGGATGTTATTGGATACTAGAACAAATTAATAGAGGATACTTTCTATCAAATTAGCCATTAGCATCTCCTTCTTATAGAACTGGCCATTTAATTGACCTTTGCCACAGGTTAATTAAATGGACAGAAGTAAAAGAGAGATTTTGAAAACTTTTATTTTTGCGTCATTAATAGCCATGAATATTCTCATTAAATTTAAGCTGTGTGTTAACCATGGGCTCTGTCATAAATTATGATACACATTACAGAGAGGAATAACAGAAATTCATAGTGATTTGCAATTTTGAGGTGGCAGTCAATGTGCTCATAAGTTGGACTATCAAGGGATATTCTGAATAAGTGAAGGAAACATACTCTCTTCCTGAATTATATCAGTCTCTTGATAAACAAACGGTTCACCAAGCTTTGTTTTATCCCACTCTCCATTTTACACTTAAACTGTGTTCACTCAGTTTTCTAAGGTCCTTTCTCAACTGCAGAGTTGAAGTGTTTCTCGTTCATTCTTGAGTCAGCAGAAATTTTACTGGTATGGCAATTGTCTCTCTTCCCAGGTCTGTGCTTTGCAATTTCTAAATAAGATCCAACTGGAAAATAAGCCCTAGCATGATTTTTCAGGATGTTCATAATATAAGCCCTACCCCCCAAAATAAGCCCCAGTTAAGATCATCAGCCAGATGGACACAATTAGTATTGTATTTCCCCAAAAATAAGACCTAACCAGAAAATAAGCCCTAATGCATATTTTGGAGTGAAAAATAATATAAGATCCAGTCTTATTTTTGGGAAAACATGGGTAGGTGACAAAACCTCACATTGTGTTGGAATAAGGGATAACAGTATAGTATAACACCAATGTAACTAAGACTGAATTAGGCTTGTCTCACTCATATGTTACCAGTGAGATGAAAAGAACATCATGGGGACACTGGTAAAATATGTTAATGGGATGTGTTTGTGTCCTATATAGGTGCAAGGGTGGAAATGGCCTTAAAACTAAACATTATCTAAGAAAGTAAAAGATACAACAGTGAAATATAAAGTAATGAAATAAGGGAGGTTGTATATATGTGCGCTGGACAACTGTAACTTGGTAATATAGGACCAACTGTGTTTTCCTTGTATGAATACATGATACAGTGAATATTTGTGAAAAGCAATGTGATGCAGGCAGCTTAACATGGGGTCAAGTGATAATTAAATATGAAGAATTTTTATTCTGCAGCAACAAAAGCTTTAGAAGAATGCTTTTGTGCAGTAACAAAGGCAAGATAAAAGAATCCCTCTATGCTAAAGCAATGTTAATTGAAGATGTTTACTATCACAATTAATTGACTGTCACTAAAACTTGTTCTAAGAAGGACTTCTCTGCTTCTGAGGGCAGTTGTTATTTCAGGCATTGCTAATTTTCATGATGAACTCACAGTTCCTAGAAATGGTTTGAAAATGAAAAGAAAGACTAGGGGTGACATGATAGCAGTGTTCCAATATCTCAGGGGCTGCCACAAAGAAGAGGGAGTCAAGCTATTCTCCAAAGCACCTGAGGGTAGGACAAGAAGCAAGGGATGGAAACTCATCAAGGAGAGAAGCAACCTAGAACTAAGGAGAAATTTCCTGACAGTTAGAACAATTAATCAGTGGAACAACTTGCCTCCAGAAGTTGTGAATGCTCCAACACTGGAAGTTTTTAAGAAGATGTTGGATAACCATTTGTCTGAAGTGGTGTAGGGCTTCCTACCTAAGCAGGGGGTTGGACTAGAAGACCTCCAAGGTTCCTTCCAACACTGTTATTCTGTTTTGTTTTGTTTTTTTTGTATCCTTCTTTTGTAAAAAAAATCTCCTTCATGTATCTCCTTGAGCTTTGGGTCAAAAATTTATACAAAATGTTTAAAACATGGCAATGAGAAGATACGTAAATCTACATTTTCCACACTTAAAAGTTTGACCATACAACTATTTATACATTGTATCTTTACTCCCTACTAGACAGTCTTTAAATTAGGCTTAGAATAAAATTCTCCAATGAGTCGTTTTCTTAATGTTGGTCATTCAACAACTCATCTACAGCTGTGGCTTTTTTATAGCTATCAACAAAAAATCCTAGGTTGGGGGGGGGGATTACCAAGTAATCATATATATATATATATATATATATATATATATATATATATATATATATATATATATATATATATGTGTGTGTGTGTGTGTGTGTGTGTGTGTAGTTAATATTTCGGGTTTCTTCCCGTGTAATTGTGGATATATCCCTAAAAGGGTAGAAGCGACGTTTCAACAGAATCCCATCTGCCATCATCAGGCTTATGTCAGCAGTCATTTTGCACTAACTGCCGTTGGTATTTCAAATCTGGTGCTGGTATTCTGGGATGGCTCCACCTTTTCATTCTGATTGGTTGGGAGTCCCAGTATGTGTTTGTTGGCTTGGCTTCGGGTGTATGGTCGGTTTTTCTCCACTAGGTGGCAGGGCTTCATCTTTATGGCTGGTTTGAATATGATTTGGTTGGGATTTTTTTGATTGTTTGGTCTATGTTTTATATATGGTGTTAAGATTCGTCTATCTATATATATAAAATAAATAATAGAAACCTAGGATATATATAATTTTTTTAAGTATACATCCATATTATGCGTGAACAGTGTTAGTTCTGAGCATCATTCATAGTGGTCCAATTTACCACAATATTAGTATTCTTTATCACATTTATCAAATTTAAATAATCCTCTATATTATTTAAACATATATAAAAAATGCCTAACATCTATCAATTTTTAATCTTTCCATCTATTATTTTTTTATTCTATAGAAAATGTTTCTTCTTCTTCTTCTTCTTGTGCCATATCCGTCATCGGACGTTGGCGATCATGTTGGCAATCCTATTTTTGTCAACAACCGTATGAAAAAGTGCTGTTGAGTTTTGTCCAAACCAGTCCCTAAGGTTTTGAAGGCATGATGTTCTTCTTCTGCCTGGGCCTCGTTTGCCTTCAATTTTTCCCTGGAGGATTAAGTGAAGGATGCTGTATTTTTCTGGGTGTCACATCACATGTCCAAAATACTCTAACTTTCGCTTTTTGATTATTTCCCTTTGCTTTCCCAGGCGGCTTATCACCTCCTCATTTGTGATTTTGTTAACCCAGTTTATATGTAACAGCCGTCTGTAAATCCACATTTCAAATGCTTCTAGTTTCCTCAAGTGGTTTACACTCTAGAAAGAAAATGTTTACACTATCTAATTTATTTCTGCTTCTCCAACTTACAATCAAGCTACCTTAATATTTAGAAGGCAATTCTTTCTATCCATCATCTCTAGCCCTCTTTAGTGCTTCAATTCTTATTCTTTTTTTTCCTGATGACTATGTATTTAGGTTTTTAGATCTACACGCTACCTTAAAAAATACCAACACGTGAGTTGGTGGTTACCTTGCTATTTCATTGACATCTGATCAATTGGTGATATGTCAACAAATCACTTTCAATTCCCGGTGATCCAATAGATAGATTTTCTCCATATTTCTCCATATGTAAATCAACTTTAATTATTTACATAACACACATAGAAAACAAAAAAAGAATTGATTTTCACTGCAGTTTTGCAAAGCTACCATCATTCACTGTTACTTAGAATGTTGAAATCATTCAAAATAGTGTGATTTTAGGACCACCCTAGATAGTACATATTTTGGGGTGATTTCCTATGTTAAAATGTATCCCATAAAGTGTTGGAGAGCTAGACTTTTCTTTGGAGCTTATACTTTATATTTTAAAGGATGTGTTGTATGATCAATTAAATGTCTAGTGGAGATTCTCAGTCATCCAAGTCCTGTTTGTCCCAAATATGCTTTTTTCAAAAGGCAACTGGACTTTCTTTGTTTTTCCTTGAAAACATTTCGCTTCTCATCCAAGAAGCTTCTTCAGTTCTTCTTGGATGAGAAGCAAAACATCTTAAAGGAAAACAAAGGAAGTCCAGTTGACTTTTGAAAAAGCACCTTTGGGACCCATGACATGGATGACTGAGAATCTCCATAGACATTTAAAGAATGTGTATTAATTAATAATATTTATTTATTATTTATTTACTACATGTATTTATATGCCACCATTCTCCCGAAGGACTCAGAGCGGCGAACACAAGTTAAGAAACAAGTACAATAAAATCATAATTTAATCCAAATAATTAATTAGTAATAAATAATAAAGCTCGGAATCAGTCTCAGCCTATTTGTTTGAAAAGCCAAGTCTTCAAGTCCTGACGGAAGGAGACTTCTAATATGTCCAATAGAAACAAGCAACACCAAATAAGTGTTTATTTTTTTCAAATGCTCTTGTCAGAATATGAATATTCATGGACTGGAATAGATCAGCCAATGAGGACTGAATGGAGGCATGGTAACAAGGTCAGCCAATGAATAGGCATAGCAACTAAATCAGCCAATGGGAGCTGAAACAGTTTGGAGGCTGGGTGTTGCTCAGCTCTGTGCTGTGTTGAGAAACGAAACTGAAACCAGTTTGGACTTGCATCTCTGCTGTACTCCTGCCTGTGTGTTTTGCTTGTAACTGATCTCTCCACTTGTTACCATGTTGAAAGGACTCTGCTATTGGTATTATAAAATTTACTTCATCTGTTATTATGTATATAAAGAGAAGTTAATGAATCCTGCTGAATCAGTTATCTGTGTGTGCTTCTGGATTTGATTTTTGCAAGAAACTCTGACAGCTCTCCCGTATGATATTATAAGATAAAAAATGAAGAGGTCTGTAATGGAGAAGGTTATTAGATAGCATCCTTCTGTATCACTATGGACTAGCCACTGTTTGGAAAACCACAGTTATTTTTATGCAATTTAGAAAACAAAATGTGTTTAAGATTCTAACCATATTACCATCACCATTCCTCTTCAGTGCAAGGAAAGTCCAGAACGCAGACAGAAAGATTACTGTTTTATAGCCAAAGCTCATCTATTCAGAATCAGTCCACGGCATATTTTCGTACAGTGGCACTAAATATTTAATTCTTAGGCAGCTGCTTAAAGCAGCTTCAGAGTAACCTTGCAATCTCCTTCAAGGTAAAGAGGGCTGTTTAAAATCCTCAACACATCGTTGCGTTATTTACATGCGACTCAAGATGTCTCTACAAGCTGCCCACTTTTAGGAAGCACAGCATGACAATGGGAAGTAATGAAGATCTTCAAAAAGCAGAAGGGAATTTAACAGCAGAAGAATCGTCTTCCTCTGGAGCACAGCCTGCCTTACTTGTCAAACATGCACTTTCTTTACCAATGAATTTGTTTAGAGCACATACAGTAACTTTCCTAATGTGCCCCACCAGCTTAAACTATGCTATTCAGTTTGAAACCACACTATCATCCATCCATCCATCCATCCATCCATCCATCCATCCATCTATCTTACCTACCCACCTACTTATCTATGTACTAGTTATCCACATCTATCTTTCTGCCTCTGTCTATCTGTTTAGTAAAAGGGTGTCAAACTCGCAGCCCAGATGCATCACATGCTGGCCACACCCACCTATTTTAGTGAAGGGGGAAAAGTCACCATACGTCACGTGACAACATGTGCAAGAGCCTGGTATCTCAGCAGACTGATAGCATTGTGATTAACACCAGCTGTCTGCAATTACTGTAAGTTTGAATCTCACCAGGCTCAAGGTTGACTCAGCCTTCCATTCTTTCTAAGGTAGGTAAATTGAGGACCCAGTTTGTGGGGGCAATAAGCTGACTTTGTATAAATATACAAAAGTACAAAGGCTATTGCTTAACGCATTGTAAGCGGCCCTGAGTCTCCGGAGAAGGGCGGCATATAAATCAAATTTAAACAAAAAACAAAAAACAAAAATATGAGTTTGACACTCCTGGTCTAGCCCCTCCCTCCCCCCCCTCTCTCTCTGTCCCTCCCTCTCTCTCCACCTACCTACCTGTCATTTTTCTGTATCTCTGTCTGTCTATCTATCTATGTATCAGTTTTATCTCTGTCTGTCTGTCTGTCTGTCTGTCTGTCTGTCTGTCTCTGTCTGTCTGTCTGTCTGTCTGTCTATCTATCTATCCATCTAATTTATAAAGCCACCCATTTCATATCATATGAATCTCCAGTCTGCCGTCCACAGACCATAAAGAACAATTTTAAAAACTCAAAAAAATACAAAAATGAATATTATTACCGTGTGACCACCTCTTCTTCAATGGGGAAGCCAGATTCACTTAACAGCCATGTTACTAACTTAACAACTGTTGTGATTCATTTAGCAACTCTGGAAAGAAAGGTCGTAAAATCGGGCAAAACTTACTTAACAAATGTTTCACTTAGCAGCAGAAATATTGGGCTCAATTGTGAAGGTAAGCCGTGGACTACCAGTAAATCACTACCCAACCAGCGATGGGTTTCAGATTATGTTACTACTGGTTCGCCTCACACGCACATGCTCACTTTGTGTGCACACGTGCCCAGTTCATGAGCATGCCTGCCTTCTGCGCATGCACTCAGCCTTCCACGCATGCTTTGCTCGTGTGTGCACCGTGCACACATGCGCCCGGACTCAAAAACATGCCTAAATAGGATGGCATAGAGCCAGGGCAGGTGGGCAGGACAACCCGTGATTTCCACTACCAGTTCAGGTGAACTGGTCCAAACCGGCTAAATGCCACCTCCATACCCAACCCTTGTGTGACATGATCTTTACTTTTGATGGTCCCAACAGCCCATTTCAGTAGTTAGGCATGACACAGAAAAAGATCCAATTTAGGAAGCTTGGTTTCCACTGAATGTGGTTTTGTGCTAGCAAATATTTCATTCCCAAACCAGGCAACATCATCAGTGCCTTGAAAAAAGGGCGTGGGATTTTCTGAATTTTATATGTGGCAGCTTGTCCCATTTCTCTCTATCAGGGTGGTTGCAATTTGTGGGCCTGTTTGTGATTACCTTACTTTTACCTTGTTTAGCTGTATTGTTTCATCTTAAATTGGTCTATTGTGTTGGTTCTTGAGTTTCTACAGGTTGATTGCTGATTATGTGATGACAATGTGCTCCAAGCTGTTGGCTTCCCTGTTGGTTTTTGCTATTATATAGTTTTTAGAACAGGTTTATATCCATCTATCTATGTAACTATTAATGGCTGATCTATGGCCCATCTTGGCTTGGTCTAAAATAGTTATAGTTTCCCAGTTGAATTTGGGGTTACAAGTGCTTATGTATTGTGAAATTAAGAGATTTTTCACCATGTCTTCTGAGAGCCAACTGATGTTCATGGTTTTAAGCTGTTTCCTATTAATAGTAAAGGATTTTTTTCCCCCTTTCCATCAACTCACCTTAGGTAATTATGTCAATAAAGATAAATCTTTTTTCCTAGCAGGAAGAAATTGCAATAACATGCCTGTGAGCTCACAGTTATTTACAAGACTATATATTACGTCGCTAAGACCACTCTTGTAATTTAGTTACTATGATGAAGAATGTAACACTTCCTCTTCAATAGAAGGACAATGGTGCTGCTCGTTTGTCAGACCCTTGTAATTATTGGGATAACATGCATAAAGCATTTTTATATATAAAATCCCCAGGAATAAATCCTGAGATATTTACTTTTCAATAAATGTTGCTAAGGAGTGTGATATATACAATAGTGGCCAACATTGTGGAAACCTTTTGGGAAAACTGTATTTTCTAAAACTAGCTAATAACACCACTTTTTTTTTTTTTTTTGAGTAGAACCATAAAATTATATATCAATGGAAAGATAATTGAATCAAGAATGCAATGCAATAACTTTTATGCAGGATTTGCTATTAGAATAGCAGTGACAGTATAAAGAAGAAAAGTGGAACATGTAGAAAAAACGAGATATATAAAAATGATCACCATAGAAAAAACAAGACTTATAAAAATGATCACCATGTCAGTTAATCCTTAGCTGAGTAACCTTTAGCATGAATTATGGCCTTACAATGTCTTCCCATGGAGTGAACCAAGTCTTTTAGTTCTGCAGCTCTTATCATGTGAAACCAAGATTGAATGATTGCTTCTATTAATTGGGTTTTATTCCTGAGTCGCTTCTGACTAACAAGTTTCTTTAGTCAGCTCCATAGATTTTCAATTGGGTTAAGGTCTGGGCTATTCCCAGGTCATTCCAGCAGTGGAATAGGATTATCTTGGAACTCCCCAAAAAATTGGTGTTATTAGCCATCAAATCTCAAAAATACACTTTTCCCAAAAGGTTTCCACAATTTTGGCCACTACTGTATATATGTATCTCACTCACTCATGCTCTTTAGCAACATTTATGGAAAAGTAAACATCTCAGGATTTATTCTTTATCCTTTTTCCCTGGAGAGCCGTGATAAAGATCTTGAACTAGGACCCGAAATATCTTATTTTATTGGACTACTGTAAGTACAATGTGAAAGGTCATTTACTTTAGCAGCATATCAAATTAACCTATGTACCCACCAACCAACAAAAACTCTGGAAAGGACAAAACTAAAACTGAATGTAAGCATAGTTGTGAGCTATAAAACTTTTCTGTTGGATTTTTTTTACTTATTGGAGCTATTGAGCTAAATTAATCGCTAAAAGGCTACAGAATTTATCCAATAAATTACAGGATTTACCCAAGCTAGAGTTTAGGCTGAAATTTAAGAATGTTCTATGGCAGTGTTGGTTAACCTTTTTGGTGCTGAGTGCACAAGCGCAAGCATGAACCCCCAAAATGCAATGTGAGGGCCTCCCCGTGCATGTGCCCCTACCTCTGTGCATGCACCTTGCCCCCCCATGCCCGTTTTGGGTTCCAGGTTGGTGCAGGAGGCTTCCCAGATCCAAAATGGGGCACGCCACCCCATGCCCCATTTTGGGCCTGGAAAGCTTACTGCACCAACCTGGAAGCCAAAACGGGGTGTGGGGGGCTGTGCGAGACCACCTGTGCCCCATTTTGGACCTGGAAAGCCTCCTGCACCAAACTTCAGCCCCCCCCCATGCATGTGCCCTGCCCTCCATGCATGCTCGTGCAGGTCCCCCCATGCGCTCCACCCCCGCGTATGTGCGGCAGAGACCCGAAGACCAGCTGGCCAGTGGGAAGCATGCACACATGCGTGGTGGAGCTGGGCTGGGGCGACGGTTGACGTGCCTGCAGAAAGAGGTCTGTGTGCCACCTGTGG
Source organism: Arizona elegans (assembly GCA_022577455.1). Lineage (NCBI taxonomy): Eukaryota > Metazoa > Chordata > Lepidosauria > Squamata > Colubridae > Arizona > Arizona elegans. Next base: position 92,197,490 of record JAKOOJ010000005.1, on the reverse strand, counting down.
CATGCATGCCATAGGTTCACCATCATGGTTCTATGGAATGTCCTACCTTTCACTCTTTAAAGGCCTGGTTCAGCATGGTTTGGTATGTCCTATGCCCCGGACTCTCATGCAAAGTACTCTCTCAAAGTATTCAACTACTCTCAAAGACAGTTGCAATCTAACAAGGCTCTGGCAATATTTTGGTATCTGGATCAGAAATCGTATTTTGAAAAAGAATGATTGAATTTTATGTTGAAACAATCCAGGGCAGAATTAATAATCCAAGTCTAGAAGTCACTTGAATCACATAACTCTATCTATCTATCTATCTATCTATCTATCTATCTATCTATCTATCTATCTATCTATCTATCTATCTATCTGCCTGTCTATCTGTCTGTCTGTATGTCTATCTGTCTGTCTGTATGTCTATCCATCTATCCATCCATCCATCTATCTATCTATCTATCTATCTATCTATCTATCATCCATCTATCCATCCATCTATCTATCTATCTATCTATCTATCTCTCATCCATCTATCTATCCATCCATCATCTATCCATCCATCCATCATCTATCTATCTATCTATCTATCTATCTATCTATCTACCTACCTACCTACCCATATACATATAGAAAGATACATGCTCAACATCACAAGACCAGACAGAAAGACCTGCACAAGGATTAGAGAACAACCAAAAGTATATGTTGCCACCAAAAGAGTAAAAGAACTCCAATGGAAATGGGCTGGTCACATAGAAAGAAGAACAGATGACAGGTGGAACCAAGGCAGCCATAGAATGGATCCCACTTGATCAAAAGCATCCATGAAAGAGACCTAAAACAAGATGAAGCAACAATATCAGCAAGTATTGTGGGCCCAACTGGCAAAAGAAAGCTCAGGGTTATCTAACAAAATGAAATTCAGTGTAGAGAAAAGTAAAGTCTTACACTTAAGCAGGAAAAAAAAAGAAAAGTACACATACAGACTGGGTGAAATCAGGCTTAATAGCAGTAACTGTGAGAGGGATCTTGGAGATTTAGTGGACAACCAGCTAAATATGAGCCAGCAGAGTGCAGTGGCAACCAAAAAAGCCAATGCAATCCTAAATTGGGATACAATCAAGATCAAGAGAGGTACTAATATCATTCTATAAAGCATTAGTAAGACTACACCTAGAGTACTGCATCCAGTTTTGGTCACCACTTTATAGAAAAGTTGTTGACACTCTAGAAAGGATGAGGAGCAACCAGGATGATTAGAGGACTGGAGACTAAAACATATGAAGAACGGTTACAGGAACTGAGCATGGCTAGTCTAGTGAAGAGAAGGACCAGGGGAGACATGACAGCAGTCTTCCAATATTTGAGGGGCTGCCACAGAGAGGAGGGGGTCAAGCTATTTTCCAAGGCACCTGAAGGCCAGAGAAGGAATAATGGATGGAAATGAACAAGGAGAGATTCAACCTAGAAATAAGGAGACATTTTCTGACAGTGAGAACAATCAACCCATGGAACAGAAGTTGCCTTCAGAAGTTGTGGGGGCTTCATCACTGGAGGCTTTCAAGGAGAGACTGGACTGCCATCTGTCAGAAATGGTGTAGGGCGGTGTATGTGTGTGTACTTGATGACCTACAAGACCCCTTCCAACTCTGTTAATCAGACTTTAATCTGATTTTATTGGTTGGAAAGATGCAGAAGAAGCCTTCATCCTGCAGTGGATCGACAATGGCTAAAATAATGATGATATACACATATACATATACCTATATACATATACAGACACACACATGCAAAGACAGATATAATGCAAAGTCTCCCCATTAACAACCCTATAGGAAGAGAACCACTGTAGCAAGGATGAAATCCAGCAGGTTCTGACAGGTTCTGGAGAACCGGTAGCGGAAATTTTGTTAGTTCGGAGAACTGGCAAATATCATCTCTGTCTGGTCCCAGAGTGGGGTGGGAATGGAGATTTTGCAATATCCTTCCCCCAGGAGTGGGGAGGGAATGGGGATTTTGCAGTATCCTTCCCCTGGAGTGGGGTGGGAGTGGAGATTTTGCAGTATCCTTCCTCCAGGAGTGGGGAGGGAATGGGGATTTTGCAGTAGCCTTCCTCTGGAGTGGGGTGGGAATGGAGATTTTGCAGTATCCTTCCCCTGCCACGCCCACCAAGCCACACCACACCCACCAAACCACACCCACAGAACCGGTAGTAAAAAAAAATAATTTCACCACTGTGATGGTAGCCTATGGTAGCCGAAAATCAAAAGGAGTCCAGTACCACCTTTACAGAATAACATATTTTTTAAAAAGGCTTTCACTTGATAATCTTCATTACCCGATAAAGCGAGCTACAGTTCACAAAAGCTTATGCCTTTCAATAAAAGGCAAATTTACCCTGAAAACCTGCCGCCAGATTCTCCTGATAGAAACAGTTTCCATGAATACATGTTCTATTTTTATTTCCACCTGCATTGACTCCTTAATTACCACTGCTTTTCCTCTCCCTTTCACCATTCCAAATTCAGTTTAACAAAGCATCCTTGTTTAAGCTGGCAGCAAATCCTGAGACATATCAGATAATTGCAGCTACAGTATTGTAAACTGCTATGAATTGGGTGCAATATGAATGGCAAAATTAGGTCCCTGCCATACCTTATTCTATCTACGGCTGCAGGTAAAACAAGATTTCATTCCTCCTCCAGGTTCTCTGTTTACTGGAGCAGGGGAAGAGAAGGTAACAGTTTCCCTCCCCTGTTTTCAAAGCAAGGTGGAAAAATGGCAAACTATTCCTGCTTTTTCTATTTCCAACTTACGGGAGAAATCTGTTTCCTTTATTCAGACGGAGAGGGGAAATAGAACATAAAACATAAAATAATAGAGACTCTGCAGGTCTTCTAGCAGGACGTTCTATACCAGTGGTGAAATCCACTTACCTTCACTAATGGTTCGGGAACGGGAGTGCAGGAGCCTTCTGAGCATCCGCAGAGGGTCAAAAACGGGACGTAATGACATTCTGGCAGGTGGGTGGAGCCTCCCGCTGCTGGCACTACCGGCTCGCGCGAGCCAGATAGATCCAGCCAGATTTCACCGCTGTTCTATACCACTCCAGACAAATTATCAGGTCATCTCCTACACAAATGGCTGTACAGTCTTTTCTTAAAAACCTCCACCCACAACTTCCAGAGGTCACCTGCTTGTTCCACTCATTAACTGTTCTAACTGTTAATACATTTCTTTTTAGTTCTAGGTTGCTTCTTTCCTTGATTAATTTCCATCCGTTGCTTCTTGTCCTGCCTTCAGGTGCTTTGGGGAATACTTGACTCCCTCTTCTTTGTGGCAACCCCTGAGATATTGGAACACTGTTATCATGTCTCCCCTAGTCCTTCTCTTCTTAGAGTAGACATACCCAGTTCCCACAATTGTTCATTATACGGTTTAGTCTCCAGTCCCCTAATCATCTTTGTTGCTCTTCTCTGCATTCTTTCTGGGGTCTTAGCATCTTTTTTATATCATGGTGACCAAAACTGGATGCAGTCTTCCAAGTGTGGCCTTATGAAAGCATTATAACGCCATTGATAGAATCAATGTGAACTTGATTCTATCCCTCTGTTGATGCCTCCTAGTACTGCATTGGCTTTTTTTTTTTTTTTGGCTCTAATCAAATTTGATACATGTATGTGGTGAAATGTAATCTAGAGCCACAGGAGACAGAGTCTTTTCCCAAAGGGCAGAGACTGTGGAACTTGGAATGCATGGTAAACAGGAAGAGGCCAAAGCCATCACCGCCATCATCAACAATTCACAGTGTATATCTAATAGCTATACCAGGGGTGAAATGCTCCCGGTTCAGACCGGATTGCCCGATCCAGTAGCGATGGCGGCAGGTGGTTCGGAGAACTGGTAGCAAAAATCCCTGTGTCCCCACCCCCCATGCCCAGCTGAGCCACACAATCATCAGAGGTTTTTTTAAGAAAACTTTTAAAAGCATTTTTTCTACAATCTCTTCCGATGAAAAAATGCTTTTAAAAGTAAAAAAAAAAAGCCTCTGATGATCACGCGGCTCAGCTGGGATCATCAGAGGCTTTTCAAAGCATTTTTTTCTGCAACCTCTTAGCTGAAGAGTTGGTAAAAAAAAAATGCTTTGAAAAGTCTCTGATGATCCCAGCTGAGTTGCCTGATCGGCAGAGGCTTTTCAAAGCATTAGAAAAAATGCTTTGAAAAGTTTAAAAAAAAAAGTTGGCCACGCCCCCCCCCCCCCCCCCCCCCAGTCACATTACACCCCCACTACCAAGCCACATCCACAGAACCGGTAGTAACAAATTTTACATTTCACCCCTGAGCTATACGGATAGTTGCTTTAGACTGGCAAGAGTTTTGCTAATAGGCAACAACAAAGGGTACTACAGTCTAGCAATGCAAGAAGGCATGAAAGGTCAATCAGAAAAGAGCTGGAAGGAACCTTGGAGGTCTTCTAGTCCAACCTTCTGCTCCAGCAAGAGAACCTATACCAGAGAGGTAGCTGTCCAGTCTCTTCTTCAAAACCTCCAGCGATGGAGCACCCACAACATTTGTAGAAAAGCCATTCCACTGGTTCATTGTTCTCACTGTTAGGAAATTCCTCCTTAGTTCTAGGTTGCTTCTCTCCTTGATTAGATTCCACCCATTATTCCTTGTCTTGCCTTCTGGTGCTTTGAAAAAGACGTTGACCCCACCCACCCTCCTTTGTGCCCAGCCTCAAATCTCTAATTGGTTGGTTGGTAGGTTGGTTGGTTGGTTGGTAGACAGACAGACAGACAGACAGACAGAGTTGGAAGGGACCTTGTAGGTCTTCTAGTCCAATCCCACCTCCAAGCAGGAGACCCTACACTAGGGATGTCAAACTCAAAGCCTGCTGGCTGGCCTTAAGCACCCATAGGGTGCTTAAATCTGGCCCATGGGGCCGGCCTCAAAAGTTTAGAGGACCGGCCCATGGGGCCTCTACCGGCCAAAATGGGCCGTGTGCAGCCCACCTCCATGCCCCGTTTTGGCCAGTAAAGTGCTGTAGGAGGCATTCGTCCCATCTCCCCACTCCCGCTCCCCACCCCACCCACACACACCCCGCCATCCTACGGAGGAGAACTACAAAGCTGGCCCTCAAAGAAATCCAGTTTGACACCCCTGCCCTACACCATTTCTGACAGATGGCAGTCCAGTCTCTTCTTGAAAGCTTCCAGTGATGAAGCTCCCACAACTTCTGAAGGCAACTTCTGTTCCACGGGTTGATTGCTCTCACTGTCAGAATTGTGGGGGGTGGGAGGAGAAATGCTGTCAGGCTTTCAATATTCTGTTGTTAAAAGTCTACCTCAACAGAGCTCAGGGAGTTCTTGCAGTGGTTTTTTCTTAACCTGGTCTGCCTCAAAGGGCTGCTGGTTACTGCTTATCTGTGCTCCGTTTTAGTCCTTCACAGGGTCACATCCTCCCTGAAGAAGTAAGGTTCACAATCTGAGCTCCTGCTATTGTAGCAAATGAAAGCCATGGCTAAAGGCAACTTGGCCCCTCTTCAACAGGTTCGCCATCTGCAGCCCTGAAAAACCCTGATCACAATGACTCATCTGTGTTTGATCCAGCAACCCATCCACCAACTGATGGTCGCAGATGCAACCATGTCACAACTGCACCATCCATGGTCACTGATGGTATTGAATTTGCTTCAAAGTCCAGTTTTTAATGCTGCTGGTTGAACTTTTAAAGTTCTTCCTGGCTTGGCTCCCAGATACCTACACGGGTTGCCTAGGGGTCGGCAACCCGTGGCTCTGGAGCCGCATGTGGCTCTTTCACCCCTCTGCTGCGATTCCCTGTCACCAGTCAGTGCCACAATTTTGAGAGGAGCTTCCGGTGGGGGGGGAAGCATGGTGCGCCAGGAGGAGACTCTATGGCAAGGAGCGGGTTTTCTGGTTGACTCCACAATTGATAGGGCTTTTGGTTAGGGCAGGGAGAGGAAAAAAGATGCTGCACTAGGAGGAGACTCTATGATGGGAGAACCGGACTTATGGTCGGCTCCATAATTGAACGGGGGGCTTCTGGTTAGGACCTTTGTGGCTCTTTGAGTGTTTAAGGTTGCCGATCCCTGATCTAGCCCATCCTGCATTCTTGCAAGGAAAGTCCACTCAATGAAATTCATGGCATTTGGAATGTGCCTCCTTAGATAGGAAATATTCCAAGCTTCTGAGCCTTTCAGAAACTTTGTAAAACTTGGCTAGCTGCAAAGTAACGGGGTGTGGAAGTGTTTTTCTTTTCTTTCTCCAGTGGGACTATCAGGGTAACCTGGTCTACCCAATTATGGGATGAAGCATACTGCTTCCATTTTTGCCTTTCAGTCCCAATCCAGGGGCCTTTGCAGGCAGTTGCTTTCACGACACACTATTTTTGTGTTAAATTTATTTTTTACCAACAAAGAACGGGGTGTGGATTGCCTAAAAACAAATTTAGTATCAATGGCTCCTGGTGTTACTACTGTTGTGACTTAGGCCCAAGTAGTTATTACCAGACACAATCAGTCCTAAATAAATATATTTTATTAGAACAGCTGAGAATTACTTCATTTTCAGCATAGTCCAAATTTAGTCCAAAACAAATTCTTCATAAACAGTCCTTCGGCCTTATCACCAACCTTTGTCTTCTTTGGCACCCTGCCAATGGCTTTTCTTGGCAAAAGTTCAGAAGCAGGAGACGCCAACAAGAAACAAATGTAGCACCGTTGCTTTCTTACAAAGAGCCCAAGAGCTGTTTTTTTCTTCTGGGGTTGTTGAGTCTTTTGGCCTGCTTAAGATGGTTTGAAGGGCTTTAGTTGGCTTTAACAGCTCCTTTGGCTGTCTAATCTTTCTGTTTAAGGGAATTGCATCTGACTTTCTACATTACAGGGGTATTATGAATTCTTTAATTTCAACCATAATAATACAAATGGCCATCAATAGATTTAAACTCAAAGTAATTCGCTCTAATCTTAATTGGTGGAAATATGACTTCTGCAATAGAGTAGTAAATGTCTGGAACACTCTACCTGATCCTGTTGTTAGTCTCTCTAACCCCCATACCTTTTACCTTAAACTGTCTACCGTGGACCTTTTCACGTTTCTTAAGAGGTCCCTAAGGGGGCGTGCATAAGCACACCGGCGTGCCTACCGTCCCTGTCCTACTGTCCCCATTTATATGTAATCATTCTATGTGTTTATGGCTATGTTTTGCCAATTTATATCCTTCTTTTTTGTGCCAAAAAATTTTCATGTGTCCATGTCTGTGTTTACTTTGTTATTTGTTTTCTTATTTGTTGACAAATAAATAATAATAATAATAATAATAATTATTATTATTATTATTATTATTATTATTATCTAGTATGTTTCACCTGTACCAATCTAGTCAAGTCAATAAGAAAGGGATCCTAAGTACTGATGAATGAAATGTGTAGTGAAGTACCTTTCAAATTTCATTATCAAAATGGATGGATGGGAGGGAGGGAGGGAGGGAGGGAGGGAGGAAGGAAGGAAGGAAGGGACTGACCTGCAAGAATACATTCACAATAAAAACACAAAGCTAAAATCGATAGAAATATAACCCTCCTTTGTAAATATAACCCTCCTTTGTAAATAAACTAGGTGTCAAGTTTCCGAAAGATGCCCTAATTAATTCATGAGCCATGATCCAAACTTCAAAGGAAATATAGTAATTTATTAGGAGCAACATTCCGGAAATACTCGGATGCAGTTAGGACTGATCCTACATAGATTTACGTTCCCCCATGACCCTGTCTCTCCCCTCCTCTCTGGCCATGTCATAAATCACATTCTCTAATTAACCACTTTGGCTGGCTGTGAAACCTAACACCCTCCTTCTGATTGCGGTCAGAAAGAATGTATGGAATTCACTTCAGTTCTCCCTCCCTCCTGCTCATGGCAACTTGAAAGCTTTGCAAGTTGACATTATATTTATATTTATATTTATATTTATATTTATATTTATATTTATATTTATATTTATATTTTATTGAATTTGTATACCGCCCTACTCCCGAAGGACTCAGGGCGGTGAACAGCCATGGAATAAAACATATAAATACAAAATTTAAAATAGATTAAAACGAATTAAATAAATAATAAACCTCAAGGGGAGCCCCATGTAGGCAGAAAAGGGAATTTAAATATCTAATTAAGAAAATGAATGTCCTTTTTTTTTTGAATTATCAGAAACAAATTTATTATTCAAAGAACAAACAAACATTTGTGAACATTTCTTTCTTCTTTAGTTCCTTCTTTTATATCTCTTACAACCAGTTCTTCATATAATCAGTATTTTAACTCCTTAATGAATTATATAACCTGAGGATGGTTGAGTTGGCCTACAGGCCAAATCCCAGTTTCCATTCAATTTATACAGATGCCCCAACTGAGAGTCCCTGAACATGTTCATAGTGCACAATCCAGTTAGGACACACAGTAGGTACTTCTAGTGAATGGTAAATCAGTTGACAAAGTACATTTGCCATGTTTAGTATAAAGACAGTATGTATAATTGTCTGGCATGAAATTTTACTTTTGCCCTATTTGCAGAAATGGCTAGTGCCATTTAGCATTTGGCCACATTAATGCCTATTTGTCAAGTCCTCCTTCTATCCCCAAATACGTTTGCCTCCCAATGTCCATTGGACAGATAATAGAGGGGTGTGTGTGTGGTCGAGATGGATGTTGAAAGGGTCACTGACCCAACCTGTCTGTGCATCCGTCAAATGGATGTCTATTCTTGAAAGCAGAAGAGTTGCACCAAGAAATACAAAATCTGTGTGAATATGTATGTCACAACGATCGTGTGCTTTTTTTTTTATGAACTGCATTTTCTGGAAGCATCCAAAAATCAAAAGGATGAAGAGGAAAAGGTAAAAACTCTGCCCACAAGGTCACTCAAGGCATCTACCTTATTATTCTACCAGAACAGTGTACTGCAGAAGAACCAGAAATCTGGAGAGAGAGAGGGAAAAAAAAATCCTAGGTCGAATTTAAAATTATTTTTGGACTCTCGCTTCAATTTATAGCACTTCCACAGCAATCTTTCTGTCACTTTCATCAGTTACCTTAAAAAACAAGACTTCTCGCACAACAGCTGAAATGAAAACGGAGTTAGCTGGTCTGTGAGCTTAATACAACATTGAATCTGATGTGCTGACTACAGACTTATTCATTAGGCTGAATTATTCTGCTTTCTGAAGCGCTTGCCTCCCTCCAAAAATAACTTTAGATGGCCAATTAGGTACAGAAGGAAACATCTTTCTGCCAGAAGGCAAATCATAAAGGCGAACTGAGATTTTTATTTTTTAGCTTGATGATCCATCATTCTCTCTCCTGAACCTGGAAAGAAATGCCAGGAAACACTTCATAGCAATGTTGAGTTTATTTATTTGGCTACTTTGCTTTGGGTCCTCTTTTTTCCTGCTTCCTAAAGAGCAATCAGACATGTTAAAAGGTACCCAGGGAAGTCCACAGTTGGAGTTGTGGACTGGAGTTTTTGCTAAAAGTGAAGTAAACAGACATGAAAAGCATCATTTGCTAATTTGTGTCTGCTAGATGATTGATATAATAGCTAAAGCTATTACTAGGAGCTGATCCTTGACTTACGATCACAACTGAGCCCCCCAAAATGTGGTTGTTAAGTGAGACATTCATTGAGTTTTTATGACCCTTCTTGCCACAATTGTTAAGTGAATCACTCCATTTGATAAATTGGTAACCTGGTTGTTAAATGAATCTGGCTTACCACATATTAATGTCATCGCATACTATCACTTATTGTAGGGCTTAAACTATCACGAAGGCTGATATAAAATATATTTTATAGCAATGTAATAGCTTAAATTTATTTATAGACTACTCCAAACCACAATGATGATGGATGATGGTGATGATGGTGATGATGGTGATGATGGTGATGATGGTGATGATTTTGGTACAGTACTGCAGCCATTAAATAAGTTCAAAGATATCAACTTGAAACTGAGTCTTAGAATAACAGAATTGGAAGGGGCCTTGTAGGTCTGGCCTAACTCTCCCTTTTAAAATGGGTTTTAAATGTTTTATATAAATTAGATGTCTTAATTTTTTTAAGCCCAAATTATTTAATTTATTTTTAATAGTTTTTAACTTTTGCATGTCCTTTGTATTTTTATCTTGGCTGTTCACCGCCCTGAGTCCCCTGGGAGTAGGGCAGTATACAAATAAAATAAAATAAATAAATAAAATCTAGTCTAACCTCCTGCCCAAGCAGGAGATCCTACACCATTCTGTAAGATGCCAGTCCAGTCTCTTCTTGAAAGCTTCCAGTGATGAAGCTCCCACAACGTCTGAGTCATTTTGAGTTAATTTCATTGTTTGAAAGTTTTCTGCCGCATTAAGAAATGAATTATGAGCTCTGGAAAACTTGAAAACGGCTTCTAGCCACTATTACACTGAGGTCTCTGGTCTAGGACATTACATAAAGAATTTACAAAACAGGACTGCACAAATATTGATTGACTTGAAGATCTGGTTGTAAGTTGAATGTTACCTTAGAAGAAAAATATTCCCTGGGGATTCAAAATTGCAGCATGGAGATCTGGCATTATGTGACTGCCTGAAGAATCCATGACTTTCTAGTTTATGAAATGCTCATTATTGTTAAGTGCAAACTCTTTGTGATGGGAACAAAAGTAGTTGACATAATGTTCAGAGAAGAAATATTTCTGCTCGCTGGTAAATCAAAAGAAAAACACGCTCCCTGGACTGAACTAAAGCTTCATTAGCAGTCATTTGTTCTAGAATCCGTTAAAAGCAAGGACAGAAAACTAATTACAAATCTGATTACTAAGGAAATGTAGTTATTTTCTGTTTGTCTTCCTTTATGTTTTATTTATGTTTGATTGTTTGGGTTAAGTTTAGCTCGCTCACAATGCACCGTGTATTTTTTGAGACAAATTATCACTTTTTTAAAAAAGCAGTCAATAGAAAAAACATATAGTCCCTACATGAGTTAAAGCCAGCCTGTTTAAAAAATAAGTAAATATAGAAGAATGTCAGATGGTATGTTGATATGGATTGTCCTAAAACGATAAAAGGATAGTTTTAAAAGTAAAAACTTTTTTTTTTTATTTTAGAGTTTACATGCCTCTTCTGTAAGAAAGTATTTCTAATCATTGAGTTTGATTTCAATTTCTGGCTTGACCAGCAAGAGTTAAGTAAGTGGCATTAAATTTTGAGGGAAAGATTTAATGTGTTTGTTTTAAAGCCAGCTCTCACAAAGCTTAACAATAAAGGGAGTGGCACGTCTGGAATTTTTCGTAGTGGTTCTCTTAGGATATGCATCTTCAGAATTTAAGAGAAGATTATCAAGGGGATGAACAGCGAAGAGAAATAGGTATGGCCAGTCTAGAGAAAAGAAGGACTAAGGGTGACATGATAGCTGTGTCCCGGTATTGGAGGGGCTGCCACAAAGAGGAGGGAGTCAACTTATTCTCCAAAGCATCAGAAGGCAGGACAAGAAACAATGGATGGAAACTAATCAAGGAGAGAAGCAACCTGGAATTAAGGAGAAATTAAGGAGAAACTTCCTAATATTGGGGACAATTAGCCAGTGGAACAGGTTGCCTTCAGAAATTATGGGTGCTTCATTACTGGAGGCTTTTAAGAAAAGACTGGACGGCCACTTGTCTGGAATGGTAGGATCTCCTGCTTCAGCAGGGGATTGGACTAGAAGATCTCCAAGGTCCCTTCCAACCCTGTCCTATTGATTGAATCTTCACAATCCCAGTAACTGTTTCATCCCCATAAAACACAGAGTTACAGGTCTTAAAGCATCAGCTTCTGTGTCAATTACTAGCTTGGTTTTCTTTTTAAGGTTGCTCATATACAGGTAGTCCTCAAGTTACAACAGCTCATTTAGGGACCATTCAAACAGCACTGAAAAAAGTGACTTATGACCATTTTTCACAGTTACGACATTTGCAGTATCCCTATGATCAACTGATTAACATTCAGATGCTTGGCAACTGATTCATACTTACGACCGTTGCAGTGTCCCAAGGTTAGGACCTCTGCAGTGATCATGTGATCAAAATTCAGAACACTTGGCAACTGACTCATGTTTAATGACCATTTAATGACCATCTGCGTGCCATCTTTGGCACCCGTGCCATAGGTTCGCCACCATGGGTACAGAGGCTCCTAGAATCTCTCAGTCACAGTTTTGCAGGAAATTTACCAAAATGGACATCTAAGGTTCATCTCATATTCACATAAATTGTCCACCGAACCCTCGAGGTAGAGAACATATCTGAGGCTTCATAGATATACAAGTGAAACAGAAGGGGAATTTTGCATCTTACCAAGAGAGTCCATTGTTAGAACTCATCTGTACAGTAGTGGCCAAAATTGTAGAAACCTTCTGGGAAAAAGTGTATTTTCTAAAAACTAGCTAATAACACCATTTTTGGGGGGAGTAGTACCATAAAATTATATATCAATGGAAAGATAATTGAATAAGGAATGCAATGCAATAACTTTAAGGAAGGATTTGCTATTAGAATAGCAGTTACAGTATGAAGAAGAAAAGGGAAACACGTAGAAAAAACAAAAATGATCACCATAGAAAAAACGAGATATTCAAAAATGATCCCCGTGTCAGTTAATACTTAGTTGGGTAACATGAATTACGGCCTTACAACGTCTTTCCATGGAGTCAACCAAATCTTTTAGTTCTGCAGCTGTCATCATGTGAAACCAAGATGGAATGATGGCTTCTATTAACTGGGTTTTATTGCTGGGTTGCTTCTGACTAACCAGTTTCTTTAGTTGGCTCCATAGATTTTCAATTGGGTTAAGGTCTGGGCTATTCCCAGGCCATTCCAGTAGTGAAATAGGATTATCTTGAAACTCCAAAAGAAAAAGTGGTGTTATTAGCCATCAAACCTCAAAAATACACTTTTTCCAAAAGGTTTCCACAATTATGGCCACTACTGTAATTAGAAATCTGTATTCACATGAATGTTCCTATGGTCATTCATATTTGGGTTGTTCTCCTAATGGTGATCCAGGAAAATGAAAATGATGGCAAAGTCTGGCCAAAAGATCAAACAAATGGAACAAAACAATCATCTATTTACTCCGAACTCTTTCTTGCTTTCTATTTCTGGACAGATGGCCTCAGCCTGCGAAGCCCGCAAGCAAAATGATGAAAACACAGACCATAATGGCATCCGAGATAAACTCTAATCTTCAGAAGGAAAGTCACATTTTGCAATTTGGAATGTATAGCTTAATACTTCAACTGGGATGAAAAATGACACAGGAATAACATCTTTTTTTAGTAGAATCTATTCTTTGGCAGTTTGGCCTCTAGAGGGAAGCGTTTACTATATAGCTGCTGCATTGGGGGTGGGGGGGAATGCTAAGCCATTTTTTAAAAAAGTTTGAATCACAACATATATAATAATAATAACAGTAACAGAGTTGGAAGGGACCTTGGAAGTCATCTAGTCAAACCCCCTGCTCATGCAGGAAGCCTGTACTAGGGATTCAAACTGCCGAACTGCCAACCTTTCTGATCGACAAGCTCAGTGTCTTAGCCACTGAGCCACCTAGTCAGGCTATACATACTTACTGTACATCAGGGGTGTCAAACTCAATTTCATTGAAGGCTGCATCAGAGTTGTGTTTAACCTTGGGGAGCAAGGGTGGGCATGGCCAGCTTGTCTCTCATGTTGGGGGCACCACAGGTGGTCCTTTAAAGCGCTCCATTGCTTAGGACTGGGGTATATTCGAGACCGCCTTCTGCCACCGATAGCCTCCCACCGGCCAATACGCTCCCACAGAGAGAGGCTCCTCAGGGTGCCATCGGCCAAACAATGTCGACTGGCGATACCCAGGGGGAGAGCCTTCTCTGTGGGGGCACCAGCCCTCTGGAATGAGCTGCCCCTAGAGGTTCATATGATCCCCGACTGGCGTACCTTTCGCGGCGTCCTGAAGACTCTTCTGTTCCAACAAGCCGGGCTGGCTTAATATGAATTTTAAATTGGGTGTTTGTTAGCTTTTAATTATGTGGGCCAATTTTTTTATATATTCGTTTTTAAATTGTTTTTAAATTTTATATGTGTTTTAATATGGCTGTACACCGCCCTGAGCCCTTTGGGAGAAGGGTGGTAGAGAAGTTCAATAAAATCTAAATCTAAATCTAAATCCAAGAGCCCTGCCAGTGAAAACGGGCTCCCAAGCTCCATTTTCGGCTGTGACAGCTTCCTGCAACCTTCTGCCAGGAAAAATGGAGCTTGGGAGGGCTACCCATGACTCTCATGAGCTCCGTTTTCAGCTGTGATGCCATCATGCAACCCTCTGCCAGTGAAAATGAAGCTCAGGAGCTCTGTTTTTACTGGCAGAGGTACCGCAGGTCGATCCTTTGCTGTTTCCAGGACAGCCCTGAGGGCCAGATCCAAGCACCTTGTGGGTCAAATCCACACACACCCCGGCCTTCAGTTTGACACCCCTGCTGTACATTATCACATTCAATGATCCAGATTTTTTTTAAAAAACAAAACATATAGAAACCTAATCAGGGATATAATATTTGATAGGGCATTTTAACTATAGCAATACAGTTAATGCATGGAGAACCGGTAGCGGAAATTTTGAGTAGTTTGGAGAACTGGCAAATACCATCTCTGGCTGGCCCCAGAATGGGGAGAGAATGGGGATTTTGCAATCTCCTTCCTCTGGAGTGGGAAGGGAATGGAGATTTTGCAGTATCCTTCCCCTGCCATGCCCACCAAGCCACGCCCACCAAGCCACGCCAACAGAACCGGTAGTAAAAAAATTTGGATTTCACCACTGAGTTAATGTTTTAGGATCAGAAAGCAGACAGTTTATATACACCTAGCTGGTGTATATAACAGCCATTCATTTACAACAGCAGTGAAAAAAGTTGACTTACAACTGGCCTTTGTAACCACTGCAACATCCCCATGGTCAAAATTCAGGCACTTGTCAACCAGTGTGTATTTACAACGGTTGTGGTGTCCTCGGGTCATGGGGATTGCCATTTGCAACCTTCCCAGCTTGCCTCCAACCAGCAAAGTCAACGGGATAAGCCAAATTGTCTTAACAATTTCACGATTCATTTAACCACCGCTTAAACAATGGAGGTGAAATGATCATAAAATCAAGTGCAGCTCATTCAACAACTGCCTTGCTTAGCAGCAGAAATTCTGGACCCAGTTGTGGTCCTAAGTCGAGAATGACCTATCATAAAGATCTGTCTGTCCTGGACAGCATCTCAGAATAGGTGAAATAAGAGAATTCCATATGCCCCTATAACAAATGGGGATATAGAAGTACATGGGCATTGTTTTAGCCCAGGAGTGTCAAACTCAAAGCCCGGGGGCCGGATGCAGTCTGTAGGGTATTTAGATCTGGCCCAGGGACCGCCCTAGCAACAGCAAAGGACCAGCCCATTGTGCCTCTGCCAGCAAAAACGGACCTCGCGAGGGCCGCGGATGGCTCCACTTTTGCTGGCAAAGGGTTGCAGGAGGCCGTTGCAGCCAGAAACGGAACTCAGGAACCTATATTTTCGTTGGCAGAGTGCTTGGGCCCTACAGGCACCCCCGACACAAGTGACATCAAGCTGGCCACACACACCCTGGCCATGCTCCCCCATCCCCCCACAATGTCAAACACAACCCTGATGCGGCCCTCAATGAAATCGAGTTTGACACCCCTGTTTTAGCCTGTTCCAAACTATAAGGAGTAATGAGTTCAGACCAAGGAGATTTTGGAATTGTTCTAGCGGTACCATATCGTGCCATGCCCCAAATAAGTCCTCTCTCTCAACCTAGAGGTAGTTACAGATGATACAGTTTCTCACCTATACTCTGTATAAGATCTGAGCCTATATTTTAAAAAGTTTAATGTCTATGGAGATTCTCAGTCATCCAGGTCATGGTTATCCCCCTTTTTTCAAGAGGCAACTGGGTTTCTGGTTTTTCTTTGATGATGTTTCTCTTCTCATCCAAGAAGCTTCTTCTGCTCTGACAGGATAGTGGGGAAGGGAAGGATTTATACTTCTTGCAGATAGCTGGTCCTTTGCATCCTTTTGGAGGATTCTTGAAGCACTTGGAGGTTTATCTGTGTCCTCAGGGTCACCTGAGTGGTGCTCGTGGTTCCTGTAGTCTGCAATTTTTCCATTGCTACCCCCACATCATTCTAAGGGTGTTCATCCCAAACGGAATGGGACTTTTAGTCTCTGACTTTTCATTCTCCTCGGGCGTTTCTCCTCGGGCGAATCTCTCCCGACTTATCTCCTCAGCTGGCACGCCTCCGGTCATTTGCCGTGGGGAATGGACCACCGGCCTCTTCGTCCCAGACCCTTCGACACGGCCCATTTGCAGAAAGAGGGTTCGTCCTGGGTGTTCCACCCTTTGTGGCAGTTAGCCCCGAACCAATTGGCTAGAGGGGGTGTAATAGAAAGAAGCTTCCATGGGAAATCCTTCCATTCCCCACTATCCAGTCAGAGCTTAAGAAGCTTCTTGGATGAGAAGCGAAACGTCTTCAAAGAAAAAAACAGAAAGTCCAGTTGCCTCTTGAAAAAAGCACCTTTGGTTTAAAAAGTTGAAGTATGGCAGGAACTAATTCTGCATTCTTGGGAGAGAAAAAAGCAGCACTTAATGAGGGCAGATGATGGCATCAGTGTTTTTTTCATGACCCTTTGGTGTCAAACATTATTCCAAGGTATTTAAAAGTGTGAACCTGCAAAGGTGAGTCTCATGCCAATTTGAGAGTGTGGAAATCAGGTGGTTGAGATTCACATTCATATATAGGTAGAAGGAGGAAGATGCAAGGAGCATCCTTGAAGGACCTCTCTCTCTATGTGGCTGTTCTGTTTAACAAGAGCTTGCATGAAAAGCATCTTACCTGTGGGAAATGTATGCAAATTTGGTAGTATTTTTTTTACAGCTACACAATACAATCAGAATAGAACTGGAAGGAACCTTGGAGGTCTTCTAGTCCAACCTCATGCTCAAGCAGGAGACCCTATACTATTCCAGAGAAATGGCTGTCCAGTCTTTTCTTAAAAACCTCCAGTGTGGGAGCACCCAAAACATCTGGAGGCAAGCTGTTCCACTGGTTGATTGTTCTCAGCGTTATGAAGTTTCTCCTTAGTTCCAGGTTGCTTCTCTCCTTGAATAGTTTCCATTCATTGTTTCTTCTCTTGCCCTCTAGTGCTTTGGAAAATAACTTCACCCCCCTCTTTGTGGCAACCTCTCAAATACTGGAAGACTGCTATCATGTCACCCCTAATCCTTCTTTTCTCTAGACTAGCCATACTTGCAAATTCTTGCAACCATTCTTCATATGTTTTAGTCTCCAGGCCTTTTAATCGTCTTAGTTGCTCTTCTTTGCACTTTTTCCAAAGTCTCATATTGTGCCGTCCATGCAAGAGCCTTGGTAGTACAGGGGTTTAAGGCACCCTGTTATTAAGCTGGTTATTAAGACCAGCTGCCTGCAATTACTGCAGGGTTTGAATCTCGCCAAGGCTCAAGGTTGACTCAGCCTTCCATCCTTTCTAAGGTAGGTGAAATGAGGACCCAGTTGTGGGGCAATAAGCTGACTTTGTATAAATATACAAAAGGATGAAGGCTATTGCTGAGCACATTGTAAGCCGCCCTGAGTCTTCGGAGAAGGGCGGCATATAAATCAAATTTAAATATATATATATATATATATATATTGCTGAGATTTGAAGCAAAACTTGGTTTTACCCCCAAATCTCATTTCATTTCATTTGGCTTGCCTGGTTCAGGGGTGAGGAGGTGTTTATCCAGACATAAAGACATGTCATTCATATTAGATCCTGCTGGTGACTGATCCTGATTTAAAACACCGTAACAAGATAAGATAGGACCCTAAAATCAAGTACGGAACCAAACTGGAAGAATTAGATCAAATTGGATGTTCATCTGATGCTGCATTCCACTTCCCGTTCTGATCATACAGATGCTTCCAAGAAACTCAATCATAACAATTATACTTTCATCCTGCCACTGAAACTCTCAAAAGACTCTACAAAGTGTCTTCTCTTTTTTTCATCCATGCGTTTGAGCTTACGGAAGACAGCAGAAAAATGAAGGTAGTATATTTTCTTGCTATTCTTGGCTCCAGAACAATGCTGGAGAAAAGAATATGAAATTAATCTGAAATGAGGAAAGCAATGACAAATTTGGACAAGAACATGAACATAAGGATATGTGCATTATAAAAAGAGTTCGGAACAGTGAAAACAATGGTCTATCCAATTATGTAAGGACGTTGAGAGAAAAAAATGAGGAAAGAAATGATTAGAAATGGTTAACTAGAGAACATCAACTGCCGGCAGAACCCATAAATCAACCCAAGTTCTAATGAAGGCTGATGACTCCCTTGAGGTGGTAGTCAGATGGAATTCACATACTTCAGATGTGACACTTAAGTAATTCCTCTTGATAGAGTACTTCCCTCCAAGGATCTTTTTTAAATCGTTTTTGAAACCTATTCCTACCACTAATCAGACCCATACAGTAGTGGCCAAAATTGTGGAAAACTTTTGGGAAAAGTGTATTTTCTAAAACTAGCTAATTTTTGTTGTCGTTAGTTGCGAAGTTATGTCCGACCCATCACGACCCCATGGACAACGTTCCTCCAGACCTTCCTGTCCTCTACCATCCTCTGGAGTCCATTTAAGCTCACGCCTACTGCTTCAGTGACTCCATCCAGCCATCTCGTTCTCTGTCGTCCCCTTGGAGTAGTAGCATAAAATTATATTATCAATGGAAAGATAATTTAATCAAGAATGTAATGCAATATCTTTTAGGAAGGATTTGCTATTAGAATAGGAGTTACAGTACAAAGAAGAAAAGAGAAACACATAGAAAAAATGAGATATACAAAAATTATCACCATAGAAAAAACAAGATATACAGAAATTATCATCATGTCAGTTAATGCTTAGTTGAGTAACCTTTAGCATGAATGACGGCCTTACAACGTCTTCCCATGGAGTGAACCAAGTCTTTTAATTCTGCCACTGTTATAATATGAAACCAAGATTGAATGATTGCTTCTATTAACTGGGTTTTATTGCTGGGTCGCTTCTGAGTAATAAGTTTCTTTAGTCGGCTCTATAGATTTTCAATTGGGTTAAGGTCTGGGCTATTCCCAGGCTACTCCAGCAGTGGAATAGGATTATCTTGAAACTCCACAAAAAAAGTGGTCAAACTTCAAAAATACACTTTTCCCAAAAGGTTTCCACAATTTTGGCCCCTACTGTATCTTGTATACATCAATGAGACTATGCCGTTACTTCATCGTTAAGTATTGGGTCTCTATAAAATGGGGAGACCAGTAAACCACATGTTAGAGCTTCAGGAAGGACTAATAGAGCTATGTGTTTATAGTAACACCTACTTTGGAGAACAGAGGAACAATTTTGCAATTTTTTGCCATTTGTAGCCATATCTCCATAGAAAAGAAGAAAGACTTTCCAACTTCAAGCATTCAGGCCTCTCAAGTGTTTAAAGCACCACCCAAGCCAATTGTGATATTGCAGAGTATGGAGCAGACAGAGAAAGGAACACACCGTCTTCACACCGACGAGACCAAACCGATAAAAATCACGGTAACATCTTGAAGTGATGCCTGGATGATTCACAGAATGTGGATCAACAGAACGCCATATCCTCGCATCTTACAGCAGAGAGATCAGCCTTTTCACAACATCACATGGGAAGTGACAACAGTGAATCATGCCACGATGCATTTATGCATGCATGCGCTTTTCCTTACTCGAATAAAAATAGTCCCCGGGTTTTAAAATCCTGCTTCTATGTGAATGAGAGTCATTATTCTGCAGTTCCTGAGGATCCTAGTGAACTGAGGCAGATGGCAGTCTTAGTGTCTCACAGGGTTTTCGGATGGATTCCAAAAGACGAGGAACGAGGTGCCAAAAAAAGAGAGGCCCGAAATATATATCGATGTTTTGTTGTCCCAGAAAATGAAATGTGCATGTATTTATATGAGCCCAGACAGACATCCCCACAAATGCTCCAGAGTTTTGGCAATAAAAGCAGTGCAGAAGATTTTTTTTTTTAATTGTGTGCGCGCGCACACACACACACACACACACACACACACAGAGAGAGGGGGGGGGGACCGTGTGGATTAAAGGAAGCTGGAGTTACCATAGTAACCAGTAAGACCAACTCACTCAACATGGTGTACTTTGCAGCATCCTAATTCTGTGGCTGGCGAAGCCCAATCAGAAGCGTTCTTCCTGTCCCTATGGAAACCGAAGGGAATAGCCCGCACTGTAGTCACAGGAGATTAAAACAATCCGGAATGTGTCTCTTCGGCTCGGCAGTGAGCAATCTCTCACGTTGAGAG
This sequence comes from Arizona elegans, assembly GCA_022577455.1. NCBI lineage: Eukaryota > Metazoa > Chordata > Lepidosauria > Squamata > Colubridae > Arizona > Arizona elegans. Next base: position 92,177,040 of record JAKOOJ010000005.1, on the reverse strand, counting down.
ATGCTACCAAGTTATACAGAAAGAGGAAAACACCCGACACCCCCCACCCCCCACCCGTATATGAGCAGGACACCTGAGCCAGCAAAGGTTTTCAGTCTACAAATTAACTACAAGGGAAAGAAAAAGAGTTTGTTGCCAGCCGATCAGCACATAGGGTCACTGTCATCTGAGAATGAAGCTACTTTTCCCCCATGGCAAAGGGGAAAAGTTGAACCTTTATATCATTTCTAATCGTTAAATGGATTCTTAGCATCTTACATCCTCCTGAAATACTTGAGCCTTGGAAAAACAAACAAACAAACAAAAAAAAAACCCTCATGGTTTCATGAGACAAAAATAAATGGGGAGTGATGGGTTCACCCTAAATACTAAATCTAAGCCCAGATTAGGGGACGCAGTGGCTCAATGGCTAAGATGCTGAGCTTGTTGATCAAAATTTTGGCAGTTCAGTGGTTCAAATCCCTAGTGCCACGTAATGGGGTGAGCACCCATTACTTGTCCCACCTTCTGCCAAGCTAGCAGTTTGAAAGCACCTAAAAAATGCAAGTAGAAAAATAGGGACCACCTTTGGTGGGAAGGTAACAGCGTTCCATGTGCCTTTGGCGTTTAGTCATGCTGGCCACATGACCACAGAGACGCCTTCAGACAGCACTGGCTCTTCTGGCTTTGAAACAGAGATGAGCACCGCCCCCTAGAGTCAGGAACGACTAGCACATATGTGCGAGGGGAACCTTTACCTTTACCTTAAACCCAGATTAATAGAACATACGGTAACTGTGGTGTCCATATAATGTGTTTCAATGAACAAAAAACAAACAAAATATTGACAGTGTACTGACTCAACGTTATATCTGATTTAGACATAAGGCTTTGCAAGAGCCTTGGTGGTGCAGCAGACTAAAATGCTATTAAGTAGCACCAGATGCCTGCAATTACTGCAAGTTCAAATCTCACCAGGCTCAAGGTTGATTCACCTTCCATCCTTTGGAGGTAGGTAAAATGAGGACCTGGATTATGGGGGCAATAAGCTGACTTTGTATAAAAAAGAACACCACTTGGGGAGGGGGGGCGAAAGCCCTACTAAGCAGGTATATACAAAAGTATGAAGGCTATTGCTTAACGCATTGTAAGCCGCCCTGAGTCTCCGGAGAAGGCCGGCATATAAATTGAACCAGTAAGTAAGTAAGTAAGTAAGTAAGTAAGTAAGTAAGTAAATAAATAAATAAATAAATAAATAAATGCAATGGCAGAGTTCCCATAACATGTTGAAAAACTTACTTTAACTTACTTCAGACCTAATTGGTAATTAAATGGCAGAGGGTCATGAAATACCAGGAATGCTGGTTAAACTAGGAAATCCAAATAGAATCACAGAATCATAGAGTTGGAAGTCTTCTAGTCCAATCCCAGGCCCAAGGGATGAGTCCTTATACCATCCCAGACAAATGGCTGTCCAATCTTTTCTTGAAGACCTCCAGCGATGGAGCACCCACAACTACAGGAGGCAAGCTATTCCATTGATAGATTGTTCTCATTGTCAGTAAATTCCTCCTCATTTGCAGGTTGAATCTCCACTCATTGCCTTTTGGTGCTTTGAGCCCTGGTCCCTGCGACAGCCCTTCAAGTATTTGGAAGACAGCTATCATGTCTCCTCTAAGCCTTTTTTTCATTAGATTAAACGTACCTAGCTCCCTTCGCCATTCATCCTACGATTTAGCTTCCAGGCCCCTTATCATCTTTGTTGTTTTTCTCTACACTCTTTCTAGGGCCTCAGCATCTTTTCTGTATTGTGGTGGCCAGAACTATGCTCCGTCTTACAAGTGGCTTCAGTCGTGCAGTATAAAGTGATACTATCACTTGTCGCTACCCCGATGCAGCCTAAGACTGTTGGATTTTTTTTTGGCAGCTGCAACTCCCCACGGGCTTTCACTTAAGGGATGCTCCACTAGAACACTTTTACATCCCTCTCCCAGGCACTATTGTTGAGCTAGGCACTGCCTATCCTGTAGCTGTGCATCTGGTTTTCTTGCCCAAGTGCAGGAGCTTGCTTTCCTCAGAGAAATCTCTTGTCAACTTGCGAAGCCTTCCTGACCTGCTCTTGAGTTGCCATAGGCAGGGGGATGGGGAACTGAGCCTCACAACTACAGCAAGGGAATCACACTTCAGTCAAAACAAAAGCACATTCCAGCCATCTCCACATCAAGGCCATCTCCACAGAGACCTACAGTGGCCAGAGGGAGGTACTTCTACAACCCAAGAAATTGCTTCATTGGATTGATGACACACCTGGGGGGAGGATGAAACAGGATCAGAGCCAGGGCGTGAATTAAGTGAAGTCAGAGTTGGCTTCACTTGGAATGTGACGACATGAAGCTCCTAATAAAACTAGTAAAAACTCTGAAGCAAGCATTTTTCAAAGTTCTATTTATTAGAATAGGTAAACTTGCCCCTCTCGGAAAACCCAAATCTGAGAGGTCTGGGTTTTCTCTCAGTAAATCAAAACCCCCAAAACCATCCCCTCACTCCTCACCATCCGTCCCATCTCGAGACAGCACTCCGACCACTCCTTCTCCAGATGCAGGATCAGCCTGATCTTGACTGACAGGAAGAATGCTATTATATCTAAAGACAACCTCTCTACCAAATCCCCCCCACCTCCTACTTTCCCACACATGAGAAGGTGGCAGCATGGAAGCTTCTGGCCTAATATGGCTTCCAAAGCTGACCAAAATATTAGTGACTTTGGCCACCATTTGTCAATTATAATTTACCTGATTATATATTCTGGCATTATTTGCATACCACGTTGTTGGTGAAAACGTTATTTGGTTCTGTTTGGGGTTCTAATTTATGGTGGTTGTTTTAATTCCTTTGTGGCAGGATTTTATGATTGTAAAACACCTGGAGTCTGGAAGGCTTTGGCAGCATATGCATCAAATAAATAAATACACAAAATGTACGGATGGCCTTCAGCTCTTCAAGGAAAAACTGGAAATATGTTTAATGAATCAACAATAAAAAAACAATTTTAGGCAGAAAATATTATTTCTCATAGGAATTTATTCCATAGTCGAGTTGCTTGCTACAGCTTCAGTTGCAGTAAATTTCTGCCTCTTGTTGTACAGTCAATCATTCTGCAGGCTAAAAAAAAAACCCCAACAATCTCGTTCTGTATGTAGAGCCACAAGAAGTAAAGAAGGCTTCTCAAGCTAAAGGAATTAATGGTTATTACATATTACAATGGTTGGGAAACAAGACAAACTCCCAGGGCTGTGCCTTACTTGAAAAGTAAGACTGGAAGATTTAATGGCAGGGCTATCAAATTTGATTTCATGAGGGCCGCATCAGGGTTATCTTTGACCTCAGGAGGCTGGGTGGGCATGGCAAGGGTGAGCGTGGCCAGCCTGACGTCACTCATGTCGGGGGCGCATGTCAATGAGTGGCCTGAGCACTCTGTCAATGAAAATGGAGCTTGGGAGGGCCACACGTTTTTGCTGGTAGAGGGCTGCAGAGGGCCGTTGCAGCTGAAAATGGAGCTTGGGTGGGCCACACGCGGCCCTCCCAAACTCCATTTTCACAGGCAGCGGCACTGCGGGCCAGTCCTTTGCTATTTCCAGGGCGGCCCCCTGATCTGGCCCCGGGGCCTTGAGTTTGACACTCCTGTTTTATAGCTATTATCCCTACAATTTTTTTTTTAAAAAAATGTTTTTTTTATTATTTTAAAACATTTTTATTGTTTCAGTGGTGTGAGTTCTAGTTCTGCCTTGGGCAAGAAAGCCAATTGAGTGATTTGGGGTCAGTGGCTCTCTCAGTTCAACAGATTGTTGATGTGGGGAAAATAGGAGGAGAAAAGAGCATCATGTAAGTTCATTGCCTTGAGTTACTTATAAATAATAGAAATAGAAATAGCACTTCGACTTATATACCGCTTCACAGTGCTTTACAGCCCTCTCTAAATGGTTTACAGATTGTTGCCCCCAACAATCTGGTCCTCATTTTACCAACAACAGAAGGATGGAAGGACGGGTCAACCTTCAGCCGGTGAGATTTGAACTGCTGGCAATCGGCAGTCAGAAGAATTAGCCTGCAATACTGCATTCTAACCACTGCGCTACCACGGCTCTTATATAATAAACTATCAGTAGTGACAAAATCTCCATCAGCCAAGTGCAGGCCTGATTAAAGGCCAAGAGACTAAAACATATCAAGAACAGTTACAGGCATTGGGTATGGCCAGTCTAGAGAAAAGAAGGACTAGGGGAGACATGATAGCACTGTTCTAGTATTTGAGGGGCTGCCACAAAGAGCGGGATCAACCTATTTTCCAAAGCACCAGAAGGCAGGACAAGAAAAAATGGATGGGAAACTCATCAAGGAGAGAAGCAAACTGGAACTAAGGAAAAACTTCCTAACAGTGAGGACAATTAACCCGTGAAACAGCTTGTCTTCAGAAGTTGTGAGTGCTCTATCAATGGAAGCTTTGAAGAAGAGACTGGACAGTCACTTGTCTGAAATGGTATAGGGCCGTGATGGCGAACCTATGACACACGTGCCAGAGGTGGCACACAGAGCCCTCTCTATGGGCATGCGTGCCATTGCCAGCTGCTCTTCCAGGTTCCATTGCATGCATGTGCACCAGATACCTGGTTTTCACGCAAAGGCTAGCTGGCCAGTGTCCATGTGCACGCTGGAAACCTGAAGAGAGCAGCTGGCCGGTGCGCCTGCACTTGATGGAACCCGGAAGTGCAGCTGGCTATTGCACACATGCGCACTGGCCAGCTGCTCTCTTCCAGATTCCGGCGCTCTGGCGTGCACACACAGGCTCCAGTTTCGGCATTTGGTGCCAAAAAGGTTAGCCATCACTGGTATAGGGTCTCCTGCTTGAGCAGGGAGTTGGACTAGAAGATCTCCAAGGTCCCTTTCAAATTTATTCTGATTGATTTATTGACTGACTGACAGACTGACTGAGTGGGTGGATAAAAATATGAAATCCAGTTTAAACATCTGGCTGACTGTGCGACCAACCACCACCACCACCACCACCACAACAACAACAACAACAACAACAACAATAATAATACTATCACAAGACTAATAGTAACAATTGCTATGATGGTGGGTAAGATTGACATTAGGAAAACATTCCTTGTTTCCAGTGGTGCATTTCAAACATTTTTACTACCGGTTCTGTGATTGTGGCTTGGTGGGCGTGGCAGGGGAAGGATACTGTAAAATCTCCATTCCCTCCCCAATCCAGAGGAAAGATACTGCAAAATCTCCATTTCCTCCCCATCAGCTGGGACTTGGGAGGCAGAGAATAGATGGGGGCGAAACCACTCATAATTTTTACTACCGGTTCTCCGAACTACTCAAAATTTCCACTACCGGTTCTCCAGAACTGGTCAGAACCTGCTGAAACTCACCTCTGCTTGTTTCCCCCTAAAAGTTGTGCAGCTATGCTGAAGCAGCATGACACACAAGATATGGCACACAGTCTCTCCAAGATCAGGAGGCAAAGTGCCAGCCTCTTTACTGATGCTTAATATTGTCCATTCTCCAAACATAACTCAAAATCAGCCAATAGAGAACCAGACAGCAGCACCAGCCAACAACTTCTAGAAACTTCTTTTGCAGAAGGCCCAATACTTTTCTAAGGCCCAATACTGTGATTTAGACAAAAACTGAAATAAGCATGAAACAAAAGTTTCTGTTCTAGCCGCTAAATTATAAAAAGCATCTCAAATGTTTTCTTTCAACAGTTTTATTTTCGAAATACTTAGGATTAATTTAGAATGGAATGAATTCTCACAAACTGTTCTTGGCTTTGACAGCTGCCTAGGCAAAAGATGCAACTTCTTAAATCATTTTCACACATGCACTTGCTAACAAATTTCCTACTTTATTTAATGTGTGAAAAAAAGGGGAGGGGGAATGTAAGTGGCTATCCCATTTTTTATTATTCATAGGTCACTTCTGAACTATGACCCACTATCTTTGGTGTCTGGCTTCACTTGGGGCAAGGTGAGGGAGATAATTATATTATTTAGATTATTTCCAGGGGTTGTTTTGTTTATTTATTTTGCTCTTGTCGGGTGTAGGTCATAAATGCACATGAGCTCAAGCATGCTTTCATTAAAATACAGCATTGGTGAAAAGTGCAAATCCCATTGCAATTCTTGTAAAATATTGTGCATTCATGCTTTAATACATTCTTCTCATTTGTAAGTCAAATGTAACATTGCACAGATTATATTATGGCTGGGTCAGGGGAACTAAACTAAACTAAACTAAACTAAGCTAAGCTAAGCTAAACTAAGCTAAACTAAACTAAGCTAAGCTAAACTAAGCTAAACTAAAGTAATGCTGGATTGTTCAAAACAGTGATTTGGATAATCAAAATCCAGGAAGAAATTCAGTTGAAGAAAATGTTCATTAATAACAAAGCAAAACATTCTGAATCCCAATAAACCCAATAAAATTTTACATATATAAACCAGGGGTGAAGTCCAACAGGTTCTGACACGTTCTGGAGAACCAGTAGCGGAAATTTTGAGCAGTTCAGAGAACCGGCAAATACCACCTCTGGTTGGCCCCAGAGTGGGGTGGGAATGGAGATTTTGCAATATCCTTCCCCCAGGAGTGGGGAGGGAATGGGGATTTTGCAGTATCCTTCCCCTGGAGTGGGGTGGGAATGGAAATTTTGCAGTATCCTTCCCCTGGAGTGGGGTGGGAATGGAAAATTTGCAGTATCCTTCCCCTGCCACGCCCACCAAGCCACGCCCACAGAACCAGTAGTAAAAAAAAATTGGATTTCACCACTGATACAAACCATAACACGATCTAAATTGTGATTTAAAAAATCTATGAGAAATGGCTAGATTTTTGTCAGGGTTCAAAAACAGCATATTGGTCATTAAAGAAGGGTCAGCTTTTTAATTCCTTAAAAATAAAGAGTTTAAAGAGGATGGTAACTATACAGAAGTTTCAAGTCAATTCGACAATTAAACCTGTCCCATCAAATAAAAAGTTACCACTGATTTTTCTTTACTCCCTTTTTCTGTCCCTTTATCTTTGAGTCCATTCCGATATTTATAATGCCATTTGTAGCACCAACAGCTATCCATTTCATTAGTGCTTAGAATTCGTGCAGTGACCAGTTCATTGAGAAAATAGTCTAAACAGTTAGCTATGACAATCTGCAGATGTGTTAACAGAAACAACTTAAAATTCAAAATGAGTTAAAAAAATATTCTATGACTTTTACTTTCTGGTAACAAAAAAAAGAGAGATTTTATTCCTGTGATAAAGGATTCCCTTGGTATTTAATTTTGAGTGCCATGTATTGAGAAGCACTTACTGGTGAGACCACATTGGGAATCCTGTGTTCAATTCTGATCACCAAGATACATAAAAAAGATGTTGAGACTCTAGAAAGATTGCAGAGAAGAGCAACAAAGAAGATTAGGGGTCTGGAGGCCAAACCATATGATGAATGATTGAGGAAACTAGATACTGTATGTCGAGACTAACAAAGAGAAGGACTAGGGGAGATGTGATATCTGTTTTCCAGTACTTGAAGTGCTATCCCAGAGAAGAAGGAGTCAAGCTATTCTCCAAAGCACCTGAGGGTAGGACAAGAAGAAATGGATGGAAGGTCATTAAAGCCAGATCCAACCTAGAACTAAGGAGAAATTTCCTAACAGAACAATTAATCAATGGAACAACCTTACTTCCAGAAGTTGTGGATGCTCCATCACTGGAGGCTTTCAAGGAGAGCTTGGATGGGTATTTGTCTGGAACGATATAGGATCTCCTTTCTGAGTAGGGGATTGCAATAGTAGACCTCCAAGCCCTTTCCAATTATCTCTTGTTATACGTTTCTCTGGGTTGGCTCAAGCCATAGTACTAGGGTAGTGTTGGAAAAACTTTTCGGCACCGAGTGCCAAAACAGGAGTGCATGTGCACGCACATGTGCTGGAAACTGGAAGAGCAGCCACCTGATGTGCAAGTGCGTGCCGGGCAGCTGCTCTTCCGGTTTCCGGTATGCATATGCGCTCTGGCCATCTGCTCTTCCGGTTCCTGGTGCATATGTGTGCACGAAGACCAGTTGACTGGTGCCTATGCGGGCAAAGACCAGCTGGCCCATGTGCATGCATGTGCCGGGAAGATGATCTTCTGGTTTCTGGCACAAGCACACACACCGGCCAGCTGGTTTTCATGCTTGCATGCATGCCAGAAACCGGAAGAGCAGGTGGCCAGAGCACATGCGCATGCCGGAAACTGGAAGAGCAGGTGGACAGAACACTTGCACATGCCGGAAACAAAAAGAGCAACTGCCCGGCGTGCATATGCACACCGGATGGCTGCTCTTCCAGTTTCCAGTGCTCCCACACACATGAAGACCAGCTGGCCAGCGCGCCGGAACCCGGAAAAGCAACAGCTCGCATGCCCGCAGAGATGGCTCTGTGTGCCACTTCTGGCACGTGTGCCATAGGTTCATCATCATGGTACTAGGGAGTGTGGAGTTGAAGAATTTATGGCATAAGAAAAGGTCTTGATACAGTCCAATACATTACAATTTTCTCCTCTGCCAAGAGCCTTAGGAACAGGTAACATAGCTTTAGAAAATGTAGAACATTGGTCCACAAAGCCACCTTACTATCTACAGAGAGGGGAACAAGATTCCTGTCAGCCCTGGAGGCCATCTTTTTCCTTGGATCTTCAGGACTGCCACACTTAGTGCTGTGGGGAAGTGGGAGGGGGGTTATATGGAGTTGGTGGAGATATATTGATAAAACAACATTCTTTTCTCTGAGAGTCAAGGACATTCAGCCTGCACCTGGAGTGGTGTGACTGGGAGGCATCTCCAGTTGGGACAGTGGATTGATTGGACCATGTGATGGACATGTGGGTTCAGGGGAAGGGACTTTCCTTTGGGTGGGGAAAACCTGGAAACTTTCAGATTCGGGTTTCCCCAGATGTGCCAATATGACATCTCTAATAAAATGGATCTTTGAGGAACTGCTTGCCTCAGAGTCTTATTTAGTTGGGGGTGTTACTTGGAACCCTGACATTTCCATGCTTTTAGGGAGGACTTTCTCAGCTATCTTCTGATAAAGGAGAGCACAGAGACCAAATTCTGAGTTATGCAGGCAGAGACCTCTCCTGTCACTTTGAGTAATAGCCACCCACAATGGAACTCATTCTGAAAAAGTGCCTAAATAAAAGGAGAGGAAGGGGAAATTGGAGAGGATAGGAGCATTAATGAAGTCTAACCTTGCTAACTCTTTTTTCAATGCTTGAGCAAAGCTATCATGGCATCAGATACACAAGTTTTATTGGTGGGGGAGGAGGGGCAGGGGTTTGTCTGAGCATGTGAATCCAAAAAAATCAATTCCTATATGCAGAGGAAACTACTTCCTAAAAGTTATTTAATAGAGAATGTGGAATATTGATTTTGCTTTAAACAGTGCCCTCCAGTATCTAAAGACACTGTAATTTCTTCATCTTTCATTGTAGTTGATGGGCAACTGACCTACTCAAAAACATAATTATTTACTCATTAAAAAAAGTATTTTGTGCATTTGGCTTGTAAAGGGATGGGGTGGGGGGAGAGAATGATGAAACATTGTGGAAATACACCAGGCTGTGTGGCTAAGAAGTAAGAAGAACGAAAGCCTACCTGTCTTACAAAAATATTTTCAAACATTGCGCCGTATGTTTTAGCCTGTTTTACTCAGAAGGTTAAGAACACATGAAATCACTAGAATGTCTATGGAAGCATTGAATCGGATGCAAAATGTAGCAAACTGCATTTATAAATACAGAAAAAAATAAGTAACTTTGGGAATCTGGTTCAAGTCTCTGCCTTCCCAAGCTTGTCAGGATCACAATAAGATTACCATGTTTCCCCGAAAATAAGACCCTGTCTTATATTATTTTGAACCCTGAAATAAGTGCTTGGCCTTATTGCCATGCGCTCAAAAGCCTGATTGGGTTTATTGTCAGGGGAATGCCTTATTTTGGGGAAAACAGAGAAGTACATGCCACAGATATATAATTAAACTTGAAGATTTGTGCCATGTTACTAAGCCTTATTATCATGAGAGAAAACTGAAATGAGTTGGAGAGAGGATCTACAGCCCTACCTCCTATTTTTGTTAATCTTACTATCAGTGAGTAATCATGTGCCTTGGCCACTCTGAAGCAATGCAAAAGACTCCTATCCCAAAGGTGCTTTTTCAAGAGGCAACTGGACTTTCTGGAAACCAAAAAAGTCCAGTTGCCTCTTTAAAAAAAGCATCTTTGGGACAACCATGACCTGGATGACTGAAGAATCCCCATAAACAAGAGACTCTGGTGCTCAGTGAACTGACAAGGCACCCTTTTCCACCCAGGAGAAACAATCATTAGATCCATTTGCACAACTTAAAGATACCAGCTGGTCTCTCTTACCTCACAAGATATCCTAAGAAAATCATCCAGATTTAAGGAAAGATTGTGTTGGAGGGAATTTTTTTTTTTTTTAAGGCAGCTTTGCTTAACTCGATCAGGTAGGCAGCAGCGGTCCGAAAAGATTACCTCATTGCTTTTCCATGGTGGAGGGGAAGACCTCCCAAAGCCCCCCCACCTTTTTTGTAACAAACAAACAACGAAGCCAAAGACTAGCCAGCTTGCTCCATTTAGAGAAGATTATGGATCCAGGGAAGAAAGAGCCCCGCAATCGCCCCCTCCCACACTTAATTGAGGACGGAGGAGGCAAGGAGTGGCTGGGAGGAGATTCAGCCGTGTTGGAAGTACACCCCAAAAGGACAGTGCCAGGAACCATTAAAGCAGTGCAAAAAGCTTAAAACAACCATTCCCCTTTTAAAAAGTGAAGCCCTGGAATAAAAGTACCAGCAAAAGTGGGGGGGGACGACTCCAGAGAAGCCACTTGGGCTATAGAAAGTCTGGGTGTACTGCCAAGAACCGTTAACAGCTGATACAATATAAGAAGGTTTAACCAAAGAGGCAGTTTCTGAAAACACTTAAGCAGGGCAATAATGATAAGCAGAATTAAGTTAGAAACAACACACAGAGGCACACTACAAGGCTCCTTCCTGCCTTCCTGACAGGATTAACTCCTTAAGGTGGGAAAAACAAAAGGCTGTTGGAAGGAGATTTCTTCCAACAGCTGGTTCGCCAAACTGATCAGAAAGTTAACAAACTGTTCTCCCAAACTGGCTGAATCCTACCACTGCCCTGATCTAACTCCAAACAGGTACTGTTAATTGAGAAGATTCCTGAGCACAGACGTTTTAGCAATAGATCAGTTTAATTGGACCTTCATGTGCAGATCTGGTCTTTTGCATCTGACAATTTATTAAATCTATATGCTACCCATCTGGCTATCAACTGGAAAATGGGAAGTTATTGGGAAAGAGAAGAGAATTAATAGGACAATAACATGACATATCTAATTAAAACTTTTGCATAGTTGCATAACTTCTTAAAGATATGCAAGTGTGGAGATAGCATCCTTTAAAAAAAGTAATACCCGTTGAATTTATCCATAGGGCCTTTTATTTGGAAATGATTGAGGCAATCAAAGAATATCTCAGGACATCATAAACAGGACATCCTAGGAGGAGATGAGCAAGATTTTCAACCTCCCTTGGTCCACAAGGGCAAAGTCTCTGCAAATAAGGAATCCCATAAAATGTTGTCACCAGTAGAGCTGATAGGAAGCACCAAAGGCATTTGGGAAAAGCTCATTCATATTTGCCTATAGTTAGATGGTTTAGATATCCCACTAGAATTCAGAGACCCTGATGATATCATTTTGATGATCAATAGCACTTAGCACTTAGACTTATATACCGCTTCACAGTACTTTATAGCCCTCTCTAAGTGGTTTACAGAGTCAGCCTATTGCCCCCAACAATCTGGGTCCTCATTTTACCCACCTCGGAAGGATGGAAGGCTGAGTCAATCTTGAGCCTGGTGAGATTCGAACTGCCAAATTGTAGGCAGCCGGCAGTCAGCAGAAGTAGCCTGCAGTACTGCATTCTAACCACTGCGCCACCATGGCTCATAATGTCCCTGATTCTCTCTTTTCCTATTGATTTGGCTTTCTCCAGGGTTAATTGACTTAAAAATTCAGGAGAGGGGCCACGAGTGGAAATTTCTGCTATACAGATTTGGTGCCAATGAGATTGGCAGCTGTGCGACCACAGCAGAGGCATCAGGCCTGAAAGATCAAACCTGATTCATGAGATTAGAATCTTAGTCCAGACCTGAACCTTAATACTTGACATGTTAGCTTCAAACCTCAATACAAGTAGTCCTCAACTTACAGAGTTCATTTAGTGACCATTCAAAGTTACAACGGCATTGAAAAAAGTGTGTTATGGCCATGTTTCACACTGACAACCTTTGCAACTTCATTGGTCCCATGATCAAAATTCAGATACTTGGCAACTGGTTCATTCTTATGACGGTTGCAGTGTCCCGAGGTCATGTGATTCACCTTTTGCGACCTTCCGACAAGCCAAGTCAATGGGGAAGCCAGGTTCATTTAACAATTGTGTCACTAACTTATCAATGGCCGGGATTCATTTAATGACTGTGGCAAGAAAGGTCGTAAAACAGGGCAAAACTCACTTGACCAATGTCTTATTTAATAACAGAAATTTTGGGCTCAATTGTGGCCATAAATCGGGGACTACCTGTATTACAGATATGTTTTAAAACATTTCTCATCATACAAAAACTTTTTGAATTACTGTAATACTTATTTTTAAAAAAACACATGCTCAACATCAGCCAATTAACCCCAATTAGCCTATTCCGTGCGGTGTTTTTTTTTTTTTTTAGTAGTCCAGCGTTTTCATTTAACTCTATATAAAAGCATTCTGCATTACAGAAACAGGATTACGGCTACAGTGCCTACATTGAAAACGATTGCACTCAAAGGAAAAGAGATATTTCCCTTTGGATGTAAAAGGCTCAGAAGATAATGTATTTGTGAAGTTCAAAGCACACTTATACTCTTGCAACCATTGCTGTTTCTCAGCTTGCCAACAAACCAGTGGGAAGGAAAGGGAAACTGGAATGCGGGCTCCAGACATTGCCCAAGACAGCCTGTGGGAACCAAGGACACTTCTACAGGTGTTTGCCTAACCCCAAAGACATTTTCCCATAACAAAATACCGACAGTCAATTGGACAATGTAGCCTGCACTAATCAAGGGGAGGGGGAAGTCGACTCTTTAATTATATTGGTTTGCATGGGAATTAACCAGAGTTGGTTTTATTTTCATCTGTGCCAAAATGATGTGCTCAATAAAGTTTTGCCTTAAGAGATTGGAACATCTCAACGGTGTTTGCTTCGGTTCGTCAGTAGAAACCTTGACTATATCATGTTAAACTGTTTTTTTAATCATAAAGGAACAACGCTTTGCACAGAGAAGTGTTTTTCTCAGCACTGTGCTTATTGACATGTTAAAGAGTAGCATGCAGCCTGATTTTAAATATAAAATTCCTGATAATACATAGTTAAGCAGATAATATAATTTCACAATCACTGTCAAAAGTTGTTCAGGCTGGAGGTGATAGCCACATTACAGCCATAAAAAGGATGGATTATCCAGAATTCCTGATCTTCTCTGAAATTTCAAGCTAACATCACTAGTGGGCTTCACTTACCTTCGCTACCGGTTCGGAACTGTGAGTGCGCGCATGCACTTCATTCCCACACAGCACTTTTGCGCATGCACAGAGTGTCCATGATGACATCCAGGCGGGTAGGCGGAGCCTCCCACCGCCGCCACTACTGGTTCACCGAACCGGGGCAAACCGGTAGAAACACACCACTGGCTAACATGGATCACTGAAGGTGCTGTCTGGCAATTTTAACTGTAGGCCATCTAATAGCATTTTATTGCAATAACATAATAATACATGGTAAGTACCATTTCAGTTTTTCAAACACATTGTGAAGTCCACACTGTAGGGCTGAAGTAGATTCACGTGGTCACTATTGACCATAAACGTCAATCATTTGCAATGTAATCTGAAAACTCTTATTTATTAGTACTTGTGCCCAGCAATCTTCTTAATGAGTTACAGTGACATCAGAATGACAGCAGGTGTGTCATAATATTACTGAGCATTGGTGTGATTATGAAAAGGCTTTGTAACAAATATATAAGCTGCATCATATGTGCATGGTGGAGTGGTGCGGTGGCCTAGAAGTGGAGCTCCCGCCTCACAATCAGGAGGCTGTGAGTTCGATCCTAGGTAGAGGCAGATATTTCTCTCTCTGGGCACAAGGAGAATATATCTGCTGAACAAAACTCCGCATTGGTGACAGGAAAGGCATCCGGCCAGTAAACACTCTGCTAACTCCATTCAGTTGCTCAGACTCCTGCCTGCAAAGGATTTTGGGGTCGTTAAAAAATTATGATGATGATGAAATGTGCATGATCACATCATGATATGTGGGTTTTCTCTTGCCTTCTTGCTGTCCCCTCTTCCCTCCACACACAGATAACCATTTCAGTCTGTGAAGTCACTGCAACCTCCATCCACCCCATCAAATGCTTGCTGACATGGAGCCTATCACTCTAGGCATCAGCTCACTCCTGGAGTTTAAATTTAACAGAAAGGAAGAAAGAAAGAAAGAAAGAAAGAAAGAAAGAAAAACTGAAACAAGATTCAGAACACTTACAAGAACTCTGCCGGTTAAAGTCTGGGCTGAAATCATCACCCCTGCCCAGTCTTTAACAGAGGTCATCCAGCCCACTTCTAGTGCCACAACTTCCTCTTTTTCATCTGTGCCTTTCAAATCCCCATCTGCCTGCGTCTCCCCACTGCCAGTGATCTTCTGGACCTCCTAGAAAAACAGAAAGTAGAGGATAATTAGAATGGCCAGGGTGAAAAACCACAAGAAAGCAAGTAAATGCAACAATTAACATTCTGTTTTAGCGTGAATTGGCAAATCCTGTCCTCAGCCAACCACACACAAATCTCATAAGCAATGCTCAATTCTTTGATTAAGAATTGTTGGATAACAGTTCTGAATTCTGCTTTTCTTTTTGCATCCTGGACATAAATTGTTTCAACGTCTACCCTCAAGATGACAATATAGGGCTCTGCATACCAGAATAACTAGACACAAGGACAGTTTTTTTCCGAATGCCGTCACTCTGCTAAACAACTAATTCCCACAACACTGTCAAACTATTTACTAAGACTGTATTACTACTATTCTTCTCATCCTTCCTATTACCTATCTCTTCCTACCTATGGCTATAACCATGCTGGTTGTATCTCTACGATTTACAATATATTGTTTTATTTGTTTCCTAGTATGATTTGATTGCTTATTAGTAACCTATGACTATCACTAAGTGTTGTATCTTATGATTCTTGATGAATATATTTTTAGTTTTTCTTTATGTACACTGAGAGCACATGCACCAAAGACAAATTCCTTGTGTGTCCAATCACACTTGGCCAATAAAGAATTCGACCTATCTATTCTATCTATCTACATCTCCTCTAGAGAAGTCTAATCTTTTAAATTTCTAGAGAGAAATTCCCTGAGGATGGGCTCCAGCACAAGTCCGAAAACCTAGAAGACAAAACCTCTGGTCCTGGTGACCGACCCATATTGGATCCTGCAAGATTAGATTTATTTTAACTCTACCTTCTGAGCAAAGGATACGTTTTAAAAGTTGGATGTTCCTATCCAGCTGAGCACAAGATACCATGCACTTCAACTGAGGCTGATGCAATCATATCAATCGTGGGTAGCTACCGGTTCGGTCCGGATCTTGCGAACTGGTAGTAACGGCGGTGGGAGGCTCCTCCCACCCACCCAGACATCATCACAGATGCTCTGCACATGCGCAGAAGCTTCTGCACATGCACCAAAGCGCCACGCGCAAGCAAAGCAAGCACAAGCACATGTGCATGCTCCCGTTGCAAACCGGTAGCAAAGGTAAGTGGAACCCACCCCTGGATCATATGGCAACCTGAAGTTATTGGCCTTAAAAGAGAATCACGGAGGGGGAGAGAGAGAGAAACAGAGTGTTGTGACTCAGGCCCAAGTAGTTAGTATTAAATAGAAACAGTTCAAAAACAAAAAAAACTTTATTAGAACAGCTGAGAATTAACTCATTCTCAGCGTAGTCCAAACTAAATTAAAGCAAATTCTTCAAAACACCATTCCTCAGTTTATCACCGACCTTGGGCTAATTAGGCAAACTGCCAAAGGCTTTTCTTGGCAAAAGTTCAGAAGCAGAAGATGCCGACAAGAAATGAATACAGTGAAACAAGAACCAATTCTCTCAACTTTGTTTTCCGGCAAAGAGGCCAAGAGCCGTTGCTGGTCTTTTAAGCCTTATGGGAAGGACCAATCATCTCTTGGCCCTACTCCCGAGTCATCCTCTCTGCTTTATCTGCTCCTGTCTTCTGGCAGCTCTTCTCATACGTGCACTAGGAATAGGCTCTTCCTGTTCCTCTGCCTGTCTGCTCTCAGCCTCTGGAGGCTCCGAAGTCCGCACATCACTCCCCGATGGCCCTGGCCCCATCTCTGCCTCCGATGCAGAGCCCTCATCCAGGCCTACCCCAGCCTCCAGGACTGGCCCATGTTCTTCCTCACCCTCATCGCTGTCCGACTCCACTGCCAGCTCCGCAGGCTTCTGGCGGACCACAACACAGAGTGTAGACGAGACGAAGACTGTGTAAAGGACTGATCTAGAGTCAGAAGCGTCACTAGGTTCCATATTGTTTAACAAATCTTTTAAGGAAACTACTAGAGTCACCCAAGGATGCAGATCATAGGAAGATGATTAGAGTGAGAAGAATTTTTGTAGGTTGACTGAACTTCCTTGAATGGCATTTTTGTGTGCAAAGCAGGAGTGAAATCTGAACCGGTTTATTACCGGTTTGCTGGTTGCACATGTGCAGTGCGCACCATGCACCAAATGCGAGGTGTGAACGCACAGTGCACGCCAAAAGGAGGCATGTGGTAAGTAGAACAGCACGCAAGGTGGGGGGGTGTTATCAGTTGTGGCACACAATCTTTTTTTTTACTTTTAAAAGCATTGCTTTTAAAAGTAAAAAAAAAAAGCCTCTGACGATTGCACTGCTCGGCTGTGATCATCAGTTGCTTTTTTTAACCTTTTAAAAGCATTTGTTTTACAAGCTCTTCGGCCAAAGAGGTTGTAGAAAAAATGCTTTTAAAAGCCTCTGATGATCCCAGCTGAGTTGCCTGATCATCAGAGGCTTTTTTTTTCTTTTAAAAGTATTTTTTCTACAACGTCTTCGGCCAAAGAGGTTGTAGTTAAAAAAATGCTTTCAAAAGTAAAAAAAAAAAAGCCTCTGATGATCGCGTGGCTCAGCTGGGCATGGGGGGAGGCAGGGATTTTTCCTACTGGTTCTCCAAACCACCCGCCGCCATCACTACCGGATCAGGCGATCCGGTCCGAACAGGGAGAATTTCACCCCTGGTGCAAAGGACTACCCCAAATGAACATTCACCATATGGCACATTTCAAGAGTTGCTCGACAGACCATTTAGTAATTTTAAACTCAGAAGATACTGGGCCCTATTCTCTAGATGGAAAACATAGCTGATACATACAAACTCTGAAACAAAAGTAGCTACAAGTAGGTATTTATATGGCCTTCTGTGTAAGTCGCTGTGCAGAATATGTCCATAGACAAAATTAACCAAAAATAAACGTGCAAAAAAAAAAAAAAAGGATATTAGTCATGAGTTGTTATAATTAATGGTTATTAGAATTAGTTTCCCAAGGATCCTCATCTTGAGTGGCGTGTGAAGTCTTAAATGCCAAGCAAAGCTGAAATGCAAAGTTCCAGAAGGACCACTATTTAAAGAGCTGTTTGATTAATCCAAGGCGCTCCCCCTTTCTAAGCATCAGCCTTTACTAAGTCACCAGAGGGATAGGAAACAGCAAGTCAAAGAAAAAACCCCTCTGAATCACTATTGGCCTATATTATTCATATCTAGTGTCTCCGGAAACTGCTACTACAAAATTACGGAGTTCTTACATCCAAGATAAATATGCTTCAGTTATGAGTGGCATAAAAGAGGGGAAATTGTTAACCTCCAAGCAAGGAAATTTGTGGTTAATTTTTGATCTAGATCCGTGATGGCGAACCTATGGCACGGGTGCCACAGGTGGCACGTGGAGCCATATCTGTGGGCACGCAAGCATTGCCTTAGCTCAGCTCCAGTGCGCATGCATGCACCAGCCAACTTATTTTCGGGCCTTCTGGGCCCGCTAGAAGTTGGGAAATGGGCCATTTCCAGCCTTCAGAGGACCTCCAAGGGGGATGAGGAAGGCTGTTTTTGCCCTCCCCAGGCTCCTAGAAAGGCTCTAGGGGGGGTGAAAAAATGGGCCTACCGGTCCCACCGGAAGTCAAGAAATGGACCGTTTCTGGCCTCTGAAGGGCTTCCAGGTGGGGGGTAGGCCGTTTTCACCCTCCCCAGGCTCCAAGAAAGCCTCTGTAGCCTGGGGAGGGCAAAAAACGGGCCTACTGGGCCCACCGTGCCATCGTGTGCCAAAAGCAGGGGTCATGCAGGGGGTCACACGTGCATGCATGGGGGGTGGAGCGCATTGAATTATGGGTGTGGGCATGCACGAGCCCCCTCGCGCACCCCTCGCTTTTGGCATGCGACGGCAAAAAGGTTAGCCATCACTGATCTAGATGATGGATGGATTCATGTAGCCAACGAGGACAACCCAAGAAAGACATTGTCTTTATCTAATAACACACAGCTACTCCAGAGATTTTACAGTACTGGAGATTTTACAGTATCCTCCCCATGCCAGGCCCACCAAGCCACGCCCACCAAGCCACGCCCACAGAGCCAGTAGTAAAAATTTTGAAACCCACCACTGTAAGGGTTCTCAGATGGAGTCTTTCGGCATGTATGGCTTCCTAATTCTCTGTATTAAATCTTTTTTACTTAGCCTAGCTGAATCTGCTTGGGAATATGGAGCAGGAAAAAAAAATCTAATTTTAATACTTGGTAGAAAGCTTTAATCTCAGCTATCCAGGACTCAAAGAAAGAGACATTTCCAGAATCTGAGAGCAAAGTTTTCACCCGTGTCTTATTTAGAGACACAGCAATTGCAATTCTAAGTTAATACTATCTTTATGCAGCCAAGCGGCTTACCTGTTGTTGTGTAAAGTATTCATTATTTTAATTGCTTGATGACAGGAACATATAAATAGAGGGAAGTGGGAGGGTGTATTCATTACTTGGTGCAATGTTGTCTGTCTTAGATTTATAAATGTTGTGGAGACGTTGCATATTTATCAGAAGAGAAGATTTAGAGTTACGCAACTAGAAATTTATTTTTAAAGCTGTGACAGAACCAGAGATTTCCTGTTAATGGGGGTGGGGGGGGAGTTGTTTGGTTTTCTATTATCACAACATCCACCTTCCAATTCATTTATCTTCTTCTTTTTTTTTAACTTTCCCCTTCTTTTTCAAAATAGTCAGCAGGCAAATGGCTGCTTTTATGGCCATTGTTAGGATGGATGGATGGATGGATGGATGGATGGATGGATGGATGGATGGATTATTTATTTATTTATTTATTTATTTATTTATTTATTTATTAATTATTAGTTTGATTTATATGCCGCCCTTCTCCGGAGACTCAGGGCAGCTTACAATGCTTTTAAGCAATAGCCTTCATACTTTTGTATATACCTGCTTAGTAGGGCTTTTGGCCCCCCCTAAGCAGTGTTTTATTTTATGCAAAGTCAGCTTATTGCCCCCACAATCTAGGTCAGTGATGGCAAACCTATGGCACGAGTGCCACAGGTGGCACGCGGAGCCATATTGGTGGGCACGCAAGTGTTGCCCTAGCTTAGCTCCAGCGCGCATGCGCGCCCTGGTCCCACCGGAAGTTGGGAAACTGGCTGTTTCCTGCCTCCGGAAGGCCTCCATGGGGATGGGGAAGGTTGTTTTTGCCCTCCCCAGGCTCCTAGAAAGCCTCTGGAGCCTGGGGAGGGGAAAAAAAACTGGCCTACCGGGCCCACCGGGCCATCACGTGCCAAAAGCAGGGGGTCACATGCGCATGCGCGGGAGGGTGGGGCGCATTGAATTATGTATGTGGGCACCCGCACCCGCGACCCCCCATTCTCCCCCCACTTTTGGCACACGACGGCAAAAAAGTTAGCCATCACTGATCTAGGTCCTCATTTTACCTACCTCAGAAGGATGGAAGGCTGAGTCAACCTTGAGCCTGATGAGAACTGATCTCGCAGTAATTGCAGGCAGCTGGCAGCTAAATACTACTTTAACAGTAGTTTAGTCCACTGCACCACCAGGCTCCTAAAGACTATTACCTAACTTGTTGGGTTGGCAATATATAAACCATCAATGTATGTTTGCATTGTATTGTATTGTATTGTATTGTATTGCTTTAAGACTGCTGTATTGCATCATACTGTGTCCTGATTGGTTAGCTCTGTTGCCAATCTCCTTAAGAGGGAGCTAGAAACATGGCTTGTTCTCTTTGTGGTTCTTGCTCTCTGATATCTCTGTCTGACTTACTGTATTACTGTTTTGCAACTCCAGAAGAACTGTTTACTGTGTATGATTACTACGACTGGTATGAAGACTTTTTTTTTTTTTGCTTTAATTTATATGCCGCCCTTCTCCAGAGACTCAGGACAGTTTACAATGCGTTAAGCAATAGCCTTCATACTTTTGTATATTTATACAAAGTCATCTTATTGCCCCCACAATCTGGGACCTCATTGGATTGGACTGTGCTTTATTTTTCCTGAATGTAAACTGTAACACGACTCAGTGTATTTGTGTGGTGACTGTGCTTATTCATAACTGCTCTCATGTGCACACCCTTGCTACTCAAAGGTTATTCCTTAACAGCCATTTATGCCATGAAAGACCTATAAGGAAACTGGATCATAGTTACCAAAGACTAGCCAATGTTTCTCAAAGCTGGGTAGAAATTTTAAAGGTCTCCTCACTGATCAGAAATCCCTCCTGGAGTTTGCAGATCAGTGGGCAGTATGGTAGTCATGGACAGATTCTCAACACCTATCGGTATCCTGTTGTGGCCGGCCAGAGGAGTTGGTGGCAGACGCAGACAGTGAGAAGATTGGGGGGAACATGGGTTAGTCCTGGAGTCTGGGGAAGGCGCTGATGAGGGCTCTGCGTCAGAGGCAAAGATGGAGCCAGGGCCGTCCGACAGTTATTAGCTGCCTTCGGAGTCGGGTATCAGTGGGGCAGAAGAACAGCTGGAGCCTGTTCCCGATGTGAGCATGCCCAGAGCTTCCAGCAGAAGGGAACAGCTAAGGAACAAGGGCCGACTCGGGAGTAAAGGCACAGCTGGATGGTGAATGGCCCCTCCCATAGGGAATAAAGAGGCTTGAAGGGGAGAGGAGTTTACAGGAGACAATTACTTCAATTCATGAGGGTGAAGCTCTGTTCCTGACTTCTTGCCAAGTAATTGCTGCTACAGCATGGAGTTTGGAAGATAGCGGCCTGGCAACTCTCCAAGCCTGATAAAGGTCTGTAGTTGTGAACTCACATGAAAGACTGTTTCCCTTTAGCCTAAATAAAAGAGGTTTTATCGGGACGAGGAGTCTGCTTCATGATCTTGGGAGGCCTGGGTCAGAACATACTAAAACTTCAACCAGCTCCTTCCACATATTAAAAAAAGATAAAGATTGGGGCCTATTTTCTTCCCTAAATGGACATAGCCATCATCATGTTCTTCCACCGTCTTGATGCCTAAACTGGAGAAGCAAAGAAATGCTTTAGACTGAATCAGCCCTAATATGTCCTTAATTCTTTTCTCTGAAACTATACCAAGTCTTTCTCTCTTTAATACATGAGAGTGCGCTGCCTTTGGGGGCACAGGGATCGGAACTCGCTGCGGGACAACTCGCCACAGGACAATTTAACAATTCAATTTAATTATTCAAAATAAATTTTAAAATATTTTGATTTTTGTTATTCACATTTAATTCTGTTTCATGATTCCATTCCACCATTTCTTTGATATTAGGGTCACGCTTGACCCAAAGCAAATTGTCCTGCAGAGAGTTGGCCAGGGCAAGTCCTGCAACGAGTTGGCCATGGTAAGTGGGCCATGGTGAGTTGGCTGTGATGAGTTGTCATAGACCCCACTGAGATTTGCTTTTCTATATATAACCCAGTGGTGAAATCCACTGCGTGGCTTGGTGGACGTGGCTTGGTGGGCGTGGCAGGGGAAGGATACTGCAAAATCTCCATTCCCACCCCACTCCAGGGGAAGGATACTGCAAAATCTTCATTCCCACCCCACTCCAGGAGGAAGGATATTGCAAATTCTCCATTCTAGGAGGAAGGATATTGCAAATTCTCCATTCCCACCCCACTCTGGGGCTGATCTGTCCCCGTCTTCACACACACACAAACACAGCCAGCCGAGGGTTAAGAAAGCACTTGGCACGCACACAGGTCGTTATCTCAAACTTGGCAACAATATAAGCACCGTCTGCCAAGAGCTTTACTGCAACAGATAACATAACATTACATACGCATTGTAAATAGTCCAGCAAAAACAATATCCCTTCGGCAGCTTCAGGCGTTGTTCAAGTGACTAGCCAAAGTTAGTTTTTGTTCGTCACAGAGTTTTACCAGCCACCACCCTCTCTTATATAGTCTCTAGGGTGTGGTCCAGTGACTCAGTTCTAATCCCTAGCACGGCTCCTTAACTGCTGCAACTGTTTATCACGCCTTTGTTGGCGTGCATCCAGGAACGACGGCTCTCCTTCCTCGCTCTCATCAGAGACACCTGGCTCCTGGCCAATCTCCCCTTCCTCGGCCGGCACCTGAGACAGTGCCAGAGGGGAGGGGCCTGGAGGGGGAGGCCTGGCTGACTCCTCTCCCTCATGTTCGGAGCCTTCTTCCTCCAATGAGATAGGCTCAGAGGGCGGGGCCACAACAGGGGCCAAACA
Organism: Arizona elegans; assembly: GCA_022577455.1. Taxonomy (NCBI): domain Eukaryota; kingdom Metazoa; phylum Chordata; class Lepidosauria; order Squamata; family Colubridae; genus Arizona; species Arizona elegans. The sequence goes on along the minus strand of JAKOOJ010000005.1, from coordinate 92,154,037 downwards.
GAGGTGGTATTTGCCAGTTCTCCAAACTACTCAAAATTTCCGCTACCGGTTCTCCGAACTGCTCAAAATTTCCACTACCAGTTCTCCAGAAACTGTCAGAACCTGCTGGATTTCACCCCTGATATAACCTGCATGATAGACTGTGGACATCTCCACTTCGAAATAATAGAAAATATTTATAGCTCTGGTTTTAGATGTTGGCAGTGGTTTCCCCTCCAAGCTTGCCATTTAGTTCGTGAATGTTTCATTACCAGGCTAGATAACATCTTCAGAGGGACTTCTACACTTCTACCAAAGTCCCGCTGGTGATGTTGCCTAACCTGGTAACGAAATGTTCAGGAACTAAATGGTAAGCTCAGAGGGCAAACCACTGCCAACATCGCCACTTTGCTAAAGCATGTACTAAATATACCTACAAATGCTAATAATAATTACTGTGTTTGCAGCAATCAGTAGTATATAAGAACTAATTTAAAAAAATTAAGACCAAAGGCATGATGAAAAGCAGTTTTTTGTGATTTATGTTTATGTACTCTGTCCAATGAAAAATCGGAAAATGCAAACAATTTCATGCTGGTAGAAGACTTTTGCTTGCCACCTCCTCAGGTTCTCCAAAAGTGAGACCAGGCACTCCTCTTCAGATAAAAGGACTAAAATATCAATATTTGTTATAAATCATTACCTGCATGACTTTAATGACAGTTAACCTCTGCAAGAATTTCTGATTTTTTTAATTAAAAAAACCATCATAGTGCCACAAACTCAGTTGAAAATTAGATAAGGGTAAAGATAAATGATCCTATTAGATCAATGTAATGCTTAAATCGAGATTTTGTAATGGGGCTGTATAATGGAGGAGGGGGGCAGGAGGAGAAGAGGAGGAGGAGGAGGAAGAGGAGGAGGAGGAGGAGGAGGAGGAGAAGAGGAGGAGGAGGAGGAGGAGGAGGAGAAGAGGAGGAGGAGGAGGAGGAGGAGATTATTCCCCTACTTGTATCCATTTTTTAATGCTGTTATTTTAAGTGTCCATTAAGTCTCCAAAATTCTTTAGGAGAAGCCTTGTGACTGTCAAATAACATATTTGAGCTCTTCTTAAGCGAAATGGAATACGACGCCTTTAGTGAAAAGACAGTTAAATATTACGCCAATTTAGATGTTGTCAGATTAGGATACATAAGGTAAATCTAGGGGAAAAGGCTTAAAAATCCCATGTTAACTGTAGGCAAACTTGATATATAACTATTTTGTTTTTCCAGTCCAGATGTCAGCAAGTCTAAAAAGAACCACTGAAAATTATTATGATTGTAATAATTTTTGGAGGAGGAGGAGGAGAAGAAGGAGGAATCCAACGCATGGCTTACAGTAAGTCTTATTTCTCTCTTGCTCTCTCTTTCCTCTTGAACACACTTCCCTGAATGTCCCAAAATATAATTGTTCAGGGTCGAATTGCTTTTACTGGAATTTAATTCATTTTAATTTAATTTTAATTTAATTTGAGGCTCTGACCGACACCAAATGACTCTGCGCAGTGGAAGAACTGACACAGCACCTGCTTTAAGATTGTCCAAATTAACTAATTAGTTTTTGTAAGTCTGTCTTGCTCATATGCAGGAAAAAAAATGAGGATAATATATTATTAGACTCCTAATAATAAAGCCACTAATAAAAACTAAATTGCACAAAACCATTACAATAGAAAAACACCCATTTAGGTAGCAGTTACTGGGACTAAGACATTTTTAAAATTCTGATTAAAAGCTCTTTGTCCTTCCTATAAGAAAAAGGTTGAATTTAAATAGCTTTGGAGAGAAATTAAGAATCACGGGAAAATTACTGTTCAAGGTTGCCCCAAATTTTAACCTAAGTGGAAGGATCTCCAAAGAAAACCCACTTAATCTACCCTTAAGAAAATCAACGATATAATCTCATCCATAATTTTTTTTAAAAAGAGAAATATAACTTCCATATCTGTTGGAACATCAAAGTTTCATCATTCAAATTGGTATCATTACCAATCAGCCATTATTCTGAATTACAATATTTAAAAAAATGAAAGAATAGAATAGAATAGAATAGAATAGAATAGAATAGAATAGAATAGAATAGAATAGAATAGAATAGAATAGAATAGAATAGAATAGAATTCTTTATTGGCCAAGTGTGATTGGACACACAAGGAATTTGTCTTGCTGCATATGCTCTCAGTGTACATAAAAGGAAAAATACATTCGTCAAGAATCATAAGGTACAACACTTAATGATAGTCATAGGGTACAAATAAACAATCAAATCATATTAGGAAACAGTCAATATAAATCGTAAGGATACAAACAACAAGATTACAGTCATACAGTCATAGGTGGGAGGAGATGGGTGATAGGAATGATGAGAAGATTAATAGTAATGCAGACTTAGTGAATAGTTTGACAGTGTTGAGGGAATTATTTGTTTAACAGAGTGATGGCGTTCAGGAAAAAACTGTTCTTGTGTCTAGTTGTTCTGGTGTGGAGTGCTCTATAGCGTCGTTTTGAGGGTAGGAGTTGAAACAGTTTATGTCCAGGATGCGAGGGGTCTGTAAATATTTTCACAGCCCTCTTTCTGACTCGTGCAGTATACAGGTCCTCCATGGAAGGCAGGTTGGTAACAATGTTTTTTTTCTGCAGTTCTAATTATCCTCTGAAGTCTGTGTCTGTCTTGTTGGGTTGCAGAACCAAACCAGACAGTTATAGAGGTGCAGATGACACATTTAATAATAAACTCTTTGCGGTTTCATTCTCTAATGAATTTTAATAAAATCCTCATGTTCACTTTGTCCCTAAAATAATGCAATTCCTCCTTCGGATTTCAATGGTGTCCTACTCTGAGCTCATGAAATGGAATATTTCTGTCCTTTTTTTCAGCCAAATCTGTATAATTGCACATGGGGCTTTGAGGGTTTATGATCTGAAGAAATAATGAAGTAGGTTAAACAGTAAGGAATGTTCTGATTTATAGCAGGTTCATGAGAAAATGACAAAAGAGCATCCCAACTTCACAAGAGTCTGGATAGACGAGTCAAAACCAGACGTTTCTTCTATAAAAAAAAAAAAAAAAAAAGGCTGGAACCCAGTCATATGGGTTGAATTGTATCAAGTATATTGATATCACAACACTCCGATCGAGGCCTCCAAGATCGTCTCAGGCGGTCGTGTCAAATAAAATATGATTTGAATGCGACCATTCTTGATTGGCTCGCCTTGTAGATTAATTTGGCTTCTGTCAAATTTAATTCGGGCTTAACTTGGGCAAATGGAAATTTGTTATATCTTGAAAGTTAATCTGCACGATTAACAGCTTGCAGAATGCACAGGAACTTCCTCCGAGGGTTCTAAATTATAAATTTATTCAGATATAATAAATCACAGGCGCATCACCTTGTAGGATTTCCTTATTGCTTGATGAATCACCAGCTGGGTATGTGAACTGACTTGTCTTGGGGGGCCGGGGTGGGGGTGGATGGTTGGAGAAACAACAGCAGATGATGGTTCATTCCACATTTAAATCTGCAGGTAAGAATGCCAAGTGTTGCCCGTGGGGGTTTTATGTTGTCAATCTTTTGGGTGCTAAAAGGACATCTCCTAAGACCATTGGTATTGATCTAACCTCATCTTGGGAAAAAAGAGGTACAATTTCCCTATATGATTTTTCTTTAGTAAAAGAAAGTGAATAAGGAAAGATACCTCAGAGTTGACAAAAGCATGATGTGAGGAAAAAAAGCTAAGAAGTAGTACTAGAATTTACAACCATTTAAAATCAGCATTATAATTCTGGATGAATGGAAACCTCTCTCTCTCTCTCTCTCTCTCTCTCTCTCTCTCTCTCTCTCTCTCTCCCTCCCTCCCTCCCTCCCTCCCTCCCTCCCTCTCCCACTCCTTCTCCCCCTCCCTCCCGTATCTCCCTCCCTCCCTATCTATCGTGTCTGTCTGTCTGTCCATCTATTTATCTATCCATAGCTCTATCTATCATCTATCTATCTATCTATCTATCTATCTATCTATCTATCTATCTATCTCCATATCTATCTATCTATCTATCTATCTATCTATCTATCTATCCATATCTATCTATCTATCTATCTATCTGTCTGTCTATCTATCTATCTATCTATCATCTATCTATCTATCTATCTATCTATCTATCTATCTATCTCCATATCTATCTATCTATCTATCTATCTATCTATCTATCTATCTATCTCCATATCTATCTATCTATCTATCTATCTATCTATCTGTCTATCTATCTATCTATCTATCTATCTATCTATCCATCTATTATTTATCTATCTATCTGTCTGTCTATCTATCATCTATCTATCTATTTATCTTCTATCTATCATCTATCTATCTATCTATCTATCTATCTATCTATCTATCTATCACACATCTATCTACCTAACCTACCTACAGTATCTATCTACAGTAGTGGGCAAAATTGTGGAAACCTTTTGGGAAAAGTGTATTTTTGACGTTTGATGGCTAAAAACACCACTTTTTTTTCTTTTTTCTTTTTTTTGGGGGGGGGAGTTTCAAGATAATCATATTCCACTGCTAGAATGGCCTGGGAATAGCCCAGATTGAATTAACCCAATTGAAAATCTATAGAGCCAACTAAAGAAACTTGTTAGTCAGAAGCGACCCAGCAATAAAACCCAGTTAATAGAAGCCATCATTCAATCTAGGTTTCACATTATAACAGCTGTAAAACTAAAAGACTTGGTTCACTCATGGGAAGATGTTTTAAGGCCGTCATTCATGCTAACGGTTACCTAACTATTAACTGACATGGTGATCATTTTTGTATATCTTGTTTTTTCTATGGTGATAATTTTTGTATATCTCATTTTTTCTTTATACTGTAACTGCTATTCTAATAGCAAATTCTTCAAGGTATTGCATCACATTTTTGATTAAATTATCTTTCTACTGATATATAATTTTTATGGTACTACTCCAAAAAAAAAAAAAAGTAGTGTTATTAGCTAGTTTTAGAAAATACACTTTTCCACAATTTTGGCCACTACTCTCTCTGTCTGTCTGTCTGTCTATCTATCTATCTATCTATCTATCTATCTATCTATCTATCTACCTATTGTCTGTCTATCTATCTATCTATCTATCTATCTATCTATCTATCTCCACTGTATCTATTTATTTATATATATATCTAATCAATCTCAGGTTCATAGGTGATGCTTCAGTCGGATCTTTAAAAAAAATGGTTATGTTTCGTTTTAATCCTTACTTCTCAGCTGTTGCTCAATTGGTACTTTCAGGATCTGAGTGAACTCATTCCTGTGCCAAACGATACAATCACACTCAGACACTGAATTATTTAAAGTTCCATTTAACTGTTTACTTGTTCCCACATGGGAGTATATGAAATCAGTTTACCTAATAGGGAGTTGCAGCAATTATACATACTGCTACATCCAGAGCTGTGTGCAAAAGAGGGCACCGAATATGAACTTGCAACATTTGCTCTCTTCATACCTGCATTTTTGTTTGAAAGCGAAGGAAATATTTCACGAGCAGAGCAATGTAAAGTTTACATTCAATCTAAGAAGGTCTCAGTTTAAATCTCAATTCCAGACTTATTAGGGATCTCAGGTAAAGCACTGTATTTTCAACTCTAGCTGCCTGTCTGTCAACCGTCCCACTCAGTCATTTAGCAAAGGAAGACTCCTGGCCCATTGTTATACCAAGAGTATACTTTACTAAAGTTTAAGAGGTTACAGAAGTAGCAAAGCTGGATCTGGCATTTTCGCGCACAAACAACTTCCCCTTTTTCCCGGCCATTCCCCCTGTTTTGAATAAATGGGTGCTTGCGCTGTTCGTTTGAGCTCCGAGCTTAGCAATTTGGTTGCAAACGTTTTGTCACCATTCGAGGAGACATCGTCAGTGTGCTTTGAATTGTGCTTGTCTGTCCCAGCGCTGCCCTTTTAATACCTTTTTATCAGTGGTGAAATTCAAATTTTTTTACTACCGGTTCTGTGGGCATGGTGTGGTGGGCGTGGTGTGGTTTGATGGGCATGGCTTGGTGGGCATGGCAGGGAAAGGATACTGCAAAATCTCCATTCCCACCCTACTCCAGGGGAAGGATACTGCAAAATCTCCATTCCCACCCCACTCCAGGGGAAGGATATTGCAAAATCTCCATTCCCACCTCACTCTGGGGCCAGCCAGAGGTGGTATTTGCCGGTTCTCCGAACTACTCAAAATTTCCGCTACCAGTTCTCCAGAACCTGTCAGAACCTGCTGGATTTCACCCCTGCTTTTTATGTGATGCAAATTGGTGAATGTTCTTTGTTTGGATACTTCTGAGTCATGGTCTGATTTCAGACTGTTTGATCAGACCATGACTCATGTGTATCTGAACAAACAACTTTCACCAATTTGCATCACGTAAAATGGTATTTAAAGGCCAGCGCTGAGACAGACGAGCACAACTCAAAGCGCACTGATGATGTCTCCTTGAATGGTGATGAAATGTTTGCAACCAAATTGCTGAGCTCAGAGCACAAACCAACAGCCCAGCCTGAGCTAGTAATATTCAAGCGCATTTCAAAATGGGTGCTTGTATATTGTTTGGGTAATGGACCCTCAGTTCACGGGCTCTCCAGCTCTGCATTCCAATGGTTGACCTTGGGCTGGCTAGCATCTCTCATGCCTCAGGCCGGTATGGCTCAGTTTCCATCCCCCCTTACACTCCAATCCTCTCTTCCCTCCCCCCTTTGCTAATGTCAGGCAGTCAACCTGTGATGCTTAGCGAGCACAAGGGCAGCCATGACACTATCTCTGTTATATAGGCCTTATTTTCAAGATGATCACAAGTATGTCTGAAATATATATTATACTGTATGGAGTTCAGGTTATGACTTACAACTACAATTTTTCTGTTGCTAAATGAGACATTTGAGAAAGGAGTTTTGCCCAGGGGTGAAATGCTCCCGGTTTGGACCGGATCGCGTGATCCGGTAGCGATGGCGGCGGGTGGTTCGGAGAACCGGTGGAAAAAATCCCTCCCCACCCCCATGCCCAGCTGAGCTGCACGATCATCAGAGGCTTTTTATTTTATTTTTAAAAGCATTTTTTCTACAACTTCTTCGGCCGAAAAAATGCTTTTAAAAGTAAAAACAAAGCTTCTGCCGATCAGGCAAGTCAACTGGGATCGTCAGAGGCTTTTAAAAGCATTTTTTTACAACCTCTTCAGCCAAAGAGTTGTAGAAAAAATGATTTTAAAAGTAAAAAAAAAAATGGTTTTAAAAGTATATATAAAAAAAGTTAAGCCCACTCAGTCTTATTACCCACCACCACCAAGCCACGCACACAGAACCGATAGTAACAAATTTTACATTTCACCACTGCTTTTGCCCCATTTTCTTGCCATAGTTGCTAAGTGAATCACTGCAGTTACTAGGTTAGCAACATGGCTGTTAAGTGAACCTTGACTTTGCTTGTTGGAAAGTGATCCCGGGACACGGCGACCATCATAAATATGAGCCAGTTGCCAAGCGTCTGAATTTTCATTATGTGCCCATGGGATTGCTGCAAAGGTTGTAAGTGTGAAAAGGGGTCATTTTCAGTGAAGTTGTAACCTTGAACGGTCACGAAATGAACCGTTGTAAGTGGAGGACTATCCGTACTTTGAACAGCTAAAACAACATTGAGACACTTTATCTCACAGGAAAGAAAAAAAATTCCTAGCATGTGAAATTCAGTTGTAAGCTTGAATTCAGATAAGAGCAGTGAGTGGTGGACTGCATCTGAATACAGAACTGAGAAATGTAGGGGAGAATTTTGATCTCATATCCACACGTGTTTGAATCTATTGGCGGAGACAAAACTATTTTGCATTGGCTAGCTCCCCTACCAATTAGAACCTCTTGCAACCTCTTCCCTGACATTAGATGATGAGTCCCATCCTGCTGGCCTCTGGTAACATCTTGAAAACTTAAGTTCCTACGTGTGGGATAGAGCACAGCCTGTTTGGATGGTTATTCAGATAATGCCCAGCTGCTATGTGATTTATGTTTATTCTAGCTATTTTATTTATTTCAGTTTTTGTAAGGGAGGGAGGGAGGGAGGGAGGGAGGGAGGGAGGGAGGGAGAGAGAGAGAGAGAGAGAGAGAGAGAGAGAGAGAGAGAAGAAAGAAAGAAAGAAAGAAAGAAAGAAAGAAAGAAAGAAAGAAAGAAAGAAAGAGGAAGGTGGAAGGGGAGGGGAGGGAAGGGGAGGGAAGGGGAGGGAGGGAGAACAGAAGGAAGGAAGGAAAGAAAGAAAGAGAGAGAGAAAGGAAGGAAGAAAGGAAGGAAGGAAGGAAGGAAGGAAGGAAGGAAGGAAGAAAGAAAGAAAGAGGAAAGGAGAAGGGGAGGGAGGGAGGGAGAAGGGAAGGAAGGAAGGAAGGAAGGAAAGAGAAAAAGAAAGAAAGAAAGAAAGAGGAAAGGAGAAGGGGAGGGAGGGATGGAGAAGGGAAGGAAGGAAGGAAGGAAGGAAAGAGAAAAAGAAAGAAAGAAAGAAAGAAAGAAAGAAAGAGAGGGAGGGAGGGAGGGAGGGAGGGAGGAAGGAAGGAAGGAAGGAAGGAAGAAAGAAAGAAAGAAAGAAAGAAAGAAAGAAAGAAAGAAAGAAAGAAAGAAAGAAAGAAAGAAAGAAAGAAAGAAAGAAAGAAAGAAAAATTTGAGGCTAGCCTATCACACATCACTCTCAATGGAACTGAGCTGGCTCCATAGGGGATACAGGAAAATAATCACGTCCACTCATAGTAATGCTACCTTCATGTGGGAACACACATAGGTGTTTACCATTGTAATTTGTTCAGATTGGTGAAAACCTTGGCCTCCACAGTTCATTGTCTATGTATACCAAGTTCCTCTAACACAGGAATTGAAAACTGCTTCTGAGCTGTAGAACTCCTTCGGAAAGTGTGAGTTTTAACTCCCCAAAGTGCCATTCCAAATTTGTTCTCTACAATATTAAAAATAATAAACCATCTGTGCGTAAATGCTTAACAGACTACAAGAAGACAGATTCCTACCCAGGGGGCCTATAATCTATATTTCTTAAATTGTTACAATTTGAAATTTAAAAAGTGTGCAGACATGCAACGATTACTAATATAAACAACATCTACCGGTAATTTTCTCCTTCATCCATATTCAATCCCCAAATGCATTTCTCCCTTTCTGTTCTTCCTCCTCCGTAAGGTCATTTCTGTGTTTACTATCATTGGAATGCAGAACATTTTAAAAAATGATTTTAAATTAGAGAGATGTATTTAGTTGAATGTTAGGGGGGAAATTCCTAACAATTAGAGCAATTCAGGAATAAAATCAGAGAGAAAGACTGTGTCTCCCTTTTCAGTCCGAAGTTGGTCAGTCATCTCTTGAGTCTACTTTAATTTGGATAGTTGTACCAAAAGGAAGTTGACTTGGTGGCATCAATGACTCCTTCCAACTACATGATTCCATGATCTGTATCTCTGCCAAGAGGAACTGGATGATCATGGGCCAGTCACTCTCAGACCTAAGAAGGAGGTCTTGAAAAAAAAAGCTGCAGGGATTGGTCAGTTTGTCTTTGAAAATCGGATATAATTGAACAGAAGATAGATAGATAGATAGATAGATAGATAGATAGATAGATAGATAGATAGATAGATAGATGATGGATGGATGGATGGATGGATGATAGGGTAGACAGACAGACAGACAGACAGACAGACACACAGAGAGAGAGATGATAGATATAGATGATTTGTAGATAGACAGAAAGACAGCAGACAGATATAACTTTGTAACAGGCATTGCAATCTAGGAAGGAAGGAAGGAAGGAAGGAAGGAAGGAAGGAAGGAAGGAAGGAAGGAAGGAAGGAAGGAAGGGTTCAGAATTTTTTCCCCAACTAGAACAAAGAATTAGAAAGAAAGGATGTTATGCCTAATCATCTCCATTCCTCCTGACCTCCAGCAAAATCTCCATCACCGTACCCCATTTTCTTCTCTGGCACCTTAAACAGGATTTGCAAACATTCTGCTGGAGTCTGACCTGAGATGGAATCTATATGAGAATCAGAACTTGAGGATCAGCGGAGAAACGGTGAAGGGATCAGTTAAACACCTCTTCCGTGTCCAACTTCCCTACTTAACATTCAGGCTGACTTTTTTGCCTTGAGAGAAAGAATCAGGTTCCTGATATATGTTGACACAGAAGATGCAGATATTTCCTTAGTCTCCCTCATTTCCCAGGCTGAGAACATTAAATTAAATAGCCATATTAACGTCTTGTTTCCTTCTGCTGAATCACTGCTGTTCTGCAGTCACCTAGAAGTGCAATTATGGAGTTGGGCTTCAAATAGTACTTTTGTCATTCTAATTCTCCACCACAACTGCATAATCTCCATGGCAATTTTTATTTATCGAGAAGGAAAAGCATACAAAGTGTGACTCAATCAGCCCAAGTGTTGAGTTTCAATGTACTGTGGGAACAGTCCAACTTCTCAAAGGTAGGTAATTTTTTTTTTCAAATCCCCAGAAGCTCTCCTGCTTTCCTCTCCTTTGTTTTGTAGAAAGTTAGCACCCACCTCTCTCCTAGAAGAATGAAATATTTTGAGAAATATTTAAAACGGCAAAATATTATATTTCCTTGGATGAGAAATGGAGAAACGTGCTCTTGGAAAGCAGCCCCCCCCTTCCTCAATAGCCCACAGCAGATGTCAGCGCTTAAGAGATAAAGAGATAGCTAGCTCTATTCATAAGCAAATACCCTCACCCAAGATATAACAAAGGTAGGATTACCCCTCAGCCACAATAGGAATTAATTGCCCCTTCAACAAGCCCCTTCATTGCATCAGCAGACCAAACTTCAACCAAATCTAGCTCAGTCAAACTCCTAAGATTTGTACATGGCCTCGTGGGAGTCTGACAACAGCCAATAGAATACATGCTCTTGCACAGGAACAGGAAGCTCTAGTGCAAAGCCCAAGAGAAGGTATAAAAAACCCCTCACTCTCAATTCCATGTGGTCAGCTGCCCAGAATCACACATGCTTGATAGTTATGTTCATTAATAAATGGACCCTCTTTCCAATTAGCCTCCAGTCTCCATTTTGTCTCCAGTGCCTTTCCTCCAGCTTGGAACTGAACCAGATGGATACTTCTTCCAACAGTTTCATATCTATTATTCTTCCCAGAACCTCCATGACGTTTTGTGGATTACAATTTCCCCTGAACAACAGCATTCTAGTAGGGACCGTGGTTCTACAGCAATCTCTACAAATCAAGTCTGAAAGAAAGAAAGGAACTAAATTTAAAACAAAACAAACAGACCAGGCCACAAATAACTGTAGTCCTACTTGGATGCCTTGCGAAAATGGCATCCTCGCGATCATTATCGCAGTCGGACTGACGCTAAAACAAGTCGCTAAACAAAAGCACAGTCTCCATTCTAGCGCAAAAGGATTGGATCACAAAGCACGGATGGGGACTTAGAATTGTGCAAAATCTCACTCAGTGGTGGGTTGCCCCCAGTTCGGACCAGTTCACAAGAACTGGTAGTATAATCAGCGGGAGGCTCTGCCCACTGCCCTGGATGTCATTATCAGCGATCGGCGCATACGCAGAAGCTTCCGATCCCGTTGCGAACCGGTAGTAAAGGAAAGTAGAACCCACCCCTGTATTGCCGTTGTTTTCGTTAGAAAGCGGCTGCTTGCTTAGGAAACTGAGAAGCCATTGAGAGGGGAAGGCCAAATATTGTGATATTTTGTTCCCTGCTGAAGAAAAGGAGAAACAACTGCACGAGAAATGTGCCGCAAATCAGGAGCAACAAGACAAAAGCACCAAACCCAGAAGCCAGCAGATGCTGCTTTGCTTTCCAGCTCCTTCGCTGCCAACAAAAGAGATTTTTGGCATCTTCTTCCGCACCTCAGGATAAAATAAGACACTCCCCATTCAACTTTTTTTTGGGGGGGGGAATTTCCTCAGCTCAGCTTTGTTCTTGACCACTTCACCTAAGCTAATGGAATTGGAGAGATTCCAGCTGCAAACAGCCAGAGTGCTCCAGACCAATTTTGGATGTAAATTTGAACCAAGAAGAAGCATCAGATACAAAAACAGGCAATGCGAAGGAATCCTCAGACTGCAGACGCTGCTGTATAATCAAGACAGATTAGTTCCAAGCAGAATGCAATTGATCCCTTTCTCATTCGGTATTCCCCGTGCGCTGGATATGTCTCTCTGTTGCAAAAGAGCTTTTTCACCCATCTTGGAAATACTGCACTATAAAAAATATCTACTTTAACATGCACACACGTTAAGCATGATTAAACGACGTGTCAGCCCTTAATAGACATGTAAACATAGTTTGCCGTAGATATCAGTCATTTCTCATTCTAAACCGAGAATATAAATCTAACAAGCTGTGTTTGTCTGATTAAAAACAACAACAACAATAATAACCCATCATGCCAAATTCTTCAGCACAAAAAAACCCTTCATTTTGCATGAAAGAATCACATTCACGATCAGGAGCCTTTAAGTAACAAAGAGGAAATGCATGGCTGAGTGACAATGCTACATAATGTCGAAATATGTTGGACATATTTGCAAAGCAAAAAAAAATCTTTTTGAATGTTACTTTATTAACCAATTATTTCTATTTCTAATCAACAAGGAACACTCCTTTCCATTTGCAGATTTGAAATGTTAGTGAGGAACCCCATCTGTTCTCAAGCTACACCATAAACTTATATAAACTTAGACAAAATTATTTTTTTAAAGTCTCTGGTTATTAATTATTCAGGTCATTCATAGAACATAGAACAATAGGATTGAAAGGGAGCTTGGAGGTCTTCTAGTCCAACCCCCTAAATCATTCCAGACAAATGGCTGTCCAATCTCTTCTTGAAAACCTCCAGTGATGGAGCACCCACAAGTTCTGGAGGCAAGCAGTTCCACTGGTTAATTATTCTGTCAGGAAATTTCTTCTTAGCTGTTCAAGATACTATTATTATACTGGTTTACTGTAAGTCAATTCAGTCTTTTGAATTCATGCAATACAGATTATTTCTTGTTTCAACAGACTGGTCTGTGGTTTTTCTGCCTTTTATTCCACCCATAATCTATTTTCTTTTGGGGTTTTATTTTATTTTTTATTTCATTTCTATTATTTTATTTTATTATTTATTTCATTTCATTTCATTGTATTATTTTTATTTTATTATTTTAATATAACCACTCTCGCTATATAAGATACTGAGAGAGAAGAGAGCCTGGTGGCGCAGCAGACTAATAGCCTGTTATTATCATTCAGCTGCCTGCAATTACTGTAAGTTCGAATCTCCCCAGGCTCAAGGTTGACTCAGCCTTCCATCCTTTCTAAAGTAGGTAAATTGAGGACCCAGTTTGTGGGGGCAATAAGCTGACTTTGTATAAATATACAAAAGTATGAAGGCTATTGCTTAACGCATTGTAAGCCGCCCTGAGTCTCTGGAGAAGGGCGGCATATAAATCACATTTTTTTTAAAAAAAGGTTCATTCTTCTGTCTGAAGTGCAAAAGGTACAGAATTTAGTATTCTAAAAATAATAGCATTCCAGGTGGGTCACAGTATTGGAAGTGGATTTTAAAATAACGTAAAAGTAAGTATACCCATAATTAGAATTATGACTGAATAATTTTCCAGAATTTGTATCTGTTCAAGATGTCTTATGGTAAAATGAATGGTGTTTGCCATGGCAAGAAAAGTAAGAAATAATATTCATGGATTATAAAATAATGAGCACATCTTCATAACTGACATGAATTGAACATAAGTATTTCATTTCAGATAATACATTGATGCTTGCATTTTGCTGGCATTATCTCTGAAATGTTGGGTACCACTAATATTTGTTTTTGCTGTTGTGGTATAAAAACAGTCTGCAAACATTAAGTAGGAATAAAGGCTCTTCAAGAGAAAAATCACATATGGAATGAAAACATTGAGGCTGATTATAGACAGAAATATTAGCCTTATTTTTGAAAATTGAAAAATCTGAAAGAGAAACATACTGTAATGTTTCAGATTTTCCACTTTTAAAAGTCAGGCTAATGACACAAACTTTCCCATATCAAAATTAGAACCACGTCAAGATTTTACCCTGAAATAGCTTGTCCATCAGCCAACTCAATTAAATCCCAAATGAAATTAAGGTCAATTTTCTGGAGACAGACTATAGATGGCTCCAAACTCTGGAAGTAGAATCTGATAAGCTCTTCTGCTAACAAAGACAGCAGCACCCTGAAATGGACCACAGAGCAAAAGAGATGAAGATAATTATCTAACTATCTGTACAACCAATATCACATAAACGCTTGCTGAAGGGGGGCGGGGGAACAGCCATAGTTATAAAACTGCCAAGATGAGGAGCAAAGGCTAGTGAACTGCGATAGATAGATAGATGATAGATAGATAGATAGATAGATAGATAGATAGATAGATAGATAGATAGATAGATAGATGATAGATAGATAGATGATGGATGGACAGATAGCAGAGATGATAAATAGATAGATCAGAGAGAAAGAGAGAGAAATGGTATATGATGATGGATGGATGGATGGATGGATGGACGGACGGACGGATAGCAGAGATGATAAATAGATAAATGATAGATCAGAGAGAAAGAGAGAGAGAAATGGTATATGATGATGGATGGATGGATGGATGGATGGATGGACGGACGGATAGCAGAGATGATAAATAGATAAATGATAGATCAGAGAGAAAGAGAGAGAGAAATGGTAGATGATTTATTTATTTAGCGTATGGTTGGTCACACACAGTATTAAAACACTTCATTATTACAGGTTAAAAACAATTAAAACAATAAAAAAGCAGTAAGAAAACCTAAAAGGAAAACAGAAATAACATTTCAAAGTTTAATGTCGAGTTTGGAGATCCAGTCAGTAGCTGCCGTTGTTATGCAGAGGAAGTCCCTAGAATCTCCTGGATACCTTCTGTTAGGGCATTCCCTCACTATGTGCTGGATAGTCTGTCGAGGGGCCCCGCAATCACATTGTGCTGAAGGTGTCTTTCCCCATTTATACAGGGAGTCAGCACACACCCCATGAGTTGTTCTAATTCTATTATATGTCACCCATATGTGTCGGGGTAGGCTAAATCTGGAGGTATACTACTAGGACTGATATGCTCAGAGACATCTTGGGGGGAACAGCTATTCCACGCCTCCATCCACTTTTGTGTGGTGTTCTGATGATCGGCCATCAACTTACGCGCTGTCAAGATTGGTGGATTTCTTGATTTTAATCGGCATCTTAAGAGATCAGGAATGTATCCATGTATGGGTAGAGAGGAATTTAACAGGATCTTACTACCCGAATGAGAGCTTCTTGTCGTCGTAAGTGCGGGGGGAGTATGTGACTAAGAACTGGTAACCAGTAACTAGGTGTAGATTTTATGCACCCAGTAATTAGCCTCATCGTATGGTTAAGTTGAACATCAATAAGTCCTGAATGTGAGCTGTTTATCCATACAGGTGCAAAGTATTCCGCTGCAGAGTAACAAAGCCTGAGGGCTGCACATCGGAGAGTTGGGGCTTAAGTTGAGTTCCTTAAGTCACACGTGCCTCCTGGGTGGTGCTAAATGAGTAACAGACGGACTGGTAGGCAGACATCCGCGAGGATCTCCTGGCTTCACACACAACCCCACGGTCCTTTTAAGGACCTTTTAAGTTCCAAAAAACTAGCAGAAACAGCAGAAATAACAGAAATAACAAATACCAATGCTAAAATGACTCGGAATATTGGAAGTTCAATATGTATATGCCAACTTAACATCGAAGGCAGTAGTAGATCAAAATGGTAGATGATAGATAGATAGATAGATAGATAGATAGATAGATAGATAATGGACGGATGGAAGCAGAGATGATAAATAGATAAATGATAGATCAGAGAGAAAGAAGAAAAATGGTAGAAGATAGATAGATAGATAGATAGATAGATAGATAGATAGATAGATAGATATAGATAGATAAGATCAATTAGATAAATGATAGAGAGATCAGAGAGAGAAATGGTAGATATAGACTGAGAGACATAGAGACAGACAGTTAGATAAATGTGTGAGAGAGAGGGGGGGAGAGAGAGAAGGGCTGATAGGCCCCTTTTCTACACCTTTAGATACAATTACTTGCACCTTCAGCAGCAAACTTCACTCCTATTTTCTTCATCTATAATTTAATCTATAATACAATAGAAAAGCTGTAGAAGTTGATTTTATATAAGCTGAAGTAATGTTTTCACTTTATGAAAATTTAATTTGAAAAGTTGCCAATCCTACCAATTTTGTTTTTAAAAAAAAATAGATATACTTTATGTATTCTGTACAATGCATCCGCTTTTTTATGTTGGCCCTGCCAGAAAACTAAAGCTGTATTAAGGAGATGTCAGAACTTCATCAGTCAGTGCATTTCCCCCAAAATCTTTCAAGTAGAAGCCCAAAACACTTTCCAGAGTGAGGACTACTCCTATGGTTCACTGAGAGTTACACTCCAGAGTGAAGTGGGCCAGGACCCATTTCTGTAGGTTCAAAGGATGAAAATAGTGTTTTAAGCCTCTGCAAAATTTGATAAACAATAAAGATTAACTCACCCACTTAGAAGGGTTTCAGTTGGGCCTTCTCGTAATGTTACCCTAGCAGCTATCATCTCTCAAATAAAGTTCTATACTTTTGCACTTTTTGTTTGTGATCTGTAGATCTGTTAAATGGGAGAAGATTCGTCTCTCTTTAGCATTACAGGTTTTTAAGAAAGAGAAGGAGGAGGAGGAGGAGGAGGAGGAGATTCAATCTACAATTTTCTACAACCTTAGCAGAAACCATTGGGTGCCATTAGAGTCTAAACGCAGAACATTCGTTCACCAATTTCCTGAGCTTTGGCCACCTTTATTTAACTAAAGCAATCATGAGATGCTGAGAAAAAATACATTATAAATGGGAAAATAAAAGGAATTATCTGGTAAAAAAGAGGAACATGACACAGCCTAGCAAGAAGAAACAGCTCTCCCAGGAAATGAATGTACCATCTTAAGGATAGATACGTGTAAAATAAAACAGTCTAATTTACAGGATAAAACAGAACGTCCCCCAATTTAAAATGGATAAGGTCTCCTTGTGCCTAAAACAAACGGCATCCACGTTATTGTCAAAGAGTATTAACACTTGATATTTTTCAACAATATTCAAAAGAAAAAAAAATGACTAGGAGTGCAACCAATTATCCTAGCTTTGTGATGCATACAATTGTATCTTAGGAGCAGACGATCTACCACATTCTAACAAGCTTAGGTGTTTCAACAAAGCCATCAAATTTGTCTATAACCATATTATATCCTGCCTCAACACTGTGCAAAACAGTGGAATGCTTTGTTGGCAACCTGAAGGTGCAGTATTTCCTGATTTACTAATCTGTGTTATGCAAGACTTCAGCTAATGAAAATTTAATCTTCATCACTTCATAAATTAGTGATCAGAATAACCCAGGGAGAATTGAATGCCTTGAATGAATGGATAACCCATTGCATAATTAGCTGGAAACCTGCTGATATAAGTAAACTAAGCAGGATGAATCCTGCTTAGTCATCTAATGTCAAAAAACTGACATTAAAAAAAAACCAACAGATGTGAATTTCACACCCTTAAGGTGATTCCATGGCTTCACGAATTAACAGTGGAAGCTGATATACTGGAAAATCAACTACATCATGGATAAAATCTCATCTAAACAACTGTTTCCTGCTATCTTCGACAATTGTTTAAGGTGAGGATAAATTTATGGAAGTCGGGAGTTTCCATATGCATCTATGGAGGAAGGATTATGAGCTGCAAATGATGAAAAATTCACTGCAACATTGGGATGCAAATTCCATCCTAGGATATCACACACAAATACATTACAAGTGCTGTTTGGGTCATTATGTCATAACATGCACTAAAGAAATGTTATCAAAGATTAAGGATAAATATTAAAATAGTTAATATTATAAAAGTACATACTAAAAATACCAAGCTTAATATCCACGTATTCTTAGGCATTTATTATAATGAATCCTAAAGTTAGATACTCTGCAGCTAACAAAAACAGTGTGCCCCAGGGAAAAACTGCCACCACCCAAAATCCCTGGGCCTAAGAGAAGACAGTTGACCACATGCCAATCAGTCTTGACAGCCAAGTAATTCTATACACCAAATCTAAACAACCAGATATCCCGGTCTCACAATACTTTGGTACCAAATTCTTGATTCCTGGCCAGTGGATAAGTATCAGTATCCTGGCTTTAACATTAGTGCAAACATTTATTACTGGATCATCTTCTTAGCAAAATAACCAAAAATGTGGAACTTCCTTCAAACATAATTCAAGTTCATGCCAACTAACATTAGATAAATAAAACTGCATAATCATTGTAAAACCAAACTGAAACCTTGAATCTGAGTTCAGTAACTTAATAACTACCAGTATCCTTGCTTTAGAAGGGATGTGTTGGCTCAGTGGCTAAGATGCTGAGCTTGTCGATTGAAAGGTCGGCAGTTCAGCCGTTCGAATCCCTAGTGCCGCGTAATGGGGTGAGCTCCCGTTACTTGTCCCAGCTTCTGCCAACCTAGCAGTTCGAAAGCACGTAAAAAACGCAAGTAGAAAAATAGGGACCACCTTTGGTGGGAAGGTAACAGCGTTCTGTGCGCCTTTGGGGTTTAGTCATGCCGGCCACATGACCA
This sequence comes from Arizona elegans, assembly GCA_022577455.1. Classification (NCBI taxonomy): domain Eukaryota; kingdom Metazoa; phylum Chordata; class Lepidosauria; order Squamata; family Colubridae; genus Arizona; species Arizona elegans. Next base: position 92,135,241 of record JAKOOJ010000005.1, on the reverse strand, counting down.
CGGAGACATCTTCGGACAGTGCTGGTTCTTCGGCTTTGAAACAGAGATGAGCACTGCCCCCTAGAGTTGGGAAAGACTAACACATATGTGTGAGGGGAACCTTTACCTTATTATCCTTGCTTTAAAAGAAGTGAAAAATATAAATAACCATGTTTACCATATAGCAAAATATAAACTGCAAAAACCCCATACATAAAATTAAAAATAAACTGCACGGCTAAGATTTCTGGAAAATGGCATAGATAACTAAGTCCCACATTCAGATGGTATTTTAAATAATGCAGGCGGAATGTGGCATTTAATATCTCCTTTGTTTTGATCCTGTTTAACTCTTCTTACTTCAGTTCTCTCTCAGCTCACACTTCTTTCTCCAAAGCTTGGAAAAGAAAGAAGTGAGAAGGAGGAAAAGAAAAGTCTTAAAATTTAAAACAGGCTCTTCCTTTTTTCCTGTTAATAAACAGAATCAGCCAAAATAAAGCAAATAAAGAAGAACATGACGAAACCTCTTTCAAATGTAATTCAAGTTCAGGACAAGTAGCCCTAAAATAAATAAAACTGCCTAATCCTCAACAAATAAAAAGGGAAGATTAAAACCCATTTCCTTCTACTAATGTTGCCTTGAAGAACTGGTTTACAGAGTAAGGAAGATGCTGGTATGTTTTAATCTGCTTGTGACTGAGGGTTTTCAACGCTACAATAAAGAAACTGGAATCAGGAACAAGGCATGCAGCCTTCCAAGCAGGGGTCTCTTAACAAATAAAAGGTTGACTTCTGTCTTTTTGACATTTCTAAGCGGGCAATAATGGAGGAGGGGGTGGAATGAATATTAATATCCCATAGAATTTGCACATAAAATGAAACCGAAAGAGGTCTGCCTCTAACTCCCCAGTTCTGTAAACTAAATTCCTGTGCATCCTTGCAGACTGTATAACCATATTTAGCAATATTGCAATCAAAAGTCACATATGCCAAAGCAGCTTTGCTACAACTCAGACTCACTTAATTAAGAAGGGTCTTTGGGGAGGGGCATTACCCAAACAACTTTGCTTCTTGAAAGGTCCCCCACTGTGGGAAGAGTATTTCTTAAACTTGGGAACTTAAAGATGTGTGGACTTCAATTCCCAGAATTCCCCAGCCGCCCTTGCTAAAGAAGCAATGGTGGATTGCAGAGTCTCGAAAAACTGAACAGTTAAAAGGCAGGCTTCTTTCAAATTTCATTTTATGTGCAAATTCTAAGGAGCATTAATATTCATCACCCTCTCTACACCGTAAGTGCCTGCCTGGAAATGTGAAAGAGAGAAAGAGAGGGTGGAGGGAGAGAGAGGATGATAGAACTACTAACTCTTTTCTACACTTCTAGGTACTTGGTTTACAGATTAACAGAGTTGGAAGGGACCTTGAAGGTCATCTAGTCCAACCCCACACCCAAGCAGGAGACACTACATCATTTCTGACAGATGGCAATTCAGTCTCTTCTTCAAAGCTTCCAGTGATGAAGCTCCCACAACTTCTGAAGGCAACTTCTGTTCCATTAGTTGATTGTTTTCACTGTCAGAAAATGTCTCCTTATTTGTAGATTGAATCTCTCCTTGATCAGTTTCCATCCTTTAGTCCTTGTCTGGCCTTCAGGTGCTTTGGAAAATAGCTTGACCCCAACCCTCTCCTCTCTGTGGCAGCCCCTCAATTATTGGAAGACTGCTATCATGTCTCCCCTGGTCCTTCTCTTCACTAGACTAGCCATGCCCAGTTCCTGCAACCGTTCTTCATGTTTTAGCCTCCAGTCCCCTAATCATCTTGGTTGCTCTTCTCTGCACTCTTTCTAGAGTCTCAACATATTTTTATAGTGTGGTGACCAAAAACTGGATGCAGTATTCTAGGTGTGGTCTTACCAAGACTTTATAGCTACAGTTAAAAAGCACTTATAGCAGCAAACTTTGCTTGAAGATTTCTTAATCTATAATCCAACCTATAATGTAACATAAAAGATGCATGGATTGAGTTTATAAGATGAAGAGAAGTCAACCTCTTATTTGTTAAGGATTCCGAGCTTCATTGTTTTCTTGCAGATGTTTCATTATCCAACTAGCTAACAACATCAGTGCTACGAGGGAGTTTGGTCTCTTTTTCATATAATTTCATATGCTTTCATTTCCAGTCCATTCAACATTTGCTACCTCTTTCTTTTGAAGATCTTTGACCACCTATTGTCTCCATCCATTATTAAGAGCTGTGGTGGTGCAGTGGTTAGAATGCAGCATTGCAGGCTAATTCTGCTGACTGCCAACTGCCAGCAGTTTGAGTCTCACTGGCTCAAGGTTGACTCATCCTTCCATCCTTCCGAGGTCAGTAAAATAAGAGTCCAGATTGCTGGGGACAATATGCTAACTCTGTAAACCGCTTGGAGAAGGCTGTAAAGCACTGTTAAGCGGTATATAAGTGCTATTGTTGTTGCTATTAGCTTTGTTCCTCTCCTATTGATCTTACTATATAGTGAGCCTATTTTTTTAAATGCAGATCCTTTATTTCAGACTGTTGTCCTTTAGGTTCTATCTATCTATCTATCTATCTATCTATCCATCCATCCATCCACTCACCCACCCATCTGCCTGCCTAGTGCCTACCTACCTACCTATCTTAGAGCCATGGTGCCACAGTGGTTAGAATGCACTATTGCAGGCTAGCACACCCCATTGCCAGGAGTTCAGTTCTGAATGGCTCAAGCTTGACTCAGCCTTCCACCCTTCCAAGGTCGATAAAATGAGGACCCAGATTATTGGGGGAAACAGGCCAACTCTGTAAACCACTTAGAGGGAGCCCTAAAACATTGTGAAGTGGTATATAAGTCTAAGTGCTATTGCTATTGACTCAGCCTTCCATCCTTTCGAGGTGGGTAAATTGAGGATCCAGATTGTTGGGGACAAGATGCTGACTCTGTAAACCACTTAGAGAGGGCTGCAAAGCATTGTGAAGTGGTATATAAGTCTACGTGCTATTGCTATTAGCTTTATTCCTCTCCTGTTGATCTCCCTATACAGTGACCCTGCCTATACAGAATCACTGGCATGATTCACTAAGTCCTTTTTTGTAAACACTGTTCCTTTATTTCAGGAAGCTGTCCTTTATTCAAGTAAGTGCCTTGATAGAAAAACACTTAATCTCTCTCCTGGCTCAAGCTAAGGAAGGAAGGATAACTTGTGGCTCAGAGGTTAATACAACTGCCTAATATGCAGGCAGCCCAAGTTTGAATCCGAGTAAGGGTATTGCTAGCTGATGAGAGCTAAATAGCTTGAAATAGATCTATACTAGTTTCCCTTTATTTCTTTATCAGCGAAATATAAATTTGGTATAAAATGGTTTGTCATGAATGCAACTGCTTGAGGGCTCCTGGATTGGAGCTGAAAGGCGAAAGGGAAGCAGTATGCTCCCTCCCACATGTTAGGGTAGACCAGGTGTCTCGATAGAAAAACACTTTTTATTTATTTATTTATTTATTTATTTATTTATTTATTTATTTATTTATTAATTACCAGATTATTGGAGACAACAGGCTGACTGTAAACCGCTTAGAGAGGCCTGTAAAGCACTGTTGAAGCAGTATATAAATCTAAGGGCTATTGCTATTATATTGGGGAATTAGGAAGAGAGAGTCTAATGATATCATCTACCTTGTCTGCCTACTCAAGTGAGTAGTTTTACAATGGAGGTGGGAAAATCAGGGGGAGGAACGGAATGTCATCTTCCAATAGGGCTAACTGGAGAACGGACCCGTAGAGTCATCTCCTAGCCTCACTCGAGTTTGTTTTCAGATGGTGGATCTTGATCCTTTACGACATCTGTGTGTCTCTGACTAGGTCATTTTTTTTTCCATTGACCAACTGGCTGCTAAAAATAGCAAAATGGTCTGCAGTGACAGTCAAGCATGGCGACACTGCCAATGTCCTTCCTTCAGAAAAAAAAAAAGATGATTCACTGGCATTAATGTAATTCTTACTCAAGGACCTGTGAACTTGATGGAAAGGAAAGCTGATATAGGGTAAACAAGCTTGAGTTAAGTAATGCACTTGCATTTTCTTTACTTTTCCAAATGCCATCCCATGGTAAATAAAGTAGGATCCCACATTATAGTCATATATGTTTAAAACTGAAGTAGAACCTTCTTTCAAGCTTTAGGCTCTAAAGATGGAACATAGAACCCATAAGGTTGGAAAGGGACCTCGGAGGTCTTCTAGTCCAACCCCCTGCTCAAGGCAGAAGGCCCTACACAATCCTGGTGAAGTGGTTGTCTAGTCTATTTTGGAAAACCTCCAAAAAATGGAACACCCCCACAACTCTGGGAGGAAAGCTGTTCCACTGAGTAATTGTTCTCAGTGACAGGAAATTTCTCCTTAGTTCTAGCTTGGATCTCTCTCTTTTTAACGATTTACCACCCATTATTTTTGGTCCTGCCCTCAGGTGTTTTGGAAAATAAATCAACCCCCTCTTGTCTGTGAAAGCCCCTCAAAGTCAGTCCAGCTATTATGTCACCCCTATTCCTTCTCTTTGGTAGGCTAGACTCATTAACTTTACTTAACTTCTTTAACTTCTTAACTTCGTTAGGCTAGCTCCCTCAACTGCTCTTCATTTGTTTTAGTCTCCAGACCCCTAATCATCTTTGTGGATCTTCTCTGCACTCTTTCCAGATTCTCAACACCTTTTATGTATTGTGGTGGCCAGAACTGTACTTAGTATTCCAAGAGTAGCCTCACTACCTGTGTTTCCCTGAAAATAAGACCGGGTCTTATGTTTTTTCTTTGGCCACCAAAAAGGGCACCAGGTCTTATTTTCGGGGGGGGAATGTCATTCATTGACTCACCTCACTTGTGTGTGTTGCCCCCAGACTCCTTTTCATGGTCAGAGGCCTTCGGTAACTACTTCTGCAGCCGGCAAGGCTTTCCTGAAGGCCCTGCAGCCGATAAAAGAGCTCCAGATAGATCCAGAGCTCTGTTATCAGCTACAGAGGCCTTCAGGAAAGCTTTGCAGGCAGAAGAAATGTGTCGGGGTGTGCGAGACCTGGCTGCAACTGCCCGAAGGTAAGTAGTAGGGCAGCTCCACCACCCCCATACCCACCCTAGCTTAATTTTTACCTGCGCACCCTGGAGTGGGAGGGGGCTTAATTAGGGATTATTTTGGGGGGTAGGGTTTATATTGGGAGCACATGTAAAAATCAAGCTAGGGCTTACTTTCGGGGTAGGTTGTATTTTCAGGAAAACACAGTAGTAGGATATAAAGAGGTATTGTCTCTTCTCATGATCTTGATCAATCCCTCTATTGATGCAGCCTAGTATTATTTTTTCTTTCAGTATCGTAGCCAGGCTTATTCATTGTGAGGATAGGGAAATAATTATCCCCAGTATATAAATTGTTTGAGTGTTCCTTTAGGAGTGGAATTGAAAAAGATAAGGCTGTGGGAGGTAAATGTTTGCAGTTATGGGTAATTTTCATATATTTCCCAAGCTATTCTATGATTGTACTTTCAGGTTGCTGTTATTTGTAAGTTACCCTACTATCTTTTTCACTTTCAAGTAAACAAATTCATTTTTCATTATTTTTCTGAATATTATTTCAGATTTCGCTATATATCCCAAATCTGATCTGTTTAAGAATATATCATGTTATTTTCTTTAAATAATGAGATTACTTGCATGTAGTCATATATATTACAGTTTTACAATTTTATAGCAGCCAACATATGTCATGCTGCCCAGAACCATATTTTCATCAAATGGGTGTCCATATATATGTGATAATTAATTAATTAATTAATTGTTGAAAGAAAAATCAGGTCCAGTTCCAAAAATGGTGTTGGGATAGGTGGGCTTTTGGGGTTTGGTGATTGAGATGCTCCAGAGGTTTGTGGAATGTAGTGAGCCTTGTGTCTTTTGCTATTCTAATGACAGTGGGCAAATCCTATTATGTCTAAAAGGTCCTTGGAACTGGGTGGGGAATGTAGATTTTAGGAGTCTTTGTTTTTCTACTTTTAATCCCTTCTGTGGGAGTTGGGCTGAAGACATTTTGTTCATTAGTAGACTGGCCTGAATGGATTTCTGAATGGGCACAAAATATCCATCTCTAAAGACTTTAGGCATCTGCTGGAAGCCATTTCCTATAGCAGGAAGACTGGGGATGCTTTCTGCCTTTAACAGCATGTTTCTCCATTTCTCCTTTGGGGAAATACAATATTCTGCTTCTTTTAATATTCCCCAAAATATTTTTCTAGGAGGGTACAGTTGTTAAATCTAAAGACATCCCATTTTGCTCAACTATCCTTTCATTCTGCAACCTAACCATCAATATTAGACTGCTTTATCTATATGAAGGATTATATCAGTGATGAAATGCAAGGCAATTACTGATGACATCTTTTAAGAACCATTTCTATTCCAAGAATAATAACAACACTGAGCCAGTTTGCACAATATTGTGAAGACAAATGACATGAAATAAGAGGGAAAATAGTAAGATTTTAATCTATCTCCAGAATTATTTACTAAGCTAAAGATTCAGTGCTTTTGTAATGGAGTATTCACTCAAATGATTCCAGTCATTTCTCTTCCACATCTATCAAAAGAGATTTAGGCAGAAAAATCTCATTGCTATTAATTTATGCAGAAACCCCCTTTTTTCCCCCGGGACAAACCGATTGTATGGATGAACCCGTCTCTTTTTCACCAGGCAGTAACATCAATGTAAAAACTGTGTTTATGGAGTTGAAACGAGATTCTATTAATTGTAACTTGATTAAAAGGTAACAGTAAAGGTTCCCCTCACACATATGTGCTAGTCGTTCCCAACTCTAAGGGGCGGTGCTCATCTCTGTTTCAAAGCCGAAGAGCCAGTGCTATCCGAAGACCTCTCCGTGGTCATGTGGCTGGCATGACTAAATGCCAAAGGCACACAGAACGTTGTTACCTTCCCACCAAAGGTGGTCCCTATTTTTCTATTTGCATTTTTTACATGCTTCGAACCGCTAGGCTGGCAGAAACTGAGACAAGTCATGGGTGCTCACCCCATTATGTGGCATTAGGGATTTGAACCACTGAACTGCCCACCTTTCAATCGACAAAATCAGCATATTAGCCACCGAGCCACCACGTCCCTTCGTAACTTGATTACTTGTATATATATATATATCTTCTATATCTAGATAGATCTAAATACATCCAAAGAGCGAGAACATTTTCATGGAGTTATTTTCACATTTCTTAAAAAGAATTTCTAAAGACATAAAAGTTTGCAATAGATTTTTCTACGAACAAAAAGCAGCCCAAAATTTCAAAGTATTCATGATACAAGTCTTTGTGATGGAGTGCTCCCTGTTCATTTTTTTTTCTGTCTCTTGGTCAAGAACCTAGGATAATGACTATATCAATCAGAGCCTGAGAAAAGTATCTGAGGTCCTGGAATCAGAACTGAAAGTTAAGAAAAGGTCAAGGACAATTTACACTTAGCAAGGTATCTTCTTACATGACTTAAGGGCAAACCTTAACGGTGCAGCTGTTAGTAGACGTATTCTAAGAATTTAATCATGTGGACAACAGTCTTCCTTTGGTATACTAACTATATTTTGGGTCTCAACCTACAGTGGAATAGAGAGTAGGTTGTCCAAGAGGAGGCAAGTGGAAAAACTATGACACACATGTGAGGTTAATCTTTCAGACAGAATTGTGCAATGATGGCCCCATCCTTCCATGGTGGCATGGCTGTTAAAGACACTGATGGAGACATAAAAGGAATGTGTAAAAACTGCTGGATTACTTAAAGAAATTGAAGGGAAGATGAAGATAGGGCTACTATGTTCAAATTGGCTGACAAATTCAATAAACAAGGAATTTATCATTTTTAAAAATGTTTGATGGTATCCATCTATCTGTTGATTCATACAGTTGTCCATCTCACAACCACAACAGTGGGTAACATACACAGGTTTTTATTTCATGAAGAAAGGTTCTTCAGGTTGCTATTCAAATTTTAGTCAGGTACAGATATGTTTTCAGAAGGAAAACAGATAACTTTTAAACAAATAAAAATGATACACATACCTAGAATATTAAAGTACTCTTTGGTAAGGAACAGAATACTGACTGCTCCCTTATCTCTTATGTGCCCAATTTTGAAAATTATGTATAGATGTGTTAAGTAAAAAACAGTGAGGTTAAATAGATCTATTGTAATTTGATCTACTTGTAAGACAATGAGTTTAGCAGCCAAAGAAAATTATATGGACAAGTCTATGAAGTCATCAGGATTCACACTGGATTTGAGATTTTATGTTTGTCTGAAAACATTCAGTACAATTAAGAATGGATTCTTTACTTAAATATCTGTAAGTAGATTCAATCGAATTTTGAACTGTAGAACTTTTGAGCAGGCACGATAGCACAGTCTACATAAATAGAAATTCAATTTAAACAGTGAACTAAATCCCAGAAGAAATGTTAGTTGTGCATTTGAATGAGAAACTTCGGATTTAAGAAGATGATTAATCTATCACTTTCATTCCTAAAATGACTTAGGTTGACCCAAATGTCATATTTGGAATTCTATTTAATATAAAAATAAATATTTACATCTCTCAGCAGAATTGCACCCCCATGACTAAGTTTATGCATTCTTGTTAAAATATCATGATGAAGGAGAACACATTAAAAGAATTAGCAAAAAAAATTCCACAGTTTATGAAAAACAGTGAGTTTTGACTGATGGCAATTTATAAATACAGCAATAACTTTTCCTTGTGAATCCAAGTTATTTGCTCCAATATTTTTTCTTAAGGAACAGGAACACAGAATTCTAAAAGCTGAAATGTTAAAATGATACTGCAAAAAAAAAAAAAAAAAGTATTGAGAAAAGATGAACATAAACACCAGCAAAAATAATAAGTCAAGCCACTGTGGTTATTCCTATAATATAAAAATTCTGCAATATAATTTCTTGTACATCTGCTTATACGTTATATTTTGCTTATATTTTGTCATCTGCACCTCTATAACTGTCTGGTTTGGTTCTGCAATCCAACAAGACAGACACAGACTTCAGAGGATAATTAGAACTGCAGAAAAAACAATGGCTACCAAGCTGCCTTCCATGGAGGACCTGTATACTGCACGAGTCAAAAAGAGGGCGGTGAAAATATTTACAGACCCCTCGCATCCTGGACATAAACTGTTTCAACTCCTACCCTCAAAACGACGCTATAGAGCACTGCACACCAGAACAACTAGACACAAGAACAGTTTTTCCCCAAACGCCATCACCCTGCTAAACAAATAATTCCCTCAACACTGTCAAACTATTTACTAAGTCTGCACTACTATTAATCTTGTCATCGTTCCTATCACCCATCTCCTCCCACTTATGACTGTATGACTGTAACCTTGTTGCTGTATCCTTAAGATTTATACTGACTGTTTCCTAATATGATTTGATTGCTTATTTGTTCCCTATGACTATCATTAGGTGTTGTACCTTATGATACACTGAGAGCGTATGCACTAAGACAAATTCCTTGTATTGTATTGTATTGTATTGTATTGTATTGTATTGTATTGTGTTCTGTTCTGTTCTATTCTATTCTATTCTATTCTATTCTATTCACAAAAAGAATGAAACTCTGAAAATATGGAAAGGGATAATTCATGGCACCCTGAAAATATGGAAAGGAATGACAGCTCAAAGACAGAATATATATATTTTTGAGAAACAATTCCTAGACTGAATCCTTAATAGGTAACAGATAGCAAGTATTTTCAGCATCCCTTAAAAAGACCTGATTTGGCAAAACAACATAACTCTAACATTTCACATCTCAAATTCTTTTTTTTCTGCATGAACCAAGCCTGTTTCCTATGATCTACCTTGAAGTTGCCAGCTTCCAGATTTCCCAGGTGATACATGGATTATACAGATTACTTTGAAGTCTAAAGTTGAAAGTACTGCCAGAAGCTGGCCCAAGAATGAAAGCTGTGTTGTAAAACTCGCTCACTGCTTTTTCTCTATACAGGTAGTCCTCAACTTATAGCAGTCCAGTTAGTGACTATTGTGGCACTGAAAAAAGTGACTCACACTTATGATGGTTGCAACGTCCCAGGGTCACGTGATCCCCTTTTGCAACCTTTTCACAAGTAAAGTCAATGGAGAAGCCCGATTCACTTAACAACCAGGTTACTAACTTAACAACTGCAATGATTAACTTAACTGTGGCAATAAAGATCGTAAAATGAAGCAAAATTCACTTAACAAATGTCTTGATTAGCAACATACATTTAAATTAATATAAAAGAGTAATCAATTCTGGACTTCTAGAATTGGAAGGAACCAGTGAACCCAATCCCCTCCTTTGTCCAAATGCCCATTTTCCTTTTAAAGATAATATATCAACAGAAACAAAGAAAATATATAAAGGCATAAAATAAGAATAAACAAACAATGTAAGAATGTCACCAAGATTACAGTTCTAGTATACCTAGAGTCATTTGGCAGAATGAGATGGGTGGCACATAAATTTAATAAATACATAAAATAATGCATACTAACAATTGTAAATATTCGTTAATTATGAATAGTTATAATACCTTAAAGGCTTAGAAAATTGCTATTAAGCCCTAAACTAAAGGGGAATATTAAAAATATAGCAAAAATCATTGAGGATTCAATTGCCACTAAAACCAGTGGTAGGATTCAAATAATTTAACAACCGGTTCTCTGTCCTAATGATTTCTTTCAACAACCAGTTCACCAAACTGCTCAGAAAGTTAACAACTGGTTCTCCCAAAGTGGTGCGAACTGGCTGAATCCCACCACTGACTAAAATGATAATATTACATGACTGCAGAAATGTGTTTTAGGAAAGTTGATTTTTATGCTTTCTAAACAAGTTAGCATTAGCGAGGGACATGAGTTATTCCCAGACACCTCATATTGAAGGCTTTAAGTTAGCAGCACATTTTAACAAACCTTAAGTTTTGCAGAGCTAAGCAACATGAATGGGTGATTCGGTAAAACCCCTCACAAATTAAATGATTTTATCATTATTATTTTTTTCTTTCTATTCTGATAGACATCTCCTTTAACCGCTCTAGTCAACCCATGAGATTGTATTGCTGTTCCTCCATATTTCTCTTGTCCACTACATTAGCTGTTATTCTCTGGGGACATTCGTCTTCAGAAAAATAAATTAGAAAGCTACCATTTGAGATGTTACAATACACAGGATGAAAGAAGCCAATACCACATCTCCCCTAATAACAAAGGCTGCAAAATCAATAATCAGGGGAGGGGTGACAGCATAAAAGAAATGTATACTGCAGCAAAAAAAAAAAAAATCCTTATAAAATTGTTGCGTTTTCATTTCAGGGAGAGATTTCAGACACAGAACTGTATTTGAAGACGTAAAGGGTGAAGCATAGATGTTCATCTGTTAAGAAAGGGGCGAGCAACATGAATGTCTCAAACTGTAGGGGCAGCCTCTCCCAAGGCTGCCCCTACAATTCCAAAAATTGTTTCCTGCCAATTTGACATGCATTAACAGTCACGAATTATATTTCATAAAGCAGTTTTTAAACTCATGTTTGACTCCCCACTGTCTTCCTACACACGAGGCAAAATAACCCATTACAATTCTGGACTCAGCATCTAGCGTTGTAACACTATTTATTATTGTGAACCTGGCCTATGAGGCTCCGCCGTAAAGATCTCAGGGGAATTGGTTGAATATTCAGATCTACCCACTGACACGTCTCTAGGATTAGGCCTGTCAGAAACATGACATGGGAGAACTAGAAGAACTAAAACAGTTGATTGCTGCTATCACCATGAGAGAAAGAAAAGTGCTTTTCTTTTCCTTCTGTAATAACTGCTATAGTTTAAGTCAGGATTTCTCCTCCTCATCATATCCTATTCTTCTTTTCCTTGAGGTTGAGCAACTGCTGTGGTTGATATGAGAAATTAACTAGAGTTGTTGTTATTCCGTCAGCAAGTTGTGTCCGACTCTTTGTGACCTCATGGACCAAGGGTGTAAAACTGGATTTATTTAAGGCCAGATCAGCACTATAGTTCTCCGCCGCCGGACAGCATTGGGGTGGGTGGAGAGTCAGGACGGATTCCTCCTGCATCACCCTGCTGGCCAAAATGGGGCACAGGGAGTCTGTGTGTACCCCCCCACACCCCGTGTCTCATTTTCACATTCCTGCAGCACTCTGCCAGCTGTTTTTGGGGCCGTTTTCAGCCAGCAGAGTGCTGCAGGCAGCCATGGAGGATGAAAACGAGGCATGGGGGGGGGGGCCTCCACCTGCAGCCTACTTTAGACGCCAGAGGCACTGTGGGCTGATCCTTTGATATTTTCAGGCTGGCCCCGTGGCCCAGTTTAAGCACCCCGTGGGCCAGATCCAGTCCGCGGGCCTTGAGTTTGACACCTCTGCCATGGACTATAGCAGAGCAGGTTCCCCATGTCCTCCACCTTTGAAATTCATGTTCATTGCATTGGTGACACTATCTAACCATCTCATCCTCTGCCACCCTCTTCTCTTTTGCATTCAGTTTGACTACACTACTCGTCTCAATCCATATTGATCAGAATAGAGCTGGAAGGAACCTTGGAGGGCTTCTACTCCAACCCCCTGCTCAAGCAGGAGACCCTATATATCATTTCAGATAGGTGGCTGTCCAGTTTCCTCTTGAAAATCTCCAGTGTTGGAGCACCCACAACTTCAGGTGGCAAGTTGTTCCACTGATGACTTGTTCTCACTGTCAGGAAATTTCTCCTTAGTTCTAATTTGGTTCTCTCCTTGATTAGTTTGCATCCATGGAATCATTTTCCTGAATCAGAATAGAGCTGGAAGGGATCTTGGGAGGTCTTCTTAGTCCAACCACCTGCTCAAGCAGGAAACCCTATACCATTTCAGACAGGTGGCTGCCTAGTCTCTTCTTAAAAGCCTCCAGAAAGCACCTACAACTACTGAAGGGAAGCCATTCCATTGGTTAATTGTCCTCACTTTTTGGAATTTTCTCCTTAATTCCAGGTTGCTTCTCTCCTTGATTAGTTTCCATCCATTGTTTCTTGTCCTGCCTTCAGGTGCTTTGGAAAATAAGTTGACCCCCTCTTCTTTACGGCAGCCCCTCAAATATTGGAATACTGCTATCATGTCCACCCCCAGTCCTTCTTTTTTCTGTACGCTAGCCATACCCAATTCCTGCAACAGTTCTTCGTATGTTTTAGCCTACGGTCTCCTAATCATCTTTGTTGCTCTTCTCTGTACTTCTCAATATCTTTTTTATATCGTGGTGATCAAAACCAGATTCAATATTGCAAATATAGTCTTTCTGGATACATGTCCTTTAAATAGTAAATTTTTAAAAATCAAATTATAAACATCTGCTTCACCCTCTGCCATGATATATCATCAGCAAGGGCAGCCATCTACAAACTCAGAATGATGTCTCCAAAGAGTAGCTGGTTTGTAATTCTTCTCATCCTCTTGCAGTTACTGTTAATCCATAGAACAGTTTACGTTTATGGATTAGAAAAGAGTTTATTCACTAGATAAAACGAGTCTTTTAGTCCAGGTAAACAAGAACAAATGGCAAACAGGAAAGTCTCTCAGGAGGGGTTTAATTGGCAAACCGCTGAGATTTTGGATTCAATGATTCACAACCTCATTATTATTTTTTTAAAGAAACTTTCATTGAGCATAAAGAGGATACAAAAATCAAAGGGCCTCCTGCTCTGTAGGTATTTTATGGGGAAAAAAATAAGCACAGATTGCAACACCGAGATGCAAAATGTCATCCTAAAAACTCTTAGAAATCCTTCAGACATTTTGTTGAAGTCGCTGAAAGTGAATTCAGCCTTCAGTTCAAAGCCATAAACAGATGAGTAATCAATTTTTGGTCATTTCTGAAAATCAACTCAGATGCGGATAAAATGTGTACATAAGAACAATGAATATTATAATGTGGATATATATATATATATTTGGAGTAATGTGATTATTCTACTATTGAGTAGTAAATAGAAATGATAGAATAGAGAACTACAAAAGCAAAATACGTAAGTCGATATGAAATGCTGTAAAATTACCATTAATGTTATGTAATGTTCAATACGTAATGTCTTGAGATGTTTTGTTTTTCTATATGTGTGATTCAGTGGTTGGTTTCAAAAATTTTTACTACCGGTGTGGGTTGGTGGGCATGGCATGGCTTGGTGGGTGTGGCTTGGTCGGCGTGGCAGGAAAGGAATACTGTAAAATCTCCATTCCCACCCCACTCCAGGGGAAGGATATTGTAAAATCTCCATTCCCTCCCCAATCCAGGGGAAGGTTACTGCAAAATCCCCATTCCATTCCAATCAGCTAGGACTTAGGAGGCAGAGAATAGATGGAGGTGGGGCCAGTCAGAATTTTTCCTACCGATTGTCCAAACTACTCAAAATTTCCGCTACCGGTTCTCCAGAACTGGTCAGAACCTGCTGAAACCCACCTCTGGGGTGATTGTTTTTTGTGTTGTTTTTAAAGACAAACTGTTTAATAAAATTTTTTTAAAAAAATAAAAATAAGAATCTTTTATCAAAAATTCTTTTCCCCTTTTCAGGACCTTCCACAGGGGTCTCCAACTTCTCATCAGAAGGAAGAAGATTGCCAGAACAATAGAGGAAACATCTCTATTTTGATAAACTGTGAACAGACACAGAATAGAACCCCCCCACCCCAATACAAAATGATTCTGTTTCTCCCAAATCCACAACCAGCCTTTGTTTTACAAATGTGTTTATGTTAGAGTAAACGTCTTTATACAGTGGTGGCCAAAATTGTGGAAACTTTTTTGGGAAAAGTGTATTTTCTAAAACTAGCTAATAACACCACTTTTTTTGGGGGGGGAGTAGTACCATAAAATTATATATCAATGGAAAAATAATTTAATCAAGAATGTAATGCAATAACTTTTATGAGGGATTTGCTATTGGAATAGCAGTTACAGTATAAAGAAGAAAAGTGAAACATGTAGAAAAAATGAGATACACAAAAATTATCACTATGTCAGTTAATACTTAGCTGGGTAACCTTTAGCATGAATTTCAGCCTTACAACGTCTTCCCATGGAATGAACCAAGTATTTGAGTTCTGCAGCTGTTATCATGTAAAAACAAGATTGAATGATGGCTTCTATGAACTGGATTTTATTGCTGGGTCGCTTCTGACTAACAGTCGGCTCCATAGATTTTCTTTTTTTTTTTTTTTTATTGAAAAAGTTTTTCAAATACAGATTTTCCCCCCCTTTTTTTCTCCCCCACTCCTCCCTAAACCCCCCTCTCCACCCTTCCCCCCTGTGACTTCTTCAAAGTACGGGACCGCCTGCTACCACCAATAGCCTCCCACCGACCAGTACGCTCCCATAGAGAGGGGCTCCTCCGGGTGCCGTCGGCCAAACAATGTCGACTGGCGGCCCCCAGGGGGAGAGCCTTCTCTGTGGGGGCACCTACGATCTGGAACGAGCTCCCCCCGGAGATACGGAGGATCCCGGATCTGCATACCTTCCGTCGCGCGCTTAAGACCTTTCTATTTCACCAAGCCGGCCTGACCTAAGTTTTTTCCCCTTTTTAAATGGAAATTTTAAATTTGGTTTTAAATTATTGGGGTTTTAATCTGTTCAGCCAAATTATTTAATTTCGTTTTAATCTATTTTAAATTTTGTATTTATATGTTTTATTCCATGGCTGTTCACCGCCCTGAGTCCTTCGGGAGTAGGGCGGTATACAAATTTAATAAAATATAAAAAAAAAATATAATATAAAGTAAGATCCAAATTCATAACAGATTATATAGTACTTTACCATCCCCATACTCCATCCCCCAAATACTGACCCTTTCTTTCTAATAATATTATTGTATCGCCCTTTTACTATACATTTCAAAATAACATTCTACTATAACATTATGTGATAACTTCTGGTTTAGCATAATAATATTATTATAACTCCCCATTTAACAATAATCTGCCCTTTTTCTCCTCCCCTTACATATTTCTCTTAAATCTGACCTTATATGTATATTAATATAACATTTCAAAACAACCTTCCACTTTAAGACTATATAATAAATCCTAATTTAACGTTTAATCTTTTGTGTATATTAATATAACATTTCAAAGCAGCATTCCACTATAAAACTATATAATAAATCCTAATTTAACATTTATTCAGCTCATAGTCTGTCCATTTCCTCCACTCCCATAAGTATATCTCTTAAACATCCCTTTTCTTAAACTAAACAATCAATAAACTAACCTGTCTCCACCCACTTCCCTACAAAATTTCCATACATAACAATTCTTAATATCTTTATTCTTCTGCCCACCCTACTAAAAAAAATAAAAAAAAATTCCCTTATATAGATAAAATCAATGGCTTTAAACTTGTAATCCATACGATGTCTTCTTTGATGTCTTTCCACTGGATTTAACTCCATCACCCATATTAGGGTAACATAACATCCTAATTCCAACAGAATGTTCAGAATCCTCAGTTATCATCTGCCCCCATCAATAATAAATATCTTCATGTATATTAAAAAAAAAAAAAAGAAAACAACCACCCGAGTGACATTATAATTGTATTCCATATACTATCTGTAGTAGTAGCTTTCTTCAGGATTATTAATTCCTACCATCATAATGGGGTAACAACCAGATCTTCTGCATGCCCCAGCGTAGCTCTCTTGCCATATAACTCAGCCGAAACGTAATACCTTTATCAAAGAATCCAAAATAGATAATTCCAATCCAACAATTTAAGGCCCTTTTCACATCCCAAAATTACGGCATTGCAGAAGTCTGTCACTCTCCTCAGGATAATATTAACCAATACTTCGCCTCAACTGTCTTTCATATATTCAGTCATCTTTTAGATAACTGGCTTCACTGTTGTCTAGTTTAAAAATTTTTGTTTTTGTGAGACCTATTTCTTTTTTTCTTGACTTTTTGTGGGTTTGATCTCCATCCTAATTTCCTTTCTACAAGTTGTATATCAACTGTTCGGTTTTCGTTCTGATTTATGACTTGATCTTGTTGGTTTTGCTTTTGTGGCTTAGATTGCCATTCATATTTCTTTTCCATAAGTTGTGTATCAACTAATTGATTTCCATGCTTGTCTGTGACGTGATGAGTCATCACATTAAGATCCGATGCCGCTTCTCTCTTATTTATAGGTAATCCAACTGAGACATCTAAAGAATCCAAAGGCGATTAATCTACAAAGGCCTCTGTAGCTCGATGTTTTTCCTTTATTTCCAACTCCTTCTGCTTATCTTGTGTTGTGCATAAAAATGTTGAGCTCATTTTCAAAATCTTATGATGAAATTCTTCCGCTTTTTCAACAGTATTTAATTTGTATCTTTCTCCTTGATATCTCAATATTATGCCAACTGGAACATCCCACCTAAATAAAATATTTTGTTTTTTAAACTCAGTCACCAGAAATCCAAATTTCTTTCTATCCAGTAACATCTTGGGCGGTAACTCTTTATATATCCAAATCTTTCTTCCAAACAGTTGCAAAGTAGAGTTAAAAGATTTTTGCACAATATTATTTCTTATTTCTTTATCTGTAAAATAAATCACCACATCTCTAGGCAGTTGCCTTTGCTTTGCAATCCAAGAATTTACTCTATAAACTCTGTCAATCCTGCAAAATACTTCCTCAGGGTGAACCTTTAAGATTCCAGCCAGAATTTCAGCAGACATTTTCCTTAAATCATCTCTGTTATTTTCCTGTAATCCTCTCAGTCTAATTGCAAATTCTGTGAAATTGTGTTGCATCATTAAAACTTCTTTTTCAATCCGTTGTTTTATATTTTCTACATTGCAAGTCTTATGATCAGCTTCCATTTTAGATTTTTCTTTTAAGCTATTGTCTTGAGTGTTTATCAAATCATTTTCAATTCTTTGTATTTTATTGTCCAACTTATAAATCTTGTCCTCAATTTCCTCCATTTTAGACTCTAATAAATTAATATTTGTATCCAACTTCATAGCAATTTCTGAAAAACCGTTAGTCACTTTTACAATCTTTCGTTGCAAATTATCATACTTTAATTGTACCAATTCTTTAATTTCCTGCTTGAATTTTTCAAAATTCTGGTTCACAATCTCATCCCTTCTTACAATCTCCTCCAAAAGAAATTCAATTATATTAAAATCAGTTTTCTGAGTCTGTAGGTTTAAAACTTGTTCATGTAGTTTGTAGATGGGGGAATCCCCCCCCCCACACTGCTTGTTTGTCTGGCTTAGTTAGTCTAAACACCATACTTCCACACAGACAAACTCTTTTTTAAGAAAAGAAAAGAAAGGAAAAGAAAACTTCTTTCCAAACAAGATCAGTATCAAATCTCCAGGAAAAAGAAAACATAAAAGTAGAACTTTTTCTTCAATTGTAGCCAACAGTATTTATTCCGCTACTTTGTGGCTTATTAAGAAACGGAAGGACTTTCCCTTTCAGCTTTCTCAAGCCTCGGCAGTAGCCATTTTAAAATTCTTTTTTCCTTTCTTCAATATCTTTTATCAAATAAATGAAAATACTTGCGATTTAGGGTCACAGGTCCAGATCTCATCCTCTTTAATTAATCTGTTAATTTTACTTAAAAGGTTTGTTCTCGTCGCCTGGCTCTGCAAAAAAAAAAAAACAGAGGTCTCCCAAAGCCCGGAGCAGCGGCGAGGGAAATAGGGAGCCTCATCCGCTTCGCCCCCAAGAGTAAAAAAAAACCTCTGGGGGCTTTGCGGAGAGCTCTACCTGCCCTCACCTGCTCTATCTCACATTTCCTTATGGAAATGGAGTTTTTCGAGCCGCCTTTCAGTTGTAAAGGCAGCTCTTTACAAGCGATGGGGCTGGCGGTCCCAAGGGACCGTCTGGCAGCGACGGGAAGCAAACTGGAAGTCGGCTCCATAGATTTTCAATTGGGTTATGGTCTGGACTATTCCCAGGCCATTCCAGCAGTGGAATAGGATTATCTCGAAACTCCAAAAAAAAATATAAATATAAAAGTGGTGTTATTTGCCATCAAACTTCAAAAATACACTTTTCCCAAAAGGTTTCCACAATTTTGGCCACTACTGTATACAATACCATACAGCAGAAGTCAGAACCAGAACTCAGAATCCAGAAGTACAATAATCAATAATCACAGAAGCACAGAAATAATATTCACAGAACTAAGATATATACACATCTGTGAACCTAAGCCATGTCCAGGCTCTGGGTCACCAAACAGTTCCCATTGGCTGACCTGTTACCATGTCTATTCCAATTCATGAACTCTCTCACACTGACAGTTTAATCAACTGAACAAAGCAGGGTCTTCCATGGTTGTAATTTTTTCTCTCTGCTATTCCCCACTAGGTAATCATCAATGGAAAAATGTCAATTTTTAATGACTTCAACAATAGCTTTAAAACTATGCTTTTTCCAAAATTTGGAACCTGGAATTGTAGAAGAATAAGAATATTCCTATCAGCAGACATTTTCTGAAAAATTGTATATACAGGTAGTCCTTGACGTATGACCACAATTGAGCCCAAGATTTCTGTTGTCAAGTGAGACATTTGTCAACTGAATTGTGCCCCATGCCACAGTATGATTCAACTTCATTGGCAACCTATGTTTTAGTTCCCAGGCAATCCCAACAGGAAGGGCAACATCCTGTAATAAACCTGTAATCCTTTGTAATGTGGATAGGTTCCATGGTAAAAACGCACAGGCAGATCTATGTCAAATGATTGTTCCAATGGCAGGACATGGAGAGATGAACTAATGTATTGCACTCATCTAAAAACTTTCAGAGATGCCCCCTGGAAGCATTTCTATTCACTATTTTTAACTCCAGCTGGAAAGCCCAATTAATAAGCATTCCTTTTGGCAGTTTCCCCAGCTACTGACGTCTAGCAAATATCCCATCATTGCTACCTGACCTCGTCCTAGCTATGGTTCCATGCCAAAGTAATAATTGTGATCATAAGGTGCCCTACTGTAGAGCTGCAATGCAGTTGCTACAAGAGACCTTTCTAAAATTGCTTCTTTTCCTCCCTAACTTGTCTCCCAAAAGCTGATTTTTTTTCCAAGGGGGAAATCTATCTCACAGAACTACACACTAACTGTATTTCTTCTAAGGTTGCAGAGAGGGAGCTTTATAAGAGGCATGTCGAAATGTCTGATTTCGCCCATGTGATGGAATGCCTCCCAGTGTAGTCACTAGTGCATTGCCGTTTCCTTCATCATTTGCAAATCTGCAACTTCCACAGAAGTTGCGGATAAAAAGAGGCCTGATAAATAAGGTGGAAGGGGACATGGTTGGCCTAGTGGTTAAGATACTGGGCTTGTCGACTGGAAAGTCAGCAGGTTGAGACTCAAGCACATCAAGACAGGGTGAGCTCCTGTCCTCACCTCAGCTCCTGCCAACTTAGCAGTTTGAAAGCATGCAAATGCAAGTAGATAAACAGGTACCACTTCGGTGGGAAAGTAACAGTGTTACGTGCACTTTGGCATATAGTCATGCCAGCCACCTGATCACTGAATCATGTTTGGACAACGCTATCCCCCTCAGCTAGGAAATGGAGACGAACACCACCTCCTAGCGTCTGGCATGACTGGACCAAAGAAACATTTATAATTGTTTTTTAAAATTAGGTGGAAGACTTCCTTTTCTGTAGCCTGTTTTCAATAATGGATAGCCAGATATATCAGCAATGGTCACATCCTACTGTTTATTACCAGCAGGCAGAGACTCGTATTTATGACCAAAATCGGAGATTCCTTTTAGCTATGGACTCAGCCTCAAATAAAAACAAAAAAACAAATGTTTTTTTTTTTAAAAAAAATCATTTCTGAGCCATTCCAAGTGATGGTACAGAAGATGGACAGCTTTATAAGACTTAAATAAATACATCAGTATATGTTAAACTTCACAAGATACAACATACATTCTGCTTTTCAAGGAAACATGGTTTGAGACAGGAGATCCAAATATAGCAATAGCCCATGAATTTCTACTCCGATGCTACCAGATCTACAAATATCTACATGAGTGTGTGTGTGTGTGGTTGTGTGTGCCTTTAAGTGTGTGCTGACTCTTGGATTCTGCTTGGATATGTCCTTGCAGTCTTCTTGGCAAGATTTTTCAGTTGTTTGCCATTGTTTTCTTCCTAGGGTTGAGAGAGAATGACTGGCCCAAGGTCACTCAGCTGGCTTCGTGCCTAAAGTGGGATTAGAACTCGCCATCTCCTGGTTTGTGGCCTGATGCCTTGAATCACTGCACCAAACTCGCTCTCAGATGAATGTTAGCTGGAAGCCAAAGATTAAGATTCTACCTTATTTCTCTGCTGCCTCAAGCAATTACTCAGTTTTACTAACTGGAAATTCTCAGCATTTCTGGCAAAGTGTGCAAAGTCAGCAAAAAGAGATGGTCTGGCAAGCCCAAAAATTTTCACCAGGCAATTTATCAATCACACCTTTAATGGGCTGTCAGAAATTATTTTTTCAGTGTTTGTGTTTTTGTTCTGTTTGGTTCTGCTCTTCACAAATAAAAACAGGATGTGAGTACCTGTGTTTCCCCGAAAATAAGACTCTGTCTTATATTTTTTTGAACCCCGAAATAAGCACTTGGCCTTATTTTCAGGGAAGTCTTATTATTTTAGGGCATGTAGAGCAAGATGGGGCTCCTCTTGCCATCTTACCTGATTTCCAGGTCTGCATTTAAATATTTTCAGAGAGGGCTTATTTTTGGGAGGAGGCTTATTTTAGCACCTGCGCTCAAAAGCCCAATTGGGCTTATTATCAAGGGATGTCTTATTTTCAGGGAAACAGGGTACTAAATGCAGATTATTTGAATTTTCATTCCTGGTGCTTCTGTGGAGACTTTTCAGAAGGAAACATGTACTTTGGGATTCAACTAGTTAAGGCCAAAAAAAGTAGCAGGAACTGAAGGGACTGGGGGTAGATTAGAAAACATATTTTACTCTGCAAGAAGGAAAACAGCTGGAAAGAGAATTTTCAGTTTAAAATTGGTTGATGGGAAAGAACTTTTAAAATCCCTGCGGGAGAATCTCATTTTGTGTCTAGAATCAAGATATATAACAACTGCATGTCACATTACATTACCAATATACTTAATTGTTAACATAAAAATCAGAGGTACATTTACATTCTTTTGGATATATATATGATTATATTTTGGTTATATATTTGGTTATATTTTGGACACAGTTGTCTTTGGATAAAAAAACCATTGGAACAGTTATAATTAATGTCAAGAAGATATGAACAATCCTTTACAAAAGAAACAAAGAAAAGTTAAGTTTAATACACAAATGATCAGAGGGGGGGGGGAATCTACAGGAATGTGGTTAACTGAACAATGAACAGTGTTCATGTTAAGGCAATTTTTATTTGGAATAATTTTGAGAAACAGAGAAACTTGTAAGCCTGATCTGGCACCATGTATTTTCTTCTGCATGGAAAGAATGGAATCTCTTCCTGTGCTTTTAAAGATTTCATTCATACTACATAGAGCCAAAAGAGTTAAGGTATTAGAGTTTCAACTGGAAACAGTAGGAAGACATGGGAATTTGAAGGAGAAATATATAAAACACAGCTCTCTAAAATCTATCACCTCTACTATTCGTTTATTATCCTGTAAGGCTGCCTGACTTCATGGTAACTCTACTCTAGCCATACAATAGTGCATACATCTGCTCTGCAGCCTTAGAATTTCCTGCAGGTCCCTTATTTAAATACTGACTTGCCCATGCCTAGCAATAGGCAGTTCCTTCCTTTTCAAAACTGGAATTCCCTCTTTGATTAGATCTAGAATGAGAAGCTCTTGAATATCATATGAAATTCTGCTGGGAAATCATGAGAGAAAATTAGGTTGGGTTTCAATTTAAGTTAATTCATTTTCTATTATTAGTAAAAAAAAAAAAAAAGATAATGACTGTTGCATAGGCACCCCTAGGAATTTTCCCAGGGATAAGGGAGAGGGAGGAACAAAGCTGAAAACTCAGATAGCAATAGCAATATCCCTTAGACTTATATACCACTTCACAGTGCTTTACAGCCCTCTCTAAGCAGTTTACAGAGTCAACCTATTGACCCCAACAATCCTCATTTTACTGACCTGGGAAGGATGGAAAACTGAATCAATAGCAATAGCACTTATATACTGCTTCATAATTCTTTTACAGCCCTCTCTAAGAGGTTTACAGAGTCAGCATCCTGTCCCCAACAATCTGGGTCCTCATTTTACTGACCTGGGAAGGATGAGTCAACCTTGAGCCAGCCAGGCTCAAACTGCAAAACTGCTGGCAGCTGGCAGTCAGCAGAATTAGCCTGCAGTACTGCATTCTAACCACTGCATCACCATGCACCATGCTCAGTGCAAAAGATAAGATCTCTCATCACCGATCACTATTTCCGAATTCTGCTTCTCTTCCCCAAATTGTGAAAGAGGAGAGGAGAGAGGAGGAGAGATGAGACAGAAGAGAAGAGGAAGAGAAGAGGAAGAGAAGAGAAGAGAAGAGAAGAGAAGAGAAGAGAAGAGAAGAGAAGAGAAGAGAAGAGAAGAGAAGAGAAGAGAAAACTCCCAAATATCTTTAGAGGCATCTATAGATCTCTGGTCATATTGCGATTTCATTTTCTGCCCCATAATCATTTCTGGCCCAGAGTCTCTGATTTTTATTTCATTTTTCTATAACCCCCGTCAATCTTTAGATATCCCAACTCTGCCTGAGGCTTCTTCAATTAAGCTTGCGGTCATTTTTAATGCTTCCCTTCTCTCCACTCCATCCCACCCCCCATTTTTCTTAGCTAACTAAGATGATTCATTGACGAACTGTACCTGATTATGCACAGCGTGATCGTGCAATAATATCATCTAATTAAATCAGCAGAGTGCGGTTTTTCTAAAACAATTGGAGGAATCCATTGGTTCGATTCACTTTGCCTGCTCAAATAGATTAAAGCTCAGATTTTGACCAGATGCTCAATTTGCACATCCCAAATAAAATGTGTCTTTAGCTCATGGTCTTCATTTGACAAACCGTATTCTTTAAAACGTCATCAGAACAGCTGGAACACAGCTGTCACTCAAACCTGACAGATTTCCCTTCATTGTGACAGCATTCAACGATTGCAAGGTAAGGATGACCATCGGCTCTTCAGATGCACACAAAAACAACCAAAAAGCAAGCAAGCAAGCAAACAAACAAGGATTCCAATATTCTAATGATGCAAAATGGGTGTGATTAGCCTGCAGTACTTTCCTTTGATATTCCAAGGCCCTGGGAAGTCTTATTTCCAAAGCCCCCATGATTTTGTCCCCAAGGAAGGATGGCACCATTGAGAGACGCAGATATGAAAATACTACAGAGGAGGAAGCATCACAAGGTGCCACTAAAGCAAGCCAGTTGCTACTAGCAAGTCCAGGGCAAGTAATCCTCAACTTGCAACCAGTTGTTTAGTGACTATTCAAAAGTATGATGGATACCACCACCCCTACCAAGGTTATTTTGATCCGGATTCTGAGTTCCAATGGCTGTCCATCCCTCCCCCACCCCCCACCCCCCACCCCAAGGGTACCTGATCAAATTTTGGACACCAGGCAATGGGCCACTTTACAGCCATTTGCAACCACTACAATTAATGGCATTTTTTGCCAGAAATCAGCAATTGCTTTCAGATTCCAGAAAAAAAAAACACCTATTAGGGACCAAGGATTCACTTAACAACCATGGGGAATCATTGAATGTGATTCCTTCCTCAGCCCCGTACCTCCTTCCCTTCCTCTTTTCCTTCCTTCTGCCTCCTTCTTTCCTTCCTTCCCTCTCCTTCCTTCCCTTCCTTCCTTCCTATGTTTCTACCTCCTTCCTTCCTTCCCCATCCCTCCTTCCCTCCCTCCTTCCCTTCCTATGTTCTTCCCTCCATCCCCCAACTACCCTCCTTTCCTCCCTCCTTTCCTTTTCCCTCCCTCTTTACTTCCTTCCCCCTTTCCTTCCTTCCTTCCTTCCCCCTCCCCTCCCCTCCCTCTCTCCTTCTCTTTATTCCTTCCTATGTTTCTCCCTCCCTCCCTCCTTTCTCTTTCCTTCCTTCTTTCTTTCTTTCTTTCTTTCTTTCTCTCTCTTTTTTTCTTTTTTTCTTCCTTTCCTCTATCTCCCTTGCTTCCTCCCTCCCTCCCTTCCTCCATTGGGAGGGATACTTAATACCTTACAGGCCTTTCTTCTTAGCTGTTTTGACCTTTGATGTCATCACTGCAATGTTTAACTTTTATAAGTTTCTTTCAAACTTATGCATTAATTTTAATAAAACCCACCCTGATGTGATTGATTCAGCCCAGATAAAACTCACATACATAGTACATCGAAACCTCTTAAAATTGCACAAATATTTATTTAGACATCTCTTTTAATCCCAACGCAGGCTGAAACTAAGCACCACTCAAGTCTGAAACAAAGAAAGCTGAGACTTCCAAAATGTTCACTCTTTGTTGTACCAATCTACATAGTTAAAGTTCTACTTGTCAGAAATGAGAATCAATAAAAGAAGAATGTAGAGGGGGATAAATGATGATTCAATAATTTAGCATCTCAGTTGGTGGTAGTTTCTCTGGTCTTGTTTGGACTCAGAAGCTAAGCAGGAGTGGAGCTTGGTTAAGTGCTTTGACGTGAGACTATCAGAACCCCAGGCTGAAAGAGAACCAAGAAGTCAAAAAATATACATAAAAAAAATAAATTAAAACCAGTTCTGTACTTTTGCCAAAGTTCAGATCAATACTTTGAAACTGCTTGAACATGTCTA
This sequence comes from Arizona elegans, assembly GCA_022577455.1. Lineage (NCBI taxonomy): Eukaryota > Metazoa > Chordata > Lepidosauria > Squamata > Colubridae > Arizona > Arizona elegans. The sequence goes on along the minus strand of JAKOOJ010000005.1, from coordinate 92,109,374 downwards.
TGAAATCACTGAGAAGTTAATTCAAAGATTTCCTTTTTTTTTTTAATTTGGCCTTTGCCTTCTTGGTTGTGACCCCTAAGCTCTGGAATAATGTTCCCCTAGAGATCCATATAGCTCTCCCTCTGATTCCGAAGTCTTTCAAAACCTCAAGATTTGAGAGGGAAAACAAACATGTGTCTTTGAAGGAGAATTAATTGAGTCCTTGCCCATTTTTAAATGTAATTGTACTTCTGGGTTGCTTTGTTATCAAGAATTCCAAGGCAAACTCTCGTTTCCTAGATCAATATTTAACAACTTTGGCAACTTTAAGATGCGTGGACTTCAACTCCCAGAATTCCACAACCAGCAGAACATATCTTAAAAGTTGTCAAGATTGAGAAACACTGTCCTAAATAGTTATACTTAAAGGTAAAGGTTCCCCTCACACATATGTGCTAGTCGTTCCCGACTCTAGGGTTCCCGACTCTCCGTTTCAAAGCCGAAGAGCCAGCACTGTCCAAAGACGTCTCCATGGTCATGTGGCCAGCATGACTAAATGCCAAAGATGCACGGAACACTGTTACCTTCCCACCAAAGGTGGTCCCTATTTTTCTACTTGCATTCTTTACGTGCTTTTGAATTGCTAGGTTGGCAGAAGCTGGGATAAGTAATGGGAGCTCACCCCGTTATGCGGCACTAGGGATTTGAACCACTGAACTGCTGACCTTTCAATAGACAAGCTCAGCATTTTAGCCACTGAGCCACCATGTCTCTTCCTTCACCACGTTCCTAAGTTATACTTATACTTATATTTATACTTATTATTATTATTATTCCTTCACCGTGTTCCTAAGTTATACTTAGCTGTACCTTATTTCTTCAGTATTACAGTTGTATTTATTTATCCAGGCCATTTGTGATTGTGCTAGGCCGTTCTCTCCAGCTGAGAGAAACAATTAGTAATGCTGAATTGTGTTTTAGAAAATAGCCTCTCCATCTTCCGTAAACAAGGAGACAAGGTACAAAATATCTATTATTCAAAATGAGCTTCCAGGAGCAATCATAAGATAGGGACCTAACTATCAGCACGGTTTCAAAATCCAAGAAGTCCAACCGTTTTTTTTAGGGTTCATTTCAAGCTGGAATAGGCAACACACAGGGATTGCCAATCAACACAATTTTAGTCCCAAATCCGTGGTAGAAGCCCAAAGATTTACATGCTTTGTTTCATTCAAAAATATTTGGGGCTCCTCAGGCAGTTCACACCGTTAATTGATGGTTTCCAAAGTCGTATCAAGAATAATTGATAATCTTCATCAAGTAAGTTGACTCTAGATTCCCTCAACAACACACTAATGGTTCCTATTCAGTGCGTTAAAATTAGCTAAAATGGACAAGAATGAAACATTAGCGGATAAACTATCCAGTCAATTGAAGTCCTTTTCTTGTTGCCTTAGGTCTTAATTCGCTATATATCATTATCATTATGTCCTGTTATTGTCATTAACTGGTACATGTCATGAGGAATACTTCTTTAAGTACTCAAGAACTAGTAAATTAACAGAGAAGAAAATAAATGAACCAATGTATCTTTTTTCCTGCACTTCCTCAATTTCAAAATCTAACCGCAACTGTGTAATATGCACATTAAATTTACACTTAAGTGGTATGAACCCTTTGTCATGCTTTTTTGGGGGAAGGGAACTTATGACCTGCTTTCCAATAAATGCAGATTCTACATCGCCATTTATTATGCAATATAATCAGAGAACCAGTTTTCCTAGCATTAAGTCTTCTTAATGCTTCTCCAAGTTATATATAGAATGATAGGGACAGAAAGGACCTTGGAGGTCTTTTGATTCATTAACCTGTCCAAGGTAGGAGACCATATACCATCCAGGACAAACAGTTGTCTAATCTCTTCTTGAAAACCTCCAGCGATGGAGCACCCACAGCTTCCGGAGGCAAGCTGTTCCATTGATCAATCTTTCTCACTGTCAGGAAATTCCTCATTTCCAGTTTGTTTCTGGTAACAGCCCTTCCAATATTGGAAGACAGGTATCATTTATCTCTAATCTTTCTCTGTGTTAGGATAGACATACCTAGTTCCCTCAACCATTCAGCATAGGATTTGGCTTGTCTGTCTGTCTGTCTGTCTACTATCATCTATTTATCTATCTATCTATCTATCTATCTATCTATCTATCTATCTATCTACCTATCATCCATCTATCTATCATCTATCTATTTACCTCCTTTTCATCTATCTATCATCTATCTATCTGTCTATCTACCTACCTTTCATCCATCTATTTATCTATCATCTATCTATCTATCTATCTATCTATCTATCTATTATCTATCTATCTATCTATCTATCTATCATCCATCTATCTATCATCTATCTATTTACCTACTTTTCATCTATCTATCATCTATCTATCTATCTATCTATCTATCTATCTATTATCTATCTATCTATCTATTATCTATCTATCTATCTATCTACCTATCATCCATCTATCTATCTATCATCTATCTATCTATCTATCTATTATCTATCTATCTAGCTATCTATCTATCTATCTATCTATCTATCATCCATCTATCTATCATCTATCTATTTACCTACTTTTCATCTATCTATCATCTATCTATCTGTCTATCTATCTACCTACCTTTCATCCATCTATTTATCTATCATTTATCTATCTATCTACCTACCTATCATCTATCTATCTATCTATCTATCTATCTATCTATCTATCTATCTATCTATCAAATATATTGGCCACCCATCTTACCATATGATAACTCTGGGCGGCTTACAGTTACATAAAATCTAAGCCATAAAAAGTTAAAAACAAACATTAAAACAAAACAAAAATACACACAGGGGAGGGCAGGGGCAGAGAGGGAGGGAAGAGGTGGGACCTGTTATTACTCAATCAACCACTTTCATTGCCCTGTGGGCTCCAAGCTGACTGACACAGCCCAGTAGTGGGTTTCAATTTCGGCCGCTATCGGTTTGCTTGCGGACATGTGCGCACTTGCGCGCATGGCGCTTCTGCGCATACGCAGAGACATCCAGGTGGGTGGGTGGAGCCTCCCTCCACCGCCACTACCAGTTTGTCCGACCAGGGGCGAACCAGTAGCAACCCACCACTGGCACAGCCATGTCTTTAGGACCTTACAAAAAGATAGGAGGGTTGGGGGCAATCTAACAGGAGCCTTGGTGGCACAGCGGACTAAACTGCTGTTAAAGTAGCACTTAGCTGCCAGCTGCCTGCAATTACTGCAAGTTCAATTCTCACCAGGCTCAAGGTTGACTCAGCCTTCCATCCTTCTGAGGTAGGTAAAATGAGGACCCGGTTTGTGGGGGCAATAAGCTGACTTTGTATAAAATAGAATACCGCTTAGGGGGGGCCAAAAAGCCCTACTAAGCAGGTATATACAAAAGTATGAAGGTATTGCTTAACGCATTGTAAGCCCTCCTGAGTCTCCAGAGAAGGGCGACATATAAATCGAACTAATAAATAAATAAATAAATAAATAAATAAATAAATAAATAAATAAATAATATCATCAGGAGATAAGGTGTTCCAGAGGATCTAGATCCCTTATCATCTTTGTTGCTCTTCTGGGCACAATTTCTAGGGCTTTGGTAACTTTTTTGTTGCCAAACTGTACACAGTATTCTTAATGTGGCCTCACTAGTGCAGCATAGAGTGGTCTTTCACGTCATGTCATCTTGATGCTATCCCCAGAACTGCACTGTGTGGCTTTTTTGCGGGAAATTTGTCTCCTAATATTTGTCCATAATCAAGCATTTGCCTGTAATTTGATTTTAAAATGTACTTATCCTCAACTTCTCGAAACTACATCTTACAAAGCATAATCCTGAATGATGCATATTCGTGGATAACCAAAATTTGGGTGACAGTTACTTACCCGTTAAGTTACCCATTACTTGTCCCAGCTTCTGTCAACCTAGCAGTTCGAAAGCATGTAAAAAATGCAAGTAGAAAAATAGGCACCATATTTGGTGGGAAGGTAACAGCGTTCCGTGCGCCTTTGGCATTTAGTAATGCCGGCCACATCACCCCGGAGATGTCGTTGGACAGCGCTGGCTCTTCGGCTTTGAAACGGAAATGAGCACCGCCCCCTAGAGTCGAGAACAACTAGCACATATGTGGGAGGGGAACCTTTACCTTTATTTTATCAGGGCATCGTGCTGCTTAAGTTACATTGGAAGTGGTAAACAAGGAATACTTACAATCTGACATTATCCTTCACAATCATCCAGCTTTAAAATATATCCTTGAACTGATCCTTCATCATGTAATTCCTAGGGATGTTAGTGACAGATTATCTCTGCCTTCTACTCAATATTAAAAAAAAAAAAAATTGAAAAGGGAATTGCTTTATCCAATCACACCTCTACTTCCCAAGTGTACATTATCCATCCTTAGTTTTTTTTAGGACTGGAGTGTAGTCCCTGGGCAGCTATCTATTTCCAGTTTCTACAGGGAAGCGGAATAGATAATTTCTCTTCTAAAATTAATTCCTTTCGGATATGTGATTTCTAGGCTACCTCATTACATAAGCCCTAATGAGGAAGCCTAAAAATTCCATATATATCTTCGTCAGTCTTTCCCCAGTGTTCCACTTTCTATTAACAATTAATTCATTTGTGTGTTTGTGTGTGTGTGTGTGTGTGTGTGTGTCGGCCTAGTCCAAAGGTATTTTTTACAAATACATGGTCTTGCACTACTTTTCAAGGTCAATCACTAGGAGGAATTTAAATATTCACTGCAAAATAACATTTTGATCTGCACATCAGGCCAGGAGGATCTGCCTCTCTCTTTAGTATGAAATTATTAGTCAATTCAAAGAACTTCAAAAGTTTTAAAACACAGATGATGGATAGAGATATAATATTTTGCAATATGGTAACATGTCAACTCGCAAAGCATCCCTGGCCTGCTCTCGAGTTGCTATAGGCCAGGGGGAATGGGAAACTGGCGAAACTGTACAGCAGAAAAAACAGATGCACAGCCTTGAGTGAGATGCTTATCTCACTCAAGGCTGTATCCCAGGGATACCTGCAGCAGTCAAACGGGAGTGACCTCTACAACCCACGAAATTGCTCCATTGACGAATGTGATTGGTGACACACCCTGGGGAGAAAGAGGAAACAAGGTCATAATTGGAGCCTAAATTACGTAGGGTCAGAGCTGGCTTCACTTGACATGAAGCTCCTAATAAATACCTGGATTTCTTTTGAAGCTTGGCTCAAGACTCATGATTTAATTAGTGCATCCGTCAGAACCCTGACATAACAATAGAAATAAGTGGAAAGTTTAAACTGGGAAAATAGAAGTATATATTTAGTCATATAATGAAATTTATTATAAATACAGATACATTAAGATTAGGAGGTGGAAACCCACAAGATTAGCAAAAATAAGCAAAAAACATTTATCAATGTGTTGGAAGTGTGAGGCAGTGCCAGGGACTTTTTATCACGTGTGGTGGGAATGCCCAAAAGTCACAAAATTTTGGCATCAGATCAGACAATGGTTAGAAGAGATATTAATGCAAAATATAGAAGCAAAACCGGAATTCTTTCTACTAGGTATTATAGAGGACAAATACAAGAACAGTGCAATTTATCTAATGTTACATATTCTAGCAGCAGCAAGATTGGCTTTTGCACAAAAATGGAAAAACAAAGAGACCCCCACAGAAGAAGAAGTGTTAGCTAAAATATTAATTTGTGCGGAAATGGACAGACTGACTTTGGAACTTAAAGATAAGAATGAATCAGAGTATTATGAAATCTGGAACAAATTTTATTATTGGTTGGACAGGAGGAGGAATGCTGGGATAAAGGACTATTGACAAGTAAAATGTTTAGAAGTTTTTATGTTAATTTTCTATGTTAGATAAGATTGAATTAGATATCGATGTAACCTACAGTACATAGATGAAAGAATATATATATTTGAAATGTGATAATTAGTGTAAACTAGTATAGAGATAAGAAAGTGTATCAATTATAAGGTAAAATTTGATGAAAATGTTTAAACCAGAGATATCATGCTATCTCTACTGTTTTTAATTTGTATTATTAATAAAAAACTTTTTATTAAAAATAAGGTAGGAGGTGGAAGACTAGGATTAGGTCTAGCTAAAGGTATTATCATGATTAATAGGATGTAAAAAATATATTGGAAAATATAGTTTCAAGGACTATAAATTCAGGGGACTTAGAAATATAATCTTGGGACTGACTAAATCTTATTGATAACTGGTTTTAGTGGTATTTAAAGAAAGTTGAGATATTGAAAATGTGGTGGAACACTGGGTGATAAACTGGGCAAATAGTACAACATAGATACATAAAAGAATATATTATAATTATAATGAGCACATTAAAGTTTAGAAATTGGAAGATAAAAATCCTGTATATGTAATTGTATTATTACTGTGAACACTGTGTGAAAAATATGTCAACCCAGTCATTACATTCTCCACAAAAAATGTTGGTTGTTAAAGAAAAACTGTAAATGAAACATATACCAAAAAAAAGTTTTAAATCACCAGTGCATGAGGAATTAGGAAATCAATCTTTTTTTTTTAAATTTGATTTATATGCCGCCCTTCTCCGGAGACTCAGGGCGACTTACAATGTGCTCAGCAATAGCCTTCATCCTTTTGTATATTTATACAAAGTCAGCTTATTGTCCCCACAACTGGATCCTAAATTTACCTACCTTAGAAAGGATGGAAGGCTGAGTCAACCTTGAGCCTTGGCGAACCTGCAGTAATTGCAGGCAGCTGGTCTTAATAACCAGCTTAATAACAGGGTGCCTTAGACCACTGTACTACCAAGGCTCTTATTTCTGAGATCTGAGATCTGAAGCTGTGTCAGTCCAAGAAATCTTGAAACTATCTAAAACAAACATTTGGAGTCCATAGAGCAAAAGACTCCAACAAAGCCAAAGTTTATTAAGTAGCTTCAAAATAAAAACTAAAACATATCCCAAGTCCAGTTGGTTCCAGTCTAGAAGGCCCCAAGATCTTTTTTGAAGGTCTATCAGAGATGTTCTCTCTAACCATCACATTGTTCCTGGATCCATAATACTTTCCCAGTATTGTGGAGTGCTTCCTGCTTCCTGAGCTGGGTTGTTTTCTTGCAGACATTTAATTACCAAACTAAGTAACACTATCAGGGTTAGGAGGAGTGGGGTTTGCTCTCTACTGGCTTGCCCTGTCAGTTTTGTTAGTAATGTTCTCGGGGGTTCCTTGATTAGGCTGTTATTTACAGTTAGGTTGTTTATCTGTATTTGTCAGGGCAATCCAGTAGTACATAAAAACAGAACAAACCTCACTCCCTTCTAGCACTGATGATGCTACCTAGTTTGGTAATGAAATGCCTGCAAGAAAACAACCAAGTTCAGGACATACCAAGGACTCCACAATTCAACCCTTAGCTAAAAAAAAAATTCTCTTCTATTTCCCAGTATTTCTCTGCCTTTAACAAAAAGATTTAAATGCTTATTAACCGAAAGCTCTTCAGAAATCTGGATGGGATGGAGCTTCTCAGATTCAGCATGGTCAGGTTTCTTTCCCATAGCAGGCTATGCAACCATGCCACCTTCAGTGTGTCCCAAGAGAGAGCAACATATCATGTCAAGCAGAAATCACCAGGTGCGTGCGACACAAATTGTCAGACTCTGCCTTCCCTTTCACCCAGCTTGTCTTTGTACTCTCCTTTCTATCAATCTCTATATACGTGATGGAAGAGAATCTCCAGGGCAGTGCCTAATTATGCAACAAAACATACAACATGGATGTTACAATGCTCAAGGTTACCTCCATTTATTGGACTGCACTATCACACAATAGAGTCAACAGAAAGGTGTTTTTCTGGATAAAGCAATAGCAATCGCCCTTAGACTTATATACCACTTCATAGTGCTTTATAGCCCTCTCTAAGTGGTTTACAGAGTCAGCCTCTTGCCCTCAACAATCTGGCTCCTCATTTGACTGACCTTGAAAGGATGGAAGGCTGAGTCAACCTTGAGCCAGTGAGAATCGAACTGCTGGCAGTTGGCAGAATTAGCCTGCAATACTACCTTCTAACCACTGCGCCATCATGGCTCCTAATCTATTGATATTCAGAAGTAATTAGAGGATAACATTCCTTTTTGTCTCAGTCCGATTCTTCAACAATACAGTAAAAAAAAAAGATATTGAAAGGGATGAGATTTTAGTTCATTGATTACATATCATACAGGAATAGCCAACATCCCTAGATGATAGGCTTAAGATCCAGATAGATCTTGACGGACTTGAACACTGGGCCCTATCTAACAAAATGAAATTCAATGTAGAGAAAAGTAAAGTCCTACACTTAGGCAAGAAAAACCAAAAGTACAACCAAAAGATTGGGTGAAACGAGGCTTAATAGCAGTAACTATAAGAGGGATCTTGGAGACATAGTGGACAACCAGTTAAATATGAGTCAGCAGTGTGCGGCAGCAGCCAAAAAAGCCAATGCAATCCTAAAATGCATTAGCAGAGGGATACAATCAAGATCAAGTGAGGTTTTTTATTATTATTAAAATATAAACAAAAATACAAAGACAATACAAACCAAACACAATTCCCACCACCCACAATACCCACACAACATTCTACATATAAGCTTTTTGTCATCAACAGTGTATTTAGTTCTTTTCATTATCTATTCATAAAAAAATAATATTTGGTTCTTAATTCCACTACTTAAGACTTATGTTAACTTTACATCTTCTCCTTATTGCTAATCCTCTTTCACCCTAGTTATTATCGTCTATGTTTGTATTTATTTTCCTTTCCAGCCATTGATACCATTGGTGCCATACGTTGTAGTAGTCACTTTCTTCTTTGTCCTGGAGCTCCAGCCTCCATCTGTCCATCTCGGCACACTCTGTTATTTTTGAGATAATTTTGTCTTTGGTTGGGAGTTGATCTAATTTCCAATTTTGAGCAAATAGTAATTGTGCTGCTATCAGGATATGTATAATAAGATATTTCGTCTCTTTGGTGAATTGTGGTGTTATCATGCCAAATAAAAAGAATTCTGGGCTGTCTTCTAGTTGTAGATTCGTTATTTCCTCAATCATTTTTTTATTGTCTTGCCAGTATTGTTGGGCCTTTTTACATTTCCAAAAAAGATCAAGTGAAGTTAAGTCTTAGTAATACTCCACCTAGAGTGCTGCATACAGTTATGGTCAACACACTATAAAAAAGATATTGAGACTCTAGAAAGAGTGCAAAGAAGAGCAACCAAGATGATTAGGGGACTGGAGGCTAAAACATATGAAGAATGGTTGCAGGAACTGGGCATGGCTAGTCTAGTGAAGAGAAGGACCAGGGGACACATGATAACAGTCTTCCAATATTTGAGGAGCTGCCTCAGAGAGGAGGGGGTCAAGCTATTTTCCAAAGCACCAGAAGACCAGACAAGGAATAATGGATGGAAACCGATCAAGGAGAGATTCAACCTAGAAATAAGGAGAAATTTTCTGACAGTGAGAACAATCAACCATGGAACAGCTTGCATTCAGAAGTTGTGGAAGCTTCATCACTGGAAGCTTTGAAGAAGAGACTGGACTGCTATCTGACAAAAATGGTGTGGGGTCTGCTTGGGCACGGGGTTGGACTAGATGACCTACTAGTTCCCTTCCAACTCTGTTAATCTGTATATTACAGAATAATATAAGTGGAAGAAGTCTTATGTCTGAAAGAAAAAGGCAATTGGGTTAAAATCTTTGCCTTGATATTGCATTTTTCTATTGGGGCATTCCAGTTGCATACTTGGGTTTGAAGCAATGGAGGCATTACGTAAAACCTCTTGATATTGTGTGTGTTTTTTTCTTGATCCCTTTCAGAAGGGGCGTCCAATCAGCACCTGAGCTTTCCAAGCTTCCTATCCTCTTTTATGTGGAAATCAAGGACTGCTTGCTGAATGTCACAACTGATGGTGCTGATCATAATGATGCAAGTGATATCTTCCACTACAAAGAGTGCTGGAGCAGAAAGAAATGGCCCATCAGCTTGACTGACATCTGATAAACAGTTTACTCTTTAATTTTCCAACATAAGACCTACATAAAATATTTTGATAGGTTGTCTTGGGCTCATCAAGGAATGGATGCCATCTATCAACAGCAGCTACTTCGTTCTCATTAATCAGAGACATTGGACGGTCTGTCAGGAAATGCTACGGCAGACTTAACCAGGAGAGGGCTTATATAGTGAGACTAGAATAGAATAGAATAACAGAGTTGGAAGGGACCCTGGAGGTCTTCTAGTCCAACCCCCTGCTTAGGCAGGAAACCCTACACCACTTCAGAGAAATGGTTATCCAGCATCTTCTTAAAAACTCCCAGTGTTGGAGCATTCACAACTTCTGGAGGCAAGTTGTTCCATTGATTAATTGTTCTCACTGTCAGGAAATTTCTCCTTAGTTCTAAATTGCTTCTCTCCTTGATTAGTTTCCACCCATTGCTTCTTGTCCTACCCTCAGGTGCTTTGGAGAATAGCTTGACTTCCTCTTCTTTGTGGCAACCCCTGGGATATTGGAAGACTGCTATCATGTCTCCCCTAGTCCTTCTTTTCATTAAACTAGACATACCCAGTTCCTGCAATTGTTTTTCATATGTTTTAGCCTCCAGTCCCCTAATCATCTTGGTTGCTCTTCTCTGCATTCTTTCTAGAGTCTCAACATCTTTGTTACATCATGGTAACTAAAACTGGATGCCATATTCCAAGTGTGGCCTTACCAAGGCCTTATAAAGTGGTATTAACACTTCACATGATCTTGATTCTATCCTCTGTTGATGCAGCCTAGAACTGTGTTGGCTTTTTTGGCAGCTGCTGCACACTGTTGGCTCATATTTAAATGGTTGTCCACTAGGACTCCAAGATCCCTCTCATAGTTACTACTATTGAGCAAGGTACCACATATACTGTACCTGTGTATTTTGTTTTTCTTGCCTAAATGTAGAACCTTATTATGAGAAGATTGACAAAGTCTACTTGGAAATCTCTTTCAGGGTATCCAAAACTACCTGCAAAGGATAAGCGATCAGTCACAAACTTCAGAGCAACGGCAATCTCCAGCTGGCATCAGAACCACATTTTAAGGTTGATTTCCAACTTCTGATAAGTCTCAGAGTTTGAAAGGGCTGCTCAGGTAGCTTGCTCAGTGAGGAAATGCAATTAAAGCCTTCTGTACAGAAGGAGAAGGAGTAGCAGAACATGGGGGATGGAGTTAAAAGAGGAATCAGCCTAGAATCCCTATGTAGCCACAAGCAAACTAAGTCTAACCCACCTTGAATTCTGTGGATCCTTATTTATTTCCAAGCAGGAGCTAACTTGTTAGTTGAGAAGATTCCTATGTAGAGGAATTTTAACAATAAATCAGTTCAATTGGAACTTCACCATGTAGACCTGGTCTTTCGCACCTGACACTCAGGTAGTCCCCGACTTACAACCACAATTGGACCCAAAATTTCTGCTGTTAAGTGAGACATTTGTTAAGTGAATTCTGCCCCATTTTGCAACATTTCCTGCCACAGTTGCTAAGTGAATTGCTGCAGTGGATGAGTCAGTCACCCGGTTGGTAAATGAATCTGGCTTCCCCATCGACTTTGCTTGTCAGAAGGTCGCAAAGGGGGGGGGGGGTGTCACGTGACCTTGAGACACAGCAACAGTCATAAATACAAGTCAGTTGCCAAGCATCTGAATTTTGATCACATGACCATAGGGATGCTACATAGGGGTGTTTATGAAAATTGGTCATAAGTACCTTTGTTCAGTGCCATTGTGACTTTGAACTGTCACTAAATGAACTGTCCTAAGTGGAAAACTACCTGTACGAGCCTTCAGTCCTTTGGATGAAAGCAAGAATCTCTACATTTGCATGAAAAAAATAATTAGACAAAACCTAAAATACATAGAAGATCCCTTGCTAACAAATTTTAGTAGCCCCTTTTTAAAAGCTGCTTTCCTTTTCACGACAATCTACAATCAATCAGAATAGAGCTGGGAGGGACCTTGGAGGTCTTGTAGTCCAACCTCCTACTCAAACAGGAGACCCCATACCATTTCAGACAGGTGGCTGTCCAATCTCTTCTTAAATGAAGCACCCACAACTTCTGGAGGGAAGCTGTTCCACTGGTTAATTGTCCTCACTGATATACCCTGTTTCCCCCAAAATAAGACATCCCCTGAAAATAAGCCCAATCGGGCTTTTCAGTGCATGGCAATAAGGCCAAGCGTTTATTTCAGGATTCAAAAAAATTTAAGACAGGGTCTTATTTTCGGGGGAAAACGGTAGTAGCTAATCATCTTACATTCTGTAAAAATTCCCTGGAAAAGTTAGTGATGACTAATCTAGACATTCCCCAACTATATATTATCCAAACAGGGACAGGGTTCTTTGCACGTGCAAAAAGCAAAACATAAAACATTTGCAGCTAACATTTTAGCTTTTCTATATAAAACAATCAATCAAGAATAGAACAAAATGAATTTTCAATTCAGGCATTCTATGCGAGTCAGAATCAATACGGAATTGAGAAAAACCCGACATAGATTTAAAGTAATGTGATAGACTCTATTGCAGCATAAACAGAGTGCAATTCATGGAGTGTCCCTTAAAAGAGCAGCATATTTCTATACAGGTATACAGAATAACAGAATAATAGGATAACAGAGTTGGAAGGGACCTTGGAGGTCTTCTAGTTCAACCCCCTGGTCAAATAGGAGACTCTTTACAATTTCAGACAAGAAGTTGTCCAGTCTCTTCTTAAAGGCATACAGTGATGGAGCACCTTCAACTTCTAAAGGCAAGCTCTTCCCCTTTTACTTGTCCTCACTGTTAGGAAGTTTCTCCTTAGTTCCAGGTTGCTTCTTTTCTTGATTAGTTTCCATCCATTGTTCCTTGTCCTGCCTTCTGGTGCTTTGGAAAATAGGTTGTCCCTCTCTTCTCTGTGGCAGCCTGTGAAATACTGAAACACTGCTATCATGCTGTTGTGGCCCGCGCGGATCGTGGCTGATCCCGACGACGAGGAGGCTGGTGTGGTGTCACGCCAGCAGCCTGCGCAGCCGGCGCTCACGTTGGACAGCAAGGAGGCTGAAGAGGATGTGGTGCCAGAGGCAGAGACTCAGCCAGGGCCTTCAGAACCTCCAGAGGCTCCTTCAAGTGGAGAGAGCGAAGTGGAGGAGCCTCTTCTCAATGCTCGAGTACGCAGGGCTGCCAAAAGGAAGGAGTGGCTACTCAGGAGGAGGAGGAGGAGGTCTCCTCGAGAGTAAGGCTTGAGGATAATTGGCCACTCCCTTAGCCTATTTAAATCACATGCCGTTAATAAGTTTCTTGCTGGAAACAACTTGTAATTATCATCAGAGCATTTTTGGAAAAGTCTTATCGTATCTTGTTTTCTGGGCTGGTTGCCAACCTTTGCCAGACTCTGATTTATTCTTGCTACTTAATAAATTTGATAAGGACCGTTGGTGTGTGTCAATATCCTTGGGAATCCAGAGCTGGGGCAGAACACATGCCATCCTTAGACCTTATTTTCTCTAGACTGGCCATACCCAAATCCTGCAACTGTTCTTCATATGGTTTTGTTTTGTTTGTTTTTTTGCCTCCATGACTTCAATCATCTTAATTGCTCTTCTCTGCACTTTTTCCAAAGTTTCAACATCTTTTTTTGTAACCAAAAACGAAGGTACAAATCTTCACCTACACAATTGAAAGCATCCAAAATCATTGGCTTTTTGGGGAGCAAGAGGGATGGGTGGAATTTGGGGGGCTCGTTTGTACATTAAGCCCCACAGAAGACTTAAAGCACCAATTTCACCCACTAAACACCTCCAATGGGATTTCCTTTTTTTTAACACGGAGGCCTGAAGAGGCAAAACAAAACAAGAAGCTTAGAAAACGATGTCGCTATGGCAGCATAGCGTATGGATGTGGTGGCTCAGTGGCTAAGACACTGAGCTTATCGATCAGAAGGTCAGTAGTTCAGTGGTTCGAATCCCTAGTGCCACGTAATGGGGTGAGCTCCCGTGACTTGTCCCAGCTTCTGCCAACCTAGCAGTTTGAAAGCACGTAAAAAATGCAAGTAGAAAAATAGGCACCACCTTTGGTGGGAAGGTAAGAGCGTTCTGTGCCCCTTTGGCATTTAGTCATGCCGGCCACATGACCCCGGAGACATCTTTGGACAGTGCTGGCTCTTTGGTTTTGAAACGGAGATGAACACCGCCCCCTAGAGCCGGGAACGACTAGCATCCATGTGCGGGAGAACCTTTACCTATACCTTTATGGCAGCATGGCATCTTCATTTCTGACTGCAATATGTTGAAGTTCTAAAATGTTGGGGTTTCATCTTGAGCCCAATGTTTAATGTTTTTTTTTAAAAAAAAAAAACAAAAACAAAATGGCTTTTAGAATGGGTGGGAAAGAAACAATATGAGGATGGCTTCCTTCGATTGCCAAGGCATCAGCAGCAGAAAGTGCTATCTGCACAGGAATTGAGATGCATGCCACTCACAGTGATGTGCGAACATCTCTTAGCAACGGCGTGTTAGAAGAGGATTAAGAAATGCAACACGAGTCCCAATTCAAGCATCCCACCTGCCCACATAAAGTTATAAAAGCAGAAGTGCAAAAGGGAGCAATTCTATTAGAAACCGGCTCCACTGCAGCTATTAAATGTTTCTGCTCGAGTGGGAAGTCGCTTCATATATACTGAGATAGAAAATAAATCCTTTGCCTTCAAAAGCTTCGTTGCTGTCATTTTCCTCCACAGGAAACCCAGCAGCAGAAGGCTTCTGAACTACTTGGGACTTTACTCCAAATTCAATGCTTTACTAATCTACAGAAGAAAGTATCACATGCATCGATTCCTACAACTGTCCATCAAGAGAAAGTTCCTGGCTAAAAGAAGGCTCAAATAGAGAAAATAGACCAGCGTCCCAAATAGAGAAAAGAAGGACTAGCAGTATTCCAATAGTTGAAGGGCTGCCACAAAGAAGAGGGGGTTGGCTTGTTTTCCAAAGCTCCAGAAGGCAAGGGAAGAAGAAAAGGATGGAAACCAATCAAAGAGAGAAGCAACCTGGAATTAAGGAGAAGCTTCCTAACAGTGAGGACAATTAACCAGTGGAACAGCTTGCCTTCAAGAGTTGTGGGTGCTTCAATATTGGAGGTTTTTAAGAGACTGGACAGCCACTTGTCTGGAATGGTATAGGGTCTCCTGCTTGAGCAGGGGATTGGACTAGAAGACCTCCAAGGTCCCTTCCAACTCTATTCTGATTGATTGAAATCAATATTTCATAGCTGGCTTCTTACTTTTCTGGATCAAGTAGTCAACACTTAGTCAATAATATTGACTAGTTTCTCCATTCAATTTGCTCTTTGCAGTGTGAGCTTATACCTTGAGAAACTTGACCTTAAAAGTTAGTCTAGGTTGGATTTGGATTTGACCACCAACACACTGTAGCCAGATCTTAATCAAAAATAAGATAGAATTTGAGAAATAATTTGCTAAAAGAGACATTTCATCACACAGAACTTTTGGTCAGGAAATGGGTAAGGAGACTTGGGAAAGTTAGAATGTTGTGCAAATGTATGTGTGCATTTTACTCATTTTTTTAAAAAAAAAAATCTAATAAAAAGTGACTCAAAATCAAATGCCTATTTATTGCAACCACATCACCTGGGGCAAACTCAATTATTGGAAAGCTGGTAGGACCTTGCACAGGTTCAAAAGATAGACACAGCCAGACATTCAGGGTTACAAACTCAGATTTAAAATCAACTCTCTTCTCTGCCCATTTTGCTTCTATAAGAATAAAATATAGCCGTGATGGCAAATCTATTGCACGCGTGCCACAGGTGGTACACAGAGCCCTCTCTGCAGGCACGGGAGCTGTCGCCCCAGCTCAGTTCCACCACGCATGCACACATGCCTCCTGCTGGCCAGCTGATTTTCAGGTCTCTGCTGCACATGCACAGGGGGTGGGGCACAGGTGGGAGATGTGCGTGCATGTGTAGGGGGCAGGGAGGGTCGCACGCGCATTGCATTATGGATTGTAAGTGCAGGGATGCCTACTAGGCCCAAAACAGGGTGCAGGGGTGTGTGTGGTGTGGTGCGACCCCTCGTGGCCCATTTTTGCTCCCAGGAGGCTGCAACGAAGCCTACTAGGCCCAAACAGGGCGCGGGAGGAGTGCAAGTGGGTCACATGCACATTTGCAGGGGTGTGTGGCACACGGGGGGGGGGTTGTGCATGCATTGCATTATGGGTGCGGGCATGCTTTCGACACGCGACAACAAAAAGGTTAGCCATCACTGAAATATAGGATATGTCCTATATTGTACTGTACAAAACCAGTTTTTTTTTCTACTGTTTGCAACTATCTTTCCCCCCTCCCCTTCTCTCTTCCTTGTTTTTATCCCTTCAAAAAAAAAAATATTCCAGATTTTCATTTGTTGTTCAGACAGCAGATGGACTGTTGCTGGTACTTAAGTAACGTCAAAAAATTGACAAGCAAAATGTTAATGATAACTTGAAACTTTATGGTAATTTGCCTTATGTTGTGGATAGCTAGTAGTCAAACTTTTCTATTGATCTTGAAAAGCTCTGTCACCACCACAAACTATTCATCAAACATTAATTTCTCTAAGGAACAAGGTATGCTTAGCTTAATGAAGAGACAATGTAACTGTCGTCTAATGCTTGAAAGGCTGTCAGAGAACAGGGCAAAGTTTATTCCCCAAAGCACCGGAAGGCAAGATATGAAGCAATGGATGGAAGCTGGTCAGAAGGAGAGTCAACCAGGAAATAAGGAGGAATTTCCTGACAGTGAGAATGATTGAGCAACAGAGTAGTTTGCCTCCCGAAACTGTGGGTGCTCCATTGCTGGAGGTTTCCAAGAAAAGATTGGACAACCATTCATCTGGGATAGAATAAGGACTATGGTTTTGGGAAGGGGCTTGGACTAAAAGACCTCCAATATCCTTCCCAGTCCTTTGATTCTATGATTCTTCACCAGTGGAAAAAAATTCAAATTTTTTTACTACCAGTTCTGTGGGCGTGGCTTGATGGGCATGGTGTGGCTTTGTCGGCGTGGCAGGGGAAGGATACTGCAAAATCACCATTCCCACCCCAATCCAGGGGAAGGATACTGTAAAATCCCCATTCCCTCCCTACTCCTGAGGGAAGCATATTGCAAAATCTCTATTCCCACCCCACTCTGGGGCCAGCTAGAGGTGGTATTTGCCAGTTCTCCAAACTACTCAAAATTTCTGCTACTGGTTCTCCAGAACCTGCTGGATTTCACCTGTTCTTCACTGAATTCCTTTTTGAAAGACAAGTTGATTTGATTGATGCCTTCATACTCACATGCATCTGTTTAGCTAATGCTAACAACATTAGAGAAAGCATTAATCTCTTGCAATACATCAGGAAAATAGGAAGCATTTAGTGTGAGTATGCATGTAGATTCATCTATAAATCTAATGTGTATGGGAGGAGAGTCTCCCAAACACATTCTTTTATCTGATTGTTTCCTTGACAGCATCTCTTCCTCCCTTCTCCCAAGGTCTTTCCTACTTCTTGGGCTTTGTGCTCAAGAGAGAACAAAATGAACTCTTTGATGTTGAATTTTGCTGATTGATATAGTCATGCTGTTAAGTCATGCTGTTATGGCTAATACTTGCTAAGTTGGTAAAGTAAAAAGTTGAGGCTGTAATTCTGTTCTGAACTTTACTGCACTGAAAAAAGTTCAAAGTCAGATTTTTTAAAATTTTGCCCTTTGCCCTACACCTGTTTCCCACTTCTTTCCCCCTATCATCCATCTCCTCCCACTTATGCCTGTATGACTGTAACTTGTTGCTGTATCGTTACGATCTATGTTGTTTCCTAGTATGATTTGATTGCTTATTTGTACCCTATGAATATCATTAAGTGTTGTACCTTATGATTCTTAATGAATGTATCTTTTCTTTTACACTGAGAGCATATGCACCAAGACAAATTCCTTGTGTGTCCAATCATACTTGGCCAATAAAGAATTCTATTCTATTCTTTATATATGTATATACATATATACATATATACATATATACATATATACATATATACATATATATATATATATATATCAAATTTATATTTTGCTGATAAAGAAATAAATACACACACACATATATATACATATATACATATACAGATATAGATATAGATAGTTATTTATTTTTATTTCTCATAAACATACATAAATGTACAATCTCTTATCCATTACTAATCATACATATTATCTTTTAGCTTTCATATTAGTTCATTCTTCATCCTAAAAAATTAAAGTATACTTGAGGTTGTACCATTCCATCTCCCTTATTTTACAACAACCCTTCCTCTCCTTCTCCCCTCTTTCCCTTCCCTCCCTTCTTCTATTCTTTTCTACTTTCTTCATTATTCTATTCTATTCTATTCTATTCTATTCTATTCTATTCTATTCTATTCTATTCTTCGTATCATCTTTATTTTCATCTGTATTTTATGTTATGATATTTTTAACAGAATTCTCGGGGGGAAAAGACCAGCAATGCATGAGAAGTCTTGGGTGCAACTGAAAGACATCATTGTATCTGATAGTTACTAATCTGTGGGGTCCTTGGTACTCTCTGAGCTTGGTGGTTCTCTTGCAAATATTTCATTACTCAACTAGATTACAACGCCAGCCCTGATGGCATTACCTAACTGGGTAATGAAACGTCTGCAAGAAAACAACCAAGCTAAGAGAGCATCAAGGTCCCCTCAGTTCAACTCGGAGCTACAAATATTCTCTTACATCAGTTACTAATCTGGTACATGCTTCAGTAGCCTCTCTTGAACTTTGCAGGTGCTGTCTACTAAGGAGTTACATCTGACAGGACTTAGAAGTATCTTTTCTGCCTTGAAGTCTGCCCTGTGGAAGATCATCTCCCTTAAGGTGAGATTGGCCCTATGTTGGCCCTAAATTCATCAGAATAGAGTTGGAAGGGACCTTGGAGGCCTTCTAGTCCAGCCCCCTTCTCAAGCAGGAGACCCTATACCATTTCAGACAAGAGGCTGACCAGTCTTCAAAACCTCCAGTGATGGAGCACCCACAACTTCTGAAGGCAAGACTTTCAACTGGTTAATTGTTCTCACTGTTAAGAAGTTTCTCCTTAATTCCAGGTTGCTTCTCTCCTTGGTTAGTTTCCATCCATTGTTTCTTGTCTTGCCTTATCCCAGAGATCCCTTAAACCCTAAATGTGCCAACAAGCCTGTGGGTTGCAAGCAAATGCTAATCTGATGAGGTGGCTTCATTGTTTCTTATCTGATGCTCTCTCTCAGCCTTTTGTTAATAATACCATTTTTTTTTTGTACTTTTTGAGTGTTTTAAAAATTGTTTTTAACAGTTGTTTGTAAGACACCCAAGAACCACATCACAAGAGATAGGTGACCCCTTAAATATAATAAATAAATCTTATATTTGAAAGGGGCTACTTAACATACCACTCTTATTTTTTAAGAAAAAGTAGTAAGGAGTATAGAAAGAACAACATCCCTGCCAAACGATATGGCCAGTTGGGTTTTTTTTTCTGTTTCTTCTTGGACAGTTCTTTCCCATTCCAGAGACTGGTCATCATAGGACTTCCTAATAAACTTCTTTTCCTTTTCAAAAAAACCCTGTGACAAATATATTTTGTCAATCGTAGTGACTAGAAAAACATACAGTGGTTTTAATATTCTACAAGCAAACATCTACCTGCAGAATAAGGACTCTCATACCCATGTTTCCCTGAAAATAAGACCCTGTGTCATATGTTTTTTGAACCCCGAAATAAGCGCTTGGCCTTATTGTCGG
The DNA here is from genome assembly GCA_022577455.1 of Arizona elegans. Classification (NCBI taxonomy): domain Eukaryota; kingdom Metazoa; phylum Chordata; class Lepidosauria; order Squamata; family Colubridae; genus Arizona; species Arizona elegans. The sequence continues at coordinate 92,089,438 of JAKOOJ010000005.1, read as the reverse complement.
GGAGGTCTTATTATTTTGGAACACGTGGACCAAGACGGGGCTCCTTTTGCTGTCTTACCTGATTTCCAGCTCTGTCTCCCTAATCCTAACCAGAGGAAATGGCAGGGACTGGCTGCGCATGCGTGTAAATATGGGGAGGGGCTTATTTTTGGGGAGGCCTTATTTTTGCGGGGGCTTATTTTAGCGCATGTGCTCAAAAGCCCGATTGAGCTTATTATCAGGGGATGTCTTATTTTCAGGAAAATACGGTATTACAAGCAGTGCTGATGATATTCTTGCAGCATGTTTAAAAATATTCCAATCAATTTTTATTTTGCAATGCTCAAAGCAAGCACGCTATGAAAATATATAATTCAGTTTTGTTTTATAAAGACTGAGAGAGGGGTGGTGGTGGGGGGAAACTTTGTTGTTATCTCTTCCGTGATCTAATCTTCTTCCAAACTGTTATCTGCTCCCTAGGGATAACTGTGGCATTTGGTCAGAACCATTCCTCATTCATTATGCAACCTCAGCCATTCCCTCTTATCCTTCAAACGGTTCAATTTATGTAAGGCAACATTGCATAATTGAACGGAATGTTTAATACTGATTCCCTTTGTCTTCTGTCCCTTGGATGAGACTTCAGCACTGGTAGAGCAGAATGACTAAGCAAGAAGAATATTCATGCAAGCCTCGTCCTAAAAATGAAATAAAGCTGCCTTAACAAGGTTGTTGTAAATTTACTCAGATAATAAACAGAAACCTCCAGCATGCTAAGTTGCTATTACAAGGGCTTTATAGCGTGATTTTACAATTAGAAGGATTTCACAAAACCTCCGTAGGATATTGCACTCGTAGTTCAAGAGACACAAACCTAAACATTTCAGCAGCTCATAACTCTAGGTCAAGGGTGTCAAAACTCAAGGCCCGGGGGCCGGATGCGGCCCGCGGGGTGCTTAGATCTGGCCCACGGAGCCGCCCCGGAAACAGCAAAGGACTTGCCTGCAGTGCCTCTGCCAGCAAAAACGGAGCTTGCAAGGGCCACGTATGCCCCCCCCCCTGGAGCTCCGTTTTCACTGGCAGAGGGTTGCAGGAAGCCATTGCAGCCGAAAACAGAGCTCGGGGGCCCGTTTTTGCTGGTAGAGCACTCGGGACACCAGAGGCAACCCCTGATACAAGTGACATCATGCTGGCCATGCCCCCCACCCCCACTGAGGTCAAACACAACCCTGATACGGCCCTCAATGAAATCAAGTTTGACCCCCCTGCTCTAGCTCTTCCACATATTCTACCAGCGACAGAAAGACATGTGGGAAAATCACAGAATTAGTTAAATGGAAGCGTCCTTAATGCTTCTTTAAAAAAAAATTTAAAAACTCTTTTTGAGGGAATTGGATTAGGAAGGTTAAATTCTGGTTTTGAACCTATATAATTATGGCAGCCTATTTGTGACCAAGGTTTCTGCCACAGGGGAATTGAGCTTTTATTAGAAGACGTAGAGGTCCCATACATCAGTTCTTCTCTAAGACTGCTGATGTAGAACAATCATTAGGAAAAATAATAACCAAACACTGTAAAACTCAAAGGCAAGATCATTACACAGCAAATAATACGGATTCTCCATTCTTTCCATCACCATCTGCAGAATACTAGCGTGCAATTATAATTTCTCTCAAAAGCTTTCCAGATCATAAAACTGTTTTTAAAGAACAGTGTCTTTAATGTCTGCTCTTCTTTCCGTGAGCTAGAAGAATTTGCCTTTTTTTTAAGCATTATGGAACAACTTGCAACAACTTTTTCTTTTTTTTTTTCAAAAAAGTTTTTATTTTTATTTCTCATAAACACATTTACATGTAGTCATTTATTCATCATTTTTCAATCATCTTATCTTTTAACTTTCATTTTTCCTTTTTCCTTTTTCGGGGCTGCTCTTTTACCATATATCTTATCCCAACCTTTCTTGTCCTCCTCTTCTCTTTCTTCCTCTTTCTCTTCCTACTTTCTTCGTTCTTCCTCTCCTTCTCTTTCCAACTTCCTCTTCCCTTCCCCCACTCCTCTCTTCTTCCCCCCTTCTAGCCTTCTCTTCTGCCCCTCTTTCCCCTCCCTTTTCTTCCTCTCCTTTTCCCTTTCTTCTTTCTCTCCCTCTCCTCTCCTCTCTTCTCCCTTCCTCTCTCTCTACTCCTTCCCCTCTCTCTTGTTGTTTCCCTTTTCAGTTCAATCTAAAGTGGTACTCGAGCAACCCCGATTTTCTATTTACCTTTATTCTCATTTCAATTTCTTTTTTTTTTTAATTTGATTTATATGACGCCCTTCTCCGGAGACTCAGGGCGGCTTACAATGCATTAAGCAATAATTATTTGATTATTATTTGATTAATAATATTATTAATCAAATAATAATTTGATCAAATATTAATTATTTGATTAATATTTATTTTTATTTCATCATTTGTGTACATTTTTATAATATCCCACTTTTTTCCCTTTACCCCCCCTCCCCTTTTTCCTTTTACTTGGCATCATCTAGGTTTCTATTTTTCTAATTGTCTTCTCCCCTCTATTCTCTATCTATTTTATCTCTATATCCTTATTCATATTTCCTTTCTAACCAATCATAAAATTTATCCCATGTCTTAAAATACTTTGGCTCCTCTTTATCTTTTATTCTCAATGTTAATCTATTCATTTTCATGGAACAACTCGCAACAACTTTTCTGAAGTCTGATTATCCAAGTCAAAACACAAAATACATTTAAACTAGCCATCTGAACAGTGGGCTGGTATTTAAAAGCACAGTGTGATAGTCAATATTTATGATTTGTTTGCATTGCACCAGTGAAAACAGATGTGTTTTATTTGTTAATGGGGTTGCTTAAGGCTCACCAATGAAGAAGCATTCAAGAATATTTATGGCCTGCCACTTCAACTGGACACAATAAATTCATATAACTCTTTTCTATTTTACCCCACGCAGATCTGCCCCACTTTTAATCTTCTTTAAGATAATGTATTATCATTCAGGGATTTCTGAAAAGGAAGGCCAAGTTGGCATAACCTTGTTAGCCTTCTGCCAATGCTGCAATTTAACAAACAGGCACATTAAGGCAAGGAGTCACTTTAGGCAATTTTGAGCGCAGTGGCCATTTTCTCCTCAGCCTTTCTCTTTCTGAGACTGTTCTCTGTCACCTACAACAAATGACTCAGTTGTGCTGTTTATCATTGTTGACTCACTTGATAATGAAGGCGAGATTGGCACAGCATTATTTATCCTAATTCCAATTTTATTCTCCTGGAACAAAACAACCAGAGATTCTGTTGACACCCCAAAGATGAATATTTATTCACAGCAGAATAAAAGATTGAAAGTAAACTTTCGGTTTAGACAAGCTCAGTCCCATCCTTGTAGTATTCTTGGCAAAGTGTCTTGTCATTGACAAATAGCCCTCTCCAGTGATCTGGAATTCCTGGTGATTTCTTATCCATGCACTCATTGGACCTAATTCTGCTTACTTTGTCCACATTAGCCAAGATGCTAATGATACCACCTAAGTATACATAAAACATATTCCTGGGCATATACTTTAAGAAGAATAATGTTACCTTCTTCAAAAGCTGCCCTCTTTCATAGGTTAATACTATATTTCATGCTTTTGAAGCAAATGCGTGAGAGAGAGGTTGTGATAAACAAAGTGACTGGGATTTATACCTGAAGAAAGATAAACTTATTTAAGCAATCTCATCTCGGTACAATTGGGCCACTAATTTGAGTCGTACCTAAGTACAAGTACAGAATAGCATCTTTATGCAGTCAGATTCAATACAGAGGCACATAATTCTGCCTCCTCTTCAACCACCATCCTTATCATCTCCATTCTCTCGAATTGGGAATGTTGGCATTTCAAGAACATGCAAAATTTCCAAATTCACGAAGGACTGAATCAGCAGTGGGTTGCTCCCGCTTCGGCCGAGTCGGTAGCGGTGACGCTATTAGTCACCGAACCGGTTCTCTTTCTTCAGGAGCTGGGCCCTCCTGCCCACCCCCGCGTTATTCCGACCTTATATTTCTTCTTTTTTCACCCAGCTGACAGGTGCGGCAGAGCAGATTGCCGCACCTCAGCTGGGCAGATTCGCAACGCACTTGCGCAAAGTGCAAGTTTGGCACACATGCAAGCGAAGCGAGCACAACTGAAGAGGCGATCGTACGCAAAGTGCACGCACAAAGACAACTGGTAATAAAGCTGGTTAGAACCCGCCCTGGACTGAATTGTTTTCAAACAAACCTCTACACCCACTATTATTCTCCAAGAATGTGAAGAAACTGAGCACTGAATGGACTGTAACAACAACATTTCTACGGAGATCCTCAGTCATCCAGGTCATGGTTGTCCCAAAGGTGCTTTTTTTCAAAAAAGCAACTGGATTTTGTTTTTTCTTTGAAGATGTTTTGCTTCTCATCCAAGAAGCATCTTCAGTTCTAACTGAATGGTGGAGGATGGAAGGATTTATATTAAACCAGGTGACTGCAAGGGATATAAATCCTTCCATCCTTCATCATTCAGACAGAACTGAAGAAGCTTCTTGGAGGAAAAGTGAAACATCTTCAAGGAAAAACAAAGTCCAGTTGCCTTTTGAAAAAAAGGACCTTTGGGACAACCATGACCTGGATGACTAAGGATCTCCGCAGACATGTTGTTGCTTCTCTCATTGACTCTGCTTGTTGGAAGACAGTTGGAGTGTCTGCAAACAGCAATCACATAACCCTGGGATGCTTCATCCTTCATAAGTACGTGCTGCTTGCCAAGCACCCAAATTTTGATCGGGTAACTATGGGGATGCTGTGTCACACTTTTTTTTTTTTGACCAAGGTCAAATAACATAAATATTTTATCTAATATCTATTTAGCATACAGTTCATGTAAACAGGAAATGTGCTTGCTTAACAGAATGTAAAGGAACATGGAGCAATAACATAAACACAGAGACTTCTCGGTGTCTGTAGCACAAGTGCAATTCTGTTCTTTTATCCATTTGTTGGGTTTCTCCTGGTGAGTAAAGCCTGCCATTTGCCCAGAGTCATCCCATTAGTACTGTCTCTGCATCAGGGAGAGACTGGAGGAGGAGTCAAGCAGGAAATTAGTTCAGAGTCCCTACATGGTCACAAGAAGGCAAAGTCTGCCCACTCCCATGGATACCATTAAACCTTGACTAATTTAACCCAGGTGCAAACTGTTAGTCTGAGAAGATTCCTGTGAAAAGGTTTGAGCAATCAAACAGCAAATTGAACCCTCCACATGTGGACTTGGTTGTTCATGCCTGATGTATGCAATCATTTAAATTAGGGATAAAGTAAGTATGATAAGGGACCATGGAATTAGTCACCATCCCTTTTGTGATCAGAAGTTTGGGTATCGCAAAAAAGCTTCCCCCTCTATTTCCATTTTCATTCTTCTCTACTTCAATTGGTAAATTTCCCAGAAAGCATCATTCCAGTCAAGTATAATATCTTTGGTTACTTGGTTACAACCTGCCTTTTGTTAAAGGAGCAAAAAGCAGTGTTGATAGCACTTCATTCTCTTACACTTCCTTACACTGTTGGAGGTCTTCTAGTCCAACGTTCTGTTCAGGCAGGAAGCCATTTCAGACAAATGGTTGTACAATCTCTTCTTAAAAACTTCCAGTGTTGGAACATTACAACTTCTAGAGGCAAGTTGTCCCACTGATTAATTTTTTTCACTGTCAGGAAATTTCACCTTAGTTCCAGGTTGCTTCTCTCCTTGACTAGTTTCCATCCCTTGTCCTCCCTTTGGAGAATAGCTTGACTCCCTCTTCTTTGTGGCAGCCCCTGAGATATTGGAAGACTGCTATCATGTCACCCCTTGTCCTTCTTTTCATCAAACTAGACATACTCAGTTCCTGCAACCGTTCTTCATATGTTTTGGCCTCAAGACCCTTAATCATCTTTGTTGCTCTTCTCTGCACTATTTCTAGAGTCTCAACATCTTTTTTTACATCTTGGCAACCAAAGTTGGATGCACTGTTCCAAGTGTGGTCTTACCAAGGCATTATAAAGCGATATTAACACTTCACGTGGTCTTGATCCATGTAGTCCAAAGCCACCTAAGAAGTCTCCATAAATGTAAAGTGTAACTGTTTTTCCGCTCTTATTGCGTCATCAAATAATCGCCCGGCCACCCTGTTTAGGGTGACCCGCTCCCTGCTCCACCAGGAAGCGCGGGAGGACCCCTTGGAGGGTAGAGCCGAGGACTTTGTACAATATCTGTATGACAAAATCGCTCAGATTCGGGAACACCTGGACTCTGACTGAGTAGATTCGGGAGGGAGGATGGAGGCAAGTCTTGAGAATATTACCTGGGAAGAGTTTGATTCTGTGACTCTGGAAAACGTGGACAAGATACTGGGCAGACTGAGCGCGGCCACATGTTTATTGGACCCGTGTCCCTCCTGGCTGGTGCTGGCCTCTCGGGAGGTTACACGAGGCTGGCTCCAGGGGATTATAAATGCTTCCTTGAGAGAGGGTGTCTTCCCTGCCACCTTGAAGGAGGCGGTGGTGAGGCCTCTCCTCAAGAAGTCTTCCCTGGACCTGGCAGTGTTGGCTAATTACCGTCCAGTCTCCAACCTTTGCTTCGTTGCGAAGGTTGTTGAGAGTGTGATAGCGCGACAGCTTCCTCAGTACTTGGATGAATCGGCTTATCTAGATCCGTTCCAGTCGGGCTTCAGGCCTGGATACAGCACAGAAACAGCATTGGTCGCATTGGTAGATGATCTCTGGAGGGCCCGGGACAGGGGTTGCTCCTCTGTCCTGGTCCTATTAGACCTCTCAGCAGCTTTTGATACCATCGACCATGGTATCATGCTGCATCGGTTGGAAGAGTTAGGGGTGGGGGGCACCGTGTTGCGGTGGTTCTCCTCCTTTCTCTCTGATCGGTCGCAGTTCTGTGTTGACAGGGGGGCAGAGGTCGACCCCGAGGCCCCTTGTATGTGGGGTGCCACAGGGGTCGGTTCTCTCACCCCTTCTGGTCAACATTTATGTGAAGCCGCTGGGTGAGATCATCCGTGGTTTTGGGGTGAAGTATCATCAGTATGCTGATGATACTCAGCTATACATCTCCACCCCGGACCACCACAATGATGCCCTTAAAGTGATGTCCCAGTGCCTGGAGGCTGTACGGATCTGGATGGGGAGGAACAGACTCAGGCTCGATTCATCCAAGACCGAGTGGCTGTGGTTTCCGACGTCCCGATATAGTCAATTGGTGCCATCACTGACTATTGGGGATGAGTCATTGCCCCCCTTGGAGAAGGTTCGCAACTTAGGCGTCCTCTTGGACTCACGGCTGTCTTTAGAAAAACACTTGACGGCTGTGGCCGGGAGGTCTTTTTATCAGGTTCGCCTGATTCGCCAGTTGCGTCCCTTTCTGGATCAGGACTCGTTAAATACAGTCACTCATGCCCTCGTCACTTCACGCCTGGACTACTGTAATGCTCTCTACATGGGGCTCCCCTTGAGGAGCACCCGGAGGCTCCAGCTGGTCCAGAATGTGGCCGCGCGGGTAGTTATGGGAGCAGCATGGTGCTCCCATGTGGCTCCCCTTCTGCGCGAGCTGCACTGGCTCCCTGTGGTCTTCCGGGTGCGCTTCAAGGTCTTAGTTACCACCTTTAGAGCGTTCCATGGCTTAGGACCGGGGTACTTACGAGATCGCCTTCTGCCACCAATAGCCTCTCACCGCCCAGTACGCTCCCATAGAGAGGGGCTTCTCAGGGTGCCATCAGCCAAACAGTGTCGACTGGCGGCCCCCAGGGGGAGAGGCTTTTCTGTGAGGGCACCCCACCATCTGGAACGAGCTCCCCCCAGAGATACAGAAGATTCCGGATCTGTGCACTTTCCGCCATGCCCTCAAAACATTCCTGTTTCAGCAGGCCGGCCTGGTCTAACGGTATATAAATTTAATAGATAGATAAATAAATAAATAAATAAATAAATAAATAAATAAATAAATAAAGGCAGACTAAAACCTGGGAACTTCCTGTTGCTACTCCAACTCCTTCACCACTAGACTACGTTGTACCGTACAGTCCCCTATTTTTTTCCCACAGACTGCTAGTCATACTTTTATGAGCAATTACTTTAATTAAAAAGCACAATTCCCTTTTGTCAGTGTCCAAACCAGCTTACTGTATGTTAATCGGGAAACGAGCAAAATATCCTTTTCCAGAGAAAGGAAAGACTAATGAGCAAAAGGATGCTTAATTACCCTGAAAACCTAATTCGAAAACATTGAATCACATGAGAAAATTCAGCTGCACATCAACAAATAATTGCCTGTTGTATTCAGGTTATCTGGTTCACTTATGTTAGATTTGATATGTGAACCCCTCTCCAGAGTATACCTATTACCTAACTCTGCTTTACAAATGGCAGAAGAACCCTGGAATACTGAAGCTCAGTTAAGCTGTTTGAAATTACTAGCTAATTATTTAACACAAATTTCAATTAGATGAGTTCACGTTGTCATTCCATTTCAGAATCAGACCTTCCTGACTAAAACATATTGATTTCCGCAGAACAGCAGGAGTGCCTTTTAAAAAGAGGGTGGGGGGAAATCAGAAAGCACATCGAATTTTATCTCAAGAACACGTCTTTTAGGAACAGCTTGGCACCTTCAGAGGTGAACCGCAGGATATGAAATTCAGCAGATGCCGCTTAATTAATTCATTGCAAAAAAGGGCAGGGAAGCCTTTAAAACCCTGAGAGGCATAAATGGCAGAGCTGGCTGGAAAAGGTGAGCTATTTTATCCCCGTGGCGCCTCCAGTGCAAGTGAAAAAAGGCCTAGATGACCTCAAACGGCCCCAAGGCAACTTACAGAAGACAAATCTGCTAGTGGTTCCTGCACCCTGAAAACCAAATGGGGACCTCTTTATTTATTAAATGTATACATCGCCTACCTCACTATTGAGTGAAACAATACCCTCGGAAGCTCTAATGGTGAAAGGTTCTGTGTTCTCTGCAAAGACCAAAACTTTGGTCTCTCCAGATGTCTGAAAAGCTATGCGTTAAAAGATGTTCATGAATCATTTTCACATGGTCCCCATCTGCATGCTTCCTGGTTATAACAAACCCAAATTATTTTTGTTAAAGGGTGGAACAAGGCCTGCCGAGGTGAGAAATCAATTCTCAACAGGAAGGTGTAGGGTAGGCATATTTATTAAACATCCACTCAACATGACTGTTTCCTCATCCAGAGGTTCTTCTCAAAAGAGAATGCCTTTAGAATTCCAGCACATTTGGTTTCCTATATTAGTACTAATGCACCCCTCAAATAATCCTTGCTGAAAGGGAAAAGGTCCATTCTGTTTATTTATTCATTTAATCCATTTCAAACATGCTTTTCTTTCTAGCAAGTACAGGTAAGAGCACCTCTTTCTCCTTCTGTCCTGGCCGCTTTCTACAGAGGCACAATTGAGAGTGTTTTAACAAACTGCATCCCTGTTTGGTTTGGTGGCCACAACGCCTCAGATAGAAAGTCCCTACAGAGAGTGGTGAGGACAGCCGAGAAGATTATAGGAAGCTCGCTTCCCGTTATTCAGGATACTGGTTATAAGCGCTATGTGTTTAGAGTTCAAAGCATTGTGAACTCTACACACACACACACACATCATGGTCTGTTTCTGTTGCTCCCCTCTGGGAGGAGGTTTCGAAGTATTTCTAGCAGGACTACCAGATTCTGTAACAGCTTTGTTCCTTATGCCAATCTATCTGGTACACTCACAAGATTTGTTTTTCTTGCCAGGTACTTGTATACATCTGAACTAGACTGTGTTGCTTCTCTGTGTCATATAAGATATGTGGGTATATGCCTAATTTTCTATTCATTCATTCAATCAATCAATCAATCAATCATTCAATCATTCATTCTGTCATGGTTATGTAGTGTATATTGGGGGTGGTGACCTCCAATATACATTCATTTTAAGGTACGCCAATTAGTGTACATTCAAAGTGACAATAAAGTTATTCTAAATTCTAAGTAATCCTCAGTTTATTATCACAACTGAGTCACTAACAGTTTGGCAACATATGCATTAAATTAATTATTATTAATTATCATTATTATTATTAGCAACCTCCCAAGCGCACCATCAACTGCTCTGTTCATGCCTGTGACTATAAACCCAATAGCCCCTTAAGTCTTACAATCATCTGGTGCTTAGGTAAACTTAGATGCATCTCATTTCAAATTCCCTGCAGGAACTTACCTGATGTGTCCACCCAGCACAGAGACAAGCAGTCAAGAAGCACAAATTGTTGTTTGTTTATTTTCCCATTCCTTACATTTTCTTACCATTTCTAAGGATCACTTCCTTCTCTGCATTTAGCAATTTGCACTGAAAGGAAACTTCATTTTCATTTTTGCCATTCATGGATCAGCTATTCTCAACTACAGGAGATAAAGGTCTCCTGTAAGTGTTACAAGTTCTAGGAAGGTCTGAGGCTAACTGCCTATATGTTTCTAACATGGGAATAAAAGAACTTCTCATATTAGAATTTATCTTAGGACTTAGAAGAGTATTTCCCATCTTAAAAGTGGTGAGAAGATTGCCTCTAATAATGACCTGGGATGGACCACATGCATATCTTGATGCTCAGATTCAATTGTGGCTCTCGATTAAAAGTAGAAGTATTTTAATTCAATGAGTGTGGGTGGGTGGCCTACACTGGACTATTCAAAAGCCGATCCATTGTTAATATGAATTAAACCAGACATTTAAACCACTCACTGTACATGCTTCAACATTAAGAAAACTAAGATCATGGCTCCTGGCCCTTTCAATTCCTGGCAAATAGATGGGGAAGAAATGGAGGTAGTGACCGATTTTATTTTCCTGGGCTCCAAGAACACCGCATATGGGGACTACAGCCAAGAAATTAAAAGACACTTGCTCCTGGAAGGGACCTTGGAGGTCTTTTAGTCCAACCCTCTGCTCAAGTGGGAGATCCTATATCATTTCAGACAAGTGGTTGTCCAGTCTTTTCTTGAAAACCTCCAGTGATGATGCACCTTCTGGAGGCAAGCTGTTCCACTGGTTGATTGTCCTCACTGTTAGGAAGTTTCTCCTTAATTCCAGGTTTCTTCTCTCCTTGATTAGTTTCCATCCATTGTTTCTTGTCCGGCCATCAGGTGCTTTGGAGAATAGGTTGAACACCCCCACCTCTTTGTGGCAGCCCCTCAATTATTGGAATACTGCTATCATGTCACTCTTAGATCTTCTTTTCTCTAGATTAGACATACCCAATTTCTGGAATCATTCTTCATATGTTTTAGCCTTCAGGCCATTAATCATCTTAGTTGCTCTTCTCTGCACTTTTTCCAAAGTCTCAACATCTTTTTTGTAGTGTGGTGACCAAAACTGGATGCAGTATTCCAGCCGTGGCTTTACTAAGGATTTATCAAGTGCTACTAATACTTCAGGTGATTCTGATTCTATGCCTCTGTTTGTACAACCAAGGATTGTATTAGCTTTTTTGGCTTCTGCCGCGCACAGCTGGCTCATGCTTAAGTGATCATCCACTAGGACTCCAAGGTCCGTCTCACAGTGACTGTTTTTGAGCCAGTTGAAAAGGAGAAGGAAAAATCGCCTTGCTAGATGGCAGCCCATAGGATTTTGTAATTGCTAAGGAAGCTTAGATCTGGTATCAACTCTTAACAACTAATTACACCAGAACCAAGAAGAGACTTATTAGAATGGAAAAGAAATCAAGTTACAGAAATCTCTGCAACAAATACTCCACTTTTAGGACCCAATTTTGCTCTCTGTTTGCTAGAGTAGAGGTTTCTTTATTTCCTTGGTAAGAACCTGTTGAAAGAAATATCCAGTTCCAGTTCCAAGCTGGGAGAAAAGCACTGGAGACAAAATGGAGGCTGGAGGCTGATTGGAAAGATGGTTTAATGCTGAAACAGAACCACATGGATGGTCCTGGGCAGCTGACCACATGGAGTTGAGAGTGAGGGATATTTATTCCTTCTCTTGGGCTTTGAACTTGAGCTTCCTGTTCCTGTGCAAGAACATGTATTCTATTGGCTGTGTAGGGGCCATAGCTGGCTCTGTAGGTTGTCTGAGCTAAGTTTGGTTGAAGTTTGGAGGGTGATGCAATGTCCTTAGGAGATTGTGCAATGTGGTGAGCTCTGCTGCTAGTGGGTTAATCCTATTATGTCCTGGAGGGTCATGTCTTAATCCCTTCAACCTGGAGTTGAAGGTCTTTTGTTTTGTAGATAGACTGCCTCAGTCTTTCTCAATGGGCACAAAAAACTGCTGGGGGGAGGGAGATTGAGTCTGCTTTCTGTCTTTTAAGAAATACATGTTTCTCCACTTCTCATTTAGGGAAATATAATATTCTGCCTTTTTTTTAATATTCCTCAAAATATTTCATTCTTCTAGGGGGGTGGGTGCTAACTTTCTACAAACCCTTTAAGAACAGGATTTTCCACGTAATGGAAGAAGGGGCATTTTTCCTAATTTTGCAACATTTTGCAAACCCCACCCTTCTCTTTTCCATTTCATGCTGAATAAACTAAATTATTAATGTATCTTAAATAGAAAACTATCTTCAGGTAAATTTTTACTCCAAAAGCATTTTATTAAAATTAATTTGATAAAAATAAAAAAATCCAAATTAAATTTTAAAAAATCCAATTTAAATTTTAAAAATCCATTTTAAAAATCTTTTTTTAAAAGAAATAATCAATTTTTATCCGCCTTGACAGCACCTCTCCACCAGCCATCAGCACCCAGATCATCATAGATTAACTCCAACATTAACATCAGACCAACGATCAAACAAACCATACCCAACAAAAATAGAACTTGAGAAGTTAAGTGATTCAATCAAGGAACTGCCAACACAGCCCAGCCAAAGAACCTCTAAGACCACCCCCCACCGACACTGACAAGGCAAGTCACCAGAATATAAATTGAAGCAAACCCCACTCCTTACTAGCACTGATGATGTTACCTAGATTGGTAATGAAATGTCTGCAAGAAAACAAGCAAGCTCAGAGAGCACCAAGGACCCTTCAAGTTCTATTTTTGTTTATCAACTCTTAACAGAGGGTAAATATTTAGTCCAATATATTTACTTCTTTGTCTAGATTATCTACAACTAAGGCAGTGGTGGGTTGCTACCAGCTTGCCCCGGATTGGGTGAACTGGTAGCGGCAGCAACGGGGGGCACTGCCCACCCCCACCCCGGATATTTCTGCACATGTGCAGGAGCGTTGTAAACGAGCAAACCAGTAGTGACGGGTTTTGTAATCTACCCCTGAACTAAACCTTGCCTTGACTAGAAAAAAAGCTGGCTGGGCTTATTGTATTAATATTCTGTGATCCCTTCCAAACTGAGCTATGTGTACAAATTATATAGGCAGTAACAATACATCCATATCTCGTGTTCAGACGTTGGTTATTACTGAAGCATTATCTTTTGACTGGGATGTCCAAAAATGCTGCCTAAATCCACAGAGCTTGAAAATTAAGACTTGCAGAAGGCCCACAACTCTACAACGTTGTGTTTTCAATCTTGGGTATCTTTCCACACTGAGTCATCAACTGGAAAAAACAGTGCACCGTAGAGAATTGTACATTTGGTTGTGGTGGATTTCTGGTGGGGTGTGTTGGACCTTGAAAGCTGTAATGAACCAAAAAAAGAGTTGACTGTAAAAAGAACAGCGCAGTTAATTTTCTCTTGAGGAGATGTGTGGGTGAAACTGCTTAAACCGTCCCTATAACCAGCAATTCTTGTGCTTGTGAATGCTAACTTTAAGAATTTCATGAAGGAAAACCTAACTATATAAGAAGAAATGAGTAAGGTCTGCACCAGTAATCTTATAAAATTACCACTGCAGAAAGGGGAAAGATTACATTTTGATACCCATCAAAATGGGTTATGCTGATTGGGAAATTATGAAAAATTAAATCCAGCTCATCACTTTTGAAGAAAAATGTGTTATTAACTACCTTGCTCACGGGGGACATTTGAATCTTCCAGCTTCAAGGAACCTTCTACATCCATTTGCCAGTTGCTGAGCAAACTTCTTTATAGATGTGTATTCTGGTGACAATTAAAGTTGGGCAGTCTGTCGAACCAAGCGATTATGTTTGGTTTAAGGTCACATGTATGTAAGGAAGTACATGTGAATATATCTTGAATGTATTGATGATAGAACCTGAACAGCAATCTTATAAATTGAGGAACTCAAAGGGCTAGCTGGAGAAAGAGGAGACGTTTGAAATGGGTTGAAAGAAAATATATGGATAATTGGGAAAGACATTGCGCAATGGAGTATCTAACAAGTAACACCATCCCATTTCTTTGACAGAGAGTTTGTAAGACAATAACACCTCTCTAATTCTGCATGGTCTAGCTAGCTGGACATTTTAATTTTCCGCCACACTTCTCAAGATCATCTGGTTGTCTGCAGTGTGCTAAATCATCATGTGTGTTGTTTCAACTTAGACTTGAAGTATAATTTATGAATAAAAAGGTATTGGTTAATCTCAGGGGGAATAAAACAATGGCTTAATGTGATGTTGGAATCCAGTCCATGTTCTACGCATTCTGAGAAAACGAAGAAACTTTAACAGGTTAACTGCCTTCTCAAATCAGTAGCTAGTCCTAACTTAGGAGAAATGTTTATTGTAGGAGTTGCTCAAAGTTCATTTTGAGAGTAATGCCATTTTTCGTTTCATTGTTCCATAAGAACTATACCCCTAAACCTTTGCGGGTGATACATTCCAGAAAGTTTTATAATGTCACACAATCAGGAAAGTTTATCTGACTTTACTAGTTGCTGGAGAATGAGAATGTCAGAACCTGGGGGGGGGGGGCGGAGTTAAATAAGGAATCAGTTTAGAATCTCTACGTACGTAGCCACAAGTGGATTAAGTCCAATCTGCCAAGTACCAACCATTGGTTGAGAAGATTTCTGTGCATTGGTGTTTTAGCACTAAATCAGTTTTCACATGGGGACCTGGTTTTTCACACCTAATACCAGTCTTTTCAGTCAGAAAAACCTGTCCTTGTGCCACTTGCATGTGAGTGAAACATTGGGCTATAAAGGAAATAAATAAATAAATCATTGAACGTTTATAGGTGCTATCATGCATATAGGCAAAAGCTGTTGCCCAGATCTTGAAATACTGTAGAGATCAATCGCTTCCTGCAGTTTGTGTTAAATCCCAGGAGATTTTTTTGTCACTTGGTGTAAACAGCCCTCTGCATAATTTCCATTCTTGCCTTATTTCATTCTGAAACAAAGTACTATCTCCAGTAGGTGTAAAGTAATAGAAAGAATAGAAAGTAATACTTAAACTGAAAAAGTTGAAGTACATGGAAGGCATCAAGGTTGACAATTTGTTGTTCTGTTCATATTCTCTTATTATGAATAATATCAGCCAGCAACAAAGAGAGGTATATAGAATCTATTAATAGGCTAACACTTATATCCTGCAGGGAGCAACTCAACAACTCAAGAGGGCAATAAAAAAGATGCCTCTGAAACAATCAAACAAAACTGACAGCATTTTTCCACTGAAAAAAACATGAACCCCGAAAATCAATGGGGGAAAGAAAACTCATGAGTTCCAAGTCCCCATCAGATCTGAGAACAAAATTAGCTTTGAATTCTCATCAATTAACAGATTAACAGAGTTGGAAGGGACCTTGTAGGTCATCTAGTCCAACTCCCCCCCCCCCGCCCACCCAAGCGGGAGGTGGGTTCTACTTACCTTTACTACCGGTTTACAATGGGGCCGTGCATGCACGCACTCTTCTGCGCATGCACAGGAGCGTTCGGATGACGTCTGGGTTGGTGGGCGGAGCCTCCCGCCGGTTTTACTACCGGTTCTATAGAACCGGTGCGAACCAGGGGCAACCCACCACAGCCCTATACCATTTCTGACAGATGGCAGACCAGTCTATGTTTTAGTCTCCGGTCCCCTAATCATCATGATTGCTCTTCTCTGCACATTTTCTAGACAACGTCTTTTTTATTCTGTCTGGTGACCAAAACTGGATGCAGTACTCTAGGTGTGGTCTTAGAGCTGAGTAGAGAATTTGAATAGCCTCCTGCAATTTCTGATATCAGTTCCCTTTAACAGCTCCCGTATTACCATTCCTGTTTGACAGTATCCTGTATTATTAGTCCCTATATTTAAATGTTTGAATTCAACCCCAGTCCCTTTTTGCCTAACGACTACTTTTTCTCAATAATTTACTAACAGTGAGGGCGATGGGATAGCATTAAATCAACTGCTTTACTGTGCAGTAAAATGCTAAGAGCTAAATCTGTAGTTCAGCAGTAACTTTTCCTGTCTTCGCTCGGTTGGAATAAGTCACCAGAGTCTGCTCTTCCTTTTTATCTGCATACATATGTAGTTCATCTTTACCAATAGAAGATAGTATCTGTAGCTCAGGTGGAGGCCTTGGTGCTCTCTGAGGTTGGTTGTTTTCTTGCAGAAGTCTGCAAGAAAACATCCAAGCTCAGAGAGCACCAAGTACCCAGCATTTCATCTTTGTTTCCTAAATTTACTTTTAATACGACTCAAACATTTTGGAAAATCACAGAATGTTAAAGATGCAGCAGGTGTGGGAAGCCACCCACTCACCCCCCAAAAAAAGAATGAACTATTTTGGGGGATATTAAAAAGGCAGGATAGAATATTTCCCCTAAAGGAGAAATGGAAAAAAAAGACCTTAAGGGAGGTAGAAACCAGCCCCAGTCTTCCTGCCCCAAGCAGAAACTGAGGAGGTCAGTTTATAGAAATGCAGATTTGGTAATCCATTCAGAAAGACTGGGTCAGACAGGGACTCCAGATAAGCAACACAGTTAGGCAAGCCAAAGGTTGACAAGATTAGCTCAGACAAACAGCTAGGATTTGCATTTCCCTTTTTGCCTATAGAGCCAGCCATGACCCCTACATGACCCCATAGGAATCCAGAAGGTATAAAACCCATCCACTCTCAACTCCATTTAGTCAGAATCACATGTGGTTGGTGGTTCTACTTCATCAATAAAGAGAATCTTTCTTTCCAATCAGCCTCCATTTTATTCCCGGCTTGGAACCGGACCTAGGTATTTCTTTCAACACAGGTCATCTTGGCTATACTTGATAACTTGTTGATTGATCAGTCTTACATGATCAAAGAAAATAGGCTAGAAAATAGGTGTTTGGGAGTTCTAGTCCTGCTTTAGGCACAAAACGAGCTGGGTGACCTTGCACCAGTCACAATCTCAGCCCTAAAACAGAGGCAATGGAAAACCACTTCTGAAAAACCTTCCCAAGAAAACTCTGAGAAATGGACATGACTGAAGAGAATTGGGGGGGGGGGCGGGGGCGGCACAGGTCACTCCAGTCAACCATATCTGAGGAGTATGCAACTTCCAAAATAATCTAGGTTAAACACCAATACATACTCAATCAGAATACATTGTAAAGCAACCACATTTAAAATTTATGATGATAAATTATGGCTAGGAAAATAGTCATGTACACTTAACTAAGCCAGAATGTCAATTTTACAGCTGATATGCAGCAATATATTATTCATATGCTCTCCCTCCCTCTCTGTATATATCAAACAAAAATGCTAGGAGAAAACTTTTGAGGATTATGGATCCATGTTTTAGGATAGTTTCCTTTATAATATAATTTCAAAGGCATTTTGTCTTTTTTGTTCTTCTTGTTAGTACTGTGCTGCTTATTAAAAGCTTCCTAAATATCTGGGCTTTTCTTTTGTTGATTAATTTAGCAAAATATTGCAAAAACCGCATATACTGAAGAAGACAAAAGAGTGATGGCACCAAGTCTAGAGAAAAGAAGCATTTATTTTTTTACTTTAGGAAATACACATTCACCTCTTCTTTACCACGGATAAAAGGGACTTTTTCTTAAAACTGCCATTCCATTGTAAAATGGAAATCAACCATGCTTCTCTATGCTTTCCTTGTTGCAAAATGATGCTTCAATTAAGCATTATTCTGCGGTAAATAAAAATAGATCTGTTAATTCAACAATATGGCTACAAGTGATCTACAAATTTGGTCCTTGGGTTTATGCCTACAACAGCTGCTAATAAATTTGATGAGGTCCTGAAGAACTATCCCTAAGACCACTTTGGTCTTCATGGTTTTAACATCTAACACAGAGGTCGGCAACATTAAACATTCAAAGAGCCACAAAGGCCCTAACCAGAAGCCCACCGTTCAATTTTGGAGCCGACCGGAAGTCCGGTTTCCCCTACCATAGAGTCTCCTTCTAGCATGGCATCATTTTTCTTCTACCTATCCTAACTGAAAGCCCTATCAATCATGGAGCTGACCGAAAAACCTGCCCCTTGCCATAGAGTCTCTTCCTGGTGCGCCGTGCTTTTCCTTCCCGTAATCGGAAATTCCTCTCAAAATTGTGGCAGCGACAGGGAGCTGCAGCAGAGGGATGAAAGAGCCACATGCGGCTCCAGAGCCACGGGTTGCTGTCCCCTGATCTAACGTAACACCAACAATACAGTGATCAGGAGCTATTTTAGAAAGTGGAGGCTAATTTGTGTTCTCCTTTTTGTTTTGTATCACTCAATGAAGACATCAATAATAGAAGCAGGAAAGTCAAGGAAGAATTTTCCAGGAGAAGCATCTGAATGAAATATTAATTACACTGAAATAAATTAAAAGTTGTCTTTATTACAAATGCCATACGTTGAACTATGATACATATCTATATAGATCTACAATCCAGTTTTCCATGTTTCAATCCAGTTCAAACTGAAATCCAATTTAACATTTGAAAAGCAGCAAAGGGTGCAACTTAATATGCAAACAAATCAAAGAATTATACCTTATCTAATTTAGCAGAATGTAAAGGTTCAAAAGAGGAACATGGTGGATCAGTGGCTAAGACGCTGAGCTTGTCGATCGAAAGGTCAGCAGTTCAGCGTTTTGAATCCCTAGTGCCACTTAACAGGATGAGCTCCCATTACTTGTCCCAGCTTCTGCCAACCTAGCAGTTCGAAAGCACGTAAAAAATACAAGTAGAAAAACAGGGACCACCTTTGGTGGGAAGGTAACAGCCTTCCGTGCTCCTTTGGCGTTGAGTCATGCCAGCCACATGACCCCAGAGACGTCTTTGGACAGCGCTGGCTCTTTGGCTTTGAAACGGAGATGAGCACCTCCCCCTAGAGTCAGGAACTACTAGCACATGTGTGCGAGGGGAACCTTTTACCTTTACCTTTAAAGGTTCAAAATCCAACACTGGCATGAGCTGAATACTTGAGGCAAATTTCCCAAAACTGGTATTCTCTGGGTATGGGAACTTCAATTCCCATAACTATCAGCCAACCTGAGACCATGTTGGCTGGGAACCATGGCAAGTGAAGCTGAATATACTGCAAGATCACCAGAACAGATAAGGCTGATTCCACAAAATTAAAACTCATTTGCAAGAGTTTATTGACAACACAGATTATTCTTAACACGTATCTAACCCATATAAGGCAATTCAAGTTAATCCTGATGTCCATTTTCAAGAGTCATAATAATCACAGGCGATAATAAACCATGCTTTCCTTCTTTGATCCAACACCCATGGAAAAAGCATTCTATTCATCAGAGTACCCAGCAAAACAAAACCTTTTGGGGGTGAAGTTTCTGTCACTGAAAATGTTCTACTCTCATTAACAATTTGACAGATGGAATTCAACCTGTAAAAGAGAATATCTGTAGCTCAGGGCTGGATTGTGGGATCCTTGGTGCTCTCTGAGCTTGATGGTTTTCTTGCTGACATTACTAAACTAGGTAACATTATCAGTGCTAGTAGACCAGTCTCGCTGCCATTAGTATATGCAACATTAGATATATTGTTCCTTTATTATATTTATCCTTTGTAATACCCAATAGAGAGACTGGTCTTCGCACAAAATTGGAAAAGTAAAGAGATCACCCTTGAAGAAGAGATGATAAATAAGATACTGACTTGCACAGAATGGACAGGCTGACTTTGGAACTCAAAGAAACAGAATATCATGAAATCTGGAATAAAATGAATTTAAATGTATCTGTATTAATTTGACAATGGGAGTATCATGATGGCAATTCTCCTCTTCAGAAAACCTTTAGGTAGGGTAAAACGTTTACTGCTTTGGGACAGTGGAAATTCCCAGTTTAAAATGATGGGGCCACCACAGAAATGTGAATTGTTATACATAGGGTGTTGAATTATCTTATTTCTGCACAGGGTACAATTATTGGAAGAAATAATCTCATTTGAACATTCTAGGTTTGTACCTTCATTCCTGAGCTCCCTTCGTTGTTTTAAAAATCCGTTCCTAGCTTCTTCTCTGAATGAGTAAAATTCTGTCATTGATATGCTTCTCAGGTACACTAGGCTACCTAATTAATTTTTTTTTCTCTAACCCAAAAGATTGTCAAGCACTTTGTATGATCATGGCTTGGTTCAGGCCTGATCTTAAGCCTTAATGATTGAATGTCTACAACTTACTAAGTCAAATGCAAACAATTCCGTTTCAAGAGTTTGGGCAGCGGAAACTTCCACTGGTATTTGGTCTTTTACAATGATAAATGGGGAATGGTGACTTTTGCACCTTGTATCCAGTGGTGGGATTCAAATAATTTAACAACCGGTTCTCTGCCCTAATGACCGGCTGGGTGGGCATGACCATGGTGGGTGTGGCCATGGGGTGTGACAGGCAGCACTTGGTCTCCTGTACTCCCCTGGGAGCAAAAATAAGCGGCGGGGGACGCACAGCCCCCTGGGGCCCAGTTTTGGGCCTAGGAGGCCTCCCTGCACTTACCTGGGAGCCAAAATGGGGCATGTGAGGACTCCTGGAAGGGGCAGGAAGGGGCGGAGCCAGCCGGCAATTTAACTACCGGTTCACCTGAACTGTCCCGAACCGGCTGAATCCCACCACTGCTTGTATTGTTTCTCGAACCGTAACCAATAAAAACTATAAAAGTTTTACTGCTGGCTCTCTTTCCCACCCAGTCAGGCTGGTTGATTATTTAGCTTGCTGCAAAGGGCTGTAATACTGGCATGGATAATTAAAAACTGCGTGTATCACAGCAATATGACCGTTCCACACCATTCAATCCAAATCATCATAGGTTTATTATATCCCTCTCTGCAATAAATCTCACATAAACCACCATACAATGGCCATCAGCGTCCACCTTCCCCACTATTTGCAACTTCTGTCATTGGTTTTTAAAGAAAGGTGTGTTTAAACTTTTAAAATATCATGACCCCTAAAGACATTGTTGATATTACATGAACACAATTAATCTTGATTAATTTATGGAAGCTGCTTTAAATGTATCACGAGAGCTTGATACATCCATAAATAACCTTCTGTTACTTATGAATCCCTATGGATATTGAAAGAGGACTTTTGACATCTTTGTTCTTGTCCATGTCTTTTATCTCCAAGATAGGTTTTAAAGGGTCTGAAGAATACATAATACAGAATAACAGAGTTGGAAGGGACCTTGGAGGTCTTCTAGTCCAAACTCCTGCCTAGGCAGGAAACCGTACACCAAAGGCTTTTGTCGCAAGCCTTTGTTTATTGTGAGCCTTAGCTTTCCTCACTTCATCTTTGTAGGTTCAGGCTATTTGTTAATATTCTGCTTTAGTTATGTGCCCCTCTTTCCACTTTTTATACTTGTCCTTTTTGTCTTTCAATTTGTCAGAGAGTTCTTTATGCATCCATGTTCGTTTCTTTTGAGAGCTGTTATTTTTCTTCTTCATTGGTATTGTGCTAGACTGAGTTTTTATAATCGCACTTTTCAAAATTTCCCAAGCTTCTTGAGTTGTTTTCACCTTCAGGATGGAAGGTGCATCCATGGAATCCTTCCCAAGCTCTCTTTAGTACAAACTACTAAGAAATTCTTAATAGTTCACAAATAACTTCTAAGATCTGAAAATTGATACAAACTGGTCATCAGAAGTCACACCAAGGTAAAAACAGTGACTGTCCTTTGATGGTTTTGCTTCTTATTAAGGAAGTGCTCAGAAGAATGCAAACATAACCTTATTATTAAGGATATAAATAACATAAATAAGGACCATTTTAATCCAGCATTTCCCACAGTGGCCAATCAGGTGCCTTTGGGATGCTCACGAGCAGATGTATTGCCCTGATTGAGTTTTAAAACAAATGATAGTAATAACACTGGATAGAGCTGTCTTGTCAGGAAATCATTACAAATTGTAATGTAAACCGCATTCATGTCATGATTAAGTCTTCTGGTTATGAATTCTGCGGACTAATTATATACAACAGCGAGCTGTCAGGGCTAGCAAGACATCTAAAAAGGAACACATATGCTTTTATATCCGTGAGGATATAAAAGAAGTAGAAGAGCAACTTGCATTGTAGCTTTCTAATCTTGGAACAGCTCCATCTCCCGCACAAACCCTTGACTCTTGCAGATGTTGCCTGGCTGCCAAAGGACTCAAAATGAAAGCTCTCTCATTCATGGCATAACAGCTCACTGACTCGCTTTCATTTATTTACAAAAATCACTGGTCTAGAAAACGTCGGCAGTATTCTATTTCATCATTAAGGGCCATTCCAAAGCGGGACTCGATCCAGCTTAGTCCTTTGGGAAACTAAAAAGTCAGATCTGCCACCATTATTGGTCTTCTCTCTCTCTCTCTCTCTCTCTCTCTCTCTCTCTCTCTCTCTCTCTCTCTCTCTCTCTCTCTCTCTCTCTCTCCTTGGCAACGTGTAGTTAAATAAAAACACAGGACCTCGCATCTCCTTGCTTTGAATTTTGTTTTGTTTCATATTTTGTTTCGCTGGATGCCATTCTTAAAGAGACAAGAAAACCTATTGTCAGGCCTGGAAGCCATCTTTTGCCTTGGAGCTTCAGGACTGCCAAATTTACTACTGTGGGAAAATGGGAAGGGGCAGGGGTGAAATCCAGCAGGTTCTAACAGGTTCTGCAGAACTGGTAGCGGAAATTTTGAGTAGTTCGGAGAACCAGCAAATACCACCTCTGGCTGGCCCCAGAGTGGGGTAGGAATGGAGATTTTGCAATATCCTTCCCCCAGGAGTGGGGAGGGAATGGGGATTTTGCAGTATCCTTCCCCTGGAGTGGGGTGGAAATCGAGATTTTGCAGTATCCTTCCCCTGGAGTGGGGTGAGAATGGAGATTTTGCAGTATCCTTCCCCTGCCACACCCACCAAGCCACACCATGCCCACCAAGCCATGCCACAGAACAGGTAGTAAAAAAAATTGGATTTCACCACTGGGAGAGGGGAATTGTGTGGAGCCAGGGTGATATATAGTCATAACAACATTCCTTTCTCAGAGAGTCAAGGACATCTTGCCCTGCACCAGGAGGGCTGGAACTGGGAGGCATCTCCAGTTGGGACGGTGCTTTGATTGGACCATGTGATGGACATGTGGGTGCTGGACAGGGACTTGGACTTTCTTTTGGGTGGGGAAACCCTGGAAGCTTTCAGATTCAAGTTTTCCCAGATGTGCCATTATGACATCTCTCATAAAATGGAACTTTGAGGAACTTCAAGCCTTGGAATTTTCTTTCGTTGGGGGTGTTACTTGGAACCCTGACATTAACCCAAATCTGACACCTCCGTCTCAAAACAAATCCTGCGAGGCTGGATGATCAGGGAAGATGATTGGATACTTCTACCTACCAAGTGAATGTCTGTTTCAAAGCCCGCTTTAATTTGGAAGGGGGGGCTTTAAATGTATCACGAGAGCTTTAATTTCCAGAAAGCTAAGAACGAAAAGTTATTGATGAATCGCTATGGATGTTGTAAATAATTTCTATGTACTGAAAATTGACACTAACTGGTCACCAGAAGTCATGCCAAGATAAAAATGGTGACTGTCCTTTGATGGTTTTACTTCTTAATTGAGCAAGTGCTTAGAAGAACACAAACATAACCTTATTATTAAGGACAGAAGCCTAATTAACAAGCATTTTAATCCAGCATTTCCCATGGTGGCCAATCAGGTGCTTTAATTTGTTGTGGCTAAATCAATTGTCAGGAGTATCAGAAAAGGGGGAAGGCACAGAATGAACTAAGGACCAAAAGACAAAAGGGGGAGTGTGAGGGAAAAAAACACTTTAGTCTTCTTATGCTTACTTATCATTCTAAATCTAATTACAGATAGTCCTCGACTTACGACCACAACTGAGCCCAAAGTTTCTGTTGCAAAGTGAGACATTTGAGTTTTGACCCATTTTTATGACCTTTCTTGCCACAGTTGTTAAGCGAATCACTCGTTAAATTTGTAACACGGTTGGTGAAGTGAATCTTGAATGCCCCATTGACTTTGCTTCTCAGAAAGTCGCGAAAGGTGATTACCTGACCCCGGGACACGGCAACCCGTCATAAATATGAGTCAATGGCCAAGCCTCTGAATTTTGTTCACATGACCATGGGGGATGCTGTAATGGTTGCAAGTGTGAAAAATGGTCATAAGTCGCTTTTTTCAGTAGTGTTGTAACTTCAAACGGTCACTAAATGAACTGTTGTAAGTCGACGACTACCTGTGTTCTAATTCTAATAATTCTAATTATGGTACAAGATTCAGTTCAGTGGTGAGGAGAGTAAGGTTGACAGTAGACTGGGTATGTCTAGTTTAATGACACTATAAAAAAGATGTTGAGACTCTAGAAAGAGTGCAGAGAACAGCAACCAAGATGATTAGGGAACTGGAAGCTAAAACATACGATGAATGGTTGCAGGAACTGGGCATGGCT
Organism: Arizona elegans; assembly: GCA_022577455.1. NCBI lineage: Eukaryota > Metazoa > Chordata > Lepidosauria > Squamata > Colubridae > Arizona > Arizona elegans. Next base: position 92,064,640 of record JAKOOJ010000005.1, on the reverse strand, counting down.
AATCTAGTGAAGAGAAGGACCAGGGGAGACATGATAGCAGTCTTCCAATACTTGAGGGGCTGCCACAGAAAGGAAGGGGTCAAGTTATTCTCCAAAGCACCTGAAGGCCAGACAAGGAATAATGGATGGAAACGGAACAAGGAGAGATTCAACCTAGAAATGAGGAGAAACTTTCTGACGGTGAGAACAATCAACCAATAGAACAGAAGTTGCCTTCAGAAGTTGTGGGAGCTTCATCACTTGAGACTTTCAAGAAAAGATTGGACTGCCATTTGTCAGAAATGGTGTAGGGTCTCCTGCTTGAGTAGGGGGTTGAACTAGATGACCTATAAGGTCCCTTCCAACTCTGTTAATGTATTAAATGTGTTGTTCTCCAGAGCATCTGAAGGCAGGACAAGAAGCAATGGGTGGAAGATTGTTAAAGAGAGATCCAACCCAGAACTAAGGAGAAATTTCATGAAAGTGAGACCAATAACTCAATGGAACAGCTTGCCTACTGGAGCTGTGGGTGCTCCATTGTTGGAGGTTTTCAAGAAACTATTGGACAACCGTTTGTCCTGGATGGTATAAGGCAGAGGTCCCCAAACTTGTCAGCTTTAAGACTTGTGGATTTCAACTCCCAGAATTCTCCAGCCAGCACTGGACAAGGGGTTGGGCTAGAAGACCTCCAAGGTCTCTTCCAGCCCTATGAGTCTAGGATTCTAATTGTTCTTTGCTGCAGGACCATCTTTATCATAAGGAGAAATCTTTCCAGGAGGACCAGAGCTTAATGGCTTATTTAATACTTGCTTAGTGTTACCAAACAAAAGGCTTTGTTCAGCTGTTTTACCTCTTGCTTAATGGACAATTGCATTATAGAAGTCTCTTCTTGAAACCTGCTACAGCTAAATGGTAAACATTGATCTATAAACTCTGCTGGGAGATGTTTTGGCAAAAGGGGGTGGGGGAGCAAATATTTAAATTAATAATTAAAGCAGCATGCAGATTGCTCCTAGCTGCCTAGACTAATGGAATGGTGAGGAACAGGTTGAAGAATATAGCCATGGGGCTATGAATAGAATATATAGAATATATTTCTTTATTGGCCTAGTGTGATTGGACACACAAGGAATTTGTCTTGGTGCATATGCTCTCAGTGTACATAAAGGAAAAGATACGTTCATCAAGAATCATAAGGTACAACACTTAATGATAGTCATAGGGTACAAATAAGCAAATTCTATTTGTAGTTCTGATCTTATCAAGAAGTTGATACTAATTTTATCTTTAGAATGCTGTGGTTGTTTTAATTTGGCTGACAATATAAATATTTCCATCCTGAGCACCAAAATCTCAAATCTAAAATAGAGGTAGGGTTGCCAAGAAGACTGGGGAAAACTCCATGGTACATCAATCCCCTGCAGAAATTCCATTCAGGGCAATCCTATTCTTTTTGAGTTCTTCCTGTTGACCTTCAACTATATTCCACTCTTATTTTCATATTTCGCCAACCAAATATGAGGATTTCTTGGCTCTGTGAAAGCTTCATTTGGCCTTGGGTTGAATTCCCTGACAGAGTTCCTACAGGACTCCAAATCAAATAGGTCATTTCAAGTGAGAGGAGAACTGGCTTAATTGTTGACAATTTCTAATTAGCCACATCTTGTTCTATTTTTTCCCAATCTATTTTGGATATTGTCTGGTTTATTGCTAGATCTGGCCCCAGTCAGGCACTGCATCCAGAATTCTTTATTTCTGAGTGCTGTTGATCACAAACAAGCTATTTATTTATTTTGTATGGCATAGCAGAATGCAGCATAGCGCATGAAATTCACAGAAACAACATATAAAATGTGCATCAAAATATAAAACACCAGAACAGTGAATTGCTTTAAAAATACAGAGAGCAAATGATGAATAAAATTACGAATAAAAATTAAATTATGTATAGACAGTTACCGGAGTGACTAAACCTATGGCCAAATATCTAGATCAATTTAGCCACTGGACAGCAGTGCCCTCAAGATCTTGAGGGGGCATTCCATCGCAATTTGATGTAAAGTTTGTAGGATGTTCCCACAGTCACAGCTAGGATTATCAATCAGTCCTCTGTAATGGCTCCTGACAAAGTTAGTTCAGATCCGTTTGAGCGCTACCCAGATTTTCCATGGGAGATCAAATCACAGGAGCATTGTACTGGATCAGACACTAAATTAAAGAGATCTGAGTTTACAATCAAGCTATAACTGAACTGCACTGAACATTCAAATATCGATTATTCTTCCACCATGATGGACTGATAAGCATACACGGTAGGAGGAATGGCAGAATCTGGGGGTGGAGTTAAAAGAGAAATCAGCCTAGAATCCCTATGTAGCCACAAACAAACTAAGTCCAACCCATCTTGAATTCAATGGATCCTTATCTAACTCCAAGCAGGTACTAGGCATTGGTTGATGCACATTCTTGTGCATAGGCTTTTTAGCAATAAATCAGCTTAATTAGACCTTCACGTGTGCACCTGATATATACCTGGTCTTTTGCGCCTCTAGTACCACAACAAAATACAAAGGCTATTCAATTCAGCTGTACGGAAATATCCATTTATCACTATTCCAAAGGTTTTTAACCATCAGCTCAAAGAATAAAATGTGGTTCTCTAATGAAAGAGCAGGTGGTACAACGAAGACAAAGTTCCCCATAAAGTAAAATTCCCACTGGATTCAGGCAAGAATTTACAGAACTCTATATATGGAGTAGGCATTTCCTATGCTCAAAGCTGGCACAAGAGACTGTGAACATAGGGAGCTCTGGGTCTGACTCTTTTGATGATGAAGAATAATTAATCCAGTCAAGGTTCCTTCCAGCCCTATAATTCTTTTGATTCTATATATTGGGATGCTGCTATAGCTATGTCATGGTTGACATAGATTCTAAAATAACTAGGAAGTAGCTATGATTTATGCAATTGCTATTTTTATTAGATTAACCTATCAATGTTTAGATTAACCATTAAGTCATTATTTCTTCCTAGTAACCCTTGATGATCTTTCAGTTCGTCCTTCTTGCTGCTGATTATACACTTCTCTTTTTTTCCTTCCACCTTTCCCAGTATTAGAGCTTCTCCAAACAGCTGATATTTGCATAATATATAATTTGAAGCTTTGATATTATACGTGTCAACTTGCAAAATGCAGTAATCCTCCTTTCATTATATAGGTAAGTTCTACACCATCTATCTAGTGAGACTTTTTATGATAGCCATAATTTGTGCCTGCTATTTATGCATCTTGATGATGGTATCATTTTGCTTTATTTTTATTCATTCATTTTAATGTTTCATCACTGTGTTATCATTTTGCTTTATTTTTCAGAAAAATTGCCTGTTCTTACTTTGGAACCTACATTTGTTTTTTTTTTTGTTTGTTTGTTTTGTCTCTGACTGTAAATAAACTTCAGTCAATCAATCACCACGGAAATAACCAGCTCTTCTGTAACCCTGCATGTCCACCTTGTGCTAATCAGAATCACTTGTCATTTAATGAACTGCTAGATCCATCTGCTTTCTATCTCTGCTCTCTATTAATGGGCCAACTGGAAACAGCTGCCACTAATCATAAAGATCTCACCATCTACACAACAATGTTTGCTTCCGTGTGATGGGGGCATCCACATTGTAGTCTGTCAAGTGGTAGCTTGCAGGGAGTTGTAGCTTAGCAATTGGCAAAGCTTGGAAATCATGCTTTCTCATTAGTTTAGCATACCCAGTACGCTTTGATAGAGGCTTATTTAAACAGCTGAGTTGTACATTTTGCCAATTTTGTCCCAGTTTCTGTGCATCAAACAGAGATCGGAGCAATGGGGGCTGAAAACCAGCATCATAGCTAAAGGGGCTCAGGCTTAAAGGTCAACTGCTTTAGAATTATAGTTCTGGCTAAAACCCAAACAGGGGATAACAAGTGACTTTAATTAAAATAGTAATATTTAAGGTCCTGGAAGAATTGGGTGTTTGTCTCCAAATAGTAATTTCCATGTTTCGCATTTTTACTGCTCCTGCCTGCTTTTTCCATGACTGTTCAGAAAAAATCAAACTTATGTATGAGGAGTTCAATGTATGTAGCAGCAATGTGTTAAGAGGTCACACCTGCATTTTGTGATCTTTAAAATTTTCATATTTATTCTCTAGCCATCGTTAAAATAGTTCCTATGCAATCTAATATTCAGTTTGTTCCTTCTCTTTAATTGCAAATGTTAACTTATTCATTTCTGCACATTCTAATATTTTCCTAATCACATTCTCATCCATAGGAATCTCTTCACTTTTCCAATTTTGTGCAAATTCAATCCTAGATCTGCAACTCATTTGTCTGACACAATCCCTCTCCATGACATGCAAGGGAGGATTGAGTGTCATGTCCAAAAGACACTGGAGGATCCTAGCCAGGATAACATCGAGAGGGAGAATAGAGGAAGGAAAACAAACCTTGGTGAGCCAACCATCCACACCAAATTCGGCATGCAGCTCTGGAAGGCAGACATTTGATACTGAAGCAACTAGACATTGTAGGGCAATTGACCGAGGCAATGTTCTGTAAAATTGAAGCTATGGCACATAACAAGGATTAAATCAACTCCCCTTCCAGGTGGGAGGAGAGGGCTAATTTCATCCTATGCAACATGAGGTTGGTTGAGGGCCAAATTTAACATTTTAAAGAAGTCAGGCTTCAAAACCCAAGAAACACTGAGATTCTTCTAAGAAGATTTCTTTATTGTTCATCACCTATAGGCAGAAATCTTACCAAATTAAAGCAGAATAATAAACAGAGTTGGAGGGGACCTTGGAGGTCTTCTAGTCCAATCCACTATTCAAGTCCTGCTTGACAAAATGGCACAGCAGCCAAAGACAGATGCACATTCCATGCTTATCTTTCTCAGGGCTGTATCCCAGGGTTACCCACAGCAGCCGGAGGGGAGTGACCGTTGTGAATGTGATTGATGACACACCCTGGGGGGAGGGAGGAAACAGGGTTATAAATGGGGGCGTAAATTATGTATGGTCAGAGTTGGCTTCACTTGGGAACGTGCCGACATGAAGCTCCTAATAAATAACTGGATTTCTTTTGCAGAACCCTGACACAGGAAACCCTATAATATTTCAGACAAATGATTGTCCAACCTTTTCTTTAAAAGCTCCAGTGCTGGAGCACCTATAATTTCTGGAGGCAAGCCGTTCCACTGGTAGATTGTTCAGGAACTGACAGGAAATTTCTCTTTAGTTCTAAGGTTGCTTTTCTCCTTGATGAGTTTCCATCCATTGCTTCTTGTTTTGCCTTCAAGTACTTTAGAAAATAGGTTGACTATTTGCACATAAAACATATACTCTGGGAACTATTAGGGAGAACCCATCTTCACCCACTTTCTCTCACACAAACTATCTAAACTGTATTGTCTCTTGGGAGATCTGGACAACATTCATCAGAAATGATGGGCTAATGGGGCAATTCACCCTATTTTGGCACTCTCACAGTACCATTTCCTTCATTCAGTAAAAGGTATGCTGGGAACAATGTCCAAGTGAAACAAAACAGGAGGCATTAAAAAAATGTCCTCGGTTTACGACCACAAATTTCCATTGCTAAGCGAAACAGTTAAGTGAGCTTTGCTCCATTTTACCACTGAACAGTTGTTAAGCAAATCAATGCAGTTGTTAAGTTAGGAACACAGTATGTTAAGCGAATCTTGCTTCCTTGTTGACTTTGCTTGTCAGAAGGTCTCATATGGTGATCACATAACCCTGGGACACTGCGACCATCATAAATACATGCCAATGGTCAAGGGCTCCAATTTGGAGCTAGCATGGAGATGCTGCAACAGCCATAAGGGTGAGAACAGTCATAAATCACTTTCATCGGTACTGTTGTAACTTTGATCACTAATGGTTGTAAGTCGGGAATATCTATAAGGAGGTCCAATGCACTCTTCCTTCCAGGTCTGCTTATGAAAAGTCCTATTAAAATTATCCTTAAGAGAAAGTGATTTCCCCCCTTTACATGAAGAGGCCAAATGAGGCAATTTATCATTTCTGACAGGAGCCACATGAGGTCTGGTTCCATCTTAATAAACTATAAATAAGAAGAAATTTCCTAGCAGTGAGAACAATCAATCAATGGAACATCTGGCCTTCAGAGATTGTGGGTGCTTCATCACTGGAAGTTTTTAAGAAGAGACTGGACAGCCATTTGTCCAGAATAATATAGGGTCCCCTGCTTGAGATCCTATAAAAGACCTCCAAGGTCCCTTCCAGCACTATTCTAATTGAAACTAATCAAGGAAGGAAGCAATCTAGAACTAAGGAGAAACTTCCTAACACTGAGAACAATCAACCAGTGGAACAGCTTGCCTCCAGAAGTTGTGGGTGCTCCATCACTGGAGGTTTTCAAGAAGAGACTGGACAGCCACCAGTCTGAAATGGTACAGGGTCTCCTGCTTGAGCAGGGGATTGGACTAGAAAACCTCCAAGGTCCCTTCAGATTCTGTTATTCTGCCTACAAAGCTCAGAAACTGATCAGTGGAAACCTGAAACACGGGAAGGAGAAGAACGTGCTTCTGTCCTCCTGGTTAAAACTGCAGGCCTGTGTTTTCCCCCTACGAGCTAAATTAATGGAGTGGAAAAGAAGAAGGATGGCAACTGTTCCAATGCCAGTCAACCTATTTATAACCACACATAGTAAGGATATAATTAGTAAGGCTACAATCTGAATAGTGCTATGTAAACCTGCAAGTGTTAGAGGGGAAATAAAACATCCTAAAAAAATAATAATAAAGGCATGACATCAGAAAAAAACCCTTAAAAGTTAACTGGGATCTAAAAATAGCTTGCATTTGCATATGATCCAGGAAGCCAGCCTTCATAGATTTCCTTTGCAGGAAGCCTCCCAGCTAGACATATGTTTCGGATGCTGTCCCCAGTTTGCAAAACAAACCCAGGTTAACAATTCTTGAAGTCTTGCAAAGGCTGCAAGAAGACGATGCTACAACACTTCGTTCGCTCTGGATAGTTGCATGGAGCCTGCCAACCTTCATACGGTTAGAAAAAGTGCCTGTGACTCAGTGGTGGTATTCAACTGGTTTGGACCAGTTCAGGAGAATCAGTAGTGGCAACCTGCCCCCGGGACGATGCCGCCCTATTTAGCGATGTTTTCTAAGCCACGCGCATGCATGCAAGCCACATGCACTCATATTTTCGGTGCACGGCGAACCAGTTGTAAAATTATATGAAACCCACCTCTGCCTTGACTCCTTGCAATTTCGTGTTTCTATCCATGCTTTTTTCTTAGCAAAAATTCAGAAGCGTTTTCTTCCAGAAAGAGCTCTCAACTACAGTCTAGCTGACAGCTCTGACGATTCTTGGTTAATTTCCCATCTTGCACTAATCAGGCCTGACTCTGCTTAACTTCTGAACTTAGGCAAGATCAGCCATTTGACCCTTCAACCTGACGATACTAAAAAGAGGGGAGCATTCCTAGCAAGCTGCTTTACACCATTGGTCGTTCTAGCTCTCTATAGTGAGGCAGGATGATAGGAGCTGTGCCCAGCCTTAGCTGAAGACTGAATCTGGCATTCTTGAATAAGCCTATGTGTGTATGCATATTCTCTGCCTCTAAGCTTCATGCCTTCTCTCTACCACAAAGTGATTTGCATTTTTTAGTTGGATTAAATGCTGTGGCACAAGTATAATTTAGCTTCGGTTCTCATTTCAGCAGGGAGAAATATTTGAGTTTTTCGATCTTCTGAAAAAAACTATCCCACACGTGGATTTTCTCTATAGATGTTATTCATTCTATTTATTTATTTCTTCCTTTTCTGCGATTTGTCTGGTTTTACTTAAGTTGCGTGTCACGGTTACTGCGATGCTTTTGTGAAGACTTATTTCCTATGCCATGTTGTTGCTTATTATTTATAGAATGCCTGCCTGCTTAGGTGCTGTATTTGAATTGCAAGATTCCTGAAGATTTGGATGAAAATAATTACTGAATATTTGGGGGTGGGGGAGTGAGTCAGTTTGAAAACACTAGGATGGATCTGAGTATTCAAGACACATTTTCACTTAGAAATGTTGGGAAATTCCCAATCAGGCAAGGAGAAGAGATCAAGCAGGGAGTTAGCCTTGAGTCTTCATACAGCTGTAATAAACTTAGACACAACATCTCTTACAGAGATGTTTCATGAAAGCTTATCTGGTTGTTTCCAAGTGAATGTGAGAAGTCTGTGGAGATTCTTGTATTATAGGTAGCATGCAATAGAGTACAGGTACTCCTCTATTGTCCACAATTGAGTCTAAAATTCCTGTTGTTAAATGAGACATTTGCTAAGTGGGTTTTGCCCAATGTTGGCAGCTGTTGCACACTGCTGGCTCATATTTAAATGGTTGTCCATTAGGACCCCAAGATCCCTCTCACAGTTACTACTATTGAATGAGGTATATTGTACCTGTGCATTTTGTTTTTCTTGCCTAAATGTAGAACCTTACTTCAAAAGTCATCATGGTTGAGGTAAAAGGTTATCTGAGAAGATAACCTTGGAAAGACACTTCTCTAAATAGTTCCCCTTGGCATCACGAGCACATAAAATAAGCCAACTTACACAACCAAAATAATTACCATGAAGGCTAATCATATCATAAGAGAGTGGAGGGCTGACCCTAATGAGAATAAAGGAAATAAAAAAATTATCCAGTTCAGTAAGATTGTTAAAAGGTTTGTTCCCTGAAACTTTTTTTAAAAAATTGCTATCAAGCTTCTTATGTGATCTGAAATCAGCAAAAACAGTTAAAGTGTTATGATTGGAAATTAGAATTAATGTGTAGTTTCTCCTTTCAGGGTGCATAAAAGTTTTTCTTTCTATAGTTCTTTTGGTCTCCCTTTACATAACAAAGCCTCAAACTATTTTTATATAATACCAAGACGTGAACTTTGGCTTGGTTAATATGAGTTCTGGATTGAACTAAGCAGATAAATCATTATTTCTGGTTATTCTGGATAGGTGACTAAGCAGAATATGGAGGAGACATATACAGAAAGGGTGATCCTGCCAACTGGATTTAGCAGAACTAGCAGTAACCTAATATTCTGCAGACTTTCATTTCAGTGGTGGGATTCAAGTAATTTAACAAATGGTTCTCTGCCCTAATGATTTCTTCCAACAACCAGTTCACCAAACTGCTCAGAAAGTTAACAACCGGTTCTCCCGAAGTGGTGCGAACTGGCTGAATCCCACCACTGGGTCATTTGCATATCTGCCATGAATAAACCAGCTGGCAATGCAGCTGTTGAAGAAATCCTTTCCTGGATCTCAACACCTTCATCCACTTTGGCCACAATGGTAGCCATGAGTACCATTTAGACCATAGTTAACATAACCCCTGATTAGTGGTTTCCTTTGCCTCCTTTCCCCTCCCACCATGCCGTGACATGCAAGAGTCAATCACATTCCTCTATTATGGGCCTATCTTTTCAGGACTATAAAAAATCAACAAGAAGCATTTCTTCCTATCATTTGGGCTATGAGGGGAAATTGACAGAAATCTGGTCGATTTCACCACTTAATAATTGACCAATTTTTTTTTACAGAAATATCTGTAATAGAATTTGTACTTCTAATCCTGTCATCTCTGTACATCTTTGACTTTTAACTTTACATGAAGTATGTCTGTTCTAAAAACAGTTATGAACAGTCAACATTATAGTCCTGTAACAGAATTTCTGGCACCAACACACAACACAATTCTGGCAGATCTCTTCTGGCGATTTCCCTCTTCCTATCTCCAGAGGCTTCTTAAATATTTACTGTCAAATTTATACCCCCATGTTCTTGGCAAGTCAGACCTGGTTTGCTGTGCAACAATAAATAGCACTAAAGAATACCATGCAAGACAGCATAAATAAAATAATAAATAGTACCAGTGAAAACAAATACAAAATCCAACGCAGCAATCATACAGTATCAAAGGAAAATATGCAAGATTAAGAATAGAACCCACTGATGCATGTTAAAACTTTAGAGTTCCCTCAAAAGTAAAGAGGAAAACCACATCTCTTTCTGGTTGGCCAATCCAACTTTACTTGGTGGACCGGGTCAACTGTCCCCACATGTTCCTGAGTCAAGAGATCCTACCCCACCTCACTCCAGCCAGTTGAAGAAGTAAATTTCTCTCCTCCTTTATTTTCTGCTGTTCTGAAACATGAAAGACCAAAAGGATGGAAGATGAACAGGCTATACAGGTAGGTCCTGCAAGTACTTCCATCCCATTCTTCCATTCCAAAACTCTAGACCTATGCTCAGCTCATATGGACCACATTGGCTGTATTCACATAAATGTCAAGGTGACACTGTGAGATCCTATCAAGTCCACTCCTTTATTTGCTTACACTTAATAGACAGAATCTTGCCAGACTAAAGCAATAAGCTTCTAATCTACTAGATGTATCTTGAGACATTCTCAAGAAACATCTTGAGTAGGGGTATCAAACTCGCGGCCTGCAGGCCAGATGCGTCACGTGCTGGCCCCACTCCCACCCAGTTTAGCGAAGGGGGAAAAAGTCCCGATATGTCATGTGATGACGCTATGACAATGCAAGTTTGACACCCCTGTCAAACTCAGGCTACCCTGAACCTCTTCGTCTAGCTTGAAGCTGTGCAGTCTCTTAATCTTGGCCCCTGTCTGGAAAAACTGTGTTGCCACAACTCCCCGCTCTTCTCCTGCAGCTGCACATTCCATCATAACTGTACTGATAATCTTGTTACTGAATTCACCCACGTTTCATGTACTAGATTAGATACTAACCAAATTGTGATGGGTTTGCACAATATGCTGAACCATAAAGACTAACCAAGCTTAACGTGAATGAATCCAAGCCATCCACTAACTTGGTTAAGCACACCGTGTGAGTTTGGAATAGTTTATAATAAGTATTATGAGACGGTTTTATTGTTTTCCAGTTTTGTGGCTAAGAACGGTAAACTGCCAGAATGTGCAATTGTAATATAGAAGGAATGGAAAATCATAAAAATGCTGTGTATTTTGTATGGTGGACAAATAACAGCAATGATGCAGTTCTTTGGTTCGGAGTGATTTAGCACTTTTCTGGATTTTTGTTCCAAAGATGTAAAAACCATCCTCCCTCTGTTAAGTATCCAAACTACATCTCTAAACTTACAAAAGTCAGAAAACATCCATGTATGTATAACATTGTTTGCATATTTATTAGCATGGCACATTCCAAGCCATTAATCTTTTTAATCTCAAAAAAAAAAAAAAATTACTATCATTGAATGGAGCTAGGAAACTAGCAAATTGGCCTTTTTATCCATTTCTATGGTGTCCTTTTTACTGCTCCCTAATGATGTAGGCAATTCAGAATTTATAAAGTGTATGAATATGCATGAATAAGCTTTAGCAATGGTTCATTCACCCTAATCAGATGTTTTAAATCTCTCTCCCTCTTTCCATTTTTTTTTTTTTTTTATGCTTTCAAGCAGTTTAGGGAAGCTAAAACACTGCATTTCTAGAGTCCTAAAACAAAATCATCACTAAACAGTCGGTTTTTTGTGTTGTATTATATCATGATGCTTCCATTTCTTTTGCTGACCCGGGTGGACAAGGGGAGAAAACAGAGTGGTCCAGGATCTAAATTTATAAATCACCTGAGAAGTATTTATTTGTAATTTATTTTTTTTTAAGAGCAGATATTTTGACTTAGTAGTGACCTATGTCCCAGGTTATCTATTTCCATGGAATGGTAGGGCCCAGGGGTAAAATCCAGCAGGTTCTGACAGGTTCTGGAGAACCGGTAGCGGAAATTTTGAGCAGTTTGGAGAACCGGTAGCGGAAATTTTGAGTAGTTCAGAGAACCGGCAAACGCCACCTTTGGCTGGCCCCAGAGTGGGGTGGGAATGGAGATTTTGCAGTATCCTTCCCCTGGAATGGGGTGGAAATGGAGATTTTGCAGTATCCTTCCCCTGCCATTACCAAGCCATGCCCACCAAGCCACACCACGCCCACCAAGCCACGCCCACAGAACCGGTTGTAAAAAAAAATGGATTTCACCACTGCTAGGGCCTTATTTCCAACGCCACCTTTCCCATAAGTTAGATGTCAACATTCGCTGTCTGAGCCATCTTGTGACATATTGTGTCACAACCTATTTCAAAGCCAAGCTTCTAGTTTGTGTAGATCTTTGAATTCCAAGGGAAGATGAGACTTCAGGGTTCACAGAGACCCAAATGTGTCCCCTTTTTTGCCATTCCTTTAATCAGGCCAATTTTTTGGTAGGAACACATCTCATATTCTGCACAGCTATTTTATTTATACATTTACTTTACACCCACCATGTTTATGCAATTTTTTTTAAAAGTAAAAACTGAAGCTATCTTTAAACTTGGGCGAAAAGAAAAGCAGTGCTGAAACACTAGCCGGTTTTTAACTACATTAAACCATTTTCCAGAGTGTATTTTATGTGTATATATACATTTGTGAAAATAATCAAGCAAGAATGCCAAAATAAAAAAAGTATTTTAGAATAAACAGCAAATCCATTTGTAGATCCTCTAGAATTAGATCGAGGTTTACATTAAAAAGGCTAGAATCGGGATGGCGAACCTTTGGCACGCGTGACAGAGATGGCATGCAGAGCCCCCTCTCTGTGGGCACGTGTGCCATTGCCAGCTGCTCTTCTGGTTTCCAGCATGCATTCCGGCCAGCTGGTCTTTGCGGGCACCGGAGCACCGGAAAACAGCCCAAAAATGGGCATTTTCAGGCCATTTTCTGGGCCATTTTTTCAGGCCGTTTTTTGGGGCATTTTCAGACCTCTTTTCGGGCCCAAAAAATGGCCTGAATATGGACCTGAAAACAGCCCAAAAAACGCCCTGAAAAGCAGCCAAAAAACAGGCATGTGCGTGCCGACCACCTGGGCTTCGGCTTTCCGGCGCTCCGGTGTACATGCATGAACATGCGTTCCGGTTTGGGTACTCAGTGCTGAAAAGGCTCGCTTCGCTTCCGTGCGCACTCTTCTGAGCATGCGCAGAAGCGTTCTGATGATGTCAGCGTCAGTGGGCGGAGCCTCTCTCCGGTTTTACTACCAGTTCTATAGAACCGGTCCGAACCGGGGGCAACCCACCACTGCATCACTGGGCTAGAAGGTCTGGTGGGCGATTGGCAGATGTGGTGAATTTAGCAACTCAGTGGAGATATCCAGTAAGAGAAGGATGGACTCTTCTTCTGAGCTGGCTTGTGAATAGTTTAGGAAAGACAATTAAGCTGGCGAGCTAAGAGTACAGGTACTTCTCAGTTTACGACAATTGAGGCCAAAATTCCTGTTGTTAAGCGAGACATTTGTTAAGTGAGCTGATAAATTAATAACCCTGGTGGTTAAGTGAATCTGGTTTCTCTGCTGCCTTGGCTTGTCAGAAGGTCACAAAAAGGGATCACATGACCTCGGGATACAACAACAGTCATATATATGAACCAGATGCCAAGCGTCTGAATTTTGATCACATGATTTTAGGGATGCTAAAAAAGTTGTAACTGTGAAAAAGAGTCATCAGTCATTTTTTTCAGGGCCGTTGTAATTTGAACAGTCACTAAATGAACTGTTGTTAAGTCAAGGACTACCTCTCCAAGAAGGTCTGCAGCTCATCATATTGAGATCATTTAAAAATGATCTCAATATGAATTGCACCAAATGCTTGATGTGCCAAATCAGGGGTGGGTTCTACTTACCTTTACTACCGGTTCGCAACTGGAGCATATTGGGTAGAATAAGGAGGGTGTCAACTTGCAAAGCTTTCAAGTTGCCATGAGCAGGAGGGAGGGAGAACTGATAGAGCTAATTGATTTCCCTAACTGAAGTGCATTCCATACATTCTTCCTGACCGCAATCAGAAGGAGGGTGTTGGATTTCACAGCCAGCCAAAGTGGTTAATTGGAGAATGTGATTTATGACATGGCCAGAGAGGAGGGGAGAGACAGGGTCATAGGGGGACGTAAATCTACGTGGAATTAGTTCTAACTGCATCCATATAGCCGAAATAGTGCTCCTAATAAATGACTGTATTTCTTTTGAAGTTCAGCTCATGGCTCATGAATTAATTAGGGCATCTTTCGGAAATTTCACAGAGGGATTTCTTTGGCTGAGGTGCATAGAAGCACACTACCAAACTTAGTCCTCAACTTACGACCTCAACGGAGCCCCAAATTTCCCTGTTGCTAAGTGAGACAGTTGTTAAGTGAGTTTTGCCCCATTCTACGACCTTTCTTGTTATAGTTGTTAAGCGAATCACTGCCATCGTTAAGTTAGTAACAAGGTCATTAAATGAATCTGGCTTCCCCATTGACATTGTTTGTCAGAAGGTCACAAAAGGGGATCACATAAACCCGGGACACTGCAACGGTCACAAATATGAGTCAAGATGTGGCTGAATTTTGATCATATGACCAGGGGGATGCCACAACGGTCGTAAGTATGAAAAGTGGTTGTAAGTGTGAAAAGCAGTCATAAGTCACATTTTCAGTGCCTGGTCACTAAATGAACAGGTGTAAGTCAAGGACTATCTGTATGTATTCTCAGATGCAAAGAACTTTCTCACCCAATTGCTGAAATAGAAAGACATAGAAGTATGAAAAATTAAAGCTTTATCAATACATTTACTTCATAAATCTCCCATTTGGCACAGAATGCATGTTACACCTGCATTCTCTGTTCCTAGCTGAAGTTGGAAAACAGGTCTCCGTAGGGGGAAAAAATATCCTTTTTTTATATTCACAAAATATAAAAAAGGATATTGACAAAATCCAATTGTTTCACCACAAGGACGAAAGGAGTGTCACCAGCTCCATTCCCTACATATAGGTACATCACCTCACAAGATATATTTATTTATTTATTTATTTATATTTCATTATTTCACTTTACTTTATTGATTAGCCCTTGGGCCATATCAAAGTGCAGAGTTCCAGACACAAATTATGACTAAAATCTGATTAAAAAACCAATTTAAAATGAAATTGGAATAAAATATGATTTAAAATGAAATTGGAATAAAATACAATAATTTAATATATAGATAAATTAAAAAATGATAAAATTATATTTTGGTATCACCCCTACAATCTACTACTTATATTTCATATTTCCAGACTGGCCATCTCCCTCTGGAAGGGGGTATATTCAAAATGGTTGGAACTTCCACTGTGATAGGAAGGCATTTATTTTTGTCACTTCCTGTCCACCCTCAGTCTCTATTCTTCTTCTACTGATCCATCTCTTGATGCCCTATGGATACCAGCCTGTAATTTATAAAATAGGCACTAAGTGGTTTTTGAAGTGGCTTTTCTTCTCACTGTGTCATCTGCTGAAATTAGAGCTAATCAGCAAAGAATGCACGCTGCCGTAAAATTATAGGCAGAAGGGGACGGGAGGGAAGTATCATTACTCATTAACAAAGAAAGGTTATTGACACAGGGGAAGTTATCAAAAGAAGGTGAAATTGGTAATATTTTCCTCCACTAATAGTAAGGACAGCTATGTTATAAATGATGGTTATAATAACACACTCAGCACTGTCCTATTCAGAAATGACATTTTTCTATGAATATATAAATAAGAGATGGGACTGCTCAATTCTTCATTTCAGTAGGAGAGAGGAAAAAAATCATTATTCGGTCATGCTTTCAAAATCAGAGTGCATGTGTCTCATCTTTTTTTACAAGCTGAATTTGGGCCTAGAGCTCTGTGCATCTGCCTACTACAGAATGGGTAAAATAGTTTTTGCTTCTTGCGTTTCAGATTAAATGCATGTCGCATTTATCCAGAGGCCATCTGAGTTATAGAAAGGAAAAGGCATTTTTGTGATGTACAAAACAGTCCAGTCATTGTTTAAATCTTTGTTTAAAAAACTGCTTGGATGTTAGCAATAACACTTAGACTTATATACTGCTTTACAGCCCTCTCTAAGTGATCTACAGAGTCAGCATCTTGCCCCCAACAATCTGGGTCCTCATTTTACCGACCTCGGAAGGATGGAATGCTAAATCAACCTTGAGCTGGTCAGGATCGAACTCCTGGCAGTGAGGAGAGTTAGTCTGCAATACCACAATGTTGCCACTATGCCACAATGTTATTGTTATAATTATCATTTCCAAGAACAGTCAGAAAAAAGAGAGAGAACGAGGAATAAGAGAGGCAAAAAAAGTAAAAGACTAATTTATAAACATTGTCATATTGGATAGATTAAATAAAACAATTAAATAAATGACACACACACATATGAATCACTTTGGAATATATCAATTTAATTTAAAAACACTATTAAAACCAAACAATATAAAAACTAATGACAATAGGTATATATGTGTCCCTATACTAATCACAGTAATAAACCAAAAGACAAGGTAAAACATTGCAATAATTTCATTCTGGTCTAAAAATATTATCCTTAATTAACAAATTGTAACAAACTTGAATTGTATTACTCTACGTACCAAAGAAACTCAAATTCTGGATGGGTAGAACTCTGTGTACTAAACTGTAGCTTTGAGATGGTTTGAATGCTAAATTAAATTCAGTATCTGATTTCTTTTTCAGACATGAAGCTAATTCTGACACTGAAGCACAATTCCATCATTTAATTAGTCATTTTTTCTACAGAAGGGATTGTGTGTTATTCCCATTGAGAATCACAAAATATCTTAGCAGCTGTTACCATATATGATAACAAATTCGATACAAAAGCTGCATCAATAATTGACAAAGAGCCATGGAAAGATACACGCTCGTCATCACAAGACAAGATAGAAAGACCTGCATGTGGATTAGAGAACAAATGAAAATACAGGATGCCATCATGAGAGTAAAAGGATGGAAATGGAAACGGGCCAGTCACAGAGCAAAAAGAACTGATGGCAGGTGGAACCAAAACAATCGTAGAATGGATCCCACTTGATCAACAGCGTCCACAAAAGAAACCTAAAACAAGATGGATGGATGACATCAGCAAGTATGGTGGGCCCAACTGGTCAAAGGAAGCTCAGGGCTGTATGGGTTGGAAACATGCAGAAGAGGCCTTCATCCTGCAGTGGATACACAATGACTAGAACGATGATGACCATTAAGGAGACGGGTTCAGTATTCAGAGTCTGTTAGAGAAAATTTATTTCTCTATAGCTGTGCCTATTAGTGGCTTTTGGAATGGACAGATACATAAGCTAATCAGAGGGCAGCTAATATGTTTGAATCTCCAGGGTTCTACCCTAACTGTCATAGTTAGCAGTATAAAAGGAGATTCTTGTCAGAAACTCTTTTGCTCTTCGATCTTCACTCGTCTTAGCTATTTGATCTTAGGTCTTAGGTCTTAACTCTTCTAGGATCTTCCATTAAACAACTGTGAGCAGTTTGGAAGTCTGTTAGAAGAACAGTTCTGGTCGTTTATAATAATATTTCTTCTGAGGAAGAATAGTCATAGATAACATAGCTTAGAGAGAATAGATATAGATATATAGCTGACAGGATAATTAATCACAGTAACTAAGTGCTGTTTATTAATTGTATAGATATTGTTATGTTTTTATTATGTAAATAAAAACATTTACTGTTAAATGATTTAAAGGCTCATTTGTTAAAGTAGAAATTCATAGAGACAAAGGTTCACAGTTCATTGATTTTATTAACCTCCACAACAGAGTCCAACGAGAAAGATAATATTTTTCTCTGGTAATATTATACTACTAACTAGAGCATACAAAACATTTGCTAGACCAATTCTCAAATACAGCTCATCTGTCTGGAACCCACACTGCATATCAGACATAAATACAATTGAGAGAGTCCAGAGATATTTTACAAGAAGAGGCCTCCATTCCTCTACCTGCAATAAAATACCTTATGCCACCAGACTTCAAATTTTGGGCTTAGACAACTTAGAACTACGCCAACTTTGGTCTGACCTAAGCGTAGTACATAAAATTATCTGCCACAATGTCCTACCTGTCAGTGACTACTTCAGCTTCAACCACAACAATACACGAGCAAATAATAGATACAAACTCAAGGTAAACTGCTCCAGACTCGATTGCAGAAAATATGACTTCAGTAACAGAGTGGTCAATGCCTGGAATGCTCTGCCTGACTCTGTAGTTTCTTCCCCAAACCCCCAAAACTTTAATCTTAAACTGTCGACCTCACCCCATTCCTAAGAGGTCTGTAAGAGGCGTAAGTGCACCAACGTGCCTATCGTCCCTGTCCTAATATTCCTTTTTATTTTTTACTCTTACTCTTCTCAAGTATTCAAATTATGTTTATACTTTTACCTGTTATCTTATATATGCTTGTCAAATAAAATAAATAAAGAGCTAAAAAGTAAGTGAGGCACAGATACAACCTTCTTCAATATAGTGAAACTAACACTGTGAAAATTAACTGTCGCAATGACTGTCAATATTTTATTATTCTGACTGCAATTGCTTTAAGAAAAGTTGGACATTTGATCTAACCATTTGGAACAAAGTGCTTGTTTCCTGATTCTCATCTGAAAACAACCAGGGCCAAACTTTCCTTACCACCGAGGAGTTGCACTTTTTAATCATCAAAACTGCAAGAAAATCAACTTTGTTTAGACTGCAGCTTTGGGACTGATGGAAAGCAGCAACACATATGAGGAAACCAGATTGAAAGAGATATTGGGTGGTGTGTTTTTTTTTCCCCAGTCGGAAAAAGGAGAAATGTAAATCTAAGGAATCAATCAATCACAGAAAAAGAAGGAAAACATGATTACAACATGTGACTCAGTTACGATGTCATGAAATCGCCAAATCAATGGAAATCATTCCACTCCCTTAAAACTATATCCCAACTCTGCTCGTCATGAAAAGGAGCAAGGCACACCTTCAGAAAGTCTTTTGGTATGAAATTTGGTTTAATGCTTCATGTCCAATCATGTTTATGTACACGATTTCGGTTTCCTTTTATAGAAAATAGTGGTATACAATTTCTTACTTTTAATTACTGTGTTATTTTTACGCTTGTTATAGCGTTCGAAGTTACAACAGCACTAAAAAAAATTAATTAGGACCATTTTCCACACTGCAGCGTCCCCTTGGTCACGTGATCAAAATTACAGTTAGCAACTGACTCACATTTATGACGTTTGTTGCAGTGTCCCACCAGGGTCATGTGATTCCCCCTTTTGCAACCTTCTGACAAGCAAAGTCAATGGGGAAACCCGATTTGGTTAACAACCATGTTATTAATTTAAGAACTGCAGGGATTCACTTAACAACTGTGTCAAGAAAGGTTGTAAAATGGGGCAAAACTCACTTAGCAACAGCAATTTTGGGCTCAATTGTGGTCGTAAGTCAAGGAATACCTATATATATAAAAGATAGGGACGTTCAGGGTAGGCTACAAGAGGTCTGCAAAATGTTTTGATTCAGAAGTGCCCTTCTTTATCTCAAAATAGGGCACTGCAACTTCCAATGCATAACTGGAATTGTTCCTATTTGCGGTCAGAATACTTCACTAAAGCTGAAATAGCATCAGAACCAGTGGTGAAATTCAAATTTTTTTACTACCGGTTCTGTGGGCATGGCTTGGTGAGCATGGTGTGGCTGGGTGGGTGTGGTAGGGGAAGGATACTGGAAAATCCCCATTCCCTCCCCACTCCTGGGGGAAGGATGTTGCAAAATCTCCATTTCCATCCCACTCTGGGGCCAGCCAGAGGTGGTATTTGACGGTTCTCCAAACCGCTCAAAATTTCCACTACCGATTCTCCAGAACCTGCAAGTTTTCACCCTGATCAGAACACGTCTGTGTACAGTTCAAATGGACACATCTGGGTTAGAATATTTTGGTCTGAAATGTTTTTGGCCACATCTAGTCCAACTATTAAGAACATTCTCACACAATGTTACGGTTTTTCCCCTCTACAGTGATTCGACATTTATAGTATCATATAATCAATCAGTAAACAATATAATCCATAAAATTTTCAAGAACTTGCTCAGTTCTTGAAAGTCTCAGATGTCACAAGTCATTTAAACCAATGTATGTGCTTACTGTGCCCCACAAATCAGGCCTCCTTCCTAAGCTTTATAAAAAGAGTGAAACGCCACTTTAAAACTTTATCATAAAGGCTATTTGCACAATATTCTCAGTGCCTTGAGCATTATTGACAGGACCTCAATCAATTCAATTTATTACAGTCATAGACCAGAGACCAGAACAAATAAAAACACTCAGTGAATATACAATTAAAAATTCTAGAATAAAAAAATAAATAAGAGATAAAATCTATGATAAAATCCAGTCTGTCAATTATACATAGTCTAACTATACTAAAGAGCCTTCTGATGCGGGTGAAGGAGAAGAGTGCAAAAGTTGGCTTGAAACTCAACATTAAGAAAACTAAGATCATGGCTCCCGGCCCGCTCAATTTCTGGCAAATAGATGGGGAAGAAATGGAGGTAGTGACAGATTTTATTTTCCTGGGCTCCAAGAACACCATACATGTGGACTACAGCCAAGAAATTAAAAAAGCAGAGACATCACCCTAAACTTGCTCCTGGGGAGGAAAGCTACGGCAAAGCTAGACAGCATACTAAAAGGCAGAGACATCACCCTGCCAACAAAAGTGCATATAGTTAAGGCTATGGTTTTCCCAGTTGCAATGTATGGCTGTGAAAGTTGTACTATAAGGAAGGCTGAGTGCGAAAGAATTGAGGCCTTTGAACTATGGTGCTGGAGAAGACTCCTGCAAGTCCCTTGGACTGCAAGGTGATCAAACCAGTCAGTCCTAGAGGAGATCAACCCTGACTGTTCTTTAGAAGGCCAGATCCTGTAGATGAAACTCAAATACTTTGGCCACCTAATGAGAAGGAAGGACTCACTGGAGAAGAGCCTGATGCTGGGAACCATTGAGGGCAAAAGAAGAAGGGGACGGCAGAGAATGATGTGGCTGGATGGTCAGTGAAGCAGTCCGTGTGAGCTTAAATGGTCTTCGGCGGATGGTAGAGGATAGGAAGGCCTGGAGGCAAGTTGTCCATGGGGTCACGATAGGTCAGACACAACTTCGCAACTAACAAGAACAACTATACTAAAATTACAATCCATAAACTGTGTGGCCCGTAGTCAGTTTAATACTAAAAGGGAAAGCAGTGCAAAAGGTTTGCCACATTTGTTATATAACATAACTATGGTGGATTATACATGTTTCCAACGAATCCCCGGTACTGCTGTGCAGAATCTAGCCACCTGTGCTGTGATTAAGGATCCTTAAGCAGCCACTGGAGATAAGCAATGTCAGAATGGCCAGGATACCTAGCAATTATTGGAAGGATATGTTTTTTTCGAATCTCTGTGTAAAAGGAACATCGAAGGAATATGTGACCCATAGTCTCCACCTTTCCTGAGCTGCAGGAACAGAGTCTTTCAGTTAGGACAGGACCTTCTTTTTCCAGAACCATTGGTTCATATACTGAAGGTGATGAAAGCAAGACAGAGCACACCCAGTCTATCAGGTTTAATGTTGACATTGCTTGCACACTATTTCTGGGGAGAAGAGTGACACTCCTTCGCCTGACCCTGCTGACGGCTTCATTGCCAGGGCTTTGGTCCCGTTGCAACTCTAGCGGTTAGCAATTTCTCAAGACTGCTTGGAACAGATTGGGAAGGAGAGGTTGTCCTTGCATTTCTGGTTCTCAAGGTTATGAGAGGTGGTTGGACATCTCCCTTAAGGAGCTTAAGGAGCTTAAACTGCTGTAATTCCAAACTCCCCATGAATGCAATGCTGATCTTACAGTACATTTCTTATGTAAAAACCTTTTCTAAAATGGACTCATTCCGACATGTAAATATTGAACTTGTTAAGGTACACACAAGACTTGTAGTGTGCATTTTGTTCCTTACACTCCAGAAACCTCGCTATACATTCTGCAAGCCCCTGAGTGCCACAAAGGTAAAGATAAATCATAAATCTTTTTTTTAAAAAAAAAGTTTTAAAAATGGGCTACTTTTTAAGTCCCCTGGTCAAACTGGGGATCAGTTGTTTACTTCAAAGCAAAGACCAATGTTTGAGAATGGAGCAAGCAAAGCTACAAAGGAATGGACAGATCAAAAGACTTCCATGCCTTTTCACGCATTTAGATGTTGGTGATTTTCAGTAACAAACAAGAACTTCTCTCTGCTTGAAAATAGCTCTTGGACTTCTTGCCTGAACATCACAAAAAAAATCATCTTTACTGGAAGAGACTCAAGTCATCCTAGGACAACATTTCATCCAAACATTTCTTCTTATAATGCTGCTCTTTGTACCTGGCTGGTTCTGCGGAATGGAATTTTCCTGCAAGGAAGAGGATTTGGTTACCAGCCCACTGAAAAGACTGAATGATCTCACTATTTTTTTTTTAACCAAAATAAATTTCAAGGCAATATACAGCCTTTGAATTTGAGACACCTACAGAAACTGCCCATTTCCTGAAAGGGAAGTTTTGATTCCCTTTTGGATAAAATCTATATCCAAGATGATTGCAATGGCCAATCAATTTGAGGCATGACAATGAATTGTCTGCGGAATTCCCATTGAATTCGCAACACAAAAGACCATTCGTGACTGGTTCTGCCTAAGTATAACCTTGCACAAACACAAGAACATACTTAGAGAAGGACAGCAACTAAGGTGTTCCTGTCTTAAAGAAATGGAGGGATGCTCCCTGGTGGCCAGCTATTTCTTCTCAAAATTAGGAATCTTCAATCTTCCGTGAGAAAAGACTGAATATCCATATTCTTTTATGGTAAGAACTCAAAAGCCAGTGTCCCTCATCCTCCATTCATCTCCCCACCAAGAGTTATCTTCAAACACGAACGAAATTCCTTTCTACCATCCAGAATGAAAACTCCAACTCCAGTCAATATATTAAATTAAAATAATAGAACCATAGGGTTGGAATGGACTTGGAATCCTTCTAGTCCAACCCCACCCTCCAGCCCCAGCCAAGACCAAGGCAGCAAGCCTAGACAAATGGTTGTCCAATCTTTTCTTGAAAACCTCCAGTGATGGAGCACCCACAACTTCTGGAGGCAAGCTGTTCCGCTGTTAACTGTTCTCTCTGTCAGGAAATTTCTATAAAGCTCTATAAAGCCTTAGTAAGACCACACCTAGAATACTGCATCCAGTTTTGATCACCACACTATAAAAAAGATGTTGAGACTCTAAAAAGAGTGCAGAGAAAAGCAACCAAGATGATTAGGGGACTGGAGGCTAAAACATATGATGAACGGTTGCAGGAACTGGGCATGGCTAGTCTAGTGAAGAGAAGGACCAGGGGAAACATGATAGCAGTCTTCCAATATTTGAGGGGCTGCCACAGAGAGGAAGGAGTCAAGCTATTCTCCAAAGCACCTGAAGGCCAGACAAGGAATAATGGATGGAAAGAGATTCAACCTGGAAGTAAGAAGAAATTTTCTGACAATGAGAGCAATCAACCAATGGAACAGAAGTTGCCTTCAGAAGTTGTGGGAACTTCATCACTAGAAGCTTTCAAGAAGAGACTGGACTGCCATCTGTCAAAAATGGTGTAAGGTCTGCTTGGGGGTGGGGGGAGTTGGACTAGATGACCTACAAGGTCCCTTCCAACTCTGTTAATCTGTATCTGTATTTCTCTTTAGTTCCTTGTTGAATCTCCCTTCTAACAAGCTTCCACCCATTGTTTTTTGTACTCTGGAGAATAAATCGACCCTGTCTTCCCTGTGACAGCCTTTCAAGTATTGGAAGATGGAGATCAGATCTCCCCTCAGTCTTCTCTTCATTAAGATAAACATATCCTTTAAATATGCAAGCACTAACTAGTCCTTGCCTCATCTGTACTTTTGAGAAATTATAATCCTGCAAAGCTAAGCACCAACCTCAAGCATAACCTACATTTATAGCAATGCCTCTGAGCCTGTGTATTTTAGTTATAGACAATGAAATGGTGGGTAGCAACAGCCTAGTGATTCGCCTGCCTTCTAGCAAAGAAATAATTATTCAAGTGAAAAATACATTGGTGGTCAACGGTACCTCCAAATTGGTTGCTGTAATAATACATTTGTTGACTTCCTTCTGCTGTCTTTGCCCTGTATTTAAATTAACCTTCCCCCCCTCCCCCTCCAAATTTTCCAAGCCAGAAAATGCAAATCTGGAGATCCAAAATACTATTGCTGGCTATTTGTGGCAGTTCCCCTCTAAACCCTTCTGGCCACAGGAATTCATGGTACATAACGTGACACTATAGCAGAAATATTTCTTGTTCCAGGACTGTAATGAGTACATTTCGGTAGGCGGCCACACGCATACAAAAGGTTAACTTCAAGATGCTGAATTAAAAAGCAGAATGCTAACATCCTACAACGCTCCGTGCTTCCCTCCAGGTTCCTTCGGTCTCTAAAAATAAAACGGTATGCTATTTGCAGTAATGTGGAGCAGGCCAGCCTTTTCAAAGCACATGTCAATTCTTGTATTGTGATGTTTTTCCTCTCTAAATGTTTAATTGAGGGAATATGATTCCTCAATTTTCACTGCTACCAGGAGGAGCTTTTCACCTGCATCTCTGGTTTTGAAAGGGGAGGGGGGAGGGGGTGTCCAATCGAAAGGGAAATGATTAAACCTCCTTTCCCTGTTGTTATGAGGCATGCAATTCTTGGCGGAATAAAAGATGATCCCCCCTCCTATTCTGGAAACTCACTGTAATACAAGACTTACAATGGGGGAGATCTGAGTTTGTGCTTGGAACAATGGCTGAAAGCCAGAATGTAACAGGGCTTTTGGTAACCTATATCAGTAACAAGAGGTGGACCTTAAATGCAAAGTATGTTCCTGATGGGATTAGAGTCTCTTTGACCCATTTCTGACAGCTCTGCAGCCCGGTGTTTCACAGCATCTGTTGTTCCTGTAGTTGGATGGATCAAAGAAGGATGCTTTTAAGAATAAATGAGAAAATGTGGGCTTCAGTGTAATGACTCTGGAGCAAAGACAGAGCAGCAAACAACTCCCAAATAGGGATGCTTTGAATACTGAGGGCCAAATGTTTGCCAAGCTGAGATGGCCAGGGCTACATACAGTGCTTAGCCTTTGTTTAGAAACACTATATTAAGATTAAGGCATCACACACAAATCCATGATAAATATATCCCCATGGCTACAGATTTATAAACATTCTGTTTCTGAAATAATTTTGTCTAAACACGACATTTGCAGTGCACTTGCCCACTCAATTTTCATCCTTTTCCAATTTTTTCCCTAAAATAAGACATCCCCTGATAATAAGCCCAATTGGGCTTTTGAGAGCATGCACTAAAATAAGCCCACCCCCCAAAAAATAAGCCCTCCCCCAAAATAAGCCCTCCCTGAAAATATTTAAACGAATGCACAGCCGGTCCCCGCCATTTCCTCTGGTTAGGGTTAGGGAGACAGAGCTAGAAATCAGGTAAGACAGCAAGAGGAGCCCCGTCTTGCTCCACGCGCCCCAAAATAATAAGACATCCCTGAAAATAAGGCAAAGCACTTATTTCGAGGTTCAAAAAAATATAAGACAGGGTCTTATTTTCAGGGAAACACGGTATACAGATTATAGAAGATAAACTCATACAGTGAATGGATATCTCAGTCAAGGCGAATGTGAGATGTACACCTTGTTGCAACCCCACCATATCTTGAACGTAAATCTAAGTTAGCATGCTTCATCTTGTAGGCCTAGCAAGCTAAGGCTTTCAACCTTGGCTAAAATGACTACCCTCCCCCTTCCCTATGCTGCACATTGAAAGCAGAGTTGAGGTTTGCCCGATTCCCACTGCTTTTAAATGGTACTCATGCATTAAATAACCCCATGTGATATGTTTTCTAATGGAAGCACTTTAAAAAGGGGGAAAGAAAGCAGGAGGAATCAGGCAAAACAGAAGCACCCTGAATTTTTTAAAAACCAAAAAACAACAACAACAATAACACAAACAGGCAACTCTCTCTATAAAAATACAAAGCTAGTACTGATGTCACAAAGTGAGAAAATCATTTTTTAAAAAAGAGCCGATAAGTATTTTTACTTAAAGCCATATGTTTACAGCATCAAGCTTCAAAATATACTACGCGAATAATCCTTATCTGGATCCTTCTGGTCCAAAGAAAACCCCTGCAAAGTATGCAAAATATCCACACTATCCTAAAAACAGCATCCCCAAGCATGCTACAAATGCAGCAAATGGGCCTTTCAATCATCATCATGAGGGTCTCAAACTATTTTTTTAAGCACTTGAAAGCAGGACAAGCAGCAATGAATGGAAACAAAAGGAGAAAAGCAACCTAGAATAAAGGAGAAAATTCCTGACAGTTAGAACAATGGAACCAGTCTTGCCTCCAGAGGTTGTGGGTGCTCCATTGCTGGAGGTTTTTAAGAAGAGATTGGACAACCACTTGTCTGAAATGCTATAGCGCAGTGATGGCTAACCTTTTTGCCATCGCGTGCCAAAAATGGGAGGAGCGCGACGGGGTCACGCGTGCGCATGCCAACACCCATAATTCTATGCGACCTGCCCCCCCCACACATGTGCGCGCGACCCGCCCATGCTCCCCCCGCTTTTGGCACGTGATGGCACAGTGGGCCAAGTAGAGCTGTTTTTCACTCTCCCCAGGCTCCAGAGCCTTTCTAGGAGCCTGGGGAGGGCAAAAACGGCCTTCCCCATCCCCAACTCCCGGAGGCCTCCGGAGGCTGGAAATAGCCTGTTTGCCAACTGGTGGGCCCAGAAGGCCTGAAAATCAGTGTGCCAGAGTTGAGCTCGTATGCCCAGCGATATGGCTCCATAAATTCGCCATAAATTCGCCATGACGGCTATAGCGTCTCCTGCTTGAGCAGGGGGTCGGACTAGAAGACTTCCAAGGCCCCTTCCAATTCTGTGATCCTGTTAATTCGCTACATTGCATCAAATTATAATAACAAAGCAAGAGAGACATGGGTTACGTAAAAGACAGGGCTAAGTAGAATAACACACAATAATACAAAGAAAAACGACAGGTTTCTATCTTCCTACACTTTTCTGCTCTTCCTAGCAAACGTATCCTAGCCAGCAGGCTGCCGAACAGAATTTTGTTGCTTGCCACATGATTCAGCTGCACGGTCTATATATAAATAGCTTGCATAAAAATTATCCATGGTTTCCAGCTGTACTGCCATCAAGGGGGGAATTCTGTAGTATTAAGGATGTCCATATCAAAGAGAGTGTAAAGAGGAATAGGGCCACTGTTTCTATTCCATAGCCTCATATGGGCAGAATCTTCAATTAAGAGGAATGGGGGGAAATGCTAAAGGTTCCAAGGTGAAAATTTCATTGGCAGAACATTTGTTTGAGCTATGTCACCAGATTATCTATCTATCTATCTATCTATCTATCTATCTATCTATCTATCTATCTATCTATCTTATTCTATTCTATTCTATTCTATTCTAATTTATTTATTTATTTATTTATTTATTTATTTATTTATTATTTATTTATTTATTTATTTATTTATTTATTTATTTATTTATGCAAATAAATTTATTTATTTATATGGCCTCGCAATTCACTCTCAAAGACCCTGGGAAGCTTACAATACAAGAACGATACCAAAAGCAGTAGCCCACCACTGCCCTGAAGACAACAATCAAATGAGTCTCTTGATGGGCTTCGTCCCACTCTGGAGTCCCCAGGCCCGTTGGCAAAACCAGGTCTCCAGGGCCTTGCAAAAGAGTGTCAAAGTGGGGGCCAGTCTAATCTCCACAGAGATTTTTATTCATTTATTTATTATTCATATTTCTATGCTGCCCACTCTCCGAGGACTCTGGGCGGCTTACACCAAAGACAGTTTTTCTAAATAGCATATTGCCCCCAAAAATTTGGGTCCTCATTTTACCCACCTCGGAAGGATGGAAGGCTGAGTCAACCTTGAGCCAGTGAGATTTGATCCGCTGATCTGCTGAACTAGCAGTCAGCTGAAATAGCTGCAGTACTGCACCCTAACCACTGAACCACCTTGGTTCATATGATGAGATGATGTTCCAAAGAGAGGGAACCTCCATGGAGAAGGCCCTTCTTGGTCCCCCTAGATGACCCTCCTTATGAGAGGGGCTCTTCTGAATGGCAAGCTACTCCACAAGTTTTTTCTTCTCTTTCAGGAAATTTCTCCAAAGCAATCTAGAAATTTTCTGACAATGAGAACAATCAACCAGTGAAATGGCTTGCCTTCAGAAGTTGAGGCAGCTCCATCACTGGAGGTTTTTAAGAAGAGATATCCATTTGTCTGAAATGGTATAGGATCTCTTGCTTGAGCAGGGAGTTGGACTAGAAGACCTCCGAGGTCCCTTCCAACTCTGTTATTTTGTTATTCATTCCCTGGCCCTTCCTTGTTCAGGTTGGGTATATGTGACTGGGAAAAGACAGTCCTTCAAATAACCTGCAACCCCCTCCCCCAGGGCTTTGAAGGTGATAACCTCCACCTTGAATTGAACCTGGAAGCAAATTGGCAGCCTCAGCTCATGTAACTTATGTATTATGGATTATGCAACTAAATCCTGGCTACCATGCTTGTTCAGGCTGTACTTCAGGCTTTCCTTATATCCATATCAGTAGGCCTCTGTTCCAGCATATTCTTGTTCAGGTGTATCCATCCCTACAAGCACCTGGAGAAAAAGTCTCCAATACTCCATTCTGCAGTATTTTAAAGTCTACTTTCATCCTCAAAGATATATAGAAGAGATCCACCAATGCTAAAGTGGAGTATTAGATACCACACAAAGAAATTCATGAATCAGTTGCTGGATAGTAACAAAAAGCCGTATAGAGTTTCTTTCATTCAACTCCATGCAAAGAAGAAGAAAAAATAGTTATTTGTATTAGCCTTCTGGTTGATTAAAAGTTTGAGCTTTCATATGCTTCCCTCGTGCGTATGTGCTAGTCGCTCCGACTTTAGGGGGTGGTGCTCATCTCAGTTTCAAAGCCGAAGAGCAGGCGCTGTCCAAAGTCGTCTCCATGGTCATGTGGCCGGCATGACTAAATGCCAAAGGTGCATGGAACACTGTTACCTTCCCACCAAAGGTGGTCCCTATTTTTCTACTTGCATTTTTTATGTGCTTTCGAACTGCTAGGTTGACAGAAGCGGAGACAAGTAACGGGAGCTTACCCCGTTATGCGGCACTAGGAATTCGAACCACTGAACTGCCAACCTTTTGATCAACAAGTTCAGCATCTTAGTCACTGAGCCACCATGTCTCAAGATATATATATATTGTACACATACACACCCAATTTGTTCCACAGCACTCAGGACCTCAAACTGGGCTGAAAGTTCACTTTCCAACATGATAACAATCCTAAACACACAGCCACGGTAACACAGGAATGGCTTAGGGACAACTCTGTGAATTTCCTACAGTGGCCCAGACAGAGCCCTGACTTGACCCCTATTGACATCTCTGGAGGGACCTAAAAATGGCTGTCTGCCACTGGTTGCCAATCTGACTGAGCTTGAGAGGATTTGCAAGGAAGAATGATAGAAAATCCCCCAACCCAGGTGTGCAAAGCTTGCCACATCATACCCCAAAAGACTCAAGGCTTTAATTGCTGCCAAAGGTGCTTCAACAAAGTACTGAATGAAGGATCTGCATACTTATGCCAATGTGATATTTCAGTTTTTTTTCTTTTTAATAAATTTACAGACATTTCTACAATTCTGTTTTCACTTTGTCATTATGGAATTAATGAAAAAAAATGAATTTAACATCTCTCTCTCTCCGCCTCCCCTCTCTCTCTCTCTCTCTCTCTCATCTTGGAGATATTCTGCTGGCTTCATACATCACATTGCTTAATCACTATTTGCTAATTAAATTGACCACAATGGTGTACTTGTCATTGTACTACACACCATGATATCCTAACCGCAGGGATAGAGCATTATGTTATAAAACATGGTAATCAAATCACATTATCATCTGGCCTAGTGTATGAACTCATCTTTGCTGGGTAATAACCTTATGCAAGATCCAAAAATCCAATGCAGGATAAGGAAGCTCTCCAAGATAAGATCTCTTGATTCTTCCAAGGGCAATCAGCCAGAATAAAGAAGAGCAGAAAGCAAGGAAACCTTCAACTATCAACTTATTTGATTTAGCACCAAGCAGCTCATGAGCCATTGCTGGGCCTCTGGCAAATTTATGACTCATTGCAAATGTACTGTCTGAGGTGCCTTAGGAACATTCTGGCTAGGAAAACACAGAAAGTCACGTTTAGCCTTTTTGGGTTATCTTCTTGCAAAAAGATAAAAATGTTGTGTGTTGCTGCCAGTTCAGGTTCAGCTCTCAGTGTCTTGTTCTGCTGACTACATACCTGACCGTATTAATTTCTAGCCTGCGCTGAAACTGCCTTTTGCTATGTAGGAAGCCTCACCCCCCCCCCCCCTCCCCAGAATAAAAATATTCTACAGGATGTTAAAAGAGGCAGGATAGAATATTCCCCATAAAGGAAAAGAAGAGAAAAATCAGCCAGTCCTGTTTTGTATCCATAGAGAAAACCAGGCCATCTCTATTCATAAAAAAAGGGCAGCCAGAAACTCCGAATAAGCAGCACAATAGGCAAGGTGCTGAAACTGACAAGATTAGCTCAGACGAACAAAACGCCTAGGATTGGCATTTCCTCTTTGCCTGTAGAGCCAGTCGTGACCCCTACATGATCCCATAGGAATCTGGCAACAGCCATTAAAATATTAAAGGACATATTCTTGCACAGGAAGAGGCATCTCAATCACAAAGCCCTCGCAAATTGTATAAAAGCCCATCTGCTCTCAACCCCAATTTGTCAGCCACTCCAGAAACATGCTCTTGTCACAGTTGTTTCTGGCTACCAAATAAATGGAGACCTCCTTTCCAATTGCAGCCTGCCTCAAATTCATTTCTCCGTCGTCTTTCTCCTGCCTTGGAATAAGAACCAGATCAGATTTTCATTCCCACAGCCACATTGGGGATTCCTTTCAAATAAACCCAAGCCCTGGGAACATTTGTGATTCTAAGCTCCAGGAGAGTCTTTATGTATCATTTCCTTGTTGCAAAACTTGTCCTCATTATAGGTTCAAAGATTTTGGATGTTAGATCATCCGTGTCTGAAGTCTTCCTCTTTTAACATGGAGATCTGAAGGCAGCTTTTGTGTGCTGAGAGGTACGCCCATCTGGCATAGTTCAGAGAGGTTTAAACACCATTAGTGGTCTCTCACAGAGTACAGGTAGTCCTCGACATACAATAGTTCATTTAGTGAATGTTCAAAATTACAACAGCACGGAAAAAAGTGACTTATGACTGCTTTTTCACACTTATAACTATTTCAGCACCCCAGTGATCAGAATTAAGACTCCTGGAAACTATCTCAAATTTATGACAGTGTCCCGGAGTCATGTGATCCCCTTTTGGGACCTTCTGACAAGCAAAATCAACGGGGAAGCCAGATTCGCTTAACAACCGTGTTACTAATTTAAGAACTTCAGTGATTCACTTAACAGCTGTGGCAAGGAAGGTAAAATAAAACGGGGCAACGTCCACTTAACAAATGTCTCACTTAACAACAAAAGTTTGGGGCTCGATTGTGATCGTAAATTGA
Source organism: Arizona elegans (assembly GCA_022577455.1). Lineage (NCBI taxonomy): Eukaryota > Metazoa > Chordata > Lepidosauria > Squamata > Colubridae > Arizona > Arizona elegans. The sequence continues at coordinate 92,032,969 of JAKOOJ010000005.1, read as the reverse complement.
GGACTACCTATGTGTCCCCTTTCATGCTAATGCTCTAGCTCTCTAACGCAAAAAGTAGGTTGGCAACACTGCTTAATTTAAACTGTAAACCACTCAGCCACTGGACCTGATGAAATGAAGGGAATTGCGCTACTAAACAATTGAATGGAGCAGAACAAGAAGAGGAAATGGGTGTGTAAACTAATTGACACTTGGCTGCATAAAGGCTTTCACAGCTTTGACAATCTTGGTATTTTACTGGAAGTAGACCTCTCTGTCTCTGTCTCTCTGTGTCTCTGTCTCTATCTGTCTCTCTCTTTCTCTGTGTCTCTCTCTCTCTCTTTCTCTCTCTCTCTCTCTCTCTCTCTCTCTCTGTGTGTGTGTGTTTGTGTCTCAAAAAAAACTGTGTATCCTTAAAAATGAGAATACTTACAGCAGTCAGTTACGCAATGTGCAAGGAAATGTAGAATATGTTGCTATTGTTACCAGGCACCTTAGATCACGGTTCCCCCAACCTTTGGGGTACCAGGGAACGGTTCTATGGAGAGAGTTTTTTCCCACGGATTGGAGGGGGCATGTTTTTGTGTGCTGCCTGTATCCCATGGATCTGGGCTTTGCTTCTTTGTGTGGCCTGGTTTCTGGCATGCCGCAGCCAGGGGTTAGGGACCCCTGCTTTATTTATATTATTTTATTAGGCCTTATATTCTGATTTAATTTGTTTTTTCCTGCTTTTAAACTACCAGTTAAGCCCAATATTGTTTATCGGAACTGACTCTAAACGTTTGAGATAAACAAAATTAAGAGTACCTTTTTTTCAATGCCTTGGTAGTACAGTGGTTTAATGAACCCTGTTATTAACACAGCTGCCTGCAATTTCTGCAGGTTCGAATCTTACCAGGCTCAAGGTTGACTCAGCCTTCCATCCTTTCTAAGGTAGGTAAATTGAGGACCCAGTTGTGGGGGCAATAAGCTGACTTTGTATAAATATACAAAAGTATGAAGGCTATTGCTTAACGCATTGTAAGCCGCCCTGAGTCTCCGGAGAAGGGCGGCATATAAATCAAATTAAAAAAAAAATGCCCAAGTTTCTACACCAAGTCATTGCTTACCTGCAAACCATTTTTCACACCTGGAATACAGGTAACATTTCTAATGCCAGTGGAAAGCTGACAAGCAAAGGAGATGAGTTGTCTTCCAATACAGCTGAGTAGGTTTTCTAGCACTATTAATCAGTTAAATAATTAACAACGTGCAAAAGGTGAGGGAGAGTGGTGTCAAAATCCATCAGAAAAAGATGCTACATTCTGGGCTATTGATTGCGCTATTCTCACATCTGATTACTTAAGGATACAAGCATTACACAATTCCTACAGTATGAATTACACGTAGACCTCAACTTACAACCACAACTGAGCTCAAAATTTATGTTGCTAAGCGAAACATTTGCTAAGTGAGTTTTGCCCAGGGGTGAAATCTAAAATTTTTTGCTACCAGTTCTGTGGGCGTGGCTTAATTAGTGGGTGGGGCTTGGTACTAAGGTGACTGGGTGGGCGTGGCCAAGTCAATGTCACTTCTTTGCCCTTTTTTAACCTACAAACACAACACAACACAACTGGCTCACCCACAATGTAAAAGCAGCTGTGCTAGACTCAAAATGGCCCCGCAACAAGCAAGAACCTCACACAGCCACAAAAAGCCCAAAAAACCAACTTTCACACTTTACATACACAAAATTCCACATACAGCTTTGTGAGATTTTGTGTGTTTGTGTAGTTAGAGTGAAACACTACAGAAACACACTAAATCTCAGAAAGCTGCACAAATATTATTTTATTTTAATTTATTTTTATTTTTATATAAAAGCAGCTATATTTAAAACTTCCTAAATTTTAAATGGCTAGGTCTAAAAAAAGAACTAAAAAAAACCCCAATTAACTATTTTTTTTAAGCTCCCAAAGGGGAAAAAAACTTACCCAATAGAACAGGGGTCTCCAACCTTGGCAACTTTAAGACTTGTAAACTTCAACTCCCAGAATTCCTCAGCCAGCTTTGTTGGGAGTTGAAGTCCACAAGTCTAGGCAGGAAGGCAGGCAGGCAGGAAGAGCTGCTCACCGATGAGCTTGATTGCAGGCAGGGAGATTCAGTTGCTTGCTGATGCATGGATTGCAATCATCATGCGATCAGCAGCTAAGGAAAGCAAGCTGGAGGCGGCGGTGGGGGGGAGAAAAAAAGAAACTTTTTTTCTTTTACATGGCTCTGGCGATCCAAGCTGAGTTGCCTGATTAGTAGGCAACTCAGCTGGGATCATCAGAGCCATTTAAAAGGAAAAAAAGGCTCTGATGATCGCGCGGCTCAGCTGGGCATGGAGGGCGGGGCAGGGATTTTTGCTACCGGTTCTCCGAACTGCCCGCCACCATCGCTACCTACTCATCCGAGCCGGTCCGAACCGGGAGCATTTCACCCCTGGATATGCCCCATTTTACAACTTTTCTTGCCACATTTGTTAAGTGAATCATTGCAGCTGTTAAATCAGTAACCCGGTTGTTAAATGAATCTGGCTTCCCCATGGGCTTTGCTTGTCAGATGGTCGCAAAAGGGGATCACATGACCCCAGGACACTGCAACCGTCATAAATATGAGTCAGTTGTCAAGCATCCAAAGGTAAATCACGTGACCATGGGGATGCTGCAATGGTTATCAGTGTGAAAAATGGACATAAGTCAGTTTTTTCAGTGCTGTTGTAACTACAAACGGTCACTAAGTGAACAGTTGTAAGTCAAGGACTACCTTTACTACCTTGAAAAAGCCAAGGATTTAACACTGGGACTCTGAGAGGGGAAACGAAAAGATTTTATGATCTTGTATTCAATGATACTTTTCCCAAACCCCACATCTGGAAACAATTCAAATTGCTAAAATTATGCTTTAGATTTAAAATCAATGCACACTCAGGATGTTCGTTTCCTAAATCTACCTAGGAAAACGACGACATACTAAATATAACTTAATCGGAAAAGAGCTGTTGGTGGAAACCTAGTGCAGAGGAAAGCCAACTTCAAATAAGTCAGACAGAATCAATGGCCAAACAAATGCACTGGTACCAAGTGGCCTTTAGCTATTTGCTCCTTCATTAAGGGAAGTCATCTAATAACACAACCCCACAATCCGCTGCATTTGTACAACCATCCTAAGGATAGCTGGAGCAGAAATAGTGGGGGAGGGGGGAGAATTTTTAACAGTCCTGACAACACATTCTATGGTTAATATCTAAGATCCATGCAAGGAAAAAGCAGATGCAAGAATTGCTGCATGTTGCTATTTAAATTGTGACATTAACACAGTATCAGAGTCACCCCAAACCACGAGATAGGTAGTAAAGAAATTTGATGACGACGAGAGTAGAGTAGAGTAGAGTAGAGTAGAGTAGTTAGAGTAGGAATTGGAATAGGAATAGGAATAGGAATAGGAATAGGAATAGGAATAGGAATAGGAATAGGAATAGGAATAGGAATAGGAATAGGAATAGGAACCGGGTAGGGTAGGGTGGGGTAGGGTTAGAGTAAAGTGGGATGAGGATGGGGATGGGGATGGGGATGGGGATGGGGATGGGGAAGGGTAGGGTAGGGTAGGATAGAATAGAATAGAATAGAATAGAATAGAATAGAATAGAATAGAATAGAATAGAATAGAATAGAATAGAATAGAATAGAATAGAATAGAATAGTTTGACTCCCTCTTCTTTGTGGCAACCCCTGAGATATTGGAATACTGCTATCATGTCATCCCTAGTCCTTTTCATAGTAGGAGTATTGTCCAATGGGGAGTTGTGATACACTATTTCCTAGGCTGAATATTTTGCAAGCTGATTCCCTAGTGGGCCAATTTGAAAAGGATCCTACCAACCCAAGATGATACAGGAGAAAAGTAGTTTAGGGGTATGATATCCTCCTCAGAAGAAATTTAGCTGTATGGCCAGAGGATGTAACCTGTCATTAGTTAATTTCCATCAAAATGATGGCCTGGTCAGGATTTGTTCCTAACAGCCTGAGATATTGAATGAGTCATGCGACATCTTAAAAATAATCAAGCTTTGATTGATTAGAATCTACTTTTGAGGCTACCCTTTTAGTGGGTAAGATACGTGACTTGGAATTTACATATTTAATCCCATTTATTTAACCAATCTGCATTGTGTAGCTGATGAACTCCGATCTGGAAAGCAGTCTGGTGAAAGCAACCAAAATAACAAGCCAATGAATTGCATACAAACCTGTAAACCTATTCTCCAAAGCACTTGAGGGTAGGACAAGAAGCAATGGGTGGAAACTAGTCAAGGAGAGAAGCAATTTAGAACTAAGGAGAAATTTCCTGACAGTTAGAACAATTCATCAGTGGAACAACTTTCCTCCAGAAGTTGTGAATGATCCAACACTGGAAGTTTTTAAGAAGAGGTTGGATAGCCATTTGTCTGAAGTGGTGTAGGGTATCCTGCTTGAGCAGGGAGTTGGACTAGAAGACCCTCAAGGTCCCTTCCAATTCTGTTATTCTGGTTTTTTTATTATTATTATTATTTAAGAAAATATTTTAATTCAATCATCATCTTCCATTAAACAGTGGGTCATCTGAGTACAAATATTTAGTGCAAACATTTTATACAATAGCAATTACAATTTACAGTCATATTTATTATTTTATCTATTCTTTTATTTATTTAATAAAAATGAATAAATAAAATAAAAATATTCTTAACTTAATAGTTATATATACTATATCTAATACTATAACAGTCCTCTTCTTAACCTATTTAATTTTGTTAAAACATTTTCTCTATTTCACTCCTCTGCTTTTTTCCACTTTTCATATTTATTCTCTAACCATTGATAAAATAGTTCCCATATGTTATAATAATCAAATTGTTCCTTCTCTTTAATTTCAAATGTTAACCTATTCATTTCTGCACATTCTAATATTTTCCTAATCCCATTCTCATCCATAGGGATCTCTTCATTTTTCCAATTTTGTGCAAATACAATCCTAGCTGCAGTTACTACGTGAATTATCAAATATATGTTTTCTTTACTGTAAGTTTCTGGTAAAATCCTTGACAAAAATAATCCAGGTTTCAAATCGATATACTGTTGTATCATCTCCTCCAACCATGTACATATTTTTATCCAAAATTTTTCTGTTACTCTGTTCTATTATTCTGAAGAACTGCTATGTAATTATTGTAATACTATACCATATTTGTTACTCCATCAAATGTGGAAAACATTTTAAAAGACAATGTAATATGTAAGCAGGTTTCACTAATAGGTTGCAGGTTACCTCAAGAGTAGAGAACCATGTCTTCTATACAGAAGTTGTTACTTTTTGATAAGTTTCCATCTTTTACTTCTTGTCCTGCAATCAGGTGCTTTGGAGAAAGTCAACTACTCCTTCCTTGTGACAATCCCTTAAGTACTTACTGAAAGACAGCTATCATGTCACCCCTGGTCCTTCTCTTCAGTAGACTAGACGTACCTAATTTCCCCTAATCATTCACCATACAATTTAACCTCTCCTAATCATCTTTGTTGCTTTTCTCTGAACTCATTTTAAAACCATAGCGTCTTTTTCAAATTGTCCAGTGGTGACCAGAACTGGACACAGTACTTCAAAAGTTGTTTGTAATAAAGTGGTACAGGTAAGCCACGACTTACAACAATTCATTCAAAGACCATTCAAAGTTACAACAGCACTGAAAAAAAGTGACTTATGGACGTTTTTCACAATTACAACCTTTGCAGCAGCTCCAGGATCATGTGATCAAAATTCAGAAGCTTGGCAACTGGTTCATACTTATGACGGTTGCAGTGTCCCCCAGGGTCATGTTTTGCGAACTTTTGACAAGCAAAGTCAGTGGGGAAGCCAGATCCACTTAACAATCAAATTACTTACTTATCAGCTGCAGTGATTCACTTAACAGCTGTGGCAAGAAAGGCCGTGAAATGAAGCAAAACTCACTTAACAAATGTCTTGCTTAACAACATAAACTTGGGGCTCGATTGTAGTCGTACTACAAGTTGAGGACTACCTGTACTATCACTCCACAGGTTTTTGAAACTATCTCTCTAGTAAACTAAAGATGGCCCCTTACCTACACCAACATGAAATGAGGAGAGAAGTGTTCCCTCTCCTAGCAACCAATGGGAATATTTGGAAAACTCTATTCTTGAGGTTCCCATCTCCTCTAATGGACATGGGGAAATCTGTGGATAAGAAGTGAATCCATGTCTCTACTTCAGGGCTGTCAAACTCCCGGCCCGCAGGCTGGATGTGTTACCCGCTGGCCACACCCACGCCCAGTTTAGCGAAGGGGGAGGGAGTCCTGATACGTCATGTGACACCGCTGTGATGACCTGATTTTGACACCCTGACCCTGCTTGGTCTCCAACCTTTTAAAAAGTAAAATTATTGGGAGAGGGGAAGAGATCCTGCCCCCAAACAGCAAAATGAGGATTGAACATTGGCAGTAGTCAATATAGGGGTGAAATCCAGCAGGTTCTGGAGAACCGGTAGTGGAGATTTTGAGCAGTTTGGAGAACCGGCAAATACCACCTCTGACTGGCCCCAGAGTGGGGTGGGAATGGAGATTTTGCAATATCATTCCCCCAGGAGTTGGGAGGGAATGGGGATTTTGCAGTATCCTTCCCCTGGAGTGGGGTGGGAATGGAGATTTTGCAGTATCCTTCCCCTGACACACCCACCGAGCCACACCCACCAAGCCACACCACGCCCACCAAGCCATGCCCACAGAACCGGTAGTAAAAAAAATTAGATTTCATCACTGAGTCAATGAATATGGGGCCAGAAGGGAGAACAGGAGTTCTTGCTGTTAGGCTATCTTTTCCCAAACCAGCTGGTCATAACCTCTGTTTTAGCAGAATCTGGCCCCACATCACCCCCCTGGTTATGCTCTTTAGGGAATGATGGCAGTTTCTGCCAAGTACATTTGCAGATTGCATATGGCTTTGCTTAATGCAATGATCTTTTTGCAAGTTCCATTTGCATCAGTGATAAAAGAATAATAATTTAATTTCTTTTCAACCCAAGCCCGGCAGTCGTGTCTTTGGGAGAAGAAACACAGTCTTATTGTCTCTAGCTCATTGTATTTGTGGAACAAAAATGTTCAGTTCAAAGAGTAAGCTGTCATGGGGAGGAATAGCTCGGAAACTGAAGAGGGATGGAAGCAAAGAGCTAAATCCAAAGTCAACCTGCAGATGGAAGGGAGCAAGAGAGGGTTGTGATAGGTACACAATGGATATATTTGAGATGTTCAAGTTCTAATCCTGTTCTGATTACATTAAAAACCAACGTCCTCTTTCTAGCGCTGCATCCCAGCTAATTCTCTGCTCTACATCAAGCTTACCTTGCTTGCATTACAATCTTGAAAAGGAGCAGTAAATACCCCTGGGGTCCCTAATTCAGTTAGCATAATTTGTGCACATGCATATGTTGTAACAGCTATTTCAGCAGATAAACCCTAGAAAATTCCTAAGAGGAAAGTCGAGCAAGAATCAGAATGGGATGCTGAAATGACATTTGCATTAAAAAAAAAACAACTCCATAAACCACCAGAGCCAGCATTTAGGACAGCAATCTTAGACAATAACCAATTTGCATTCAGACATAATACTTTATTCATGATAGAATGATTGCAAAATAAGGTCACCAATGCAATCCATGAAAATAGACTCATCAATGCACCCTATCTCTTCTGGAATTTTGTGGTCCGGAAGGTTAGCTTCCAGCAGACATTAAGATCCAAGGATGGTAAAGCATATATATATATATGCTTTACCATCCTTGGTAACACAATTACGAGAGCACTGTATATCTTGACTTCAACCATCAATGTTTAATGCTGGAACTGGCCTTTTGATCAGAATGTTACAAGGCTGTAGGTTATTTCTCCTTGGCCTGGGTATTTTTCCCCCCTCCTTAAAATGATTGCATTCATTTGGGAGCAACTCTTGATTTATCAACCATCGATTCTTTTTTAACTTTTGACTTGATCTAAAATGGACGCTAGTGGTAGTTTTAACCATTCAGTCACATCCGAATCATGGCAACTTCATAGGCAAGTGATCGCCATGCCAGTTGTTTTATGTTCAAATTTACATCAGATTTGTTGTTATCAAGCCAGCGTGTTCTTTGCTTGCCCCTTCTTCTTGTTCCACTAACCATTCCTAGCATCATAGACTTCTCCAATGAATTTGCACACATGACATGGCCAAAAAAATTCAGACGTAGTCTTGTAATTTGGGCTTCTAGTCATATGTCTGGTTTTATACGGTTCAGCATTTCGCTGTTGGAAAATGGACACTATACTTTTTTAATTCCTATGTAGAATTAGTAAAGTTTAAAATCCAGTGCCTTAACACTGTGCCCATTGGACATATGGATCTTTATGCCCTATCCATCAGCAGGGTTATGTCCCTAATGGTTACCTGCTCTGGGTGGCCAAACCCCAAACAACCATTAGATACTATAACAGCAACATCTGGAATTTCTGTTTCTCTTTATTTATTTGCAACCCAAATCAAATATGACAGGGGGGTCAAACTCAAGGCCCATAGGCTGGATCCGGCCCACGGGATGCTTAGATTTGACCCATGGGGCTGCCCTGGAAACAGCAAAGGACTGGCCCGTGGTGCCTCTGCCAGCAAAAACAGAGCTTGTGCAGCTCACGTGGCTCCCCTGGGCTCCGTTTTCGGCTGTGACAGCCTCCTGCAGCCCTCTGCTAGCGAAAATGGAATTCTGCTTTCACTGGCAGAGGGCTGCAGGAGGATCCCCCCCCCCAGCCCCACCCGGGCCACCAGAGATGCCCCTGACATGAGTGATGTCGACCTGGCCACACCATCCTGGATAAGTCCTCATGGCCATGCCTCCCTAACTCCTGAGGTCAAACACAACCCTGATGGGGCCCTCAATAAAATCAAGTTTGACACCCCTGAAATACGACAACTTTAATCTCTCCTAAAAGTTACTTTTAGCATAATGAGAATGGTTTTCTCTGCACGAATAGCATGTGGAAGCTAAACAGCAGGATGGCAGCCATTTGTCATCGAAGGAGAGCCATTCAAGGTGATTATTAGATGCCCCAATGTTGACAGGTTTACTACCCATCTATTTTGTCCTATTTCTTTTCAGAAATCACACAAATGCCACGGGCCATTTGCATGGAATTTCTGCAATTCTTACTATTCCAGAGTGTGAGTTCCAAAAGATCAAGAAGGAATGCAAAGTTGTAAATCAAACAGCAGGTTATTCCAGGCAGGAATGAACGTAAAAAGGGCCCAAGAAACAGAATCTGGATTGGGAGTAAATGCTAGACAGTAAATGCTATACAGTAGAGTTAGTCCTGGACTTATGACCACAACTGAGTCCAAAATTTCTGTTGTTGAGTGAGACATGTGTTACGTGTGTTTTGCCCCATTTTACAACCTTTCTTGCCACAGCTATTAAGTGAATCACTGCAGTTGTTAAATTAGTAACATGGCTGTTAAGTGAATCTGGCTTCCCCATTGACTTGGCTTGTCAAAAGGGCACAAAGGGTGATTATGTAACCCCCGGGGACACTGCAAACGTCATAAATATGAACCAGTTGCCAAGCATCTGAATTTTGATCCATGACCCACAAAGGTTTTAAGTGTGAAAAATGGTCACTTTTTCAGTGCCGTTGAAACTTTGAATGGTCACTAAATGAACTGTTGTAAGACAAGGACTGCCTGTACATCAAGATCCAGGAGTAAATTATGTTTTTGCAGCTTTCCATGATTCCACACATGGGCTTCAGTTAAAGCTACGATTAAACTAAGATTTGACCTAACCTATCTAGGTAGTTCCTGTGAGCTACTAGGGGAGGCACAGTGCTCTGGTTTTCACATTTGCTACTGTTGTAGTCCCCTGCTTAGTGTAAGCATCCCAATGGTTTACATCAAGAGCCGATACTAAAATATATGGCCTCAAACACTATATTTCTACTCTGAGGGCAAGGCAGGTTGAGGATGGTTGGCCTAAATTCTTTGTGCCTTTGAACATGGTGGATGTTCTAACTCAGCATCTGCTTCGGTATCCTAATCCCACATTGCTACATGATCAGATTTCTTTATGCAACAGGGGAAACTGCAGACATGGACCCTAAAATTATCATGTGTTCACATCAGTACCTTAGTCAAACTTTTTGCCAAACGGAAAGGACAATTCTTGACTGCCGATCACATAAAGGGGAAGAAAAAAAGGAGAGAAGCAACCTGGAATTAAGGAGAAACTGCTTAACAGTGAGGACAATTAACCAGTGGAACAGCTTGCCTTTGGACCTTGTGGGTGCTTCATCACTGGAGGTTTTGAAGAAAAGACTGGTCAGCCACTTGTCTGGGATGGTATAGGGCAGTGATGGCTAACCTTTTCCCCATCATGTGCCAGGGGGAGAGGGCAGGGGGGATCGCATGCGCACGTGCCCACACCCATAATTCTTTCGGTTGGTAAATGGGAGGTTTCTGGCCTCTGGAGCACCTCCAGTGGGACAAGGAAGGCCGTTTTCGCCCTCCCCAGACTCCTAGGAAGGCTCTGGAGCCAGGTGAGGGAGAAAAGGGGCCCTTCTCCACCACCACCCTGAGGCTCTCAGAAGGCAGGAAACAGCCTGTTTCTCTACTTCTAGTGGGCCCAGAAGGCCTGAAAATCAGCTGGAGCTGAGCTTGCATGCCCACTGATATGGCTATGCGCGCCACCTGCGGCACGCGTGCCATAGGTTCACCATCATGGGTATAGGGGCTCCTGCTTAAGCAAGGGGTTGGACTAGAAGATCTCCAAGGTCCCTTCCAGCTCTATTCTGGTTCAAAAGCCTGGGATACATTTTCATCCTTGCCTACTTTTTGTTCGGTTAAGTACAAACTTTAGGAGAATATCACTAGCAGGGCCAAGGGCCTTCAGACAGTCTGTTTAAGAAACCTTGTTTGCTTTTATGGATGTTTCTCAGACATGCTTAACAAAAGCGATCCACCATCTGTCACATAAGTACATTTAAGGAAAACCAACAGATTTAATGTTTACTTTGGCTCACAACATCACACCTGTTCTCTCTCACCCATCTACGCCTTACAGCGTCGAGCTTGGACCCAAAGCACAAGTAAAAGATAAATCATTCATTTTGATTAACAGACACAGATTTAAATCCAAGCCCTCCTCTTGCTTGCCTTTCTTGGTTACAACCAGAGAGCTAAGCTGACACTAAATAAGGTTTTCCTTTTAAGAACACAATACTGCATTCACAAGGAAAGCCAGAGAAAGCTCAAACAAGCTAAGAATAGCTCAGCTTACAAAATCTGGGCTCAAGCAGAAAATCACACTTGAAATCTTAATGCTGGCTTATTCTTTCGAATGTTTGTTCTGCAACTCAAGACTTTCTAAAATTAAACTTATTTTTATGCCTGCATCCCTGTGGGGGAATGCTACAATCTAGATGTTATAAAGAGTAATGGGGATACAGGTTCGTTGTTACAACAGTTCATTTAGCGACCGTTCAAAGTTACAACAGCACTGAAAAAAGTGACTTGTGACCATTTCCCACGCTTACGACCACTGTAGCATCCCTACGGGCACACGATCAAAATTTGGATGCTTGGCAAGTGACTCATATTTATGATGGTTGCAGTGTCCCCAGGGTTGTGTGATCCTCTTTTTGTGACCTTCTGATAAGTAAAGTCAGGCTCACTGTACAACCTTGTTATGCAGGTGGCAGTGGTTAGAGTGCAGTATTGCAGCTACTTCAGCTGACTGCTAGTTCAGCAGATCAGCGGATCAAATCTCACCCACTCAAGGTTGACTCAGCCTTCCATCCTTCCAAGGTGGGTAAAATGAGGACCCAGATTATTGGGGGCAATATACTATTTAGTATACTGTCTTTGGTGTAAGCCACCCAGAGTCCTCGGAGAGCGGGCGGCATAGAAATATGACTAATAAAATAAATAAATAAATAAAATAACTAAAGAACTGCAGTGATTCACTTAACAATCGTGGCAAGAAAGCTAAAATAAAATGTGGAAAAATTCACTTAACTAATGTCTCGCTTAGCAGCAGAAATTGTGGGCTCAAGTGATGTCGTAAGTCGAAGGTTTCTTCATTTGAAAACCGACAAGGGAGAAAGAAATATCCAAGGAGGAATGAAGTTGCAGGGATTTAGAGGGCTTCTGAGAGATCACAGAGCTGGCTTCGTTAAATTACTTAATTGTAATGCATCTGTTTTTCAAGTCATAACATGAATGTGCTGTCATTGAATGTGCTGTCACAGCTAACACAGTATTTTGGGAACTGGGAAAAGCCAGTTTGAAGATGACCTTACCATTCTCTGACCTTCATGTAAAATTAAAGTATTGGTCTAGCATTCCAAATTGTTGGAAGGTTTCATTGGTCCATGGTTTCATTCACAGGTACTTCTCAACTTACAACATTTCACTTAGTGACTGTTCGAAGTTACAACCGCACTGAAAAAAGTGACTGATGTCCGTATTCCACACTTATGTCCATTTGCAGCATCCCCATGGTTCCATGATTTACGTTTGGATGCTTAACAACTGACTCATATTTATGACGGTTGCAGAGGTCACGTGATCCCCTTTTGTGAGAGGATCACAAGCAAAGTTAATGGGGGAGTCAGATTCACTTAACAACCACATTACTAACAATGGCAGTGATTCTGTTTTTAAATTTTTTAAATTTTAAATTTGTCTTATAAATTTGGGGTATTTTAAATTTTGTTTTCTGGGCCAAATTATTTAATTGTATTTTAATGGTTTTGTATTATATGTATTTTATCTTTTGGCTGTTCACCGCCCTGAGTCCTTCGGGAGTAGGACAGTATACAAATTTAATAAATAATAATAATAATAATAATAATAATAATAATAATAATAATAATAATAATAATAATTCACTTAACCCACTGTGGCAAGGAAGATCGTAAAAATGAGGTAAAATTCACTTAAAAAGTGTCTTGCTTAGCAACCAAAATTTTGGGCTCAATTGTGATTGTAAGTTGAGGGCTATCTTGAGAAACATAAAAATGAAAATTTGACTTTTAAGATTTGATAATTAGATCTGTTATAATTATAAAATCATAGTGTATTTTAATTATTACAAGATATTGTATATCCTATATTTATATATGTTTACAATTTAGCATAAGATACCATTTAGTTATATAATTTTAGTGTTACTTTGACTGTTTAATTGGCATAATTTTATAATAAGCTTTTGTTTTAACTTAGTGTGATTGGCTGTTTTATTATATATATACATATATACATATATACATATATACATATATACATATATACATATATACATACATACATACATACATACATACATACATATATATATATATATATATATATATATATATAATCTGTATCTGTACTGAAGAAACAATTTTGTATTTTTTTTCTGGTTTTTTTGTTGTTGTCACTTTTTAATCTCTCTTTCCTTTTCATCTCCTCCCTTCCCAACCCTTTTTTGTTATTTTGTATTTTATCTCTTTTTGAAACTTAATAAAGTTGGCTTAAAAAAAAACATAATCAGCATGATCCAAATCATATAATATTTTGCAATTTGTTACCAGTTCTGAAAAGGAACCTCTCAAACCTAAAACATTATAAACAAAAGAAAATCAATCATAAGATTCTTCAGATATGTTAAATGCATCTTTTTTGGGGGGGTGGGCAGTCTAGGTTTCTAAAGAGATTTCACAAAAAATACCAAGCATGCCATATTAAATATTCTAGGTTAAGGGAAACTAATTATGAGACATACAAATCCCACTTTTATATAATTTTCAGCATGCTATTATGTCATTTCCAGTTATGTGAATTATGCAATAGGCAAATCATATTGTACCTTATGTTTTTCATAATATCTATGCTTCTTGCAGGACCACTTGTCCCAATTTATAGTGGCAAATTCACCTACTTATTTCTAGTTTATATGGAAGATTTCACATTTTACCTTCTGTGATCTAATTTTGTCTTATTTCTTAGCTTCTCCACAATTTGCTTTTTGTTTTATTAACAGATGTATACTATTAACAGCAAGACAACAGATGCATCTTTTCTTGTAAAGATCAAAACCTTCAGTTTTTAATTTTCTTTTTCTTCTGTATTGAAATAGGACATCACCTTTTCCACAAGTCTCTTTCTGACAGCCGTGCAACAGACTTTAATTCTACAGTTGAAGGTTTTCCTACCAAGCTATAGAAAGCTTCCCCTGTTGAAATGTTGCCTGTCGAACACTAATTAGCAGGAGCTTACCTGCGATGGAAGGATCTCAGTATTTGTTTCATAGTTTCAAAAATTTACACATACAATCTGCAAAACACTATCAACTACTGTCATTCAGTTAATACCCAGTATCTATCATTATTATGATTCATTATTTGTACACGTTCAAATTAACTGCCAGATGCTTATTTAAAATATCCTTCTCCTCAATCACCTCAAAAACTGGCTCTGGCACAGATTCGTGCAAAATTTATTTTGTTTCCTGGTTCCTTTGGATTTTAAAGGGATCATCTCTGAGAAATGGACTGAGGTCATCATTTGTTCTAAAGTGTAATTTAACTATGATTTGATGACTTAACCCAAAAGTCTGTGTTCACATATTGCACTAGGCAAAATCATACCCAATTCAAGTTATAAGATTATCATTGCAACCGAATCTCTGTGAATGCAAACAGAACATCTACCTCTGATTCATTAAAGCAATGGTGGCCTTCTTCAGAACTCTGCAGTACATGCCAAAAAAAGAAACAGCTACTTTAAAAAGTTGCAGGCAATAATGTAATATAAATACCATTGTGTTACACCAAGTAAATAATGTTGTGGAGTTTTTTTCTCTTTTATTCAACTATATGCAAATAAAGATTAATTATCAATAGTTTTAGAATTAGCTCAAAATGGTTGGGTAACATTTCTTTACAAAGGGAGTGGTCAAAAAAAGTAACAAATAAACTAATTGACATAGTTTTATATTAGATTTTTAAATAAACTAATAAAGAAGTGAGTATATTGGTTCCAGTGACAACTGTACCATCAATTGTCTGGCTAATGCTAGAATCACAAAGTGGAGAGGAAGGAAGGAAGGAAGGAAGGAAGGAAGGAAGGAAGGAAGGAAGGAAGGAAGGAAGGAAGGAAGGAAGGAAGGAAGGAAGGATCAACAAAGCAAGGGCGGGAAGGAAGGATATTACACTAAGCAAAATCTTACCCAAATCAAGTTATAGATGATCTCTGCATTAGAATATGTTGGAGTGCAAACAGAGCATCTCTCTCTGACTCATTAAAGCAGTGGTGTCTTTCCTCAAGACTGTGCGATTTATGCAGAAAAAGACATGGCTACTTTAATAAGTTGCAAGCTGTAAAGTAATATAAAACTCATTGTGTTACTCCAAATAAATAATTTAGCTTTTTTGTGTTTTTTCCTCTTTTATTCACCTATATGCAAATAAAGATTCATTTTCAAGAGTTTCAGAACTAGCTAAAAATGGTTGGTTAACATTTCTTTACAAAGGGAATGGCCAACAAAGAAACAAATAAATAAGTGAGCATATTGGTTCCAGTCACAACTGGGCAATTAAAGTGGCTAGTGCCAGAGTCACAAATTCGATACTTTTGCAGCTGAATGGAATTGATTTCCAATCAATACTTCAGGGAAATGGCTTTTGCTAAGAAAGAAAGAAAGAAAGAGAGAGAGAGAAATATCTCTGCAAAGCTATAAATCTCCTAAAATCTTCTACTGATGTGAGAGGGTTGGTTTATGTTTTTCCTAAGAAATATATGGGAAGAAGGCCAAAATCTCATGCAACATATCTGTCCTGGTGATCAGGTCATATCCAAGGCTTCAGAAAATAATTATGCAGGGTATGCCCTTCAATAAATTGCCAACTGGTAGGAATGATGGGAGACAGTACTCAAACATAGGGGCCGTGGGAGTGAGAAGGCTCTAGTAAAGCAGTGTTTCTCAACCTTGCAACACTCAGACATGTGGCTGGTTTGCTAGCTGGGGAATTCTGGGAACTGAAGTCCATGCATCTTAAGAGTTACCAATACGCTCCCACAGAGAGGGCCAATACGCTCCCACAGAGAGGGGCTCCTCAGGGTGCCGTCAGCCAAACAATGCCGACTGGCAACACCCAGGGGGAGCCTTTTCTGTGGGGGCACCAGCCCTCTGGAATGAGCTGCCCCTAGAGCTTCGTCTTAGCGCCAACCTGCGTACTTTTCGCCGCGCCCTTAAAACCCTTTTGTTCCAGCAAGCCGGACTGGCCTAATACAAATTTTATAATGGGTGTATGTGTGTTTTAATTTGCTGGCCAAATTTTATATATTCGATTTTAATTGGTTTTAAATTTTATAAATCTATGTGTTTTAAATATGGCTGTACACCGCCCTGAGTCCTTCGGGAGAAGAGCGGTATAGAAATCTAATAAACTTCAAACTTCAAGAGTTGCAAAGCTGAGAAACACTGGATCAAAGGCTAAATTATGTTTTATGAACAATTAGTCCTCATTTGCAACAGCATCTAAAGCTTCAGAAAGTTCTCTCAAGAAAATTTCTTCAGCTTCTTCCCTGTCATCTAATTCCAAGGATATTATCAAATTATTACCTTTGGAGTTGTTTATGTGTTGGATTGGTAGCTTAATTTGCATCGTTTTTTCTTCTCTGTTGAAAAGTCTATAAATTGCTTTATTTTATACCTTGTGGTATTCTTGGAATGCAGAGGCAATAATTTTAAGAAAATCACAACTATTATTGCTTCTCCTACTAATGCTCCACTTATTAATCAGTGGCAAATGTAAGACAGGGAAACTGGACAGCTTTAAAGCCTCCTATTAAATTAGTCCCATATGTCATGCAGCCTCTGCACTGTCTACATATTACAAACATAGAGGCTCAATTTGGTCTAGTGGTTAGGGAACCAGGTCAGAAAGCAGAGACCACGAGTTCTAGTTTCATCTTAGCCATGAAAGCCAGTTGGGTGACTTTGGGCCAGTCACTTTGTTTTAACTTAACTCACCTCACAGGATTGTCGTTAGGGAAAAATTAAGAGAAGGGGGGGCATGTTGCATATGTTTATCACCTTGAGTTATTTGTAAAAACAATAAAGGCAGGATATAAGTAAGTAAATTTCCTTCATAGCTGATATCTCTGATTTGAGCAGCCACCTAAGGCAGTGACCTCAACATTTTGGACACCAGAGACCGGTTCTGTGGAGAGACATTTTTCCACGGACTGGAGGGGGCATGTTTTCATGTGCTGCCTGAATCCTGCAGATGTGGCTTTGCTTATTTGCGCGGCCCGGTTTCTGGCATGCCGCGGCCTGGTGCCAATCCATGGACCGGGGGTTGGGAACCCCCGAGCTAAAGTCCTGAGTTCATAAGAAAACTAGCAGGATAAATTCAGACAGAAGGGCTTGCACTATTGAAGATCCCTACCTGTGTCCCTAGTCAATGCTACAATCATACCTAAAGAGCTGCCTGAACCATGGTGGCGCAGTAGTTAGAGTGCAGTACTGCTGGCTACTTCTGCTGACTGATAGCTGCCTGCAATTTGGCAGTTCGAATCTCACCAGGCTCAAGGTCGACTCAGCCTTCCATCCTTCCAAGGTTGGTAAAATGAGGACCCAGATTGTTAGGGGCAATGTGCTGCCTCTGTAAAACTGCTTAGATAGGGCTGTAAAACACTGTGAAGCAGTATATAAGTCTAAGTGCTATTGCTATGGAGTCAGCCTTCCATCCTTCCAAGGTGGGTAAAATGAGGACCCAGATTGTTGGGGGCAATATGCTGACTCTGTTAACCGCTTAGAGAGGGCTGCAAAACACTGTAAAGCAGTATATAAGTCTACGTGCTATTGCTATTGCTACCCTGTTCTTAAATTAAGATACATTAAATCTCCTCCATGCTCATGATCTGCTCTTTAAAAAATGGAGTTAGTCAACTCATGTATATCTCCATAACAATTTTTCTTCATTCTTATTTTGTTATTGGCAAGACAACAATGTCTAAGCACCCACCCGGAAGATCCCAGGAACAACTGAGGTTGTAGGAGTTCTGGGCCACCATTCTAAGCTTCTCAAAGCTGCCTGACCTCCAAACTCTTCAACAGCAAATTAAGCTGATAGCAACAAGAGAACATGCCCATCTGTTGTGCTAGTCCTCTCCATGACAGTTTTCCTGGTGTTAGCTTCCTCGGTCTTGTCAGGTTAAGACTAGTTTAGCCTCTTAGGCATTTTAACAGCTTGACTTTTAAAACAACACTGGAAAGACAGTATATTTGAAAACCTGGCAGCATGTATATATTGTGTTTCAAATGTTATTTTAAATGTGACTTGTAATATTGTTGCTTCAGGTTTGTTGCTTTCCTCTGTGACTTGACAGAACCACTAGAAGCTGCCCGTCACCTGCACCTCTCCACTCTTCTAATCACAGCTACTTTTGGGCAGAGATTCTGCCTTGCGCTTTGAAGTCTTGATATTACAGCTCCACCATTCTACAATCCAACTTTACCACCTTTTGGGGATCTCCTCTCACACCAATATCGTTATGTTGTTTTCCAATCTTCTCTTCCTGCTCCACGGCTGTCACCGTTTAGAGGCTTCCCGCCAGGAAAATTCAGGCTTCGGGAAAAAGAACCCCATTCCCTTGCTCCGCTCCACAGTGACGTCACCGCCAGAGCTCCAGAGGAAGCAATTTTTTTTTGAAAAATTCATGATCATATCAATTTTTAGAAATGCAGAAACCCTGTGAGTTTGCATGGGTAGGTTATTATCTGAGAACTGCCTTACCCATGCACCTCTTATTAGGAATGAGCAAAACTCATTGCTTCCAAGAACCTTAACAAAACTGTACTGCATGTTTGGGAATTTTATCCTTTTCATATCAAACAGATTTTTCAAGAACAGTTTTTCCCAAACCCCATCACTCTGCTAAACAAATAATTCCCTCAACACTGTCAAACTATTTACTAAGTCTGCACTACTATTAATCTTCTCACTGATCCCACCACCCATCTCCTTCCACTTATGACTGTATGACTGTAACTTTGTTGCTTGGATCCTTAAGATTTATATTGACTGTTTCCTAATATGATTTGATTGCTTATTTGTTCCCTATGACTATCATTAAGTGTTGTACCTTATGATTCTTGATAAACATATCTTTTCTTTTATGTACACTGAGAGCATATGCACCAAGACAAATTCCTTGTGTGTCCAACCACAATTGGCCAATAAAAAATTCTATTCTATTCTATTCCATTCTATTCCATTCTATTCTCTCTAATATTTCATTCAGGTCTGCCATTACAAAATGCAGCCTGACTTTGCCTGCCTTATCTGTTCTGTCAAATTGACTTAATTGACTGAATAATGGTGTTTTTACTCTTTTCTTTTCTTTTTTCTTTCTAGGTAGGTTGATAATCACGGTTGCAAACTCCTTCCTTTAGGGTTTCTGATCTCTTACTGCAAAGATAGGATTTTTACTCCAGGTGACAAAAAAACCCCCAACCTTTCTCGCATCTCTTAACAACTGGATAATCCTTCAACAGCCGTAAGAAGAATCAAACATGAGCCATGGATATAATCCAGCTATCCTTTCCTGGATGCAATTTAATGGAGAATCCGTCGACCACTTCATTCTCCTTGAGTTAGGAGGAAGGGAAAATGAACAGACAGGCATTGTAGTCCCCAACTTACAAGAGTTCATTTAGTGACCGTTTGAAGTTATATATGATCATTTTTCACACTTATGACCGTTGCAGCACCCCCATGGTCATAGGATTTACATTCAGATGCCTGACAACTGATTCATACTTATGATGGTTGCAGTGTCCCAGGTTCAACGTGATCCCCTTTGCGACCTTCTGATGAGCAAAGTCAATGGGGAAAGCCGGATTCACTTAACAACCGGGTTACTGATTTAACAGCTGCAATGATTCACTTCCAACAAATGTGGCAAGAAAAGTCATAAAATGGGGCAAAGCCCACTTAGCACATTTCTCACTTAGCAACATAAATTCTGGGCTCAATTGCAGTCCTAAATCAAGGACTACTTGTAAATTGCCACAGATAGCAACGAGAAGCATAAATGCAGCTGTTTCCATTCCTTTTCAAGGGCTGCTCAGATCTGCTGGTTCGCTGGTTCATTTGAAAGATCTGAGAACAATTATCGGGTAACAGCACAAGGGAGAACAATCCTTGTTCAAGTCGAGTGAGCGACTCAGCCTTAAAAATGTTTTGCTAGTCCAAAGGCCATCAAATCCCCTGCCAAGGAAATCCCCCATTCATCGTAGCCTGAGCCCACCCGCTTGATATATTACTAGCACGACCTCCAGACTTGCCTATTCAGCTTTCCATACTTAATAGGCTATCAATGGGATGACTCATTCATAAAATCTGTGGCTGCAAAACTGCAAAGCCAAGTGACATCTTCAAATGTACCGCTACAGAAGAAATGCCAAGGAAATGCCACATCAACGCAGGTGAGCTAATATGTAATTATTTTCCTAGCAGAATCAATCCTTGGCATCTATTCCCTGCTGCAGAAAAAGAGTCATTCAAAACATACACACGTGGCACAGATTAGCTGGAGGTTTATGCTTTCAACATGAGCATTGCCGCTGCCCATAAATGTACATGTACACCAATAGAAGATAATATTTGTAGCTCAAAGTTGAATCGAGGCATCCTTGATGCTTTCTGAGCTTAGCTGTTTTCTTGCAGACATTTTATTACCCAGCTAAATAAGATCACCTCACCCTGATAATGTTACCTCACTGGGTAATAAAAAGTCTGTAAAAAAAACAGCCAAGCTCAGTGAGCACCACAGACCCCTCAATGCACATATATGCACAACATGCATTTTACTGTCTATTTATTTCTCTCCTTCACATTACTTCATCCATAACCATTCCTGCAAAGCATTCAATGTCCAAGATAACGTACAGAAATCTGCCTTTTCTTATCATTCACCTACTGCAAATAGACAATTGCCATTTTGCCACATTTCTAGTTTTAGGAAAATATACTGATTTTGAGTCATTTTGTTTTTCAACATTGTCCATAATGTTAGTACATTTACAAAATGGAGTTGTAGGTATGCTTGAAAGAGAATGAAATAAATTGCTGAATACAAAATTCAGCCACTGGAGAGTTTCAGCAAAGACTCACAAGGTATTCCAGAAGACAGTCTTTAAGAAAGCAGAATTATAATGTTCTTTTAGATCCTTCCTCTCCCAGTGCTGACAAAACCAAAGTAATTGATGGCTTGATTTGCATTAAGTTATAAACATTGCAAAACTGAACTCCTCTCCAATCATAGGGAAAGTAAACATTAATAAAAAAACTAAATTATTTGGCACATACAAAAGTTCTTTTGCAGTTGAGAGTTAACTTTTCTTGTATGAAAAATGAAAGTGGGTATTGAGAGTAGAAGTGTTCACAGGTAAGGGGAAGCAAAGATTTGCTTTGACCATAGTTTGTTCAACAAACTAGAGTCAATCTTGCATGTCATCAGAATAACCCTGGGGAGTGCTGTCCCTATGTTGTTGTTTTTTGTTTTTTTTTTTTATTGAAAAAGTTTTCAAATACAAGTTTTTCCCCCTTTCCCCCCCCCTCTTCCCTAACCCACCCTTTCCACCCAACCCCCCCTGTGACTTCTTCACAACAATAGGCTATTTCATAACTAGTTACATACATAATATCTTCCCTTTCCCTTAATCCCTTCTCGGAATACTGACCCTTAACTTGTTAATCTTATAACTCCCATTTTTACGGTAATCTGCCCTTTTTCTCCTCCCCTAAACTTATTGAGTATTATTACAAATTAACCTTTAATCTTTTATATATATTAATATAACATTTTAAATCGGCCTTCTCCCTGCAACCAAATTTATTCAATTCTGTCCACTTCCTCCACTCCTCTAAATATATGACTTGAAATCAGACAATACAATTCTAAATATAATCCACTACCCACTTTACTAGAATATACACATATCTATATATGCATCCCATTTTATAACAATCAGTAAACTAACCTATTTCAGCCCTTCAATTCCTACAAAATCATGCAATACGATTCTAAATATAATCAACTGCCCACTTTACTAAGATATACACATATCTATATATGCATTTCATTATGTAAAAAGAGAAAAGACAATAACTTTAAGTTTATGATCCATATAATATCTTCTTTGATGTCTTTCCACTAGATTGTTAAATCCATCACCCATAATAGGGTAAAATAACATGCTGGTGCAACAGTTTGTTCAAAATCTTCAGTCATCTTCTGCCCCCATCAGTAGTAGATATCCTCACACCTGTATAAAAGTAAAAACAACCACCCGAGTGACATTATAGTTATGAATATATCCGTATGGTTATAGTTGTGGTATTCATCAGGATTGTTAATTCCCGTCATCCTACTGAGTAACATCCAGATCTTCTGCATGCCCCGGCAAAACTCTCCTGCCTTATAACTCAAAGTAGTTATAATATATTTCCAAGAGAAAAAAAAGGTAAATAAGAAAAAATTAGATGATTCAAATCCAACAAAGTGAGGTTCTTTCCACTTCCCAAAATCATGGCCTTGCAGAGATCTGCCACAATCCTCAGGATAGTATCAGACAATTGTTCGCCACCACTGTCTTTTCTAATATTCATTCATTTTTTAAAGCGCCTGGCTTCACTGTTGCTTAGTTTGGAAATTGCTGTTTCTATAAGATCTGTTTCTTTTCTTTTTCTTTTTCGGGTTGAATTTCCATCCTCTTTTCTTGCTTACCAATTGTATATCTGCTGGTTGATTTTCATTCTGCTTTGTGGATTGTTCTTGTTGGGTTAATTTTATCATCTCATCTTTCTTCTCCATCACTTGTATATCAACTGATTGATTTGCGCACTTGTCTGTGACTTGATGATTCATCACCTTGGGTTCGGATGACACTGCTTTCTTATTTATAAACAGTCCAGCTGGGGTCTCCAAGGAGTCCAAAGACAATTTATCCATCACAGCCTCTGTAATTTGATGTTTTCCTTTTATTTCCAACTCCTTTTGCTTATCCTGTATTATGCCTAAAGGTGTTAAATTCATTTTTAGAATTTTTTGATAAAAATCTTCCGCTTTTTCAACAGTGTGCAATTGATATCTTACGCCTTGATATCTCAATATTAAACCAACTGGGATGTCCCACCTGAATAGGATATTTCTTTTTTTTAATTCAGTCACTAAAAAGCCAAATTTCTTCCTCTCCATTAACATCTTGGGCGGGAGCTCCTTGAAAATCCAAATCTTTCTTCCATGAAATTGCAAATTGGAATTAAAAGAGTTCTGCACAATATTATTCCTAATTTCTTTATCTGTAAAATAGATCACCACATCTCTAGGCAGTTGCCTTTGCTTTGCCCACCAGGAGTTTATTCTATAAATTCTATCAATCCTGCAATACACTTCATCAGGTTGAACCTTTAAGATCCCAGCCAGAATTTCAGAAGATACTTTCCTTAAATCATCTCTATTATTTTCCTGCAGACCTCTCAATCTAATTGCATATTCTGTAAAGTTATATTGAATCATTAAAACTTCTCTTTCAATCCTCTGTTGTACATTTTCCTCATTACCAATCTTTTGGTCAGTCTCCATTTTAGATTTGTCTTCCAAGCTATTATCCTGAATGTTTATCAAATCCTTTTTAATTTTTTGAGTCATGTCATCCAAGTTCTCCTCAACTTCCTTCATTTTAGTCTCTAATAATTCAGTCTTTGCCTCCATCCGAATCAGAAAGCCTGATAAACCATTAGCAACTTTTGAAATCTTTTTATTCAAGAAGTCAGACTCTGATTTCACCAATTCACCAATTTCTTTAATTTCCTGCTTAAATTTTTCAAGTTGCTGATTCACAATCTCATCCCTTCTTACAATCTCTTCAAGGATAAATTCTAATATATTAAAAATCGGGTTTCTGACGCTGGAGAGTTGAAATTTGTTGGCGCAATTTCTTAAGGGGGGAAATTCCCCCCCCCCTGTTTGTCCAGCTGTATAAGTCCTGATGCCATTTCCCACACAGACAAGATTTAGCAAAAATAAGAGAAGAAATAGAAAACAAAAAGACTTTCCCTCATTAAAAAAAACTTCTGAGCAGCACAGGAGCGAGGTTTCTCTAGAAATGTAGCCAATGATATTTATTCCGCTACATTGTAATAATGAAAAACGGAAGGACTTTCCCTTTTAGCCCTTCTCCAGCCACAGCAGACGCCATTTTAGAAGGCTCTTTTTCCCTCTTTTCCTCTGCTCTTTTCTTTTAAATAGTTTTTGAAAGGGTGAGATACTTGCGGTTCAGTATTAAGGGTCCAGTTCTTCATTTCTTTAATTATTCTTTTAGATTCACAGGCTTGCTCTTGACGCCTGGCTCTGCATAGGCAGAGGTCTCCCAAAGCCCGGAGCAGCGGCAGGGGATATGGGGCTTCTCATCCGCTCCGTCCCAAAAGTTGTTATCAAGACAAATTTGAACGTATCAAACCATAATTTGCATCAAAACATAATTTGTGCGCTTATTCAATCTGGATGTCACCTAACTCCAACAGACTGGCTTGAGTTTGAACGGATGATCTGAATTGGATGGGAGCAGATCTGCAAATTCTTCTAGTAATAAACAAAATCCTATATGATAATGTGAGTTCCCTTCAGGCAATAATCACTGTGTATCTGGGTTTGTTTTAGTGCCTCTGAATCACTCTTGAGTCCTGGCAGTTGCCAAATCAGGTCCCTACAAATGTTTTGGCAAGGCTTTTCAGAAGTGGTTTCCACTTTCTAGACTGTTGCTTTAACTTGCTCTATCTTCCTGGCACATTACAGAAACATGCCCTAAAAATATTCTGACTCTTTACTGAAAGTTACAACTGAATAACTAGGTTGGTTTATTCTTCTGAAGTGGTTTTGCATTTCTGGGTTGGGAATATTTCAGCCTAAGTCTATCTGTAATTTAGATCAAAGGCAAAGTCAAGCTGACTCCCCAAAATATCTGTTTTCAAACAAGCAACTGCAATTAGCCTAAACTCTTGTGTTTAGTGAATATGGAAAATGTCAGCTTAATCTCAGAAAAACTTGATGTGTTCAGCCGCTCTGGACAGAGGTGGCATTCAGCCGGTTCGCACCGGTTCACGTGAACTGTTGGCGGGAATTTGGCCAACGTCGCCGAATCAGTAGTGATGGCCAGCTGGCCACGCCCCTGAACCAGTCCCCCCTGGTCTCTGCTCACTCACCCCGCCCACCATGTTCATCACCACCATGTTCTTCGTGCACGCGCATCCCATTGCCTTGCAAGTCCAATGGGATGCACATGCATGAAGAACATGGCAGCGACAGCAGCAGCTTTTTATGTGACCTCTGATACTTTTTGGTGGCCTGAGGCCAGCCGCCATCTCATTGAGAGCCAATTTGCCTCAAAGAGGCAGCGGCTGGGAGGCTTATTTGCCAGCTGCTTTCCAGTAGCAGCAGCTAGCTGGCGGCTGCCGAAAACTCTGGTCAGCTTGCCTTCCAGACTCTTGACCAGCTGCCATGGAAGGTAAGCAGCCCAAACAAAGAGGTGGTGATGGGTGAGGAAGCGGGCTAGGGCTGGGGCCGCTAAAGGAGGGGAAACAGGGGCAACTGGCGAAGGGAGGGCAGGGGTAGATAGGTGGAAATTCCAAAAGTTTTCCTACCTTTTCCTGTGGGCATGGCTACATGGGGGGTCATGTGACTGGAGGCATGGGCATGAGTGACATCAAGTTGGCCACACCCACTCAGTCATATGCCCCCCACCTAGCCATGCCCACCGAACCAGTAGCGAAAATTTTTGAAACCCACCACTGGCTCTGGAGCCCAATGAGACAAATTGCTACTTAAGAGCAAAACTCTAAATAGGAGTTATTTTAGCCTCTCTCCCTATCTCAATTTCCAGCTGTCTTTCTCATCTTGTGAATAAAAGCAAACTTCTTTTCTTTTTACTGACACTTTTAAGTCACTTTAGTGACTTTAAAAAAATCTATAAACTCTGAATCCCTCTTTAAGGGGTGCACAAAAAAAAAAAGAACTGTACAACTGGCTGAGTAAACAGTTCTGGTTAATAATACATTCGTAAATGTTTTTAAAGCCTGTTTGATATTGCGGTAAAGGCATCTGGCTAGAAACCAGAAGACCGTGAGTTCTAGTTTTGCCTTGGGCATGAAGCCAGGTGGGTGATCTTGAGCCAGTCATGTTCTCTCAGCCCTTGAAAGAAGGCAAAGGCAAACTACTTCTGGAAAAGAAAAAACTAGCTGTAGGAGGACACCTAGAACTCAGGGGTGGAGTTAAAAAGTGGATTAGCCTAGAATCCCTACATAGCCACAAATGTACTAAGTCCAATGTTCCTTGAATTCTGTTGACTCTTTATCAAGCTGATGCTAACCATTAATTGCGGAGATTCCTATACACAGGCCTCTTGGCAATAAATTGGTTTAATTGAACGGTGCGGACCTGGTCTTTCGCACTTCAAAGTTGCCAAGGAAACTGCAGGGACTTGTCTAGGCAGCCTTCTAAAATTGTACATCATGCACAGAATAAAAGAAAAATGCCTTTAGTAATTACTTTGTTGATGATTTTAATCTGTGCTTTTCTTTATTATGATTTTCTTTTTAATTTTTGTTAAGTGCTCGCAGGAAAAAAATTGCAGATTATAAATCAAATAAATACAACTTGCTCACCTCTACCTGAGTTAATTATTAGAGTCAGCTACTCTACTGAAATCATATAACTCAATGAAACGGGTCGACTAATTGATTTTTAAGGCCACCCAACTTCACAGCCGGCATGCAAAAAACAATGTAAAAATGCAAGCAAAAGAATACCATTTGAGTTACTTTTCTAAGATGCGTATTACACTATAAATATCTCAACCGAAAGAACCAAAGAATGGCATTCCCTAAAAAAAAAAAAATACTTAAATTCAAATATGGAAACAGAAACAGGGAAAAAGATAGCAAGAAATATATAACCTGCACTATAATCTAATTACAAGAATGCAACTTAAAACTTGATGCAAAGAATGAACTGGGTATTTTAACATACACTAAAATACATTAAGTTACTGCCTGTCTGATATGACTCCACTCCAAAAAAAGGAACATCATTCAAGACCATTATAGCTCAGCCTAATTTAAAGTCTTTGGAGTTGCCATGCACATCAATCTTGGACAGCATAGCTGATTCCAAAATATTTACTTGGTAGAGTGAGGCAGAAAGCATTCACATTGCAATTT
Organism: Arizona elegans; assembly: GCA_022577455.1. Lineage (NCBI taxonomy): Eukaryota > Metazoa > Chordata > Lepidosauria > Squamata > Colubridae > Arizona > Arizona elegans. The sequence goes on along the minus strand of JAKOOJ010000005.1, from coordinate 92,005,629 downwards.
TTGTCAGGGTAATTGTCTCTAGAGCCAATTCAATTCAAATCTTTATTGTCAGCGCACAACATATGTACAATGAGATTGGTTGAGCTCACACACACCCAAACACAATACAACTCACAGTGAAGACAGAAAATCCCTAACCCAATAAATCGTATTAACAAAACACCCAGTCCTATTGCACCAGTGTGAACATGTTACATATTGCACCGGCTCTGCAGTCCATCATACTACGTAGTTATGATGTTATCTCTCATTCAGGAGTCTGACAGGCCACGGATAAAAACTGTTCTTCAGCCTGTTTGTGTGGCTGGCTATACTTCTATATCTCCCTTCCCAATGGTAGGATGGTAATGAAGTGATGACCACGGTGAGAGTCGTCCCTGAGAATTTTCCTCACTCTTCTAAGGCAGCAAGCCCTAGCGATCTCATCTAGTGAGATCAAGGGGACAGCCCACGATGTTTTGTGCTGTGCTCACCATCCTCTGTAATGTTTTTCTATCCACGGCTGGCTGTCAGACCAGCATGCCATACAGTTAGTTAAATTAACCTGCATCTGAACCTCTGTTTGACTTTATCGGACATTATCATTTGCTTTAAGTCAAACTATATGAGAATGACAGAATAATAGAGTTGGAAGAGACCTTGGAGGTCTTCTAGTCCAACCCCCTGCTCAAGCAAGAGATCCTTATACCATTTTGGACAAACAGCTGTCCAATCTCTTCTCCCCCCACCCCCCATCACCATTTAGGTCAACAGTAGGAGAAGCATCAAGCAGAACATTGTGAGTGTGGTATATTGCTTATTTGCCTGTTGGTGGCTCAGAATTGACCTACGATAGTGGTTTATCTGGGTTTAGATTCACAGCATCTTCTAATGCAGGACTCTCATTTGTGTCCTCTGCACTTCCTGCCTTTCCTCTGGTGTTGATCAGTTGACCTGTGGGCTTCGAAAGATCTTTCATTTCCAGGAAAAATGAATCATTTCTCTTTCTAGCAGGGAAGGCAGCTGAAAACACTTCGCCGTGGCATCAGAAACGAATAATCATTAACCTCCTCTGCCAAAGAATAAGGAGCGACTCTGGGCACTCCCTTGCCATCCTTGTGCAAACAAGAGAATATCTGTGCTTCTCTGCATCTGCAAATATCTCCAGGCCCTTCGTTATGGCCATCTTAAAATATGTTTCTCAAGTCAGCAGAAAAGTAAGCCACAGGAGTGGCATGCTTCTGACAACTGGCTTTTATTTTGCCTGGATGACAAAGCTGGCAACCCAGGAAGGAAAATCAGCCACCAATTGTGGACTTTAATGCAGGGGTCTCCAAACCTGGCAAATTAAGACTTGTGGACTTCAACTCCCATAATTCCTCGGCCAGCCAAAGTTGCTAGGGAGCCCTGCTTTAATTGGTGATAAAGCAGGCTCAGTCAATTGGGAGTGGATCCCTAATATGTTGTAGCTACTTTTCACAATGCCTGGGACATGTCATTCATCTCTCAGGCTATGATTTCTGCATATGGGACTAGCCATTTCTGATAAACAGCTAGAGCCATTTGCTTAGATATGCATGTATGTAGCCTTCTTCTTGGAAGTTTATTAAAGCCACATCAAAATATAACACAGCTAACCGAAGACATGCACACTGAAGTACAGTGTGAGTCATTCCAGGAGCTCTCTCCAGCTTAACCCACTCCCTGTGGTATGGCAGGAAAATGCCCCTGTTGTCGGTTAAGTGGCCAGGATCATTGATTTTAATCTTGACTGTATTTGTAATTTGTTTCTTGGTCTATAGCAGAGGTTCCTAAGCTGTTTGGGCCATCCTTTGAAAGTCTGATAAAACCAGCAGACCCCTTCTCAAAAAAAATGTATTTAAATGCATAAAATAAACAGCGAAAATAACCTAATTTTTCTTCCACCCAAGTTTACAGATCTCCTGAAATCTTTATACCCCAAATTAAGAGCTGTAATCTAAAAGGAAACAAGCAAAAATATTGTCAGTTCCATGCCGGTTCTCATATATCCCAAATCAGTATTTGGTGCATAGTGGCACTACCACCACTAGTTAAGTTGCAGAGAAGGGCAACCAAGATTAGGGGACTGGAGTCTAAAACATACGATGAACGGTTGCAGGAACTGGCATGGCTAGTCTAGTGAAGAGAAGGACCAGGGGAGACATGATAGCAGTCTTCTGATATTTGAGGGGCTGCCACAGAGAGGAGGGGGTCAAGCTATTTTCCAAAGCACCTGAAGGCCAGACAAGGAATAATGGATGAAACTGATCAAGGAGAGATTCAACCTGGAAATAAGGAGGAATTTTCTGACATTGAGAACAATCAACCAATGTAACAGAAGTTGCCTTCAGAAGTTGTGGGAGCTTCATCACTGGAGGCTTTCAAGAAGAGACTGGACTGCCATCTGTCAGAAATGGTATAAGGTCTTCTGCTTGTGTGGGGGGTTGGATTAGAAGACCTACAAGGTCCCTTCCAACTCTGTTAATCTGTTATCTGTTAGTAAGTGTTAAACCATGAGGTTCCCTGATCTGTAAAAGCTGCAGAAAAATCTGTAGTGGACATGCTTTGCGACAGAACCAACGATAAAGAGCTGACAGAAGCTGACTCCAATTTCTGTAGACCAATCCTTGTCTTTTTTTTAACAGGTAAATCAAGCATTCATTCAAGACTCTGCTAGAGAGAACTTCCCTGAAGATGGGCTCCAGCACGAGTCCGAAAAGCTTTGGAAAACAAAACCTCTGGTCCCAGTGACCAACCCAGATTGAATCCTGTTTCATGCAAGACTGTTAAAACAGATGTTGAAAAAGTCTTGTGTGCTTTCAGAAATGCAGTACAATCATATATGTAAGGAACATACATCATGCCTAATCAATGCTTTCTGATCCAGTAGGTGACTCTGTGGAAGCCAAGGATCTGGTCTATAATGGCTGTAGAGGGCTGTGACCAGGTCCACTAGGAAAAGCACATGCCCACAGAGCTACAAAGAGCTCAAAGATGGACCATCCCAATATCACCTAAAAGGCATCTTATATTAACACCAAAACCCCTAAATACAAGTCTAAGACATGTCGGTAATGAGTTGGGTTGCGATGAAGAAAATGTCATGGCAACATTAAGGACCAATTTAGTTAGTGGCTATGGGGCAGGGCTAGAAACCAGAAGGACATGAGTTCTAGTCCTTTCTGACTGAGGCATGGAAGATGGATGGATGACCTTGGGCCATTCCTTCTTTCTCAGCCAAACCCTCTCCACAGGACTGTTGTTGGGTTGATCAAAATACAATGGAGGACAACCACAGGATTGGTTGACAAGTGGTCATTGTAATATCTTTGTGCCACTGTTACTGGGATAGGAAGATGGCCTTTCTGCCTGCAGCATTATATGCTTAGAAAATCAAAGTGCTTTGCAACTGCCCCAAAAGAGTTAAAAGTAAAATGGGGCTTGTAAGAAATAGGAATATGGAATGAGAAAAGAAATTAATCTTAGCTTAATCCATGTGGTAATGGATGTGATTTCTTTGCTGTGCATATATACAATGAATCTTAGTGTTGGCTTATTCTGATTTATATGTTTTGCTTATGCTATGCCATGCCATTCCCATTCCATTCCATATTTTCTATTCTATTCTATTCTATTCTATTCTATTCTATTCTATTCTAGCCCATCCCATCCCATCCCATCCCATCCCATCCCATCCCATCCCATCCCATCCCATCCCATCCCATCCCATCCCCATCCCCATCCCCATCCCATCCTATTCCTATTCCTATTCCTATTCCAGTGGTTAGAATGTAGTATTGCAGACTAATTTTGCCTAACTGTCAGCAGTTCGATCCTGACCAGCTCAAGGTTGACTCATCCTTCAATCCTTCTGAGGTCGGTAAAATGAGGACCCAGGTTAATGGGGGCAATATGCTGACACTCTAAACTGTTTAGAGAGGGCTGTAAAGCACTGTGAAGTGGTATATAAGTCTAAATGCTATTACTATCAATATACAGTATATTACAAATGCTGAAAATTCTTGTGTTCTAATTAAGCAGCATTTATTAAAAACTGCTTGGAGTTTTACAAATGTGTCTATCCTAACATATCTAAAATGTCTCCTGTATTTGCCATATTTAGTTTCTTATTTTTAAGTGGCCATGTTTTATTTATCTGTGCATTTGTAGGCAGACATGCATAGGAAACATAGTAAGACATTTGAATAATTTTCCTCTGAGGTCTTATTTAAACCACATTCAAAACTGTGAGGGACCTTCTATGATCCTTGGGCATCAGATAAGACTGGATCAGAAGTCCCTTAAAGAACTAGCCAACCTTTCAAACTTTTATCTCATACCAACCTTGCTCCATCATCTAGGAGACAATAGTTCTATGAAAGGATGAAGAACTTGACAACTCTCAGAAAAAAATATCTTCCCAATTGCCAAACTTGTAGTCTGCAGGGTTCATTGGGAGAAAAGAGGAGAGCTAGACTAACTCAGTACTGAAAAAGGTGTGTATTATAATCCACCCCTTTCTTCCATACAGATATTTGTCAGGTGCAAAACATCAAGTCCATACACATAAAGGTCCGATTAAACTGATGTATTGGCACTTATGCCTATGTACAGGGATATTCTTAATTAACAGTTAGCCCCTGCTTGGAGTTAGATACAGGTCAATGGAATTCAAGGGAGATTGGATTTAGTTAGCTTGCAGTTATGTAGGGATTCTAGGCTGATCCCTCTTTTGACTCCACCCTCAGGTTCTGCCAGCCCTTCTCCTACAATATTTGAAGTGCCGTCTTTTCTCAGTTTATAGCTATCCAAACCACCAGAATGGGGAGGCAGGGTATGTTACAGGTACCCCTCTTAAGGAGCTCCATCTGATTGGACCATGAAGAGGTGGTCTTCTCCATAGTGCCTCCCTCCCTGTGAAGCATCATTCCTGTGGAAACAAGGTTAGTTCCTTATGTTGACCCTCTTTTGCAAGGCCTTGAATATGTGGCTTTGCCAAAAGCCCTGGGAATCCCAGGGAAATATGGAGCCCATCAAATACTTGGTGTGATTGTTGTCACCAGCGGAATGGGGATTTATTGGGTTTTGTAATCGGAATCTTATTTTTTCAAATTGTGAGTGAACTGGGCGGCCATACAAATGTTCTTAATAAATAAATATCCAATCTTCCGTAATACAGTTTCTTCTTGCCTGGCCTTGGAGCTTAATTTGTTTGCATAACATTATTCCTCTAAAGAGCCTTCATGCAGAAGTTAAGAGCTGAAGGGCAAGGCACATCAGCTGATGTGCTTTGTCACCTACTTGTTATCGCTCCCACATACTGCAGGGAATGAGCCCCTCTAAATCTAGTCATTTCCTCTTTGTGCCATTCATTCCTGGAAATAAACCATTTTCTCCCTCCCTCCCTCTTTCTTCTTCTTCTTCCATGACATCAGAGCAAGAAAAAAAAAAGCTGATTTCCCAAGGATAAGTAGATGAGACCATCAGGAAGAAGAAAAGAGAGGGGGAAAGATGGTGTATCAAACAATGTTAGGTGATTTTGACATAAGTCAGAAATTAGCATGGATCAACAGCAGAGAAGAGAATTAAAAAAATTAATAAAACGCAGATAGATGGGGACAGTTCAATGACAACAGATCTGTGATGGTTAAGCAACTAGCCAGCCAAGGGGTAACTTTAATTGCATCTGTGTTATGTTGAAAGCAAGCAAACAAAAGTAAACAATGTATTTACAATACACTTCAATTGGAGTTACTGAATGAATTGGGTTTAGCCCAATGATCAACTAAAACAAGCTAGCTGAGTTTACCCAACATTGTAGGCTACCGAAACAGGCTGGTCGACCAAGATTATCCCCTAAATTGAGCATCTTTATTTAGCAGCATTAGGATTTTGGTGCACTCATCTGGTACATTCATCTTGTGAATTTCATTTATACTATCTGGGAAACATCTAGTAGGAATTCCTGTTCTACATAACTGTCTGGATTGGAACATTTTCTCCAACAAATGCATTAACATATTACAACACTGATTAAATGAAATATGTGCCCTTTATTATGGAATAGGCAGGATGCTTCATTTCACATTTATTCTGAGATAATTTATGACATACTCCAGAAACAGTCATAGCAAAATTGAAACCTTTGAGATAGAAGGATAGATAAGACGTGTTTATTTCTACCTTTTCACAGGCCGCTCTGATCTGTGTAAACTCTGAAAGGCACACCACAAACATAACTACATAAACATAACCATCAATGATAAGTTGAGTGGCTGCCTACCACGGTATTAAGGGACAAAGGCTCACTGATGACTTTATTTGAGGGGAGGGGGTCTGTCAGCATGAAAAGAATACCAGGGTCAAACAATCTTCCTGAGAAAGGCGTCCTAGAGAATGGAATCCCACCTTTACAAAGTAGCTCCTAATCTGCTGTGGGCCATGCCAGATGGCTTTATAAATATTAACCACCCTCTGACTTTTGCCAGCTAGATCTCCAAATTACAGTAATTCTTCATTAACCAGTTTCACCAGCCAACAGCTTGGTCACTGTATTCTGGACGAATTAGAGCTTCTGAGCCTACTTCAAAGGCTCAGAATATGGAGAATGCATAGCGGTAATCATGCCTTGTGGTGATCACAGCATGGAGTCACTCTTTCTAATGGCTTCCTAGTCCATAGGGGAACCACTATTCATGTGGGGAGGCTCCCTCAAACCAGAACTTCCATCTTCTGGGTCTGCAGGAGCCATGAGTCACAGACCAACTCCAAGATAACTGAGTTTAGAGCAGCTATCGGGAACAGTGTTCTCAGAAAGCCTAGGGAGCGATGAATGAACCACATCTCCATTTTGTAGAATTATATCTGATCTCTCTTACTGATCTCAGACTTCCTTCAGACTGAGCCTGTTCAGGACTGTCAGAGCATAACCAGCATTACCTGAATGAAACAAGACAGACAAAGACTTCAGAGGATAATTAGAACTGCAGAAAAAGCAATGGCTACCAACCTGCCTCCACTGAGGACCTGTATACTGAACGAGTCAAAAAGAGGGCTGTGAAAATATTTACAGACCCCTCACATCCTGGACATAAACTGTTTCAACTCCTACCCTCATAGGAGCTATGAGGGTAGCTATAGAGCACTGCACACTAGAACAATTAGACACAAGGATAGTTTTTTCCTGAACACCATCACTCTGCTAAACAAATAATTCCCTCAACACTGTCAAACTAGTTACTAAATCTGCATTACTATCACTATTAATCTTCTCATCGTTCCTATCACCCATCTCCTCCCACTTATGACTGTATGACTGTAACCTTGTTGCTGGTATCCTTAAGATTTATATTGGCTGTTTCCCTATGACTATCATTAAGTGTTGTACCTAATGATTCTTGACGAACGTATCTTTTCTTTTATATACTCAGAGAGCGTATGCACCAAGACAAATTCCTTGTGTGTCCAAACACACTTGGCCAATAAAGAATTCTATTCTATTCTAAACATATGAAAAACACATATATCATTTTGTCACAGGAACTTTGCTTTGGCTTCATATGTGTCAGTCACAAAAGACCAGGTCTATGTGCAAAGGTTCAATTAAGCTGATTTGTAGCTGAAAGTCTATGCACAGGAATCTTCTCAACTAATGGTCAGCCCTTGCTAAGAGTTAGATAAAGGTCAATAGCACTCAAGGGGAGTTGGACTCAGTTCGTTTGTGACTACGTAGGGATTCTAGGCTGATCTCTCTTTTGACTCCGCCCCCAGGTGCTGCCACTCCTTCTCCCACAATATGGGAGTGTATATATATCACCTTAAGAATCCCCTTTTGACTGGAGCATCTTCCCTGCCATCTTGTATTATTCTTGGTGAAGAGAAGAAAAACACATGAACCTCATAAGGATTCCCCCAGAAGAATTCCCCACAATTTATTCTGGCTATCTTTTCAGTTCCCCAAAGGGAAATGTTGCTTTGAAAATGCCCTTGCCTCTATAGGCATGTCATGTTGACTTTGGCCTCCTCTTACCTAGCCACCCCAAAATGAGAATATAGAAATGCAACCCATGCAGTTGAACCCATACAGTTGCCCAGTTATTTCAATGTGGCTTAGCTTTCTTCAGTGATCTCATCATTTGGGGGATGCTCTCATTATTTCTGGGATATTATTTCATTGTGTTATTTCTATCATCTTTTCCCTTTGCTTCCAATTTTTTTTTCTTAAAAAAAATCCACACTGTAAGCTAGGTGATGGCATATCTCCGAAGAAGCAGGAGATCCAATTGCTGAATGTCATATCATGACAGGTGCCTAGCAACCATATATATTTAAAAGGCTGGTGTGTGTTTTATGTGTATCTTTGTGCCAGGAATAGCTGGAACAGATCTAGTCTTCCATTCACAATCTAGAAAAGGTAAAAAAAAAAGGCAAAGGGAAAATATCCATCCGCTGGCCTATTTTGAAGGGTCGTTGATTGCCTGTCAGCTGCCACATGGACAGCATTAACACTATATTTTGTTTTGCGAAAAAGCATTCTTGCAAATCAACAAAAAATAAAGTATTCAGCATTCTGTTTCTTAAGACTGCAAAGCTGAATGGCAGGTCAACCACAATCATACACTTCCTATGTGGCCAAATCAGTACTAAGCAATGATAAAAGATAGACCACACGCCTGTAGAATAACACTATTAAACAGTCAGGAGTATTTAGGGGAAAGGAAATTGCCAGTGACATCCACAGTCCTTCTCAAGAATCCAAAAAGCACAGAGAAGCATTATCTGTTTAAGGTCCAACCAACCGACCAGAAAAGAATTAGCAAGAAGCTGGACTTCTTTAGACTTGTTTTATCAGGTCAGATGTGAAGCACAGAATATAAAAAGAGTCATACTAAAAACATAAGAATTTCCCAGAAGGGTTGAGCTGTTTCTCTTCGCAAACCACATAATTCTTCTTACAATGTGTCTTTTCGATCTTTGGGTGTATTTTGGTTAAACCCACATGTTCCAGGACTGAACGGAGGCTAGCGGACATTGCGTTCTCAGTCCCTTCTCACCTCACTCCCCCCCACCTACAAAAAAGCATAGGAAAAATTGTACTCCTTTATCCGCAGTGGTACACCCTGGTTCCTCCTTAACAAGCAGTCACGAACAAAAGGTTCATTTCACACACACACACCCCAAGCAGTGATCTCACACGTGCACCTGCTCTCCAAGTAAAATATTGCCAGAATTCAGGACCAATTAGGAGAGTATAGTCAACGCATAAGGAACATGATCAGCAAAACCAACAGAAACCTAGCAACTGAGTATCTTAGGAAACAAGTTATATTTTCTTTTTCAAGGGTCATCATCATCCCAGCTAAATCTTACTGGGAAAACAAGAAACATAGCCCAAGCATTTGTTTGCATACTGGTGTTTTTTTAACTAAACCAGATGTGATCTACTTCAACTATTGTAAGTTTATTGAACTAAAGGTAAAGATAAAGGTTTCCCTGTCTAGTCATGGCTGGCTTTAGGGCACAGTGCTCATTTCAGTTTCTTCGCTTAAGGAACCAGCATTGTTGGAAGACAATTTCTATGGTCATGCAGAATAAAACTGCTCTTAGTATAACAGAGTTGGAAGGGACCCTTGGAGGTCTTCTAGTCCAACCCCCTGCTTAGGCAGGGAAACCCTATACCATTGGTTATCCAATCTTTTCTTTAAAACTTCCAGCGTTGGCACATTCACAACTTCTGATGGTAAGTTGTTCCACTGATTAATTGTTCTCACTATTAGGAAGTTTTTCCTGAATTCCAGGTTGCTTCTCTCCTTGATTAGTTTCCATCCATTGTTTCTTATCCTGCCTTCAGGTTGGAAAATAAGGTGAAGCCCCTCTTCTTTGTGGCAGCCCCTCAGATATTAGAAGGCTGCTATCATGTCACCCCTAGTCCTTCTTTTGTGGCCAGCATGGCTATATGCCAAAGGGTCACGGAATGCTGATATCTTCTCACTGAAATGGTACCTATTTATCTACTCACATTTGCATGCTTTTGAAGTGCTAAATTGGCAAGAGCTGGGACAAGGAACGGGAGCTCATCCCATTGCACAGTGCTCAGGTCTCCAACCGGTGCTATCAGCTCTCCAGCGTCTTTAACTGCTGAGCTATCACACTCCCAACTGATCTGAGATAGTTTTATGTAGTTAGTGGCTTGTTTTTTGCCTCTATATTGAGAAGCAGAAATCCAAAACTAGGGGGAAAGAGAAGTATGGGGCATCAACTAGAGTAGCAGGCTCACTGGTTCACAGTTCAGAAATGGTTTTTTTTTTTTTAAATTTGATTTATATGCCGCCCTTCTCCAGAGACTCAGGGCGGCTTACAATGTGCTCAGCAATAGCCTTCATCCTTTTGTATATTTATACAAAGTCAGCTTATTGCCCCCACAACTGGGTCCTCATTTCACCTACCTTAGAAAGGATGGAAGGCTGAGTCAACCTTGAGCCTTGGCGAGATTCGAACCTGCAGTAATTGCAGGCAGCTGGTCTTAATAACCAGCTTAATAACAGGGTGCCTTAAACCCCTGTACCACCAAGGCTCTTTTGCTTCTACACACACACAAGAAAGTGAATGGCAGCTCTGGGTGACCTTGCCTGGGTAGGAAACAACATAAGGTTAGGTTACTTTTTTGAACTATTACCATCTGGCAGACGGTACAGGATAATAAAAACAAGGACAAATAAGCTGAAAAACAGCTTCTATCCCAGGGCAATAACCATATTCAATTCTACGGTACAGTCCAATATCAGGTTTTCAATTTCAATTAAATAGAACGTAAAGATGTATGTTTGTGTTTTTATTTTTATAGTAATAATGTACACTGAAGACGGCATTTAATTTCGTTGTACCATGTGCAATGACAATAAACTAAACTAAACTAAACTACTTCAATAAGGGAATTCTAAAGTTGAAGCTGGACTAGGAAGTCAAAATAATGTCCCAGAAGTCAACAGTAGTAAACCACTTCCACATCATACCAAAAAAAAATAAAAATCTGGAATCAAGTTCAACTTGACTTAACCTAAGTACAATTAGAGAATATGGGCCTGCCTTATTGAAATAAGAGATCTAAAGTCTTTATGTATCATGGAAGAAATAGACACTCCCATTGTTTACAGAAGGAGATCACTTCAATCCTATCAAAATCAACGGGATCATCAATAATGATCATACAAAGGCTGGTGGACATATACTCTGATCCAAGAAAAACCAACTGTCTTCTGTATGTCTATTTGGAAATAAGCCCCACAGTGTTTTCAGTAACGTTTACTCCCAGGTAAGGACATTTTGTGTTACATGCCTCGTTATCCTTCAGTTTCATGGAAATTTACTAAACAAATTTACTAAACACCTAGAAATAAGGAGAAAATTTCCAACAGTGAGAACTACCAACCCGTGGAACAGAAGTTGCCTTCAGAAGTTGTGGGAGCTTCATCACTGGAGGCTTTCGAGAAGAGACTAGACTGCCATTTGTCAGAAATGGTGTAGGGTCTCCTGCTTGGGCAAGGGGTTGGACTAGATGACCTACAAGGTCCCTTCCAACTCTGTTAATCTGTAAATGTTGATTAGAGCTATTCGTTTAATGACTCAAGAATGACATTCTGTTTTCATAACCACAACTGTCCAGATCAGCACTAAGTGAACTTCAGCTCAAGACTCTCCTTAGTCTAATACTTTGCTTCTTATAGTGGCCAATTAGAAGTTTCTGGAATGCTCAAAAGCAGCAGAAGGGAATATACCCTGCCCCACCACTGTTTGCCAGCAGCTGCCATCTGGGAGCATGGCGACTCTAACCAAGAGCCAACACTGATTCTCAACACTGACAACTCTAGAAAGGCCTGGTTTACATGGACATATTTAATCCCAATATAAAGCTATCCATGTTAACCTCAATCACTGTACCTTGTAATGAATGTAATACTTATTCATTAAAGTAGTTATTTATGTGTACATAAATAAGCACTTCCTTTTTCTTCCTGCAACTTTAAAACTCCTTCCAGCCAGCTTCCTAGGATGGTAGTCTTCAGAAAAGCTTGATCCCTAATCACTTTCTCCATATCACGCATGATTTTATAGATACTAATCATGTCCTCTTCTCAATCGTCCTCTCAAAATTAAAGAGTCTCAGGCATTCCAGCCTTTTCCCATTGGAATGACTTCAACCCCTTCATCATTCTAGCTGGATTTTCTTGGACCTTCCCTAACTCTACTAGCTGCTTTTAAAAATATTGCAAAAAAAAAAAAAAAAAAAAGGAAGAAGAAGAAGAAAAAGAACCGGACAGTATTCCAGATATAAAATGCACCATAATAACCACCACTGAAAGTTATGACGAAGCTTATAAATTAAGCATACAAAGACTCAGCATCTCCAGCTTAAGTCAATCAATGAGCACACTTAAACTCCAAACCTCAATGAAGTCATTGATACTGTTCTGTTTATTTCCATGTGGCTTCCTCTACTGGAAGGCCACCTCACATGAATTCTGCCCAGGAAATATTTTCAGAACGTTACAATTCCAGATAAAGATTATGGATTGATTGGATGAAACATGGAGAGGCTTGAAAAGCTCAAAGTGCTGGCCTCAACAGTTGTAGGTGATCTGTTTGGTTTTCTCTTTTCTCTGTCATTTTTCAGTAGGCATCTGAACAAGAGTTATCAACGTCAACCTAAATTTTGCTTGCTTTTCCAGCACTTCTGAAAACATTCCACAATTACAGTCTCAGCTAGAACTGATTACAGGCAGGAAAGGGAGATCTTCAATCTGAATGCTTCAATCTGAAGTCTAATCAACCGAAGGAAGATTTTATTCAAATCTTTCTTTGGAATGAAAAAAAGGAACTGGGTCAGAATGAGGGAGAGGAGCGTATTAATTGAAGAAATCAAGTGAAAAGTGAACTAAGTCGAATTTTTACACTGAAGGATATTCAAATATTAAGAGAGAAGAGTCCCATACCATGTTTGAAATAATAGCTGCGATTGTTTTTGTATGTTGTATCTTTCAAGTATCTCTTTCATACATAGAAACTGTTGCAAATGGTAACATTTGCACTTCTCTTTTTCCTTCCAAATTATAGTCAACATTTTTAATTCTATGCTGGTCTGAGTGAACTAGAAGATCCTTATTTGGAGTCTGTATTAATTGGGGAGGGGGCTGCTGCTGAGTGTATTAATTTATTTGTTATGCTATTTTTTTATTATTCATTCATTCAACTGTTGCAGGTTATAAATCTGTTGCTGGATAAGATGGATTTGACAGGGTAAAAGCAAGAACAAATTAATTGTGAAGTCCTTTTATTTATTAGAAGCTGTATTTCTTTCTGTTGTGGGTTTTCAGTAGATGGGGGAAGGCACTGATGGATAAGACAGAAGATCCCCTGCCAATCATGTATTCTTCACCCCCCCAACATTACATTCAAAGGAAGCCGCCATGTATGTCCATAAACAACTGCCCTTTTAAACAACTTCCCTTGGAATCTGGCTTTTCAGGACCACAGTGTCCTCAAATTGGCACCGACAAACAAGGAAGGGAAAGGAGTTACTGAACAGATGGTTGTAAGGCTCCATTCAGGGACCCACCTACAGTCAGCTTAATTCAGATAGACAAATGTGTTCCTTAATACAAAAAATGCTTAAACTTTTCCAGTCAAAGAAGAACAGTATCTCATGGAGACACACCAGAAAGAGATGAACCACAGCAGTTTTAGAAAGAGCTGAAAAATTATCAGCAAGAAGAAAAGTGGATTTTATTTGGGACTAAGGCTGTAATTCTAAACACCACAAAGTCCTACAGAACTCTGTAAGATTTGGATTTCGGATGACATGGCATGTTGAATCCTTCAAACAATCAACTCCCAAATATGCATAGAGATGACCCAAGCCTCTGACTCAATCCAGTTTATTATTTCTGAGCAAACATTAGCATGTCCAGGATCAGCGAGACAAATTGCCCCTGTACCCATGTTTCCTTGCAAGTTGAACAACATTCAGTGCCACCCTAAGAGACAATCTGAGACACATTTCACATCTCCAAGTTTCTCACCTGCCTGCAAAAAAGGAAGCAAGCTCAGCCTTGCCGTTTGGTGACCCCACTTCCAAATGCTGCCCCATCCTTCTCCACCAACAAGCCCAGAATTACTAAGCACTCAGGCCAACCTACCTCACAGGGCAATATTCTACACACAAAGAGGGAAGAGAACCCCTGAGGAAGGTGGCCTGAGCTAAAACCGAAGGAAATATAAAGGCACTAAAAGCAAAGCAGAAACTGGAAGGCTGGCTGGGGAACCAAGCCACCTTAACTTCTACTTTTCTGGATAGCATATTGCAATTAAAGATTTACAGCAATTGTGTTTTTTTTAAAAAAAAAATATCTGTAACATGCCTTTGTTTCCCTTTTGAAGTATCAACATTACATTCTTACTAAATAGATTTCTGGGAACTAAAATGAACTACTTCTAAGATGCTTAAAAGCTCTTCTATTTTTCTATAACAGGAAATGTTATAGAAAAATGTAAGTGTACAGGTAGTCCTTGACTTACAACCACAATTGAGCCCAACATTCCTGTTGTTAAGTGAATCACTGCACTTGTTCAAGTTAGTAACAGGATTGTTAATTGAATCTGGCTTCCCCATTGACTGTCAGAAGGTCCCAAAAAGTGATCCCATGACCCCATGAACACTGCAACCATCATAAATATGAACCACTTGACAAGCAATCGAATTTTGATCACATGACCATGGGGATGCTGCAAAGGTCGTAAGTGTGAAAAATGGTCATAAGTCCGTTCAGTGCCGCTGTAACTTTGTACTATCAACTAAATGAACTGTTGTAAATCAAGGACTACCTGTATTAGTTGGTTTAACTAATGGATAGAAGTCCATTGGTAGCTCTGATTGGTTAATTTCCAATATGTCTAGGGAGATTCTCAGTCATCCAGGTTGTCTCAAAGGTGCTTTTTTCAAGAGGCACTTTCTGGTTTTTCCTTGAACTTTCCCTTCTCATCCAAGCTCTTCCCCACCATCCAGCCAGAGCTGAAGAAGCTGCTTGGTTGAGAAGCCAAACGCCTTCAAAGAAAAACCAGAAAGTGCCTCTTAAAAAGAGCACCTTCGGGACTACCCTGACCTGGATGACTGAAAATCTCCATAGAATCAGAGCCGAAGCAGCTTCTTGGATGATGAGAAGCCCAACATCTTCAAAGAAAAACAAGGAAGTCCAGTTGCCTCTTGAAGGAAAACAAAAAAACAAAAACACATTTGTGACGGATTATTTTCGGTCCACAGAGGGGTCCCTGTCCCTGTCCCGCTTTCCGAGTTTGCTCGTTTCCCCTGCAAGAGATTTCCTGACCTAAACTAGGTAACACAACCCTCAGGGCTAGTCAGTAGCATCACTAGCAACTGATGGCATTACCTCGCTGGGTCACGAGAGGTCTGCCAGAGAAAACCAGCCAGCTCAGAGAGCACCTGAAGGAATCTCCCCCCCCACCCTCCTGTCAACCCTGAGCTTCAAAATATTCCTCCCCCCTTTAGTAGTTTTCCAGCGAAAAAGGGATCCGCTTTGGGGTTTCCAGCAGCCGGAGGCGCCAAGTTGCTGCGGGGTTTTGTGTGTGTGTGTGTGTGTGTGTGTGTGTGTGTGTGTGTGTGTTGTGGTGTGTGGGCTTACCTTCTCCTTGCCCCCGCAGTGGCAGCAGACGGTCCACAGGTACTTGAGGGTCCTCCAGAGCAGGATGATAAAGAGACCCCCGAAGAAGGTGACCATGGAGGAAGCCAGGAAGGCCCACCACATGCGCTGCCCGCTGTCGCAGGGCACTTCCATGGTGATGGGGATGATGAGAGCGTTGGACGCCCGGGCGGGCGCCGACGACGAGGCCGTGTTGAGGGTGCCGCCGACGGGGCTGCTCATCCTAATGTTGCCGCTGCCGCCGCCGCCACCGCCGCCGCCGCCCGAGTAGTAGCTGCTGGAGCCGCCGCCGCCGCCGCCTCCGCCGCCTCCACCGCCGCTGCCATTTGCCATGGCTAGCACCGAGCAGGGCGCGCCGCCGGCGCTCCGGGAAGCTGCTCTGGCCGATGCCGAGACCGATGCCGTCGCCAGCCCCGGCTACGAAGCCCATCCCCGGCCATGATGCCGCTCAAGCCCAGCGCAGCCGCCGCCGCCGCCGCCGCCGGGGCGTCCTGCCTTCTCTCTCTCTCTCTTTTTTTTTTTTTCACCCCCCCTCCCCTCCCCTCCCCGCGCGCGGCCCCTCCCACCCGAATGAAGCGGGGAGGGGCCCAAAAAAAAAAAAGCGCGCCCGCCGCCTCAGCCGGCCCTCATATCTTTCACTCCCCCCCCACTCCTCCCCTGCGCCGCCTCCTTGTCCGTCCGTCAGTCAGTCAGTCAGTCAGTGGGCGAGGGTGGCGAACTTGGCCGCTCGCTCAAGGCAAAGCCTCCTCCTTCTCCTTCGCCTCAGCCGCCGCCTCAGCTTTCCTCCGAGTGGGGGGCTCCCGCGCTTCTCCCGCCGAGGCGCTCTCCCTGGTTGCTGCGCCTCGGCTCGGCTGACGGAGGCGGCTCTGAGGAGACGGGTGGCTGAAGCGGGCGTGTGGGGGGGGGGGCGGGGGGAGAGGAGACGGAGAGAGGGAAGGAGGGTCCGTCCCAGCCGCACGCGCGCGGCAGCGGCGGCTGCTTTCGCAGGTGGCCTCGGGCGGCGGGAGGGAGGACGAGGAGGAGGAGGAGAAGCAGCGAAAAGCCGGCCGGCCGGGCTCTGGTTATGGTCCGTCCCTGTGGGCGGAGGGGAAAAGCGGATCCGGGCGGGCGGGCGGGCGGGCGGCTTGCGCTTCTGCCCGCTTAGCCAGGCTCCGGGTGAGGGTGGGGGGCTTGGAGGGGGGGAGGCAAGGCGGGGGCCGCGGAGCAGGCAGGGGGGAGGGCTCAGAACCCCGCGCGGGTTATGCCGGTTGGCGGACGGCGTGACGCACGGGCTGTCAGTCACTCCTGGCGCGCGCCCGCGTATATGTGTGTGTATGTGCGCGTATTTATATATATATGTGCGTGTGTGCCCCCCCCCCCCCACTTGCCGTCGCCGCGAATCGGCTCCGGCTCCACCGGTGTTTTTCCCAGCGTCTCTGCTGCGCTCGGCGGCTCTCGGTGACTTGCGTGCCTAAATCGGAGGGCCCGAGGTCCGGCGGTGGGAGCCGGAGGCTTGTGCCCGCCGCCACTCTCGCCCGCAGCCTCCCCTTGCTGTGCCTTGCCAGCCTCTTCCCTTCCCCACCCCCAGCTCTTCCCCCGGGGTCGGAGCGGCGAGCCTGGGGATACGGCGATAAATAGACGCGGGGCAAGCGCTGGGGCGTTTTAGCGCTCGGCTGTGCCTTCTTCTCTTTCTTCCTCCTCCTCTCCTTCGTCCTCTTCCTCCTCCTCCTACTCCTCTTCCTCCTCCTAGTACTACTACTACTCTTCCTTCTTTTTTTCCTCTTCCCCTCTTCCTCCTCCTCTTCTTCCTCTTCTTCCTTCTCCTCTCCTGCACTTCTTCCTCCTCCGCCTCCAATTCTTCCTCCACTTCTTCCTCCTCCTCTTCCTTCTCCTCCTACTAATACTCTTCCTCTACTTCTTCCTCCTCCTCTTCTTCCTCCTCCTCTTCCTCCATTTCTCCTCTTCCTCCTTCTCCTCCTTCCTCCATTTCTTCCTCTTCCTACTCTTCCTCCTCCTACTCTTCCTCCTTCTACTACTATTCTTCTTCCTCTTCCACTTCCTCCTCCTACTCTTCCTCTTTATCCTCCTCTTCCTCCACTTCTTCCTCCTCCTCCTCTTCCTCCTCCTCCTCCTCTTTCTCTTTCTCCTCCTACTACTCTCCCTCCTCTTCCACGTCCTGACCCATCTTGAAGTCTCCACGCAGAGCCCAGGGTCGTGTTTGTTGTTGTTGTTGTTCCGTGCAAAAGAGAGGGAGAGCAAGCGAGCCAGCGATTGGCAGCGCTGAGTTGCAGAAACAGGTGCTTGGCGGGCAGCGGAGCAGAAGGCAGGCAGGCAGGCGGCGGTCGGGGCTGGCGGTGTTTTTTCCCTTTTCCAGAGGATCGCCCATCAGGAAACGTTTCGGATGTGCGGGTCGCCTGGCTCCAGAATTGGCACCGAATTGGAAGAAAGCGGGGAGGCGGCGTGGTGGTGGTGGTGGTGGGGAGAGAATCCCTTAATCTTCTTCTTGGCGCTGATTGGGAATGAAACAGGCGGGGGGAGAGAAAGAGAGAGGAAGAGAAAGCCGATGAAAGCACCGGGGAGTTTCAGCCCCATAATTTAGGGAAGCCCACATTTATCCTGGGATAAATTTTTCCCCGGGACCAAAGAGGCGGCTGGATGCCAAAAATCGGCGCAGAATCTCCTTGTCTTTTTTTTTTTCTCAGCTCGTCCTGATTTTTTTTCAAGATTAATCCCCGACACAAGGAGAATCTGTCGCCACCGATTTCTGAGAGGCTTTCATTACATTAAAAAAAAAAAAATCCAACAACTGGAGAAAGAAAGAAAAAGAAAACCAAAAAAAGAAAACGGACAGGTTGAAACACCCCCACTTACATTCCCATCGTGTCCACAAGCAACCTCAAAAACCTCCAAACCCAGAAATTCAGCCCTATTGAAGACCCTAATCCAGTTTTCCAGCTTAGTTTCTTAATTTTGGTTAAGCCTCTTTGGGGTGAAACAGGCAGCGTTACTCAAGGACTGCTGAACACAAGGCTTGGTTGACTTTGTAGTTGTGAGCAGGAAGGGAAGGGCAGCTGTAGGGTACATCTGGAGGGCAACATCTGCTTCATTTTGCCAGGAAAAGGACAGGGATGAGGATGTGTTTATGAAATCCCATAGAGTCAAGTTTGGCTCTGAAATCATTCCCTGGAAGACAGAAAAGCAGCAAAGAGAGACGAGCAGCCTGTGAATGGAATGGAATGGAATGGAATATGGAATAGAATAAGAAATAATATGAATAGAAGGAATAGAACAGAATAGAAGGAATAGAATAGAATAAGAAATAATAGGAATAGAAGGAATAGAATAGAATATGGAATAGAATAAGAAATAATAGGAATAGAAGGAATAGAACAGAATAGAAGGAATAGAATAGAATAAGAAATAATAGGAATAGAAGGAATAGAATAGAATATGGAATAGAATAAGAAATAATAGGAATAGAAGGAATAGAACAGAATAGAAGGAATAGAATAGAATAAGAAATAATAGGAATAGAAGGAATAGAATAGAAATAGAAATTAGAATAGAATAGAATAGAATATGGAATAGAATAGAATAAGAAATAATAGGAATAGAATAGAATACTGTGCTTCCCCGAAAATAAGACCTCCCCAGATAATAAGCTCAATCGGGCTTTTGAGCGCATTCACTCAAATAAACCCTCCTCAAAATAAGCCCTCCCTGAAAATAACATCCCCCCCCCAAATATTTAAAAGTATGAGCAGCCGTCCCTGCCATTTCCTCTGTCTGGGAGACAGAGCTGGAAATCAGGTAAGATGGCAAGAGGAGCCCTGTCTTGCTCCACGTGCCTCAAAATAATAATACCTCCCTGAAAATAAGGCCAACCACAAAAAAATATAAGACAGGGTCTTATTTTGGGGAAAACATGGGAATAGAATAGAATAGAATAGAATAGAATAGAATAGAATAGAATAGAATAGAATAGAATAGAATAGAATAGAATAGAATAACAGAGTTGGAAGGGACCTTGGAGATCTTCTAGTCCAACCTCCTGCTTAGGCAGGAAACCCTACACCACTTCAGACAGATGGTTATCCAACATCTTCTTAAAAACTTCTAGTGTTGGAGCTTTCACAACTTCTGGAGGCAAGTTGTTCCACTGATTAATTGTTCTCACTGTCAGGAAATTTCTCCTTAGTTCTAGGTTGCTTCTCTCCTTGATTAGTTTCCATCCATTGCTTCTTGTCCTACCCTCAGGTGCTTTGGAGAATAGCCTGACTCCTTCTTTGTGGCAGCCCCTGAGAGCAGCATAGACAGGAGAAACTGAGAAAGACAAACAAAACCTTTAGTATTTACCATTCAACACTCCTTGTAGCTGGGACATTTTAGGAGCAACCACATCCAAAGCATAAGCCTGTGGCTACAGACAGGTGACCCCCGCAAGCCCTGATGCCCAAAACATAAAGTGAAAGTTTCTTGTCTAATTGACATTTAAGACTTGGGGAAAATATTACATGAGACAGATTCCAGTTCAGTTGTTTTTTTATTTAAATGCTGTGAGCTATCCAAAGACTGGAGAAAACCACAGCAAGGGCTATTTGTTTAGTTGTTTATTTAAAGAATTGTTCTGACTCTATCATGGTGGTCCCCAAGTGTTCCGTCTTTGGAGACCGACAGAGAAGGGTGGGAGGGAAGGAGGAGAGAAAATGGTTTTGTGTGAGTGGCTGGTGCACAAGTTCGTGTGTGCAGCTCCATTTGTAAAGAGCCTTGGTGGTGCAGCGGACTAAAGTGCTGTTAAATAGCACTTAGCTGCCAGCTGCCTGCAATTACTGTGAGTTCAAATCTCACCAGGCTCAAGGTTGACTCAGCCTTCCATCCTTCCGAGGTAGGTAAAATGAGGACCTGGATTGTGGGGGCAATAAGCTGACTTTGTATATAACAAAAAGAACACCGCTTGGGGTGGGGGCGAAAGCCCTACTAAGCAGGTATATACAAAAGTATGAAGGTTATTGCTTAATGCATTGTAAGCTGCCCTGCGTCTCCGGAGAAGGGCGGCATATAAATCGAACCAATAGATAGATAGATAGATAGATAGATAGATAGATAGATGGATAGATAAATTTGCGCGACTGGCGGGCATTCTGACATTGGGGACTCCTGCTCTATCCCACCAAGGTGAACTTGAGCACTGTAAATAGTCTAAAACAAAAAAGAATTAATCAGAAACTGAAAAACTTCACCTTTTTTTTTTAAAAAAAAACAAACTAACAAAAAGTGCTTCATTTTAATGTAACCCGATTCATTCCAAAGGCTCAACACAGATTATAGTGTTTTCAAACTTTGGGACTTCACTTGTTTTATTTTAATTGTTTATTTGTATCCCGACTTTATTCTTTTTTTTACAGATAATACAAGGGAGTGAACATATCCAACACATCTTCCTTCTCCTATTTTCCTCACAACAACAACCTTGTGAGGTAGGTTGGGCTGAGAGAGAGAGAGGGCCAAAGTTGGCTTCCATGGTTAAGGCGGGACTAGAACTCACCCTCTCCTAGTGATTGTTCCAAGTCACCTAGTTGGCTTTCATGGCTAAGGTGGGACTAGAACTCACCCTCTCCTAGTGATTGGCCCAAAGTCACCCAGTTGGCTTTCATGGCTAAGGTGGGACTAGAACTCACCCTCTCCTAGTGATTGGCCCAAAGTCACCCAGTTGGCTTTCATGGCTAAGGCAGGACTAGAACTCACCCTCTCCTAGTGATTGGTCCAAGTCACCCAGTTGGCTTTCATGGCTAAGGCGGGACTAGAACTCTCTCTCTCCTAGTGATTGGCCCAAGGTCACCCAGTTGGCTCTAATGGCTAAGATGGGACTAGAATTCTCCCTCTCCTAGTGATTGGCCCAAGGAGATAGATAGATAGATAGATAGATAGATAGATAGATAGATAGATAGATAGATAGATAGATAGATAGATGATAGATAGATAGATAGATAGACAGATAGATATCAAAATTTCAATCTATCAAAATATATCAAAAATATATAGTATATACATGTATATACTAACAATGTTTTAAATACCCATAAGATTCCAACTAATTAACCAGTACCCAACCCTGAGACAAGGAGAACCAGTCAAACAGTTCAGGATTTCTGTAATGGTCTCCATTCATTGTCCCACTTAATGGCCTACTTTATTAGAAGCGAGAGTCAATAAAAGAGGAATGCAGGGAGATAAAGTATGAACCAATAACTTATCAGCAAAATTGGTTCTCTCTACAATAGCTACTTTCAGCTCTCTAAATTGCAGCAGTTAGCCACTGAGCAAGAAAATATGGCTTTATATTTAATATATGTATTAGGCTTTTGGTTTAAGCTATCCCTCAATTGTACTTTGGCATTTTAATAATTCTAGCTCCATTTAATAACGATTGCACTCAGTGTGGTCATGAGATATCGGATAATAAGAGACATCCCTACTTGAATCTGAGGGGGGGTGGGAAGGAACTGGAGGTAAATAATATACCTATAGTATATTATTACCAGGGGTGAAATTCAGCAGGTTCTGGAGAACCGGTAGCAGAAATTTTGAATAGTTTAGAGAAGCGGCAAATACCACCTCTGCCCCCAGAGTGGGGTGGGAATGGAGATTTTGCAATATCCTTCCCCTGGAGTGGGGTGAGAATGGAGATTTTGCAGTATCCTTCCCCTGCCATACCCACTAAGCCACACCCACCAAGCCACACCACATCCACCAAGCCACATCCACAGAACTGGTAGTTAAAAAAAAATTGAATTTCACCATTGATTATTATACTATAATATTTTTCAAGAATCTTTACTGCCACCAGATTTTTTTAAAAAATGGTAAAAGATTTAGAATCTGGAGAATGCATTTGGTGAAGAGGTAGAAGCGGTAGGAGAATTATATATATATATAGTAGGAACAGTTTCCTGGGGTGTTTACCCTTCCTTTTGGCTGGTATAATGTTATTCAAGCAGATTGTAAATTACTCATAGGTTGTAAGTTGCTTTAAACGAGAGCAGCACAGAAATCAGGGTTTTTTAAAAAAAAAAAATGGAAAAGGAATGCACCATAAAAGAACCATGTTGCTTGATGCCAGCAATTTAGTACAGGCAGATAGAAGAAACGAGGCACTAAAGAACTTCAGAAGGATACTTTCAAAGTGAAAACAAATATGCTAGATAAATAGAGTGGAAATAGTTTAAATTTTAAAAAAATGGTCATTATGTTGTTGGTGGGAATGGAAAAATTGAGGCTAACCAGACCTTTGTTTAGAGACCCGGTGGCTCAGTAGCTAAGATGCTGAGCTTGTCGATCGAAAGGTCGGCAGTTCAGCAGTTCGAATCCCTACTGCTGCGTAACGGGGTGAGCTCCTGTTACTTGACTCAGCTTCTGCCAACCTAGCAGTTCGAAAGCATGTAAAAAAATGCAAGTAGAAAAATAGGGACCACCTTTGGTGGGAAGGTAACAGCGTTCCGTGCGCCTTTGGCATTGAGTCATGCCGGCCACATGACCACGGAAACATCTTCGGACAGCACTGGCTCTTCGGCTTTGAAACGGAGATGAGCACCGCCCCCTAGAGTCGGGAATGACTAGCACATATGTGCAAGGGGAACCTTTACCTTTAATGCCACCAGGAAAGATGTCTGCTGGTCATGGATTCCCTACCAGATATGATGGTTACCTGATGCCACTGAAAAGGTTGCTTACCAGTCCCAACATTAATGATTAATATTACCCTCCATCTGATTGCATTGACCTTTTAATAATCTAGGGCTTGTCTCTATCAAAGAGCAAACTCTGACTTCAGCAATACAGAAAACCTCAATAAGGTTTTATTTTAAAATCAGCCCCTCAAATGCAGGCATAAGAACTTTTTAAGCCACAGCTTGCCTGTCCGAATGTTAAAAGACACCTATTTTCGCAAAGTTTAACCCGGAGATTGTGCACCAACACACACAAACCACCTCCAAGTCACTTGCAAGCATGAAAAAAACGATCATAGCAATACAGCCTATTTTGTGTCTTTGTGATTGAAAATAAAAAGCTAGTCAAATACTTTAAATTCCTTTGTGCAAAGATTTAGCTGTAGGTGTATAACTGAGCAAAGACATATCCTCAAGAGAACTACAGACATATGCAAAACACATCCTGCAATAGGTGTTCATTATTTGTTTGGGCATTTCTTTCCCCCAGGGGCAAGATTTTGTACATGAAGCATATCCAAAGCCATTATTTATTTGCTGATTTTATATTTTATTTTATTTTATTTTATTTTATTTTATTTAGCTTTGCTTTGCTTTGCTTTGCTTTTTACTTTACTTTACTTTACTTTACTTTACTTTACTTTACTTTACTTTACTTTACTTTACTTTACTTTACTTTACTTTACTTTACTTTTTATTTTTATTTTAAGAGACATGTTTGGCCACCTATCTTGAACATCTCTGAGCAGCTCACAAACTGTTTATTAAATTTGTGTGTCATTTCTCTCTCTGCCAAGCAAATCTAGGTGGCTGTTTGGTTCTATTCTGCCCTATCCTTTTCTGTTAGAATACTTTATTCTATTCTAAACT
Organism: Arizona elegans; assembly: GCA_022577455.1. Lineage (NCBI taxonomy): Eukaryota > Metazoa > Chordata > Lepidosauria > Squamata > Colubridae > Arizona > Arizona elegans. The sequence continues at coordinate 91,981,343 of JAKOOJ010000005.1, read as the reverse complement.
ACAGTTTAGAGCTCAGCTTCTTTGAAACTCAACAAATTTGGTACTCAACACATTTTGATGCAAAACAATTTTGTCCCGGTACTCATCGTTCGTTTGGTACTTTAGTGATATTTGATCACCAGTAAATGTATGGCTATTTCTCTTTGTGTTCTTTGGGGACACAGTAACACCTGCCACCATAGCATCTGGACTGCTCCTGACACTGCATACCTGTTCAATAAATGGGACATGTGAATGAGATTATATGGGAAATATTAAAAGTCCAAAGAAGGAGAAAGAACGTAAGACAGAAGATCATGTCAGAATAATAGATGGAAGGTGAGATTTGAAAATGGCTACTGGCAGTTACCCAGATGAAGGATTCATCATCCCAAATCAGGGACAGAAAGCAAAATAGTGCTATACCAATTAAATTTGCCCTGACCAATTACTCTTTTATATCACTCTTGTTTAACCCAGGGGTCTGCAACCTTAAACACTCAAAGAGCCATTTGGACCTATTTCCCACAGGAAAAAAAAAAAAAAAAACACCGGGAGCCACAAAACCCTTCCTGTGCCTGACTATTTCTTGACCGGCCACAAAACTAGCATGTGTAGTTAAACTAAATGTTCTGTTTTCTTCTGAAACTTTTCTTTTCTTGGATTTATCCATGGCTGGCCTACCGGGGGTTGAAAAGCTCAATAAATCATGTGCCGGCGAGTGTTGCACATTGGCGGTTGTGACACATATTTTGAGTGACAGGGAGCCGCAGCAGAGGGGTGAAAGAGCCACTTGCAGCTCCAGAGCTGCAGGTTGCTGATCCCTGGTTTAACCAGATGGAACCTACCTTGGTAGTTTACCAAGAGTCACCACAACTATTTATTAGTTTATTGGACTAGAATTGATCAGATTCTTCACATTGATTATGACATCCTGGGATCCAATATACAAGGGGAGGGTTTTATAAAGATCACTCTAGATTCACGGAAAGCAACTTGTTGATGCTTGGGCCATTTAGAAGACTTGCCAGTATCCAAGTGCCAGACATCCTGCTGATCAAGTAAGGATGAAGGTTTAAAGTGTTCTTGCCAACTACCTTGTGTATAATTGGAGAACCTGTTTTGGGGTAGCTGCATACACAAGTAGTGTTGGTGTCAAGAGCCAGGAAAATCAGGAGATCCAGACATTTCAAAAGGATATAAATATTTATTGTACACTTAAGCTCTCTACAAAAATCTGAACTACTAACAGCCAAGGGGAAATTAGCGGGAGATAATAGTAGAAGGAATTCAAGGTGGGCTGGACTTAAATCTCTTGTGAGTGCAAAGGGACTCATGACTGATGATGCATTTGACTTCTCCTTCGGGCTCAGTCTGGTCATCTCCTACAGGTGGGAGATGGCAAGACAAGAAACAATGGATGGAAACTGATGAAGGAGAGAAGCAACTTGGAACTAAGGAGAAATTTCCTAACAGTGAGAACAATTAATCAGTGGAACAGTTTGCCTCCAGAAGTTGTGAATGCTTCATTACTGATTGTTTTTAAGAAGAGATTGGATGGCCACTTGCATGAAATGGTATAGGGTCACCTGATAGAGCAGGAGATTGGACTAGAAGACCTCCAAGGTCTCAATTCTTATTACTCTGTATTCTGTATTCCATATGAGCTATCATGAACTTGTTTGCATCCTCTATTAGTTCAGTTTCTGGCATGGCCTTCTCTGCACTACTTTCACTGTCCGAGGAACCCCCAGAAAATCAGTCTTGCAATTTTTGCTTTAAAAAAAAAAGGAAAAAAAAAGAAATGTTGCTCTGGATATAGCAGCAGAAATTTCTACAAAATCACAAGAGTATATTTACATAGCTGACTCCTTAAACCTGCTTGCTATTGAATGTAGCACCAAGGAATTTCTACCTTTTTTTTTTGTGTCAATTTTTTAAAAAAATTATCTCTAAAGTTAAAATACAAAATAGAGGGGAGGGTGAGGAAGAGGAAGAGGAGGAGGAGGAGAAAAAAAAGCATCAACTGCAAACAACGCCCAAAAAATAGCAATAAAAATGTGTGTACAAAAAATAACAAATGACAAATATATCATTAAAATTAAACATAAAATATTCCTCCCAGTTGCACGCTCAAAAATATATCTGAAATATCTGTCATATCCCCTCACCTCCCCCACCCCCCCTTACATAACAGGTCTTCAAGTAATTATAAACTTTCCTTTCTATATTTAATAACAATACTGTGTTGTATTGAAAGATGACACTGAAGGGAAAATCTATTTATCTATCAATCAAGTGAACCTACCTTATATTTACTGCATAAAAAAAGCAGTCAACAAATAACCCCCCAAAACAATTTTAGTTTTCAAAGCCCTGTGTTGATTAAATCATTTCTACCTTTTAATAGCCCTTCAGATCATCATAAATTATATAGGACATTGAAGGACAAAGATTTCCCATAATATATTGGTGCCATTGTGTGTCATTAAGCCCAAAGATCATTCTGCTGATATTTCTTCACAAATGTAGTCCTAACAGCTATTCATATCAGTCCTGTCCATTCTCAAGAAAAGGTTCTTCTCAGCTATGTAATTATATAAATGGCTAGATAAGGCAGAGCACTTCCCAGTGAAATACTGGAGTCATTTTTGCTCCTTTATATGTCCCGTGGACATTACAAACATTACAAACAGTTTAATTTCTTCACACTTTGGCCAAACTAATCAGACCAAGGAAAACTGATTTAGATAATACCTTGCTTTGATTTGATACAATTGTATCCATCTTTTTTTATTTATTTATTTGGCAAACCAAGTTTGCCAAATAAATAAAAAAAGTATCTTAAAAGTATCCATCTAAATATTTTTATGATAAAAGTCAATGCAGGTGTATTGACCTTTCCTTGTAAATGATAAGGAGGATGCTTTGATGTGTCAGTCTTTTCGGACTAATAGACTATTTGTGTGTGAAGGTTAGCAGTTCAACAAAAGTGTCTTCATGAAATAAAAATTAATCCAGTCTTGTGGAAATATTTATGATGATCCAAAGGGCTTCGGGTTTAGAAAATCTATAGCAAAAGGTTTTACTGAACTGTGTTTTAGGACAGCTTTCAAGAGAGGGGGGGGAGGGAGAGGGAGAGAGAGAGAGAGAGAGAGAGACCGTATGATAGATAGATAGATAGATAGATAGATAGATAGATAGATAGATAGATAAAGGGGGGGAGAGATAGAGATGTTGGATGGATGGATGGATGGATGGATAGATGATAAATGGATAGATGATAGATAGATAGATAGATAGATAGATAGATAGATAGATAGATATAGATGATATAGATAGATAGATAGATAGATAGATAGATAGATAGATAGATAGATACCAGTATATATAGATATATAGATATACCATGTTTTTCCCAAAATAAGACATCCTCTGATAATAATCCCAATCAGGCTTTTGAGCACATGGCAATAAGGCCAAATGCTTATTTCAGGGTTCAAAAAAAATATAAGACAGGGTCTTATTTTCGGGAAAACATGGTAGATAGATGCCGGAGAGAGAGAGAGAGAGAGAGAGACAGAGACAGAGACAGACAGATTCTCCATCCAAGAACATTGAAGGATTTTTTAGGACATCAGCTTTCAGAATCGGCTTCATGATAACATTGGGAGACCTCACTGTTTTTCAGAAAAAAACGAGACAAAGTAAGAATATTTTGGGGGCTTTAGAACTAAACAGAGGAACCATTTTCTTTTATCTTTACACATATCATTTGTTGGGTTGCAAAACCAATAGCAACAAGGAGTAAAGCTCCATCTGGTCCATCTGTAGCTCAAACAGAATGCCTTATTTAGGGGTGTGGGGTCTCTTTATTCTTGCCCTTCCCTGTGGAGTCAGGGGTCCATTTTATATTAAACAAACCACCTTCAACCAGCCTACTTGAAAAAAAGATCCCCAGTTCTGTCCAGATGTGCCAAAATATATCTCATTTTACTATGAAACAGGTACATTTGCAGAAGATGCTTTGCATACATGACTAAAATAATTACCTTAAACATGTAACCAATAATACCCTGCAGGACATGCTTAGCACATGCCGAAAATAATAGTTTTGGATATGCTTTGTGCAGGTGTAGAACCTGCCCCTGTGTTAGATTTGTGGGTTGTTTTTTTTTAAAGTAGTAGCTTTTATTTTCTTTCAGAAAGTCCGAAAATAAGGTACGTTATTGTGGCAATCGATTGTACAAGTTTAATAACAATCATCATATCTATCGTGACTTCAATGACTGTACTTCCTTTATTATCAAGGACAGTGCTTTATTTCTGAAAGCTGTCCTTTAGCCTTTATGAATGTAATTATTTGTTTTCTTGGTTTTACTCTTCAGTTTGGCTCTGTAAAGCAAATAAATGCAAACATTTTTTTATCATTATGTAATTAAATTCAATTATTAAATTACATTAAATTAATCTGTCATCTTCTAAAGTGACATATTATTGAAAGACACTTTTAACGGGGATGACTATAACTGCAAAAACTAGGGTTTTTGGCACTCTGACAAATTCGCCATCAACAGACACATAGCTATCAACAACAGCTACATACTATGCAAAAGAGACAAAAAAGAAAAATAAATATATGCACAAACTGTGCACACACACACACACACACATACACACACACACACACAACATATATACATTATTAGCTTAACTTGTTCTATACAAGTGCCATGCACAGAAAACTCATAATTGCTGAAGCCTGGTGAGCTGGATAAAATAATCCAGTGGGGCGGAATCCCATTGGATTCATGCTGGTCTGGAAAGATCAACTTCCTGGGTTGCAGAGTTGAAAACTATTGGAAGAAATGTCCATCTGGGTTCAGTTCCAAGTGGGAAGAAAGATACTGGAAACACGGAGACTGCTTGAAAAGATGGTTTAATGGTGGGCAGGACCACATGGTTTTGAGGTCCTGGGCAAAAAGGCACATGGGTGTGTGTGAGAGAGAGATTTATACCCTCTGTTGGGTTTTGAATTTGAGCTTGTATTCTGATTAGTTGTCAGACTCCCATGGGGCCATGTAAGGGTAACTCTGTAGGTTGTCTGTGTCCCAGGCTTGGTCGAGCCTTGCTGGGTGATGATGTAATGAAAGGGCTTTAGGCAATTCCTACTATGGCTCTGCCTGAAAGAGGTAGATCTTTGTTATGTAGAATAGACTGGCCCAAGTCTTAATGGCCCATTGACAAGGGTGGGGGGACTGAGTTTCTGCCTTCCTTTTAGGGGAAATATTCTGCCCTTTTTAATATTTCCTAAAACATCTCATTTTCCTAGGAGGGGGCTGGGTGCTAACTTCCTACACTGGGTTGCAGAGTTGAAAACTTCTGTCTCTTGATTCTAGTGAGAGAGTTAGGCGTGGCCCTAAATCTTTCCCCAATAAATCTGTTCTCTCAGAAAGATATCTGGCAGAATTATGTAAAGCTTCTTCTGAGAAGAAGACAGATGAGTACATTGTGGCTTTCAAAAAACTCAGAAGCCACTGAATTGAACTCTAGCCAAATAATTATTAACAGCCATTTAAATTACTACAGAAGTATTTGTGTGCCACAGAAATTACAGGTGAAAAACCCTATGAAATCTGTCATGAAAACACACGAGGGGCCAATATACTTGATAACAGGCAAATGTTTTCCCATATGAAGTTTCTGGACACATAAAATCTTACACCACGAAGCACTATAATCAGCTTCAACAAAATGCCCAACAAAGAATAAAATCATTTCTCTGTGATTATTTTAAAGCCCAGCAGAATTTGTTTTAATGTTATACATATCTTCTCCAGCAATTGAGGAACATAACTGTTCTCATGTGAGCCTCAGAATTCAAATATAAAAATATTACTTTATATGACAATAAGATTATATTTAAACTATCATTCCAGGCTGGCTGTTTGGTCATAACATTAAATTGGTACAAAAGCATTCAGCATTGCTGGAACCAGTAAAATAACTGGAAATTTCCCTGTTTCACCTAGAATAAGTTTGGTAAGAAATTGAATAATTGTGATTTAGTTTTATACAAACATATTTAGTGAAGTATCTAAAACTGTGTGCAACTCTTGACATTCACTATCTTGACAATATTGCAATGACACAATCCAGAGGTGGGTTTCAGCTGGTTCTGCCCAGTAGTGGAGATTTTGAGTAGTTCGGAGAACCGGTAATAAAAATGCTGACTGGTCCGGCCCCCATCTATTCTCTGCTTCCCAAGTCTCAGCTGATTGGGAGGAAATGGAGATTTTGCAATAACCTTACCCTGGAGTGGGGTGGGAATGGAGATTTTACAGTATCCTTGCCCTGCCACATCCACCAAGCCACACCCACCAAGCCATGCCACATCCACAAGCCACACCCATAGAACCAGTAGTAAAAAAATTTGAAACCCACCACTGACACAATCACAAATCACAGATTGCGCCAAGTCTTTAGTCCCTAAATTTTAGAGTTTAAGATTTTAGTCTCTGTGAAATTAAACACCTATGCATTCAGATGGATGAAGAAGCATTTCTTTGCACATTGCAACATTTATCCCTACAAAATAGGAAGCTACCAACTTAAGGAGCCCACTAGATTTGGCAGAAAAATAAATTTCAGTAAATAGTGGCTACAATAAGAATGTGATTGTCAAAAGATATCAAAAGATAGTCATTATAACAATGGAATTTTTATGAACAAAGGCAATGTCCTTGGGTTATGACAGGATTTGGAACCGGAATCCGTCACTAAGTCATGAAGTACAATGTTACATGACTGTGTCACTTAGCAATGGCAGTGGCAATTCCATCAGTTACCATGGTTAAGCAAAGATCACATGGTCATTAATCAAGGATGTGGCTGTGAGTTTTGACTTCCTGATGGCTTCCCCATTGACTTTACTTGTGGGAAGCCAGCAAGGAACATCGGAAATCATGATCATGTGACTGTTGAGATATCTCAATGGCCAGAACTACAAGGACCCATCATAATTGCTATTTCTTCAGTGAAGTCATAACTTTTATTTATTTATTATTTATTTATTAAATTTCTATACTGCCCTACTCCCAAAGGACTCAGGGCGGTGAACAGCCATGAAATAAAATACATACATACAAAAAATTTAAAATCGAATAAAATGAATTAAATAAATTTGGCTGAATTTAAAATACCCTTAATTTAGAATACCCATATTTTAAAACACACTAAAATTTAAAATTTGCATTTAAAAGGGAGAAGATTTAGGCCAGACCAGCTTGATGAAATAAAAGAGTCTTAAGCTCGCGGCGGAAGGTGCGCAGATCTGGGATCCTCCGTATCTCTGGGGGGAGCTCGTTCCAGATCGTAGGTGCCCTCACAGAGAAGGCTCTCCCCCTAGGGACCGACAGCCGACATTGTTTGGCTGATGGCACCTGGAGGAACCCCTCTCTGTGGGAGCGTACTGGTCGGTGGGAGGCTATTGGTGGTAGCAGGCGGTCCCGTAAATAACCAGGTCCTAAGCCATGGAGCGCTTTAAAGGTAGTGACCAGAACCTTGAAGCGCACCCGGAAGACCATCGGGAGCCAGTGCAGCTCGCGCAGGAGAGATGTTACATGGGAACTCCACGCCGCTCCATAACCACCCGCGCGGCCACAGTCTGCGCCAGTTGGAGCCTCTGAGTGCACCTCAAGGGGAGCCCCATGTAGAGAGCGTTACAATAGTCCAGACGAGAGGTGATGAGGGCATGAGTGACTGTGCGTACAATACTTTGAATGTATTGTGACCCAGGCCCAAGTAGGTATTATCAGACACAATCAGTTCTAAACAAACATACTTTATTAGAATAGCTGAGAATTAACTCATTCTCAGCGTAGTCCAAACTAATTCAAAACAAATTCTTCATAACACAGTTCTTCCGCCTTATCATCAACCTTGGTCTACTTTGGCAACCTGCCAAAGGCTTTTCTTGGCAAAAGTTCAGAAGCAGAAGACACCGACAAGAAATAAATGCAGCAAGACAAGAAACAAATCTATCAACGTTGTTTTCTGATAAAGAGCCCAAGAGCCGTTGCTGGTCTTTTAAGCCTTATGGGAGGGGCCAATCATCTCCTGGCCTTACTCCCAAGTCATCCTTTTTGCTTTAGCTGCTCTTGCCTTCTGGCAGCTCTTATATATAAATAAAATAATAGCATACAGCCTCTTTTTTTTTTTTTTTTTACTTTTGCATGATACTGTACACTAGCCATTTCTCCAACAACAAACTTATCTAATCAGCAAAACCCAAAATCAAAGTTTTGGTTTCCTCCCCCCACCCTCCCCACCTCAAGCACAAAGCCCAGAAGCGGCTTCCAAGTGAAAAACAAAGTTGGTTATATTCTTTTCTTTAATTAAAGCAGTCAATTCGGCATCTCTGCTAACTCCATCAGCTTTTGCAACCAATCCTCCACTGCGGGAATTAAAGTAGCTTTCCATCTGTGTATACATTCTTGCTATTGCGAGCAAATAGAACATCAAAGTTCCACATTTATTTTCAGGTTCTTTGTCCTTTAAGCCTTTTTTTAAAAAAGGCCCTGGTTTCCTTTTTATTTTGATAAACTAATAAAAAGAATTGAATGACTAAAATTGGCCCTATTACATTCCTTCCTGTCCCATTTTCCTTACTTCCCTCTTCAGCCCTGTGGGCATTCTATATTTAGTAGGAAGTGTCATGGGAAGTTAAAATTACTTAGCACCCAACTGCTCACAAACTTCTTTATTGGATACAGCGTATGTTTGTTTTTTTTTTAATTTGATTTATATGCCACCCTTCTCCGGAGACTCAGGGCGGTTTACAATGCGTTAAGCAATAGCCTTCATACTTTTGTATATTTATACAAAGTCAGCTTATTGCCCCCACAAACTGGGTCCTCAATTTACCTACCTGAGAAAGGATGGAAGGATGGAGTCAACCTTGAGCCTGGGGAGATTCGAACATGCAGTAATTGCAGGCAGCTGGATGATAATAACAGGCTATTAGTCTGCTGCACCACCAGGCTCTTCCTTGCAAGGACATGCAGATCCATCATATGATACAGAGGTGGGTTTCAGCAGGTTCTGACCAGTTCTGAAGAACCGGTAGCGGAAAGTTTGAGTAGTCCGGAGAACCGGTAGTAAAAATTCTGACTGGCCCAGCCCCCATCTATTCTCTGCCTCCCGAGTCCCAGCTGATCAGGAGGAAATGGGGATTTTGAGTGACCTTCCCCTGCCACGCCCACCAAGCCACACCACGCCCACCAAGCCACGCCATGCCCACCAAGCCACACCCACAGAACCGGTAATAAAAAAAATTTGAAACCCACCACTGATATGATACTCTGGCTTTGCAATATGGTGTGAGTATATCTGTATATCTTCAGATTAGTAAGATAACCAGGGAGACACCCTGCTGGGACATCAGCGATCATGTATACTATGATTTTGTTAACCCTCATGCTACGCTGTGATTTTGTTAACTGCGATTGATTGAACATGGCACAATTGTGTACCCTGTGCTGAAGCACGAAGCTTTAGGATTACAAATCACAATTTCTGGATTCGCATCCCTGAGAAAGCGAAGCTCACTTAACAAATGTCTCACCTAGCAATGGAAATTTTGGGCTCAATTGTGGTCATAAGTCAAGGACTATCTGTGGGGTGCTTGTGATATTTCCAGCATGGGTGAATTAAGCCTATTCAAGAGGTGAAGCTATTGAAACAAGCAAAATATCCAGAGTGAATGCAGATAGGGAATATCATTATGGTTGTTGTTATTGTTGTTAGTTGCAAAGTCGTGTCCGACCCATCGCAACCCCATGGACAATGTTCCTCCAGGCCTTCCAGTCCTCTATCATCCTCTGGAGTCCATTTAAGCTCACATCTACTGCTTCAGTGACTCCATCCAGCCACCTCGTTCTCTGTTGTCCCCTTCTTCTTTTGCCCTCAATCGTTCCCAGCATTAGGCTCTTCTTCGGTGAGTCCTTCCTTCTCATTAGGTGGCCAAAATATTTGAGTTTCATCTTCAGGATCTGGCCTTCTAAAAAGAGTCAGGGTTGATCTCCTCTAGGACTGACTGGTTTGATTGCCTTGCAGTCCAAGGGACTCACAGGAGTCTTCTCCAGCACCCAGAGTTCAAAGGCCTCAATTCTTCGGTACTCAGCCTTTCTTATGGTCCAACAATCATAATGGTATGGTCCTAATTTGGGGGTTGAAATATATTTGTGGTACTATGCAATACACTGCTTTGTTGTACTGTTTGTGAAGAGTGCCAAAGAGACGCCTTGAGCTCTGTGGGGTTGACAGCTGATGCAGAGAGTTGGTGGCTGTTTTTGTTGTGGCATTTTATATTCTAAAATCTCGGCAAGGAATCACATTTCATTGTGTTACACAACAGAGCCAACCAACCAGTTCCACTTGTACACTAAAATCACTACCTCTAATATTTCTCCCGTTTCCTTTTCTGTCCCACCAACTTTTACAACAGTCGTCGTGGTAAGAAGCTATTTCTGTAAAGAGGGTGCCAACCACCATTTCTCTGCCTCCAGCCTGCGGAAATTCCAAATGGGACACAATAGGTGAACAAGCAAAGTTTAACAACTTTAAAACTCTTCGAAAATTCAGCACCTTGCAGGATTTATGAACATGGCATGATTGCTTTGCCAGGAAGTGTGCTTTTTTCCTAACAAGTATTGTCCTCGTCTCTTCTTTCAAATTTTCCTAGGGCTGTAGCAATAGCAGTAGCACTTAGACTTATATACAGCTTCACAGTGCTTGACAGCCCTCTCTAAGCGGTTTACGAAGTCAGCCTATTGCCCCCAACAATCTGGATCCTCATTTTACCGACCTCGGAAGGATGGAAGGCCGAGTCAATAGCAACAGCAACAGCAATAGCACTTAAACTTATATACCGCTTCACACTGCTTTTACAGCCCTCTCTGAGCAGTTTACAGAATCAACCTATTGCCCCCAACAATCTGGGTCCTTGTTTTATGATCTCGGAAAGGATGGAAGGCTGAGTCAACTTTGAACCAGTGAGAATCGAACTGCCGAACTGCTGGCAGCCGGCAGTCAGCAGAATTAGCCTGCTGTGCTGCATTCTAACCACTGCGCCACCACGGCTGTAGCTGTCTGTAGCAAGGGCATTGTTAGGGTTCAAAGCAGGGGTGAAATGCTCCTGGTTTGGACTGGATCGGGCAATCCGGGAGCGATGGTATCAACTGGTTCAGAGAACCAGTAGTGATGGTGGAGTGAGGCTCCGCCCACCCACCCGATTGTCATTACTTCCTGGTTTTAACCAAGAAGTAATGTGATTTTTACCCTCTGTGCATGCAAAGCAAAGTGTGCACTTCCGAACTGGTAAGGAAAGTAAGTAGATTTCACCCCTGGTCCAAATAATGGCGGTGTCCTTAGGGATTGTTATTGTTTCATGATGGTCCCTTACAGAGAAAATAGATGTGCAGCTGAGGGGTGAAGGAAGGAAATGGAGATGCAGATGATTAACATAGATTGAGTGTCCTTTGGAAGGACAGATACTGAAGCTGAAGCTCAAATACTTTGGCCACCAAATGAGAAGAAGAGGACTCAAGGGAAAAGAACCTGGATGTTGAAGGCAAAAGGAGAAGGGGACAGCAGAGGACCTGTGCTGTGACTGAACAACAGTAACAACAAATTTAGAATGAAGTTTGATGGCAGCTTTCAAGGATAGTTCTACCATGATATGTGTGGCTTAAGTTGCAGATTAGAAGTGGCACACAGCTTCTTATGTCAACCACCACTTGCTGGGTGGCTGCTATTTCTAACTGGCAGGGTACCAACACTGAAGCATCCTCATTTTACCCAAGCAAGATATTTCAGATTAACAGAGTTGAAACAGACCTTGTAGGTCATCTAGTCCAACCCCCCCAGTCCATCTCCAAGCAGGAGATCCTATACCATTTCTGACAAAATGGCAGTCCAGTCTCTTGAAAGCTTCCAGTGGTGAAGCTCCCACAACTTCTGAGGGCAAGCTGTTCCATTGGTTGATTGCTCTCACGGTCAGAGAATTTCTCCTTATTTCCAGGTTGAATCTCTCCTTATTCAGTCTTCATCCATTATTCCTTGTCTGGCCTTCGGGTGCTTTGGAAAATAGCTTGACCCCCTCCTCTCTGTGGCAACTCCTCAAATGTTGGAAGACTGCTATCAACTCACCTCTGGTCCTTCTCTTCACTAGATTAGCCATGCCGAGTTCCTGCAACCGTTCATCGTATGTTTTAGCCTCCAGTCCCCTAATCATCTTGGTTGCTCTTCTCTGCACTTTTTCTAGAGTCTCAACATCTTTTTATAGTGTGGTGACCAAAACTGGACGCAGTATCCTAGGTGTGGTCTTACTAAGGCTTTATAGAGTGGTATTAGTACCTCACTTGATCTTGATTAAATCCCTCTATTAAAGCAATTTAAGATTACATTCAATGGGTTTCTACTAAAGGTGTCTTGCCTACCTCTACCCAGTGCAACTGATGCAAACTCTTCCTCTGGTCATGTGAGTTAAGAGCTCACCGCTTTTCTTTGAGTGGGATGGAATGTTCTTCATAAGATCAATTGTGCATTTTCTCAACTGTAAAATGTTCAGCTCAACTCTTGTCACCCGACAATCTGCGGCACTCTATCTACACTTGCAACTTCAGCACTAAAGAACCCTGGGCCATCAACTTCCAAGTCTTGTTCCCTTGACTTCATCTCCAAGTCTTCTCCATGCAGGGCTCCACCCAATGGAAGGGACAGTTCTTCCTTCAGCCTTCCGATCTGCATTTTTCCACCATGATTGAAAAAATATCCAGCATTGTCAACAGCTTGTTAGTTATTTTCTCATTGGAAGATTTCCTTTCATATCAACTGTAACCAAGGCAGGCTGCTGGCTGGTTTGGTTTCAATAATGAGTTATTTATAAAATAAAAACAAGCAGGTACATATAGTGTTTCTTCAGGATTTTATGTTCTAGATTAGTGGTGGCAAACCTTTTACTCACCAAATGCAAAACAGGTATGAGCTTCACATGATTTACATGCATGCATGCTATCCACGCTAATGCGCGGCTCCTCCCCATGCACTGCATGTGCAACCACACCATCTGTGCATGCATACAGCGTTCATGAGGTTCCCCCCATGCGCTGTGTGCACAATCACACCATCTATGCATGTGCACAGGTTTTGCACGGCTCCCCCGTGCGCTCTGCGTCCAATCACACATCTGCACATGTGCGTGGGTTTTGTGCGTGCAATGCACACGCGTGAATGTCATCTACGCAAGCACGCATGCATGCGCAGGAGAGCTCCAAAGACCAGCTGGGTCCCCTGAATTACACGCATGTCCACTGGAAGCTCGAACACCAGCTGGGGTGCGCACACATGTGCATCTGCAGGCGAGTTGGTCGACAGCTCGCATGCCCAGAAAGATGGCTCTGCGTGCCACCTCGGGCACGTGTGCCATAGGTTCACCATCACGGTTTATTTTTTATTTTTATTTATTTTTATTAGTCATATTTCTTTTTTTTTTTATTGCAAAAGTTTTACAATTACATTTTCACCCCATTTTCCCCTCCCCAGCCCACCCCAAACTCCCCAACCTCACCCTCCCTAACCCCCCCAACCCTCCCCTCCCCCCCGGACTTCCACAGAATATACTCCCATCAAAAAACCCCTTTATCTGAAACTTGAACCCCTCCATCCCCCATATAATTTTTCATCTTCACAAAATTGAAATATTTCTATCTTAATATAATACTATCAATGAAAAGCTATTTGATACTTCCTAGTTTGATATTTGTTCTGCACATAATCTATCCACTTTTTCCATTCCCATTCATAAGTCTCTTGTGAACAGTCTTTTAAATATGCTGAAATCTTCGCCATCTCTGCAAAACTGGCCATCTTCAAAATCCATTCTTCAATAGCGGGCAAAGCTTCATTCTTCCAGTATTTACCTATCAACAATCTCGCTGCTGTTATCATGTACAATATCAATTTTGTTTCACCCAATGTAAAACCCTTAACTATACCCAATAAAAACAATTGTGGAGAAAATTGAATTTTTTTCTTCAAAACATTCTGCATAACCCACCAAATTTTTATCCAAAATGCCTTAACCTTCTTACAAGTCCACCAAACATGATAGTATGTAGCATCTAAACAATCACATCTCCAACATTTTGGCTGAACATTAGGGTACATACATGACAATTTCTTAGGATCTAAATGCCATCTATAAAACATTTTGTAGAAATTTTCCCTCAAATTCTGCGACTGTGTGAATTTAACATTCTGAACCCAAATTTTTTCCCATGTTTCCAACATCATTGGTTCTGCAAAATTTTGTGCCCACTTAATCATACAATCTTTAACCAATTCAGTTTCTGAATCCTTTTCTAACAAAACATTGTAAAGCCTTTTAATATGCATTGGACCTTTCTCTTTTATATGTCTAACCAATTCTTCCTCATGCAACATAATACCAGTTTTTTGGTCTTCTTTCCATCTCAGTTGAAGTTGATTGTACTGTAACCAAGTTAAGTTAATCCCTTCGTCCAACAGTGTCTCTAATGTCTTCAGTTGCCATCTGCCCGCATCTGTAAAAAGAACCTCTTTGTATAAAAACCCCCCGAGTGACATTATATTTGTATTCCACATAATATGACCAAGATCCAGCCATAGCTGTATTTTATAATCCCATTTGAGTCGGTGCTTCTTCCAAACTCTCATCAAGGAGTCTCTATATATATGGCTTTTAAATACTTTATCCACTTTATTTTCATAAAATAAGTAAGCATGCCATCCGAATTCAAGATCAAAACTTTCTATATTCAATATTCCAGTCTTTTTCCTTCCAAACCAATCACTTGCTTGAGATAAAGCTGCTGATTTATTAGTCATATTTCTATGCCACCCATTCTCCGAGGACTCTGGGCGGCTTACAACAATCGACAGTATATTAAATAGTATATTGCCCCCAACAATCTGGGTCCTCATTTTACCCACCTTGGAAGGATGGAAGGCTGAGTCAACCTTGAGCTGGTGAGATTTGATCCGCTGATCTGCTGAACTAGCAGTTAGCTGAAGTAGCTGCAATACAGCACTCTAACCACTGCGCCACCTCAGCTTTTTCTGTGCTATCTTGGTTCTAGATAGAGTCACAGATTCATTTCGCTCCAAGATTTTCGCCCCAGAGTTGGAATCCATACTAAGAAAACTTTTCCTTGACTTTTAAGCGATTATGTGTAGGCTAACATTAGTGTAGATTGTGTTTTAAAAGCATTTAAGCTGTGGAATAGAATACGTTATCAATCATTCAGGCTTTCCAATTTGCCATTTCTTTAAGCACTTCTGATGACTTTCTCAATCTATTTCCCCCCAGTTTCTGAGAGCCACTTAGGTGGCAAGGTCAAAACTTCCATCAAGAATCTTCATTTTTTGCCAAACCGCTCTTAAAAATGGACTGCATGAACCATTGCACTGAAATGTTTCTAATACAAAAAGAAATACAAAAAAATGGAAAGCAATTACAGTGACTTTCAACCATACAGTACTTCATTAACCTCTTTCAAACACAGGTCTAAGGTTACAGAGAAATGATTTTTTTCCCTCCCCCCCACCAAATCAGTCCGAACCGGCTGAATACCACCTCTGATTATACTGCTTAATAGGAAAATATCTAGGAAAACAACAGCTAAACACTTTTATTTATTTGTTTATATTTCATATACATTTATAGTTCTATACTTACATTTCATATTTATATAGACATGTAAATATTTATATTTACTCATGACATCTCCCTCAGAAAGGGTCTCTGGGCAGTGTGCAATGTAATCAAGAAAAAAAATTGACATTAAAATCAGAATTCATTTAAGATTTAAAAGTTTTAAATGTCTAAGAACAACATTATAAACATTTCAAAAGATGAAGAATTCCAAATTGAGAGGAAGATGAGCGGTTGTTAATACAGGGGGAGAGGAGGGGTTCTCACGAGGCCGGCCAGCCGGCCCCACGATTTTATGGGCCATTTGTGTCCCCCACACACAAAGCTGCAAAGCCATGTTCTGGCCCCTTTGCAGAAGGTCAAGAGATTGGGGACTTTCCTCACCTTTGGGGGCAGGATGTTCCACAAAGCAAGGGGAGAATCAGAGCAGGCTCTCTTCCTAGACACCTGCCACTCAAAATTCTTTGACTGATGGCATCTGCAACAAACCTTCCCTGCCAGATTGAGTGAGACGGGCTGATGAGATGTAGGTAGCCTGGCCTAATACTTCCATGTTCTTTCCCTTACCATACCAAGCATGGCCTGAACTGTACAGAAAAAGATCATCCAGCAGAATAGGGTGGAACCAGTGGTGGTATTCAGCCGGTTTGGACCAGTTCGGGTGAACCGGTAGTGATGACCTGTGGGTGGGGTTGCTCCCCCGCCTGGCGCTATGCCGTTTTATTTAGCCATGTTTTCTAAGTTGCTGTTGTGACCCAGGCCCAAGTAGATAGTAATTGACGCAAACAGTTCCAAACTAAATTAAAACAAACTCTTCATAACACAAATTCTTCAGTCTAATCACCAACCTTGGTATAATTAGGCAAAATGTCAAAGGCGTCTCTTGGCAATAGTTCAAAAGCAGAAGACGCCGACCAGAGATAAGTGCAGCAAGACTATCACCGTTGTTTTCCAACAAAGAGCCCAAGAGCCATTGCTGGTCTTTTAAGCCTTATGGGAAGGGCCAATCATCTCTTGGCCCTACTCCCAAGTCGTCCTCTTTGCTTTAGCTGCTCTTGCCTTCTGGCAGCTCTTCTCATGTGTGCACTAGGAACAGGCTCCTCCTGCTCCTCTGCCTCTCTACTGTCAGCCTTTGGAGACTCTGGAGTCCACACATCACTCCCAGATGGCCGTGGCCCCATCTCTGCCTCTGACGAAGAGCCCTCATCCGGGCCTTCCTCAACCTCCAGGACTGGCCCATGTTCTTCCTCAGCCTCCTCACTGTCTGACTTCGCTACCAGCTCCGCAGGCTGCTGGCGAACCACAACAGTGGCATGCATGTATGCAAGCTGTGTGTGTGAGCAATACGCATGCGTGGAAGGCCACATGCATGTGCAGAAGGTGAGCGCGAGCGAAGCAAGCATGCGCATGGCGAACCAGTGGTAAAATTATGTGAAGCCCACCTCCGGGCAGAACAGTCTTGTTCCTGTGGCCTCAGTGCTGAAAGCAACTTACCCAAAGCCAACAAAAACAGTCTTTCCAATGGACTGCAGTTCACCTAAAAGAAGGCATTTGATGGAAAAAGAGAGAGGCTATCTCACAGGTTATAGCGCTAAGAGAAAAAAAAAAATTGGTCCTTGCTGAACTGTTGAAAGACTCCTGCCCTCCACATGAGAAAAATTGTCCCTCCCTCACATCAGAGGTTCTTAAAGATCTCACTCCAGCCACAAATGATTAGGCCTCAAATTTTTGTATTTTGGACATTCAATAGTGGCCAAAATTGTGGAAACTTTTTGAGAAAAGTGGATTTTCTAAAAGTAGCTAATAACACCACTTTTTTTTTTTTTTTTGGAGTAGTACCATAAAATTATCTATCAATTGAAAGATAATTTAATCAAGAATGTAATGCAATAACTTTTATGAAGGATTTGCTATTAGAAGAGCAGTTACAGAATGAAGAAGACAAGTGAAACACGTCGAAAAAACGAGATATATAAAAATTATTACCATGTCAGTTAATACATAGTTGGGTAACCTTTTGCATGAATTACGGCCTTACAACGTCTTCCCATGGAGCGAACCAAGTCTTTTAGTTCTGCAGCTGTTATAATGTGAAACCAAGATTGAATGATGGCTTCTATTAACTGGGTTTTACTGCTGGGTCGCTTCTGACTAACAAGTTTCTTTAGTTGGCTCCAGAGATTTTCAATTGGGTTAAGGCAGTTGTTCTCAATCTTCCTAATGCCGCGACCCTTTAATACAGTTCCTCATGTTGTGGTGACCCCCAACCATAAAATTATTCCTAAAACCATTGAAAATATGTGTTTTCCGATGGTCTTAGGTGACCCCTGTGAAAGGGTCATTCGACCCCCCAAAGGGGTCGCGATCCACAGGTTGAGAACCACTGGGTTAAGGTCTGGGCCATTCCAGCAGTTGAATTTGATTATCTTGAAACTCCAAAAAAAAAAAAAAAAAAAAAAAAAGTGGTGTTATTAGCCATCAAACCTCAAACGTACACTTTTCCAAAAGGTTTCCACAATTTTGGCCACTACTCTACGATGAAAAGACTTATGGTAGCTCTCTTGAGAAAACCATTCAGCTGGGAAAGGTGGGAAGAAAGAGGAGGAGACAACCAGCAATGGTGGCAAGGGATGTTGGAAAACCTGAAGGCCCAGGCTGGGGACAGATACAGAATGCAGAATAACAGAGTTGGGAGGGACCTTGGAGGTCTACTAGTCTGACCTCCTGCTCCGCCAGGAAACCCTAAACCAGATCATCTTGCAGATCTGTTTTTTGTGATTGCTAACAATTCATCTGATAACCTGATAACACAATCAGTTATCGTAGAAGTTCACTAAACACTCAGCTATCTTCTGGAAGGGATCTCCTAATAGAATTTGAGATCATTTAGTGAATAGGATGATCTACTAGGGTTTAATTATCCTGGTATCAGAAGAAGCAGACCGTGCTGTGTTTGTTTCTAAACTCTGCTGTCACTACAAGAGGACAAACATCAGATCTATTTATGCATTGCTGAAATTCTACACACTTCACTCAAGTAAACAGCTGCTTAATAACAGTTCCTTTGCTACTGGATCATTTAAAATGCGTACTGACCATTTGCTTTTCCAGGACAGCCTAAACACCCATGTAAGATTGAGGATGGAAGCAGCTAGATTGTGTTACACTTACACCACAAGCTAAGTGACATTCAGCAAAAGATTGGGTTGCGTTTTGATAAGCCTCAAGCAGCCAGTGGAGAGGATCCTATGGAAAACAACTCTTGAAATTTTCCATTCTAGTTGTGGAAAAGTACAATCAAGAAGAATCACTCCAAGCAACATTATATATTAATGGAGAGTCTTCTGACCTTTCGCATAACAAAAAAAAATAATATATTTTTTTAAACGAAAATTGAAGAGGAAAGCAAGAAGGGAGATAGAGGAAAGTTATACAGTGTGATTGCTAAACTGTGAACTGTGTCAAAGTTAGATCCCAAATGTTGGAGACAGAAGAAAGGTGGGTTCTCCTTCCAAATCCCCCTAACCCAGACACCCAAATGGGGAATTGGAAGGGGAGAAAGTAACAGAGATAGATGGAGGAAGGCAGAAGAGATAGACTATTGACTGGGAAGGAACGAGCTTTGAACCAGGAATTAATTTTGGTTGTAGATGAAGGTGTAGGGTTTCCATTAGGAACTTCTGTCTGGTGGTCCTGGAAGAAGACCACCAGAGGAGAACTTGGTAGCTAAGAGGAAGACAGATGGAGGGAGAATAGCAGGGAGAATAGCAGCAGAAATAGGCAAGCAAAGGAGGACCACCAGAGGAGAACCTGGTAGCTAAGAGGAACACAGATGGAGGGAGGATAGCAGCAGAGGTGGGCAAGGGAAGGAGGATCACCAGAGGAGAACTTGGTAGCTAAGAAGAATGGGGGAGAACTTGGTAGCTAAGAAGAACACAGATGGAGGGAAAATAGCAGGGAGAATAGCAGCAGAAATGGGCAAGCAATGGAGGACCACCAGAGGAGAACTTGGTAGCTAAGAGGAACAGAGATGGAGGGAAGATAGCAGCAGAGATGGGCAAGGGAAGGAGGACCACCAGAGGAGAACTTGGTAACTAAGAAGAATGGGGGAGAACTTGGTAGCTAAGAAGAACACAGATGGAGGGAAAATAGCAGGGAGAATAGGAGCAGAAATGGGCAAGCAATGGAGGACCACCAGAGGAGAACTTGGTAGCTAAGAGGAACAGAGATGGAGGGAAGATAGCAGCAGAGATGGGCAAGGGAAGGAGGACCACCAGAGGAGAACTTGGTAGCTAAAAGAAATGGAGGAGAACTTGGTAGCTAAGGGGAACAGATATGGAGGGAGGATAGCAGCAGAGATGGGCAAGGAAAGTTTGGGGCACAAGCCATTCCAGGAAATGTGACCTTGGATACCTAATCCTTAATATAGCCGTTCCCCTCAATCTTATTGGGAAACCAATCCCAGGCATAGTCGTTTTGATCACTGCAACAAATCTAACTTCACCCAAAATAGAATTGTGAATCAGGTAGCAGACCTGGCATGTGTTATCCAAAATCTAGTTGGGTTACAAAAAATAAATAAATAAAAAAAAATGGGGCATACTATTCAGTTCTTGGATAGTGTCTACTAAGCCATAATCCGGGGAAATGGACTAGAGAATGTCTACTGGGATATTCTCACAGTGGCAAGAAGCACTGTTTTGTAGGTGTGAGACTGAGATTGTGAGCCAGAAGGAGAAGCTGGGAATCCTGCATAACAGCAACACTTCCTGGGCTACACATCATCATTGTAGGGGTACTTATGCATTCAAAATAGAGTTATTAATTCATGCAGGTTACTCATCCTCCCTTCTCTTGTATTGTATTGTATTGGTGGTTTGAAAATTCATGGCGAGCATAATGTCATTGGTTCACCCTAGATCCTTTATCCTCTGTGCATCTCTTCCCTATATCTCTTCTATAACATGCAGCAGAGTTCAATCAATCAATCAATCAATAATTAATCAATCAATCAATCAGAATAGAGCTGGAAGGGACCTTAGAGGTTTTATTGTATTGCATTGCATTGCATTGCATTGCATTGCATTTCATATTTTATTTTATTTTATTTTATTTTATTTTATTTTATTTTATTTTATTTTATTTTATTTTATTTTATTTTATTTTATTTTATTTTATTTTATTATTTTATTTTATTTTATTTTATTTTATTTTATTTTATTTTATTTTATTTTTTATTATTTTTTAATTATTTTTTGAGGGAGGTGTTGAAAAAAGAATGAAAATTCCAAGAATATCGTCCAAATGTCTGAGTTGTTCAGTTTATACTTTCCAAGCTTCCTATCTCTGTTTTAGTACTGAAATTATTTCATATCATTAGCAGAATTAAACTGAAGATTAAAAAAAAAAAGTAGGGGAATCACATAAGTCACTGGCTTCCAGGAGATCTTATCTTAGCTCAGGGGTGTCAAACTCAAGATCCAGGGGCTGGATCCGGCACACTGGTTACTAACCCATGTTTTCCGGAAAATAAGACCCTGCGTTATATTATTTTGAACCCCAAAATAAGCGCTTGGCCTTATTTTTGGGGAGGTCTTATTATTTTGGGGCGCATGGAGCAAGACGGGGATCCTCTTGTCATCTTACCTTCCAGCTCTGTCTCCCTAACTCTTTCCAGAGGAAATGGCGGGGACTGGCTATGCATGCGGTTAAATATTTTCGGGGGAGGGCTTATTTTTGGGGAGGGCTTATTTTCGGGGAAACATGGTAGATTTAATTTAATTTAATTAATTCAATTTATATGCTGCCCCTCTCCGAAGACTCAGGGCGGCTCACAATACATTTTAAAAAATCATTATAAAAACATTTAAAAATTAAAAACATTAAAAACATTAAAAACTCATTCACTCCATTCATGGCTGGATCTCGCCAGATCACAAGAGCGAGATCAACGGCCCCAGGCCTGCTGGAAAAGCCAGGTCTTCACCGCTTTCCGGAAGGCCAATAAGGTGGGGGTAGTCCGGACCTCAGGAGGTAACTGGTTCCAGAGAGCTGAGCAGCCACAGAGAAGGCCCTTCCCCACGGGCCCGCCAGCCATCATTGTTTAGCTGACGGGACCTGGAGGAGACCAACTCTGTGGGATCTTACTGGTCGCTGAGAGCTATGCGGTAGAAGGCGGTCTCGAAGATAGCCTGGTCCTGAGCCATGTAGGCTTCCAGGAGATCTTATCTTAGCTCAGGGGTGTCAAACTCAAGGTCCAAGGGCCGGATCCGGCACACGGGTTACTTACCTGTGTTTCCCCAAAAATAAGACCCTGCATTATATTTTTTTGAACCCCAAAATAAGCCCTTGGCTTTATTTTCGGGGAGGTCTTATTATTTTGGGGCACATGGAGCAAGATGGAGATCCTCTTGCCATCTTACCTTCCAGCTCTGTCTCCCTAACCCTTTCCAGAGGAAATGGCGGGGACTGGCTGCGCATGTGGTTAAATATTTTTGGGGGAGGGCTTATTTTTGGGGAAGGGGTTATTTTTGGGTGAGGGCTTATTTTCAGGGGAGGATTTATTTTCAGGGGAGGTCTTATTTTCAGGGAAACACAGTAGATCTGGCCTGCGGGGCTGTTCTGGAAACAGCAAAGGACTGGCCCGCAGTGCTTCTGCCAGCGAAAACGGCCTACCCAAACTCTGGCAGAGAGTTGCAGGAGGCTGTCGCACTTGAAAATGGAGCTCAGGAACTTGTTTTTACTGGCAGAGTTCTCGAGCCCTCACAGGCGCCGACATGAGTGACGTCGAGCTGGCCAAACCCCCTTGGCCACGCCCCCCTCGCCCCCTCCCCCAAGGTCAAACACAATCCTGATGCAGCCCGCAATGAATTTTTTTTATTATTATTATTATTATTTCTATACCGCCCTTCTCCCGCAGGACTCAGGGCGGTGCACAGCCAAAATAAAACATTGTATACAAAATTTAAAAAACAATTTAAAAACAATTAAATAATTTTGGCCCAAATAATTTAAAACAACCCAAATTAAAACCGAATCAATTAAAACTGAGAGGACGGGATCAAGCCAGCCCAGCCCAAATTTAGTTTGACACCCCTGTCTTAGCTGGTTATTTGATGTGAGCCAATCAGCTGATCTGCAGCTAACTTACAAGCAAATCAACCTTATGGACAGGATTTAGGGTGATTAAATACAGGGCCAAATTAAGGTTAGAAGAAGGTGACAAAGAGCCAAAGAGAATCTAAACTTCAACTAGAGATGCCCTACTGCAATATTTGGCCTTGATGCTGATGTCCTTTATTATATGCATGAGTGGGAAGGAAGGCACTGACGTACGTAATCAAGGAAAAGTTGCAATGCCCAGCACAAAATCAGTGGATGCTGATGTTGCTTTATGCAATATAGTTTATATCAACACGTATAGTTTAGCTCGTACAAAACAAGCATACCATCAGCCTCCTGGATGAATAATCTTTCTCTCTCTTTTTTCCCTTCTTCCTTCCTTCCTTCTTTCCTTCCTTCCTTCCTTTCTTCCTCTCTCCCTCCCTCCCTTTCTTTTCTCAATTTCTCTCTTTCTCTTCTTTCTTTTTCTCTTTCTTTCTTTCTCTCTTTTTCCCTTCCTTCCTTCCTTTCTTTTTATTTATCTCTTTTTCTTCTTTCTTTCTCTTCATTCTCTTCTTTCTTTCTTTCCTTCTTTCTCTTGATTTCTCTCTCTCTTTCCCTTCCTTCCTCCCTTCCTTTCTCATTCATTCATTCATTCATTCAATCAATCAATCAATCAATCAATCATTGCAGATAGGTCTACTGAGCAGGCACAATTGCAAAAAAAACAAAAACAAAAACCCTCAGACAACCTGTAGATTGTAATAAAGAGATACAGAAATCTCCAACCCTTTCCTGCCAGCTTGTGCTCTCTGGATTTTGGCAGCTGACAGTCTGAATCTTGAGTGATTTCCTCCCCTTCATACTCCAACACTGGAGGTTTCTAAGAAGAGATTAGACAATCATTTGTCTGAAATGGAATAAGGCCGTGATGGTGAACCTATGGCACGCACGCCCAAGGTGGCATGCAGAGCCATCTTTCTGGGCACGTGAGCTGCCACCCAACTCACCTGCAGCTGTGCAAGCACACGCGCCACAGCTGGTGTTCGGGCCTCCAGTGCGCATGTGTGCAATTCTGGAGACCCAGCTGGTCTTTGGAGCTCTCCTGTGCACACGCACGGGTTTGCACATATGTGTGCGAGTAGCTGTGCGTAGCTTTCATGTGCATTGTGCACATGAAAGCCACACACATGTGCAGATGGTCCAAATGCATGCGCAGCGCACAGGGGGAGCAGCATGAAAGTCACACGTATGCTCAGATGTCCGGTTGTGCGTGCAGCGCACGGGGGGAGCCGCATGTAAGCAAAGCGTGAACCTGTTTGGTTTACTCAGTGAGTAAAAGGTTAGGGATACAGGGTTTCTAGCCTGAGCCAGGAATTGGCTAGAAGACCTCCAAGGTCCCTTTTAACTCGGTTATTCTGCTTGGCCACCAGGTCCCCCTTTAATATGTCTATGGAGATTCTCTGTCATCCAGGTCATGGTTGTCCCAAAGGTGCTTTTTCAAGAGGCCACTGCAAGGATGGAAGGATGGGTCAACCTTGAGCCTGGTGAGATTTGAACTGCCAAATTGCAGGCAGCTGCTAGTCAGCAGAAGTAGCCTGCAGTACTGCACTCTAACCTCTGTGCCATCACAGCTCATAAATTCTTCTCTTTGATAAGCTAGACATGCCGAACTCTTCATTTTTTAAAGGTCCCTAGCCATAAATGTTTCTTTTAAGTAAACAAACTACTCTGGGAGAATTACTCCTACTACTCCTACTACTACTATCACGACCACTACCACTATTACTACTACTACTATTACTACAGTGCAGTGGTGAAATGCAAATTTTTTTACTACCGGTTCTGTGGGTGTGGCTTGGTGGGCGTGGCAGGGGAAGGATACTGCAAAATCTCCATTCCCACCCCACTCCAGGGGAAGGATACTGCAAAATCTCCATTCCCTTCCCACTCTGGGGCCAGCTGGTATTTGCCGGTTCTCCAAACTACTCAAAATTTCTGCTACCGATTTTCCAGAACCTGTCAGAGCCTGCTGGATTTCACCCCTGCTACAGTGGTGAAATCCAAATTTTTTTACTACCAGTTCTGTGGGTGTGGCTTGGTGAGCGTGGCTTGGTGGGCATGGCAGGGGAAGGATACTGCAAAATCTCCATTCCCACCCCACTCTGGGCCTAACCTGAGTTGTATTTGCCGGTTCTCTGAACTACTCAAAATTTCCGCTACGGGTTCTCCAGATCCTGTCAGAACCTGCTGGATTTCACCCCTGTACTACTACTACCACCCCCACTATTACTACTACTACTACTACTACTACTACTACTACTACTACTTTTCAAGCATGAAGTCAGGGCAGCCCCATGAGAATCGCAGTTGACTGTGAGGAAAATTTGTTTCGCTAACATTTGCAGTAGCCGAGAAAAGAACATGGAATTTTCATTCTCAATGTTGTGACACCACCGTCAGTGAAGATCCATCTTCAAACACATCCCTCTGGGGAAAAAAGGCTAATGTCACCCTTCATGGCACACCTCCATACCATGTAGAATCATGGGATAATTGAAGGCAGGGGTACAGATAGACCACAACCCACTCACATCTGCTCTTCATATTTGTGTGGGTACATCTGAATGCCATCTACTCTTTCAGAGTTCTGGGGAGTGGGGAAGAGGGTTTGCCTGCTGCCTCATATATCTGGAATTTAGTCCAAAGACACCTACGTGATGTTGACTCTTGGCATCGACGTTTAAAAACTTCATCCTTTGCTAAAATTAAACCTAAGCCTGGGTAGCTGAACTGAACGCACATTCTTGCTTATTGGCTTCTATTTCCCCCTCTTCTTGTACTCTGCCTCATCCTGCTCCAATTTTAGATTTAAATTGTGCAGGATGGGGTTTTCCTGTTGCTATGCCATGAGGACGTATTATCTGCACTAATGGGACTTTAGAATAAATAGCAATATATGGATTGATTTTGAGAGGATTCCTGTATCTCAAGCCCTCTTTTTTTAAAATAATAATAATAATAATAATAATAATAATAATAATAATAATAATAATAATAATAGCATTAAGAAAATAAATGAACCAGCCATGAATTTTCTGGAAAAAAAAAAGAGCCTTGATAGTACAGTGATTTAGTGCACCCTGTTATTAACACAGCTGCCTGCAATTTCTGCTGGTTCGAATCTCTCCAAGGCTCAAGGTTGACTCAGCCTTCCATCCTTTCTAAGGTAGGTGAAATGAGGACCCAGTTTGTGGGGGCAATAAGCTGACTTTGTATAAAATATACAAAAGGATGAAGGCTATTGCTTAACGCATTGTAAGCCGCCCTGAGTCTCCGGAGAAGGGCGGCATATAAATCAAATTAAAAAAAAAAAAAGCCAGTTTGAGCCAGTTTTCATCGTCTGACTTAGTACCTTCCTTACCTGTCATATATCAGTGCATGGAATTTTAGCCAAGGCATCAGGTTGAGAAAATTGGTTCCTAAACAGTTAAAAAGTTTTCTCCTCAGTGTTGGAATCTAAAATGCCACAAAGGCAAAATTGGGCCCAGAATACTATTTCTACAAATTATCAATTTCTAAGTAGGGGTGGATTCTACTTACCTTTACTACTGGTTCACGGCGGGGCCGTGCACACTCTTCTGCGCAAGTGCAGAAGCTTCTGAGCATGCGCAGAAGGATTTTGATGACATTGGTTGATGGTGTTAAAGGTATAATTGCAAAATGTCATCTGTCCTAAGTAAAGCTGCCTTTTGCAATTGACTGGGAGTTGAATTTGTCAATGCCGATGGTGTTCTAAATGGTGTTCCAGTTGTTTGGGATTGCACCCAAGGCGCCTATTACTATTGCTTCTACCTTTGCTTTCTTTTAGTAATAGCAATAGCGCTTAGACTTATATGCCGCTTCACAGTGCTTTATAGCCCACTCTAAGCAATTTACTGAGTCAGCCTCTTGCCCCCCCAACAATCTGGGTCCTCATTTGACCGACCTCAGAAGGATGGAAGACTGAGTCAATAGCACTTAGACTTATATACCGCTTCACAGTGCTTTATTTATTTATTTATTTATTTATTTATTTATTTATTTATTATTTCGATTTATATGCCACCCACTCAGGGTGGCTTACAATGCGTTAAGCAACAGCCTTCATACTTTTGTATATACCTGCTTACTAGGGCTTTCGCCCCCCCCCCAAACAGTATTCTTTTTTATACAAAGTCAGCTTATTGCCCCCACAATCCAGGTCCTCATTTTACCTACCTCGAAAGGATGGAAGTCTGAGTCAACCTTGAGCCTGGTGAGATTTGAACTTGCAGTAATTGCAGGCAGCTAGCAGCTAAGTACTACTTTAACAGCACTTAGTCCACTGCGCCACCAAGGTTCTTTACAGCCCTCTCTAAGCAGTTTACAGAGTCAGCCTATTGGTCCCAACAGTCTGGGTCCTCATTTTACCCACCTCGGAAGGATGGAAAGCTTGCCATCCTTTGCCACAGTCATTCTATTTCTATTTGCAGGTGTTTCTATTTGTAATCTTCTCCAGTTCCTTCTCTTTGGTTCTTCTGTCTTTAGGTACTGCTATGTCTACTATGACCTTTTCATCATTCTCCTGTTTATTATCATTATCAACATTACTATTTATTTGTCCATGAAGACACAGAGAAGCAACTCCATAGAGCATCAGTTCATATTTTGGACAAATGAGGTCAAGAGCTATCAATCTTGAGTAGTCCATGTTGCTGGGAAAGATGGAAGAAGTAACAAGAAGAGAAAAACTGACAGCAAAGAGCATTTATAATGGTGAAGTATACTCTCTTGAAAGGTCAATACAATTTTCATTACACTGGCCAATATATACAGTAGTGTCCAAAATTGTGGAAACCTTTTGGGAAAAGTGTATTTTCTAAAACTGGCTAATAACACCACTTTATTTGGAGTAGTACCGTAAAATTATATATCAGTGGAAAGATAATTTAATCAAGAATGTAATGCAATAACTTTTATGAAGGATTTGCTATTAGAATAGCAGCTGCAGTATAAAGAAGAAAAGTGAAACATGTAGGAAAAAATGAGATATACAAAAATTATCACCATAGAAAAAACAAGATATACAAAAATTATCACCACGTCAGTTAATACTTAGTTGGGTAACCTTTAGCATGACTTATGGCCTTACAACATCTTCCCATGGAGTGAACCAAGTCTTTCAGTTTTGCAGCTGTTATCATGTGAAACCAAGATTGAATGATGGCTTCTATTAACTGGGTTTTATTGCTGAGTCGTTTCTTTAGTTGGCTCCATAGATTTTCAATTGGGTTAAGGTCTGGGCTATTCCCAGGCCATTCCAGCCAGGCCATTCCAGCCTTATTTTGAAACTCCAAAAAAAAAAAAAAAGTGGTGTTATTAGCCATCAAACCTCAAAAATATACTTTTGCCAAAAGGTTCCCACAATTTTGGCCGCTACTGTAGGTAGTCCTTTACTTACAACAGTTCATTTAATGACTTTTCGAATTTACAATGGTACTGAATAAAGTGACTTATGACCATTTTTCACAGTTACAACCTTTGCAGCCTCCTCTTGATCACCTGATCAGAATTCAGATGCTTGGCAAACGATTCATATTTACAACCGTTGCAATGCCCTGGGATCACACAATCCCCCTTTTGCGACCTTCTGACGAGCAAAATCAATGGGGAAGCCAGGTTCGCTTTACAACCGGGTCACTAACTTCACAACTTCAGTGATTCATTTAACAACTGGGGGAAGAAAGGTCATAAAATGGAGCAAAACCCACTAAACCAATGCCTCACTTAACAACAGAAATGTTGAGCTCTATTGCGGTCATAAGCAAGGAGTACCTGTATTGCTTTTTAATAGCTACAATGAGATGTGCTGAATTCTGAAATACTAAGATTGCGATAGTAAAGAGGCAAAGAGCAAGAATCTTTATTGTGAGATCAGTGGTATCTTAGAAAATGAGGAAAGGGAACTGGAAGGGGAAAAGAGAGAAAAAGAAAAAGATGAGCATTTGAAAGGCAGAAGGAGGGGAAGAGAAAACGTCATCCTTATATGGTCCCTTTCAGTGGTGAAATTCAATTTTTCTTACAACCGGTTCTGTGGGCGTGGCTTGCTCGGTGTGGTGTGGCTTGGTGGGCGTGGCAGGGGAAGGATACTGCAAAGTCCCCATTCCCTCCCAACTTCTGGGGGAAGGGTATTGCAAAATCTCCATTCCCACCCCACTCTGGGGCCAGCCAGAGGTGGTATTTGCTGGTTCTCCAAACTACTCAAAATTTCCGCTACCGGTTCTCCAGAACCTGCTGGATTTCACCCCTGGTCCCCTTGATATTTGTTTATTTCAAATAGAATACAAAAGGCTTTATACCAAATATGTATTAGGAATAATCCCATTATCCATTATATTCATATTGGCAGGCAAAACTCATTAATTTATTTCCAATTGACCGATTTATTGCTTTGAAAAGAGGTTACAAGGCATTGTAACCTCTTTTTAATCATACGGCACTGAAAAGCAATATTCCACATTTGCTGTGAAACTGAGCAATTGATGTGAAAGGCAGCCTTCCTAACCGTACCACTTCTTCACATTTCACAAACAAATCCATATTGCTTTTTCTTAAATTGAGTTAGCCAATCAAAATGTTGCCTTAGTTGGCTCAATAAAAATGAACCAACAAATTGGAAATTACCCGGTGGATGTAAAAACGTCGTGTCTAAAATCTAAGTGTTTTCCATTAAGGGGAATCCAATATTTTCTTTTCTGGATAGGAGTCAAAACACACAAGAAAAACCACTCAGGCTGAGATTCTGTGCATGATACATTTCAATGAGATTCATCCAGTGCTCAATATTTTTGCCTCATCTCCTTACTCTAAAGCTTTACTTTTCTTTAAGTTCCTCCTCCTTCCTCCTTCGAATGAGTTGACTCAGCCACTGCCATACCCCAGTAGAAATTGTGTGTATAATTACGTGGATTGTGTGTATATGTTTATTTAGGAGTCGTGGTGGCGCAGTGGTTAGAATGCAGTATTGCAGGCTAATTCTGCCGACTGCCAGCAGTTCGATACTGACCGGCTCAAGGTTGACTCAGCCTTCCATCCTTCTGAGGTCGGTAAAATGAGAACCCAGATTGTTGGGGACAATAGGCTGACACTGTAAGGGTACTTAGAGAGGGCTGTAAAGCACTGTGAAGCTGTATATAAATCTAAGCACTGTTGCTATTGCTATATGCATAGAATTGGATTTAGTGGCATTAATTTTGTTCTGCATAACAGTCTGCTAGCTTTCATTTAATAACCTCTTGCTGCACAGCTGGGCAATTTCACACTTATCCTTACTGAAGTATAAGAATAGCATTTTTTTTTAAAAAAAATTACTTTCATTCATTCAGCCACTTGCTTTTGTTGAGCAAGTCAGAGAAAGCTTGAGCTAGCTCTCTCAAAACTGGTTTTGGGGGCTTCCATTCAAGGTGAAGTTTCTGTTATGCCTTATTTAAAGGAGATGAGGATTTAATTGCCTCAGGAAAAAGAAACTTGGGATCTAAGAGGCTTTTTCTCCTGATTTTTTTCTATGCCACCCCAGAAACAGCTGTTGATCAGCAGACGACTGAGTGGAATAGCCTCTGACAGGCACAGACAGGTATGTGCAACTGTCCTTCATTGAGATGCCAGAGAACTCTGGCATTGCTTCACAAAAAGGTCTCCAAGATACCATCCAGCATTTTGAATTGGGCCCCAATGGAGAAAGGTGAAGGGTATACAGCTACCCAACACAGCCTCTGCTCTGGACTTGAAGTCCTAGGCCAGGAGTCAGCAACCCGTGGCTCTGGAGCCGCATGTGGCTCTTTCATTCCTCTGCTGTGGCTCCCTGTTGCTGGTTAGCTCCACAATTGATAGGGCTTTCAGTTAGGACAAGTAGAGGAAAAAGGATGCCGCGCTAGGAGGAGACTCTATGGTGGGTGTTATGTTCTAGCTATGTAAATTTGGAGGGAAAAAGAAGCGGGAAAATACTTAAAGAGGATTGGCTAAAATGCCTGACAGCTCCCTATATAAGGAGAGCTGTTGGACAGTAGGCTACTGGATTCTGTACATAGTTAATAAAGAGCTGTTGCTTGTATCCTGGCTCCCATCTCCTCATTTACCCCAATCTAACAGTGGGGGACTGGACTTCCGGTCAGCAGAGGAAAAAGGATGCCGCACTAGGAGGAGACTATGATGGGAGAAACTGACTTCCAGTCAGCTCCAGACTTGAATGGGGGCTTCTTGTTAGAACCTTTGTGGCTCTTTGAGTGTTTAAGGTTGCCGACCCCTGTCCTAGGCCAAAGGCAGAAGGTCATATCAACAACGTGTACATCAGAGTTGGTGTCAGTCCATCTTGAGCTTCCTTGGCAGAAGATGTGGCTGATGGTCAGAATGACAAGTTGTCAGCCATCTCCTCTTTCCATTTGGCAGCAGCACTCAAAACGATCGACATCGCCAACAAAGTCATCTTCCTTCAACAATCTATGCCTGGGAGCTTCCAATTCTCAGCAGGTATTCGGAGACAACATATATCCAAAATGGAGTAAGTCCACTTGAGGCATGGAAATGGATTTGCAATGATTTCATTGTAATGGGATGGG
Organism: Arizona elegans; assembly: GCA_022577455.1. Taxonomy (NCBI): domain Eukaryota; kingdom Metazoa; phylum Chordata; class Lepidosauria; order Squamata; family Colubridae; genus Arizona; species Arizona elegans. The sequence goes on along the minus strand of JAKOOJ010000005.1, from coordinate 91,949,873 downwards.
ATGAGGCTTTCATCCATCAGACCACAGAGCCTTCCCCATACCCCCTCCGTAAAGTAGAAGTGGCAACCTATAACTTGTAGACCCCAGCATCCTACCACATACCTCTCATGGCCCAGAGGTCTTGACTGGAAGAGACACGGCCAACAATTTTCCAGGGACCCTAAGAGAGGAAAATGGTATCGTAAGGTTTACAGAGCTTGTTGTTGTTGTTAATTGCAAAGTCATGTCCGACCCATTGCGACCCCATGGACAATGTTCCTCCAGGCCTCCCTGTCCTCTACCAATCCCCAGAGTCCATTTAAGCTCATGCCTACTGCTCAGTGACTCCATCCAGCCACCTCATTCTCTGCCGCCCCTTCTTCTTTTGCCCTCAATCTTTCCCAGCATTAGGCTCTTCTCCAGTGAGTCCTTCCTTCTCATTAGATGGCCAAAGTATTTATTTATTTATTTATTTATTTATTTATTTATTTATTTATTTATTTATTTTATTTTATTTCTATACCGCCTTTCTCCTGTAGGACTCAAGGCGGTGTACAGTCAAGAAAAATATAGACACACAAACATCATAAAATTGCTAATTAAAATTATTACTTAGTTTGGTCAATTAAATAAAACCCAGAATTAGATAACATTTAAAAAATCATTTGAGTTTCCTCTTCAGGATCTGGCCTTCTAAAGAGCAGTTAGGGTTGATCTCCTCTAGAACTGACTGCTTTGATCGCCTTGCAGTCCAAGGGACTACAGAGCTAAAGGCATCCATTTTACTTCCTCCAACAATTGGGACAGTTTTTCCCATTTCCCTTTTAATACCATTTACCCCCAATTTTGAGCTGACATAAACTTTCATCCCCCCCCACAAAGGGAGATGAGCAGGGGGCTTGGCCAGCCTGAATAATGAAGAGAAGACTAGAGGCAATAGGATAGCGGTCTTCCAATACTTGAAGGGCTGTCACAGAGAAAAGGGGATCGATTTATTCTCCAAAATACGCCAGGGCAGGACAAGAAGTAATGGATAGAAGGTCATCAGAGAGAAATCCAACCTAGATCTAAGGAGAAATTAATCAGCGGAACACTTTGCCTTCAGAAGTTGTCGGTGCCCCATCACTGGAGGTTTTCAGGAAGAGTTTGGACAGCCATTTGTCTGGCATGGTATAGGTGTGGTGGCAAACCTATGGCACAGGTGATATGCAGAGCCCTCTCTGTGGGCACACCAGCTGTCACCCCAGCTCCACTGTGCATGTATGCATGCCTCCTGCTGGCCAGCTGGTCTTTGGATCTCTGCCACAGATGTGGGGGGGTGCATGCGTGGGACACGTGTGCACATGCGCGGGGGCAGGGTGCATGCACAAGGGGTGCAGGTTGGTGCAGGAGGCTTTCCAGGCCCAAAACGGGGCACTGGTGGCCTCATGCGGTGCCCCCACACCCTGTTTTGGCTTCCAGGTTGGTGCAGGAGGCTTTCCAGGCCCAAAACAGGGCACAGGGCCCCCATTCCCCGTTTTGGGCCTGGAAAGGCTCCTGCATCAACCTGGAAGCCAAAATGGAGTGTGGGGAGGGGCAGGGCGCATACACAGGGGCAGGGCATATGTGCGGGGGTGGGCTCAGTGGTAGGTTCCTCCGGTTCGGCCGAGCCGGTAGCGGTGACGATATGACGTCACCGAACCGGTTCTCCCCTCCCCGCCCTCCCACACCCCCACCCACCCACGTTATTCTTACCTTTTATTTGGTCCCACCGCCAATCTATTGCTGCCTCCTGAGTCCCAGATGATGACTAGAGGGAAAAAAACTGTTTAAACTCTTGACGCGGGGCTTCAAAGGGCAGTCCTACAGCTGATCAGTGTTAAAAGCAAACAAATGAGTTGGGTCATAAGTGCGAGGACTGGTCGTAAGTGCGAGGACCTTCCAGAAATGACTCTGACCAGCTAGCCATGCCCACCTAGTCACATGACCTCCAAGCCACACCCACAAAATAAGCCACACCCACAGAACCGGTAGTAAAAAAATTTAGAACCCACTCCTGGGTGGGCTGCATGCACGGGGGTGGGCCACATACGCATGGGGCTCTCGCATTGCATTTTGGGGGTTCTGACATGCACGCGTATATTTATGCACTTGAGCACATGCTTTGGGCACTCGGCACCAAAAAGGTTAACCATCACTGGTATAGGGTCTCCTGCCAGAGCAGGGAGCTGGACTAGAAGACCTCCAAGGTCCCTTCCAGGCCTATGATTCTCTGTTCTCTGTTCTATTTTTTAGAAAGAACAGAAATGAAGGAAAATACACAATGAAAGAGTTACATCAGGGTGGGTTCTACTTACCTCCGCTACCGGTTTGCAATGGGAACGCACAGTGCGCAGGTGCAGAAGCTTCTGCACATGCGCAAATCATTCATGATGACGTCTGGGCAGGTGAGCTGAGCCTCCAGCCGCCATTACTACCGGTTCTCAAGGACCGGACCGAACCGGAAGCAACCCACCACTGAGTTACATGTTTGTCTTTTGGAAGGAATGAGAAACATTGTATGATGGAAAAGAGAGAGAGAGAGAGAGAGAGAGAAATTATGGGTTTTTTAAATAGCATACTCTTTTCCTCTATTCATAGGGATTTTTATTTTGCATGGAGAACTTTGTTAATATTTAATATCACTTTAGTTTTAATTTTTTTTACTGTAAGTTGCCCAGTCACTTGATGGAGTGAGATGGCCTCATAACTTTAAAAATAGATAAATAAATGAAGCAAGTTGAGGTTCGTTCTATTTGTAAGTTTCTACTTGATGCTGAATTGATAGGTGTGTGTGTGTGTGTGTGAGAGAGAGAGAGAGAGAGAGAGAGGGAGAAGGAGGGAGGGGGAGAGAGAGGGGGAGAGAGAAAGGGAGAGAGGGAGAGAGAGAGAGGCGGCCATTGATCCGAAAGAAGGCATTTTATAGCTTGTCCTAGTTTTGACAAACACTCTGAAAAGAATTGCATGTTCAGAAATTAAAATAAAAATAGAATATGGATTTCTTCTGCTGTGCCTCTCCATAACCCGTAAATAATACCTCCAAAAAAGGTGCCAGAACATCTTCTATTGACTTCATCGCCCTCAAACAGAGTGCTAAGCCTCTTGAAAACATTTCTGATTCGTGTAAACTTTGTCGTTGAATTTGCAGAGGGAGTAAAAATAATACTTATTTTAGAGTGCGATGCGAGTACTTCACTATTTCAGCCCTGCCTTTCATGGTTCTAATTCTATCACAACGGGCTAAATATTTAGACGTGTATCTGGATCAGCCTTGAGAGCAGTCTGTCAGTGCAATAAACTAAGCGTGTTTTTTGTACACATTTACCGTCATACCACATAGCTTTCCCCCCCACTATGAATTGGTGCTATCCATCTGTCTTTGAGTTATTGCATAGCAACATCTGCATAACAATTGCTATCTCTGTTGCCATCCTATCACTGTTTAGCTTCTCTTCTAGCTTCTCTCTCTATCCATCCTATCTCTTCTAGCTTCTCTCCCAATCGCTTTGTCCGGATTGGGAACTAAGGCCATACAACCCGGAATTAAGGAGAAACTTCCTAACAGTGAGAACAATCAACCTGTGGAATGTCTTCCCACCAGAAGTTGTGGGTGCTTTCATCACTGGAGATTTTTTTTTAAAAAAAAATAAATGGACAGCCGCTTGTCTGGAACGGGATAGGGGTCTCCTTGTTGAACAGGACTAGAAGACAACCGAGGTCCCCTCCAGCTCTATTCTAATTGATTGATTGATTCTGCTAGCTTAGCTGCCATCCACCAATCAGAACAGTGCAACAGGAATGGGATGGACTCAGTGGTGAAATCCAAATTTTTTAACTACCGGTTCTGTGGGTGTGGTGGGCGTGGTGTGGCTTGGTGGGCATGGCAGGGGAAGGATACTGCAAAATCCCCATTCCCTCCCCACTCCTGGGGGAAGGATATTGCAAAATCTCCATTCCCACCTCACTCCTGGGGGAAGGGTATTGCAAATTCTCCATTCCCACCCCATTCTGAGGCCAGCCAGAGGTGGAATTTGCCGGTTCTCCAAACTACTCAAAATTTCTGCTACCGGTTCTCCAGAACCTGTCAGAACCTGCTGGATTTCATCCCTGGATGGACTTCAACCCTTGATGTGTTTCCTCCAAATTGGTTTGTCTGCCTAATTTTGGTCACCTTGAATGGCATCAGAAAAAAGGATGGGTGAAGAAATGCTATATTTGCACAGGTATGTCTAAAGAAGACTTGAGGATGGTTCATTCAGGGTCTGAGGACAAGACAAGAGTGACATTGTAAATAGAAGGAGAGAAAATAGTGCTACCTTTAGTTTGCCTTGATTAAATACAAATTGGGATTCTGCTATCGTGAAAAGAAGGGCTAGGGGTTTCATGATAGCAGTGTTCCCTTCCAATATCTGAGGGGCTGCCACAAAGAAAAGGAGTCAATCTATTGTCCAAAGCACCTAAAGGCAGGATAGAAAGCAATGGATGGAAACTAACCGAGGAGAGAAGCAACCTGGAACTAAGGGAAATTTCCTAACAGTGAGAACATTTATGATAACCAGTGGAACAACTTTCCTTCAGAAAATGTGGGTGTTCCAACACTGGATTTTTAAGAAGAGATTGGACAACCATTTGTCTCAAATTTTATAGGATCTTCTGCCTGAGCAGGAGGTTGGACTAGAAGACCTCCAAAGTCCCTTCCAACTCTGTTATTCTGTTACCATGTTTCATATTTCGGTGATGTTTTTTCCTTCCAGGAAGGCCTTAGGTTTTCCTAAATTATCTGGAATACTATTTTGGAACGAGATAGAAAATCCAAAATGGTCACTAAATCTCCTTGGAAGGAAGATTGGCAGTCAGACAAATTGGCCATCAACAAGTACAGAGAGATAAGCAACATCTACATACCATTTAAAAGAGACAATTAAAAAGCCAGAAAGGAAACAAAATCAACACCCAGATGAGCAGAGATTGGCACCAAGTTTAACATCAGATTTACAATCAAGAAGCAAGCAATATCCTAATCAAGGAACTGCCAACTCAGACAAACAAGCTAAACAGTAAATAGCAACCTAACCAAGACCACCTCTACCAACACTGACAGGGCAAGTCCCACTCCCTTCTAGCACTGATGAGGTTACCTAGTGGGGTAATAAAACATCTGCAAGAAAATAACCAAATTCAGAGAGCACCAAGGATGCCACAGATAAGTTGTAGCTAAATGATTAGAATTCAAAAACTTGCAAAATTAATTCTTAAAACATGTCTCAGCCGTTTTTTATTTAGAAACCCGATTGAATTCCATCAGGTTTGTTCCAGAAACTGATTATAGAGTTCAGTTTTAAAGCAATTTTAAAGTCTTTACTGATTTTTTTTATGACTCTTTTCTTGTTTGTAACTTCTATAAAATGTCAAAACCAGGAAGCAAATTAGTACATTTTTTGCTTCACGTTTTCAGATGGCTCTCATCCCGTAAGACACATATTAAGTCTGGATTGTTATAGTGTAGATCAGAAATTAAATTAAAATGTCTCAGATTTTAAGGGAATCAAATCAATATCTGGGTTGAAATGATAAGGCTGCAGGCTTTCAATTGCCAAAAAGAGAAATAATTAAAGAGAGTTTTTTTTTCTCTTAGAAGAAAAAGAGAAAGCAGTTTGAAAAGAAAACAAGGAACACCTACATTTTGCAAAAGAAAATCCATGTGCATCAGGCAGCCATTTTTTTTGCAAAATAGAAGATTATAGAATTATAGAAGGCGTTTAGGGGTTATCTAAGAAAGCCAACAGAGCTGATACTTGAATTTTACTGCTGTTTTGGTAACAGACAGCAAGCTAATTTCAGACGAGCACAATTGATTGCTTTTCCAACCAAGAATTATGATCCTAGAGCTGTCTTTTTCAAAGCAAGCAATGTATGTTATTTCAGCTGACAACATCAATCTGCCCGAATAGTAAGGCAGTTCTGTCCATTAAGTAGAATTACATTACTATGGACCATAACTTGATAGATGCTTTCATTCAAATTCTGATGAGCATCCCACTTTTAATTGTCTTAGCCAGAGGGATCTTCTCATCCCCATCACGGAGGATAAGTACTTTTATGTGAATTGAAATATTTTTGCAACTTTGCATGCAATTGCTTTTGCTCATAGATAAGCTACTTATATATGCAAGTGGTAGAAAACTGCTCATTTGCCACTTATGCTAAAGCATAAACTACAACGTACAAACCTTCGAGGGAAAATGTGTTTCATTTCAACAAGTCAACAACAAGTACACTATTTACAAGGAATTTTATAACAGAATAACAGAGTTGGAAGCGACTCTGGAGATCTTCTAGTCAAACCCCCTGCTCAAGCAGGAGACCCTACACAATTTCCAACAAATGGCAGTCCAATCTCATCTTGAAAGTCTGAAGTGATGAAGCTCCCACAACTTCCGAAGGCAACTTCTGTTCCATTGGTTGATGGTTCTCATTGTCAGAAAAATTCTCCTTATTTCTAAGTTGAATCTCTCCTTGGTCAGTTTCCATCCATTATTCCTCCCTTCAGGGGCTTTGGAAAATAGCTTGACCCCCTTCCTCCTCTCTGTGGCAGCCCCTCAGATATCGGAAGACTGCTGTCATGTCCCCCCTGGTCCTTCTCTTCATTCAACTAGCCATGCCCAGTTCCTGCAACCGTTCATCATATGTTTTAGCCTCCAGTCCCCTAATCATCCTGGTTGCTCTTCTCTGCACTTTTTCTAGAGTCTCAACATCTTTTTTATAGTGTGGTGATCAAAACTGGATGCAGTACTCTAGGTGTGGTCTTACTAAGACTTTATAGAGTGGTATTAGTACCTCACTTGATCTTGATTGTATCCCTCTGTTAATGTGTAAGGCAACATCCTGCTCCATCCTGAATCTCGATGGCGCAGTGGTTAGAGTGCAGTACTGCAGGTTACTTCTGCTGATCACCAACTGCCAGCAGTTTGGCAGATCGAATCTCACCAGACTCAAGGTTGACTCGGCATTCCCTCCTTCTGAGGTGGGTAAAATGAGGACCCAAATTGTTGGGGGCAATTATGCTGACTCTGTAAACTGCTTAGAGTGGGCTGTAAAGCACTGTGAAGCAGTATATAAGTGCTATTGCTATTGCTATCCTTTCTTAGCTTCCTTCTGATTTTTCAAACGCAGGAAAAAATTCAAAAGTGATAGTGAAATCATTTGAAATCCATCCTGCAAGGAAACTGCATCGCTCTTATGGTGTGCAGCACTTGCTTGAGGTGAACCACAGCTGCCGTACGGTGTACAGATAGTCCTCGACTTACAACAGTTTGTTTAGTGACCACTCAAAGTTACAATGGCACAGGAAAAAAGTGACTCATGATGTCAGCCTCCGCTTTTACTACTTTGGCTGCCATAAGAAACGGGAGAGGGGAGAGCTAGGGGGCCTGGGGGGGGGAAGCGTGCTGGAGGACTTTGGAAGAAACAAAACTGAATCTTTGAAGTTGCTATCGGGTCAACCATTGTGGCATTCCTGATTGATGACGCTGCCAGACGTGCTTCCACCTGACCCTGGTAGACTTTTGGATTGGATGATTTACGATGGACAATGGGAGGGGATGCTTTCTATATGCAATTTTCGCGCTTATTGCCTTTAATTTCAGCTTTCCTTGGTTGCGTTCACTTCATTTTCTAGTAAAAGTACCTTTCTCTATAAATCATGGAGTTTGGGTCATTCTTTCCTGGACTTTGAAGGAAGCACACCTGACACATGACCATTTTTCACACTTACGATCGTTGAAGCATCCCCATGGTCACGTGATCAAAATTTGGAGCTTGGCAACTGACTCCATGATGGTTGCAGTGTCCTCGGGGTCAGGTGATCCCTTTTTGGGACCTTCTGAGAAGCAAAGTCAGTGGGGAAGCCAGATTCACTTAACAACCATGTTACTAATTTAACAACTGTGGCAAGGAAGTTCATAAAACAGGGCAAAACTCACTTAGCAAATGTCTGACTTAGCAGCAGAAATTTTGGGCTAACTTAAATCAAGGACTATCTGTACAGTGTGATATATCGCAAACAGAAACCTGGTGTCCATTGTGGATTTTTCTAGCCGGTTCCAAAAATAGCATTTCTGATAATTTAGAAAAAGCTTAAAGTCTTCCTGAAATTTTGCAAAATTCAAAGTCTTCAGAAATTCCAAACATTAATAAGAATACGGCATAGTTATGGGCGAAAGGATATCTTCACTTTCATGATGACTTAATTATTGTATTGCTACTCCTCAACCTATGACCACAATTGGAACTGAAAGTTCCATTGCCAAGGAATGTGCTCATTGAGGCGTGCTCAGTTTTATGAATTATACTGCTTGGCCATTAAGTGAATTGCACTTCCCTCTTTTTCTTGTCAGAAGGCCCCTGAGAAGGTCACAAATGTCAATCACGTGACCCTGCGACATTGCAACGGTCATAAATGTGAGCCTGTAGCCAAAGGTCAACATTTTGATCACATGACCACGTACACTCAATGGTCAAAAGTGCAAGGACTGGTAATAAGTCACTTCTTTCATGCCATCATAACTTCAAACAGTTGTCAAACTGTTGATAAGTTGTCATAAACTGCATTAAGTTGATACTGGAATTCATTGTTGGAGTGTATTTCATGCAACAACTACAGTAGTATTCAGCCAATAGATGGCAGTGTTTACAAGTTTGGATCTACGCTATATGCTTTATGCTCTTTTGTTCTAAGTAGAGTTTCCTGTTTCCTGTTACAGTTTTTTAAAAATAGTTGTTGAGCAGTAAAGCACATGGTGACTGTACTTTTTGTTTGCTCTGTAGTGGCATATGTAAGCAGAATTTATAACAGTTGAGGACTACCTATAAGGGTTCTTTGTATTTTTAATCTATAATGTAACTCGTGTAGACTACATTTTTTGAAACTGATTGTTTTCGAAACTGAATTGTATTTGCCCAAAATTGGAAGACAGAAAAAATCCTGTCAGATGGTAAAGTAATAAGAAAGTTTTTAGACTGTGCAGAAATGAACAGATTAACTCTAAGAATAAAAGATAAAGAGGAACCAGTTTATTTCAAGACATGGAGAAGATTTTATGTATGGTTAGAAAAGAAATATGAATAAAAGATGATAGATAAACGATTTAGCTAAATAGAAAGCTAAACGAGGGAGAGGAAAAAAAGAAATAGAAACACGGAGGACACCAGAGTAAATGGAAAAGGGGGATGGGAGGGGGGAAAAGAAAGAAGATTATAAGGATAAATGTACAATTATGATGATAAAAGTGACAGATTGAGTAAAATTGAAAAGAAATCAAAAGAAAGTATATATTATTAGAATATTGGAGTTGCTCGGATACCAAACAAGAAAAATATTCTACAACAAAGGAGGAAGAAAGGAGAGAGGAGTAGACAATAAGAAGAGGAGAGGGAGAGGGAGGAATGGCAGAAGGGGGAAAGGAGAGGAAGAAAGGACGGGATAGGAGTAGGAGAGAAGGTGAGAAAGGGGGAAAAGAGGGGAGGAGTGGGCGATAGGAAGGGGAAGTAGGAAAGAGGAAGGAGAGGAGGAGGGAGAAAGTAGGAGAGGAGAGGAGGGAAGGAAGGGAAAGGAAGAAGAAGGAGAAGAAAGTTTGTTGTGAAAGGAGGGAAAAGAAAGGGTAGAAAAGCGACCCCGAATGTAATTAAAATGCTTTATTTTTATGCTTTCTTTAAGAAAAATGTGCATATGTATGATCAATTATGTATAAGAGAATGTACATTTACATTATGTGTACAAAAATAAAAATTAAAAAGAAAAGAAACTGACTGTTTCCAGGACTAAGCACTAAGACACAATCAAAGCATCTCGTTTTGAATCATTTCTCTTGTGAAATTTCTTGTAATGGGCCACAACTGCAAAGCTGCTAACTTATATGTAAAATGGCATCCCCTTTGCGCATCCTCTAAACCTTGGGAGAACATTCAAAGCTTTGTTTTGCACTCCAGGCGCTTCTAAAATGCTCAGAATAACCCATTTTTCAATTTGAGGCAGCAGTTTCACACTTAACTTTCATAAAACTTCACTTTTGAAATGTTTCAAAAAGACATCCCAGCATAATCTACCAGCTTGATAGCACTCCCTTGATGGAAATAAACTTCCATCCACAAAAGCTATAGGCCATAATAAACAAATTAATCTTCAAGATTCTGGAATTTTGCCCTCGACACACTATGAGTACCAAACACAAGGATTGTGCACCAATTTCTGCAGCTCTTAATGTCCGTGATGCCACAGTGTTATCAATGCTGCATAGCAGAGCTGATTTATTTCTAGCTCAGCTGCAGATAAGCCAAACTATTGCAAGATTAGTCTTTTATTTTGCAATATTTTAAAAAGCTGCAACTCTACAGCATTTTTCCCACAATCCATGGTTCAGCCTCAGCCCCATTTCTGCCTCCTGGGCTTTGATCCATCCCCTTGTTTGTAAGAAATAGGAGCCGTGGTGGTAAACGAAAATAGTTTTGCACTTGCTGGTTGATTGCAAGAAATTTCAGAAGATACAGTATATATTGGGTAGTTTTAAATTTCTGGGCACTTATATCTCGGAGGACCTCTCATGGACTATGAATGCTAACATGCTTCTGAAGAAGGCACAGAAGAGCTGTACTTCCTGAGAATGCTCAGGAAGATAAATCTATCTCAGCATCTACTTCCGTCCTACTATCGCAGCGCCATTGAGAGTGTCCTGACATACGGCATTCTTGCATGGTATGGGAGCAGCTCTGTAGCCAACAAAAAGGCTCTACAGAGAATCATTAAAACTGCCCAGAATATTATGGGACTCCAGCTACCAGCCCTGGACGACATCTTCGAATCTCTCTGTTTGAAGAAGTTGCATAACATTCTCAGAGATTTTTCCCATCCAGCTTACAATCTTTTTGGACTGTTGCCTTCTGGCAGAAAATACAGAACAATTAAAACTCGGACCACATGTTTTCTGAACAGTTTTTATCCCAGAGCTATAATTGCATTCAACAATGAACTAAAGGGCCACCATCAGTGAGCTGTTGGACAGCATTACTTGATCTGTTGTGTGGATGTTTGGGTGGTTTAGGGGTGGGGAATTGTGGTGGGTGGGAGTGTGTTTGGGGATTATGTGTGTGGGACCTGGTCTTTGGGTGTCAAGTAAATTTCGTTGTATGTGTATACTATGTATACACATACAATGACAATAAAGTTTATTTATTTATTTAAATATAAATAAATAAATAAATAAATAAATAAATAATTTATATTTCAAAGTGAGGTGTTTTATTTGTGTCTACATGGGGTAATACTGCATCAGGTAAAAATGCAGTATTGTAGGCAAACTCTGCCCACAGCACAGTTTGATCTTGACCAGCTCAAGTTGACTCAGCCTTCCAGCTTTCTGAAGTCCATAAAATGAGGATCCAGATTGTTGGGTGTTAGAAATTCTGTATATATCCCTACAGAACAGACAGTGCACAGTATATAGCCCTACAGAACAGACAGTAACCTACCCCTGGAGTGGGGTGGAAATGGAGATTTTACAGTATCATTCCCACCAAGCCACACCCACAGAACCAGTAGTAAAAAATTTTGAAACCCACCACTGGAATGTGTCCAATCATAACACTAGACGTACCATCTCTCACTGTTCTAAGGAGAATGGACATTGGAATGTCATTCATGCTGATGACTTGGAAAGACAAGAGTTACGAGTCGAAAGGAACATATTCAGGAAATGGGTGATAATCTGAGAAGACGTACCAGCTAATTTCTCCAAAAAGAATGTCAGGAAAGCGGGAGCCCAAAGGACAATTAGACCTGAAAGAGATAGTAAAAGCAATAGAAAGGCTACCTCAGATTAAAAGGAAGCAAAAAGAAGAGATGGATCCATTGCTAGGAGATATATCAGATGATGGGGAGAAGATAGTGCTTCTCAATTCTCCTTTTGCATCATTTCAACCTTCTTCCCAAGGAAAAGAGCCCAAGGAGAACCCATGGGGACCCATGTTGATCAAAGACAAAGGCTTATCTTCAAGTATCTGAAAGGCTTCATCTAGAATAGTGGGTTCTCAACCTTTTCTTCACTACGGACCTCTTTTAAATACCTTTTGTGGCCATGAATATCCAAGACTTCACTCAATGTTTAAATCATAACATTTCTTCAAGGCTTCAGGGACCCCCTTTGAGGACAACAGACAACAGGTTGAGAACCACTAATCTAGAAGATAGGCGGAATGGTTCAAAAGGCAGGATATTTAAATTACAAAGGACTAGATTTCAGTATGATGTGATTACCAATATGATAAGAAGTGTTCGGAGTGTCTGGGGTGGGCGGGTGGGCTCTTCTTCACTGTAGCAATTTAAGTAGTGTCAGTGTCAGGGTTCCGACGGATGCCCTAATTAAATCATGACCCTTGAGCCAAGCTTCAAAAGAAATCCAGTTATTTATTAGGAGCTTCATGTCGGCACATTCCAAGTGAAGCCAATTCTGACCCCATGTAATTTATGGCCCAATTATGACCCTGTTTCCCCCCCTCTCCCCAGGGTGTGTCATCAGTCACGTTCGCCAACGGAACAATTTCACAGGTTGTAGAGATCACTCCCCTCCAGCCGCTGTGGGTAACCCTGGGAGAGAGCCTTGAGAGAGATATGTCTGGAATGTGCTTTTGTTTTTGGCTGCTGTGCTGGTTCGCTAGTTTCCCATCCCCCCTCCCCCCCCGCCATGGCAACTTGAGAGCAGGCCAGGGATACTTTGCAAGTTGACAGTCAGCGTGACCATATCTTGAGATGCTGGAATTGTGGATTCTCGCACTGGGCAGGGAGCTGATGTCTAAGGTTCTTCCAACCTTTAACATCTATGACTCTATAAAGTATGATGCTGTCTTAATGTAAAAAAAAAAAAAGAGAGAGAAAGATTATGGTCTAAAATCTTCTTGGTTTCAGACAAAATGAAAGAGTTTGCTCCACTTTCTTCTCTCCTCATGATTTTCAGTTACTTTTCTTTCAATGGAGAACCTTTTCTGTCTAATGGCTCTCTAGACGTGGACCTTGTTCAATGTCCTGGAAATAATTTTAGTTTACTTTAATGGGAATGTTTTAATGGGACTCCCTTGTCTTGAAACAGCTGTGGCCAAATTACTCATGTCATGAAGCCATAAAGTATTTGAAAGGAACAGACTGGATCTAACATCTGCTCCTAGAGTTGGAAGTACCATCTCATTCCGAATAAATCCAACATGAGACCAAGTTGCAAATACCTGAATAATTCAGCAACTCCATACATCTGCTGGATGGAATGACAGAATAAAAGTTTGAATGCTTTTCGTAGTTTCATAGTTGGAAACCACAGAATGTAGAATTTTGAGAGCCTACCTCAAATCCTCTCACAAGATGACTCCCATAAAATGCCACAATAACCACAATAGGGCATGACCAATCAAAATAATCTGTTTACCAGAAAGCAGACTAGCTTCAAAAGATGGTCCTCTCCCACTTTTCATGACTATGGATGAAGATGCTGCTACTGGTTAGGAGGCTATTTTAAAGCATACCAACATCTACGAACTGACTGATTTAAAAAGTATTTTTAAAAAAGAAAGGAAGGAAGGAGAAGGAGAAGGAGAAGGAGAAGGAGAAGGAGTCATCAAGGAATGTATCTGTAACATGCTAGTATTTCCAGATTTGGCACTACCAGTTCCAACAAAATTTAGGACTTACCTATATTGAGTGCAAAATATCCAGATGACCAATAGGTACCAAATTAGAAACAACCTTGATTTTATCCTACATCCTGGTAATCAAATAGAACTTTGCCATCTACATGGGTCAGTGTCAGGGTTCCAACGGATGCCCTAATTAAATCATGAACCTCAAGCCAAGCTTCAAAAGAAATCTAGGTACTTATTAGGAGTTTCATGTCGGCACATTCCAAGTAAAGCCAACTCTGACTCCAGATAATTTACGGTCCAATCTTGACCCTGTTTCCCCCCTCCCCAGGGTGTGCCATCAGTCACATTCACCAACGGAGCAATTTGACGGGTTGTAAAGATCACTCTCCTCCAGCCGCTGTGGGTAATCCTGGGAGACAGCCTTAAGAGAGATATGTCTGGAATATGCTTTTGTTTTTGGCTGCCGTGCTGCTTCACCAGTTTCCTATCCCTCTTGCCTATGGCAACTCGAGAGCAGGCCAGGGATGCTTTGTGAGTTGACAGGTTAGCACTACATAATTGTCATGTGATGGGATTGTTCCCCAGCTCCATCTTTTGGTGATTGCACTCAAGTAAACATATGTATTAATGTTCTGCTCCAGCTCCAGATTTCCAAGGATATTGACACACACCAACGGTCCTTATCAAATTTATTAAGTAGCAAGAATAAACAAGACCGGCAAAGGTTGGCAACCAGCCCAGAAAACAAGATATGATAAACCACAATACTCTGATAATAATACGAGTTGTTTCCAGCAAGAACCCACTAGCTGCATGCAACTTAAATAGGCTAAGAGAGTGGCCAATTATCCTTAAGCCCGACTCTCAAGTAGACCTCCTCCTTCTGAGTAGTCACTCCTGCCTTTTGGCAGCCCTGCGTGCTCGAGCATTGAGGAGAGGCTCCTCCACTTCATTCTCTCCACTTGAAGGAGCCTCTGGAGGTTCTGGAGGCCCTGGCTGAGTCTCTGCCTCTGGCACCACATCCTCTTCAGCCTCCTCACTGTCTGACACGAGTGCCAGCTGCGCAGGCTGCTGGCGCAATCCCACACCAGCCTCCTCGTCGTCGGGATCAGCCACGATCCACGCAGGCCACTGGCGGGCCACAAGAGTTAGAAGGGTGGACTAGGACATGAGATGGGATTAAAAACCAACATTCCACATAGAATGCTTTTCCATTAGCCTTCTTTCGGCATAATTGTTTCATTAGCCTTTGCAGAGCCAAAGTTTGGCTGGAAACCAAATTCAATAAATTAAATGGGTGGCTGATGTTGTCTAAGCATGTCCCCAATTTTTCTGTACAGTAGAATCTCATTAGTATGCTGAATACATTGACTCAGCAAAAAAAAAAAAAAAAAAAAAAAGCTCAGGTTGAATTGTGAAAAGTATTGTAAATATTGGATTGAAAATAATGGTATCCCAGAATGATACAATCTCTTTAAACTGAGACCATAATTAGATTTTACTTGTTGAAGACTTCTGTGAAATTTGCACGCCTAAACTAGCAAGTTTTGTACTATCTGCTCAGGGGTGGGTTCTACTTACCTTTACTACCGGTCTGCAATGGGATCGTGCGTGCGTGAGCAAAGCTCACGCACGCACCTTGCTTCTGATGATGTCAAGGTCAGTGGGCAGAGCCTCCCACCGTTTTTACTACCAGTTCTATAGAACCGGTCCAAACCGGGGGAAACCCACCACTGTATCTGCTCTTTACAGTCGTAAGTAGCAGAATAACAGAGACAGAGTTGGAAGGGATTTTGGAGGTCTTCTAGTTGAACCTCCTGCTCAAGCAGGAGACCTACACCATTTCAGACAAATGTCTGTCCAGTCTCTTCTTAAAATCCTCCAGTGATGGAGTGACCCACAACTTCTGAAGGGAAGCCATTCCAACTGGTTAATTGTTCTCACTGCTAGGAAGTTTCTCCTTAGTTCCAGGTTGCTTGTCTCCTTGATTAGTTTCCATCCATTGTTTCTTGTCCTGCCTTCTGATGCTTTGGAGAATAGGTTGACCCCCCTCTTCTTTGTGGCAGCCCCTCAAATATTGGGACACTGCTATCATGTCACCCTTCGTATTTCTTTGTATTTTTATTCTTGTATTTTTTTTCTTTTTGGCTTAAGAGACTCAAATCATTTTCACTCTTCAGACATTGCTCACAAAGCATTTTTTCAAAAGTAGAATTTTGGTCTTGGAACATCTCCAGAAAAACTCTACACCAAATAAAGTATATGTCTTTCTGGAAGACTTTACAAGTTATCATTCCATTTACTTGCCAAAATAAAGGCCAAAAAAGCAATATGAATATGAATGTAATTAAAGAATAAAACTAGAAATATTCTTCTTCCTTAAAACACAAAGTCTGGGTTTAAGCACATTGCACTAAACTAAGGCATTTTTAATCATGATTGGTTGATCAAGCCAGAATCAGTTAGTTTTATACAACATACTAAGCCAAAATCACATTATGGCTTCCTGTAAACAGCCCGGATGATGAGGGAGTTGTAATTAAAAATGAATTTGTTCCAAAGCGTGTAGAATTATATCGGAAAAATAAGTAGCAGTAATTAAACATTACTCCTGCTTGTTTCCTATATTACCATGGTGGAATTGTAGCAGATAGTAGTAGATAGTTCTGGAACTAGCTTGGCTCCAGTATTGATATCCTACTGGTTCTACCCGGTTCGGGTAAACCGGTAGTGGCGGCAGTGACAGGAGGCTCCGCCCACCTGCCTGGACGTCATCACAGACCAGTGGTGGGTTTCAAAATTTTTTACTACCGGTTCTGTGGGTGTGGCTTGGTGGGCGTGGCAGAGAAAGGATACTGTAAAATCTCCATTCCCACCCCACTCCAGGGGAAGGATACTGTAAAATCTCCATTCCCACCCCGCTCCAGGGGAAGGATCTTGCAAAATCCCCATTCCCTCCCGATCAGCTGGGACTTGGGAAGCAGAGAATAGATGGGAGTGGGGCCAGCCAGAGGTGGTATTTACCAGTACTCCAAACTACTCAAAATTTCTGCTACTGGTTCTTCAGAACTGGTCAGAACCTGCTGAAACCCACCTCTGTCACAGATACTCTTGCGTATGCAAACCGGAATTGGACTAGATGACCTCCAAAGTCCCTTGTGTCCCTGTGATTCTCATACTCGCTGGCATACTAGGCTGTATAATGCCAAGGAACATATATCCAATTAAATCCCAATTTCCACGTGGAAAACAATTAATCAGTGATTAGCGAGAGGGAAAACAATTCACAAGGTGATTTAGCTTTTAGCAGAACTAAAAGGCAGCAGGTAATCGAGGCTGTTTGTCATTGTTAGGTTTGCTTAATAAATGAATTCTTGTTTGGGTTTCAAAAGAGGGAGGAAGAAAACGTTATTGGAAGTATTAACTTTAGGAAGGAAATTGTCTCTGCTGCTGAGCGTTGAACAGCATGAAATGAATAGATGTGCAACAATTAACTTTGGAACAGTCTGTGAACCAACTTCCTAACCAGGCTGAGATATCCTGGGGTGACGAGCATCGCCATAAGCATAGACGGGGAATTTGCACCATAGCTTATGCTCTCCTTCTTCCATAGCCCCTCCTTCAGTGTCACGCAAACATTGTGCAGCAGTGAATCAGAAAAAGAGATCTCTTTTTCTTAACAAATAAAAGTGGGATTAACATCCTGCTTTTCCCAAGTTCTTTGAAAAGGTTCACCCACCACAAGGGGTCCGTTGATTAGACCTTATGTGATTCATGGGAAATGGTGGGGGTGTTACGATGATGCTTCAGTGTTCCTAGCACAGGTCAGAACAGCTTCTGTTCTTTTTCCTATAGTAACCAAGTAGATTTTCCCAACTATAAGCCCTCTTTCAGGCAGGCAACCAAGCAACTGTACGATGAATGGCTAAGGGGACTAGACATGTTTAGCCTAACAAAGAGAAAGATAGTGTCTTCCAATACTTTAAGGGCTGTCATAGGGAACAGGCTGCTGATTTACTCTCGATAGCACCTGAGGGCAAGACAAGAATCGATGGGTGGAAGCTCCTCAGAGGAAAATCCAACTGGAAATAAGGAGGAATTTCCAGACAGGGAGAACAATGGAGGTCTTCAAGTTCTATGTTATAAGTCGGGATCTGCAACCTTAAACACTCAAAGAGCCATTTGGACCCGTTTCCCACAGAAAAGAAAACATCAGGAGCCACAAAACCTTTCCCGAGCCTGACTATTCCTTGAGCGGCCACAAAACTAGCATATGTAGTTGAATTAAACGTTCTGTTTTCTTCTGAAACTTTTCTTTTCTTGGATTTATCCATGGTTGGCCTACCAGGAGTCGAAAAGCTCAATAAATCACGTGCCGGCGGGTATCGCACATTGGCGGTTGTGATGCATATTTTGAGTGACAGGGAGGGGTGAAAGAGCCACATGCAGCTCCAGAGCCACAGGTTGCTGATCCCTGTTCTAAATGATTGGACAGCCATTTGTCCAGGATGGAGTAAGGGAGTCTTGGGAACAGAAGTGGTATTCAGCCGGTTCGTACTGGTTTGTGCGAACTGGTAGCGGAGATCGCAGGTGGGCCCTCCCCAGCGCTATGCCATCCTATTTAGGCACATTTTTGAGGCCGGACGCATGCATGGAAGGTGCTTACATGCATGAGGAGAGCATGCACGTGGGGGACGAACCGGTGGTAACAAAATGTGAAACCCACTGCTGTTTGGGAAGTGGGTTTGACTAAAAGATCTCCAGCTGTATGGAGATTTTATGACTTTTAAAGAAAGCTTATCATGTTTCAGTGATAGTTCAAGAAAAGGAGACATCCTTACAAAGGCAGGCATATGGCTGAGTGAAATTTCCAATAGTCCAAGATAAGATTTTGGTATTATGCATGCGTCCCTTGACAATCGTACGCAGAGTTATGCAAAATAATAACGCAGCCAGAGATATCTATCTTATCATTTTCAGAGAAGAGATACTGTGGACTGGCTGAAAACAAATTGAGCTGTTTTATTTCCCCTGCTTTCATAGAGGATTGGTACAGCAAGCCATAAAAGAACAGGCACAAATTTTCATTGTATAGGGTGTGCTTTTTTTAAATCTGTTTTATGGATGCAACTTAATTCAAAAGTATATTTGCAATGTTAACCACATGCATAGTAAAGCAGAGGTAAATTCCATTTGTAATTTGTGGGGCATACTCAGAGGTTGAAAGAGGTTTGCAACAGCAACAGCAATAGCAATGTAGAACTAGACTTACAACACTGTACGACTTCACAGTGCTTTACAGTGCTCTCTAAGCAGTTTACAGAGTCAGCCTCTTGCTCCCAACAATCTGGGTCCTCATTTGACCGACCTCGGAAGGATGAAAGGCTAAGTCAACCTTGAGTCCGCCAGGATCGAACTGCCGAACTGCTGGCAGCCGGCAGTGAGCAGAATTAGCCTGCAATACTGCATTCTGACCACTGCGCTACCATGGCTGGAGCTGCCTGTAGCAAGGGCATTGTTAGGGTCCAAATTATGGTGGTATCCTTAGGGATTGATATCATTTCAAGATTGTCCCTTAGGATGGAAGACTGAGTCAACTTTGAGCCTGTCAGGATCGAATTCCAAACTGTGGGCAAAATCAGCCTGCATTACTGCATTCTAATCACTGCACCATCAGAGCCCCCAGTGCAAATAATAAGAAAAAGAGGCTCATTGTAACCCTGGACTTGGTAAATATTCTTAGATTTTTTTTTTCCATTGTAGATATAAAAACCTGAACTTCATGCTGTCTTTGGGCCTTGAAGTTAGGTAACTGATCTGGCTGTGTCACGGCAGGGTAGGTAGAATGACTTACTGTATTTTTCAGAGTATAAGATGCACCTTTTTCCCCCAAAAAAGAGGGTGAAAATCTAGGTGCATCTTATACTCCAAATGTAGCCCTGCCCAGCCTCACAAACAGAGATTTCAGAGGCTGAAAAAAGCATCAGAAACAAAGCTTCAGAAAAGAAGCCCCCAAACAGAGCTTCAGAGGCTTTTTTTTCTGAAGCTGTTTTGGAGGCTGTCATAGGCAGGAAAAAAAGTTTTTTCTGAAACAGAGTTTCAGAAGTTTCAGAGGCAGAAAAAAAAGCAAAAAAAGCAAGGCACAGAGCTCACAACCAAGGAACCTGTTGCTAAAATTCACCTCTGGGAACAGCTGATTGGGGGTATTCCGGAAAGCCGATCCACCTGCCAATCAGCTTTTTTCTGATTTTCCTCCCCAAAAACTAAGATGCGTCTTATACTCCGAAAAATACGGTATTCCCTTTATGTAGTACCAGCAGGTCCAGAACAGATCCTGATGCTGCTAAACATGACTATCTATAACTACAGACAAGCTCAAACACTATTCCCCTGACAATAGTATTTTCAAAATGAAAAAAAAAAAAAACATGCGATGGTGTGGAGCTATTCACAAAGGGAGGGGAGAAGTAAAAATTGATTGATTGATTGATTGATTGATTGATTGATTGAAATTGTCAAGTCCAACCATGGGATCAAAACCCTGCACCATTTTTTTGGGCATGCCACTCATTTGAAATGGGTGAATCATAGAGTAGCATCGCCCGTCTTTTTTTTAAATTTAATTTATATGATGCCCTTCTCTGGAGACTCATTTTGGCGGGCTCCTCTTACAGATGCCCCTTCTATAGTGAGTAATGTCAATCTCCTTGGGCTTTGCCTGTCTATTTAGGCCTGGTCTTCTGAAATTTCCATTACAGATTTGGGGAACAAATGCTCTGTCTTACACATTGGCAAAAAGAATCAGAACACAAAATACAAGCTGAGTGGACACGACCTTGTAGATGACCCTCACTCTCTCAAGGACCTTGGAGTATTCATATCAAATGATCTAAGTGCCAAAGCCCATTGCAACAACATCGCCAAAAAGGCATTAAGAATTGTAAACCTAATCTTGCATAGCTTCTTCTCCGGTAATATTACACTACTAACCAGAGCATACAAAACATTTGCAAGACCAATTCTTGAATACAGCTCATCTGTCTTGAACCCACACTGCATATCGGACATTAAATCAATTGAACGTGTCCAGAAATATTTCACCAGAAGAGTCCTCCACTCCTCTGCTCGCAACAAAATACTGTATGCCACCAGGCTTGAAATTTTGGGCTTAGAAAATTTAGAACTACGCCACCTTCAATCTGACCTAAGCATAGCTCATAAAATCATCTGCTACAATGTCTTGCCTGTCAATGACTACTTCAGCTTCAACAACAACAGTACACAAGCACATAACAGATACAAACCTAAAGTGAACTGCTCCAAACTCGATTGCAGAAAATATGATTTCAGCAACAGAGTGGTCAATGCCTGGAATGCACTACCTGACTCTGTAGTTTCATCCCAAAACCCCCAAAATTTTAACCTTAAACTGTCTACTGTAGACCTTACCCCATTCCTAAGAGGTCTGTAAGGGGCGTACATAAGAGCACCAGCGTGCCTACGGTCCCTGTCCTAATGTTCCCTTTAATTGTATTCATTTTATGTATTCAATTCATGCTTATACTTATATATATTATCTAATACGTACTTGACAAAATAAAGAAAGAAAGAAAAGAAAAGAAATAAACCAGGCAGAGGTTTCTGTACTTCCTTCAACCAATCAAATGCTAGGACTACATCACACAAAGGTCTACTTGCTGAACATCAAATGTATCTACCCAGTTTATGCTGTGACACCAAGGCTTGCTCTGGAGAGCCCACAGAGCACAGGAAACTCATAATAAAGATAGAAGGGTAATACATTGACATAAAAGTCATTATCATTGGTATTGTGGCAAAAAAAGACATAAAATGCCATCGGGAGCAGAGATTAATATTTGCAGATGACACAGAAGGCTAAAACATATGAAGAATGATTACAGGAATTGGGTATATCTAATTTAATGAAAAGAAGGACTAGGGGTGACATGATAGCAGTGTTCCAATATTTGAAGGGCTGCCACAAGGAAGAGGGTGTTAACCAGGGGTGAAATCCAGCAGGTTCTGGAAAACCGGTAGCGGAAATTTTGAGCAGTTCAGAGAACCGGCAAATACTACCTTTGGCTGGCCTCAGAGTGGGGTGGGAATGGAGATTTTGCAATATCCTTCCCCCAGTAGTGGGCAGGGAATGGGGATTTTGTGGTATCCTTCCCCTGGAGTGGGGAGGGAATGGAGATTTTGCAGTATTCTTCCACTGCCAGGCCCACCAAGCCACGCCCACAGAACCGGTAGTAAAAAAAATTGGATTTCACCACTGGTATCAAGCTATTCTCCAAAGCATCTGAAGACAGGACAGGAAGCAAAGGATGGAAACTAATCAAGGAGAAAAACAACCTGAAATTAAAGAGAAAATTCTTGACAGTTAGAACAGTTAGCGAGTGGAACAACTTGCCTCCAGAAGTTGTGGGTGCTCCAACACTAAACATTTTTAAGAAGAGATTGGACAGTCATTTTTCTGGAATGATATATAGGGTCTCCTGATTGAGCAGGGAGTTGGACCAGAAGACCTCCAAGGTCCCTTCTAACTTTGCTATTCTGTTAATAATAATGTGGTTTTGATTTCTTTTACACTTTCACCCCATAATCATCCAACAGCCAATCAATTAGAAAAATCTGAATTGTAAAGGCAAGTTTTAAAAAATAACAAATACATTGAAAGACTGCATTAAAATGTAAACAGTATTCAGTTTTCAAAGAGGATTACAGCGATGGGGCACATGCAAACATATATGCTCTTATAATACGTACGCTGGGAAGGTTTGGATAAAGAGGTGAATTTTCAACAGATGGTTAAAAAAATACTAGTGAGGCATCATGCAGTGGATGTCAACAAATTAAGATGTGTGTAAAAATGCTTGTGGTTTTGACTGATTAATTGCAGGCCATTTTGACATTTTTTAAAATCCCCACTCAGGATACACCTGGTGTCCACTCGCAAAGCATCCCTGGCCAGCTCTCAAGTTGCCATAGGCCAGAGGGGATGGGAAACCGGCGAAACGGCACAGCAGCCAAAGACAGATGTACATTCCATGCTTATCCCTCTCAAGGCTGTGTCCCAGGGTTACCCACAGCAGCCAGAGGGGAGTGACTTCTACAACCTGCAAAATTGCTCTGTCAGCAAATGTGATTGATGACATACCCTGGGGGGAGGGGGAAAACAGGATCATAATTGGGGCATAAATAACATAGGGTCAGAGCTGGCTTCACTTGGGAACTGGATTTCTTTTGAAGCTTGGCTCGAGGCTCATGATTAAATTAGGGCATCCGTCAGAACCCTGATACCTGGATGTAATAGGAAGCTAGCCCAAATTTTCAAAGAGGGAGGGAGGGAGGGAGGGAGGGAAGGAGAGAGAGAGAGGGAGGGAGGGAGAGAGGGAGAGAGAGAGCGCAACGCAGAAGACTTATCTGTGAATTATAGCCTTTACCAGCTTTTGGCATATATAACATGACACTACCAGTTATACCAAGGAAGGAAGTCTTCATATAATAGTATGCTCAGAGCTTAACAGATTTCAAAAATATTAGCCAACTGTACTGTGAAATCAAAAATATTCCACAACCATATCATGAAATCAAACAGCCTTTTTCTAGTTCAGGGGGAAGTCTTGAGTAATAGAGAAAAGAGAGAGAGAAAGAGAGAGAAAGGGAGAGAAAAGCCAGCACCTTAACAAGTTGTGAAGGTTTTTCTATCTTTTTCTGTTTCATTTCAATATCTTAAAGGAAATTCTGGACTCGTCTTGCTTTCAGCGGAAGTCAGCTGTCAAGAGCTTGGCACTTGATCTTCGTAATGATTGCTGTTTCAACTGTCTCAGCTCACAGATGGAACAAGCTTTGTGAATTGTCTTAAGCACACTTCATATCAAATATTCTGGAGAACTGTGTGCTAGAAAAGAGTCCATTAGCCACTTCATGTGAATTCGGCATGCTTGCATTAGAGATCTTAAGAGGTAACGTATCTGGCAGGACGCCTCAAAACACAGTTTTATTTTTATTTTCAAGAGCTTTCTCACACTCAGATCTTTCTGTTTCATTGCTAAATGCAGATGGCTATACATGAATAGAAATATCAGTGCTTTTAGTTATTTTCATATAAACCCTTCAGAAAGCCAAGGAGTTCTTGCCTTTACTATCAAATGCATTATCAAAAAATATACTTTTCTTCCTCCTGTTGTGGTCCGCCAGCAGCCTGCAGAGCTGGCAGCGGAGTCGGACAGTGAGGAGGCTGGGGAGGACAATGGGTCAGTCCTGGAGTCAGGGGAAGGCCCAGACGAGGGCTGTGTCGGAGGCAGAGATGGGGCCAGGGCCATCTGGGAGTGATGCGTGGACGCCGGAGCCTCCAGAGGCAGACAGCAGAGAGGCAGAGGAACAGGGAGAGCCTGTTCCTAGTGCAAACATGCGAAGAGCTGCCAGAAGGCAAGAGCAGCTAAAGCAAAAGGGACGACTCGGGAGTAAGGCCAGGAGATGATTAGCCCCTCTCATAAGGCTTAAAAGAGCAGCAATGGCTCTTGGGTTCTTTGTAGGAAAGCAACGTTGCTACAATTGTTTTTTGTCTCCTGTTTCTGAACTTCATGGGGTTCTTGCCAAGAAAAGCCTTTGGCAGGGTGCCAAAGAAGACAAAGGTTTGTGATAAGGCCAAAGGACTGTTTATGAAGGATTTGTTTTGGACTTAATTTGAATTAAGCTGAGAGTGAAGTAATTCTCAACTGTTCTAATAAAATATGTTTATTTAGGACTGATTGTGTCTGGTAATAACTACTTGGGCCTTGGTCACAACACCTCCCGCTCTGTAGGTTGGTGCCATTAGCTGATTATATTGACCAATGGGGGTACAATAAGGCCCAGATTCAGTTGAATAGAAGTGCATCTACCCTCTGCGCCACTCCTGGCTGGGAGATCGATCCCTCAGATGCAGATTCCAAGTGGAAAAAAGGTGACTGCAGAAAAAAATTATATCTGTCTGATGGGTAAGAAAAACCCAAGAGGGTATTTTGGCATTTGGTATTTCTACTACCCCTCTTTTAAAGGTAATCTATAGCAGTACAAATGGATGATTCAAGAAAAGACCTGCAATAGATGAGTGGTGGGAGTCATCTTTGCTTATCGAGATGAGGTGGACCGGTTGCTTTCGTGGTGTGGAAACAATAACTTGGTCCTTAACACCAATAAGACCAAGGAGCTTATAGTGGACTATAGAAGGAATAGATCAGCCCTTGCTTATCAATGGAGACCGAGTGGAGCAAGTGGCCAATTTTAAGTTTCTGGGTGTTATCATAAAAGAGGATCTGACCTGGGGCCTCTTAGGCAGGATTTTACAAGGTACAGAAGAAAAGTTGATTAGGAAAATATATAAATATTTATTGAGATATAAAATGGAAGAGGAAGTGGTTGAAGAAACAATGATAAGCTGGGCAAAAAAAATTGGATACAGCATAGACTTGGAGAAAACTTTGGGAAATAAATTTGAAATTGACTATGTCAGCAGTTTATAAGGAAAACCAGTACAAGATGTTTTATAGATGGCATCTTCTGCCAGCGAGACTTGCTAAAATATTCCCAAGCACATCACCAATTTGTTGGAAATGTAAGAAATCATTCGGGACATATTATCATCTACGGTGGACTTGTGCAACAGCAAAAAAGAACTGGACTAAAATTAAAAAGTGACTTGAAGAGATAATTGAACATAGTATAGACTGGAAACCAGAATTATTTTTTATTGGGCATAGGTACAAGAAATTATAATAAAGAAATACAGTATCTAATTCTACATATTATAACTGCAGCTAGGATAACATATGCACAAAATTGGAAAAATGATGTCATACCAAAAGACGAAGAGGTGATAAGGAAAATTTGGGATTGTGCTGGTGACCTTCTACCGCTGCACCATAGAGAGTATTTTAACTTACTGCACCTGTGTATGGTTTGCCAATTGCACAGTAAGGCAGATAGGACAGCACTCCAGAGGGTTAGCGCAGGGGTGAAATGCTACTGGTTCGGGCCGGTTTGCCCGAACCGTTAGTAAAAAATGCTATCGGTTTGCCCGAACCGTTAGTTTAAAAAAGCGATTTTAAAAAGTTTTTAAAAGATCCCAATGATTACACGGCATAGCTGATTGTCACAGGTGATCGTTGGAACCTCTTTTTAAAATTTTTGAAAGCATTTTTTACTACCTATTCGTCCAAATCTTTTTCTTAATATTGTAACCCTGCTTCGTTACTCCATGCTCAAGCTAGATTCCTCCTTTCTGAATCTCTCTTTCTTTCTTTTACCGTGTTTAGTTTCAGCACAACCTACATGCTTAAGGAGCAACCTTGCTGCTTCTGTGTTTTCTTGAGTGCAGCTACTTGGTTCCTCTTTGTTCCAGAAAAGTGCAATTATGGAAGCACATAAATCTCTGAACCTCATAGCAAGGAATGACTAAGCCCTCCCATATTAAGATTCCCTCCCCTTTTTTTAGTAATGTGGGAAGCCCCCCGCCCTTCCCAGAACAAAATATTCTACAGAATATTAAAAGAGGCAGGATAGAATATTCCTCCTAAAGGAGAAGAGGAGAAAAATCTCCTTAACAAAGGCAGAAAGCAGCCCCCAATCTTTCTGCTATAGGAAAACAGCCTCAGGCAGAAGCCTCCAGAGGTTAGGATTTATGAACTGATATTTTGTAAAGCTAGACCACTATATTCATAAGCAAAAGGCAGTCAGCAGCTCTGCATAAGCAGAATAGGCAAGAAGCTGAAACTGACAAGATTGAACAAAACACCTAGGATTTTCATTTCCCCTTCTGCTTGTGAAGCCAGTCATGACCCCATAGGAATCTGGCAACGGTCATTAAAATATTAGACATGAACAGACATCTCAATCACAAAGCCCCCAAAATCGTATAAAAGCTCATCCACTCTCAACCCCAATTTCTCAGCCATCCCAGAAACATGCTGCTGTCACTGTTGTTTCTGGCTACCAAATAAATGGAGACCTCCTTTCCAATTGCAACCTGCCTCCAATTCATTTCTCCGCTGTCTTTCTCCTGGTTTGGAATAAGAACCAGATCAGGTTTTACTTCCAACAGTAGGATGTCCCTCCCAAATCTCATAAAGTGAGATTTTCTCATATCAATAGCCTGAATGATAACTACTGTGGTGTGTGTATAGGGTGTGGTCTCCAGACACATTCGTCGCCAATGCCCGCGGAGCCATATCTGTGGGCATGCGAGCATTGCCCTAGCTCAGCTCCAGCATGCATATGTGCACCAGCCAGCTGATTTTTGGGCCTTCTGGGCCCACCGTAAGTCAAGAAACGGGCTGTTTCCGGCCTCCAGAGGGCCTCGAGGGGGTGGGGAAGGCCGTTTTTTGCCCTCCCCAGGCTCCAAGGAAGACTCTGGAGCCTGGGAAGGGCGAAAAAATGGGCCTACCGGGCCCACTGTGCCATCACATGCCAAAAGCGGGGGGAGCACAGGGGGTCGCATTTGCATTTGCAGGGAGGCACATTGAATTATGGGTGTTGGTACGCATGTGTATCACACACACACACACACACACACACACACACACACACACACCCCGCACGACCCTTGCTTTTGCATTGCAATGGCAAAAAGGTTAGCCATTACTGTGCTAAGCCCTTAAATATGATGCTAGGCCCTTAAATACGTTGGGAGGATTTTCTCAGCCCTGTTTGTGTTTTGAGAAGGATAGTCACCAACACCTCTTCCTGTTCACTGTAGGTGGATGTTACGGATGTCCGAAGGTCCATTCAGGGCTCCTGAAGAGCCGCAGCGAAGCCCTGGTGAGTGTGAGCTGGCAAAATGGCAGGAAAAGAATCCTCCATCAAATAGAAAAAAATAAAATAAAATTGAAAGCTCTACTTTCTTTTCTGGCTCTCGTCCCTGGCGATATTACTTGCTGAGCTCACGGGGAAAAGAAACGGATCTGCCTAGCGTGCAACATTGGTTCTTTTGAACCATCATCGCTGAGTCACTACACAAACAACCGTTAGCAAAATGCTCTTAGGGATCTGGGAATGTTGACAAGAAAAGTCGTTTTCCTTAATTAATCCAAAGAACAGGTTACGGAAAAGCGTGAAGGCACCCAGCGCTCTGGGAATCCGTTTGGTCATTTCAATGAGCAAGCATTTCTGAAAGGGAACAATGTTCCTTCACAAAGGAAGAAGGGTAGTCTCAAAGGTGCTTTTTCCAGGAGGCAAGTGCACTTTCTTGTTTTTTCTTTGAAGACGTTTCGCTTCTCATCCAAGAAGCTTCGTCAGCTCTGACGGGATAGTGGAGAATGGAAGGATTTATATTCCTTGCAGACAGAGCTGGTCATTTGTATCCTTTTAGAGGGTCCTTGAAGCACTTGGAGGTTTATCTGTGTCCTCAGGGTCACCTGAGTGGTGCTCCTGGTTCCTGTAGTCTGCAATTTTTCCTCTGGAAATCCATTCCTATTCCCACCCCATTCAAAGGGTGTTCATCCCAAATTGCATAGCTAAAAGTCTGTAGAGATTCTCAGTCATCCAGGACATGGTTGTCCCAAAGGTGCTTTTTCAGGAGGCAACTGGACTTCCTTGTTTTTTCTTTAGAAGACATTTCGCTTCTCATCCAAGAAGCTTCTGCAGCTCGGATGGGAGAATGGGGAATGGAAGGATTTATATTCCTTGCAGACAGCTGGTCCTTTGCATCCTTTTAGAGGGTCTTGGAGGTTTACCTGTGTCCTCAGGGTCACCTAAGTAAGTGCTCCTGGTTCCTGTAGTCTGCAATTTTTCCTCTGGAAATCCATTCCTACTCCCACCCCATTCAAAGGGTGGTTCATCCCAAATTGTACAGCTAAAATGTGTAGAGATTCTCAGTCTACAGACTGTTAGGGCTGATACTATAATTTCACATTTAAAATAAGAGACAAAGGAATTGTTGTGGGGCTGGTAGATTAGCTATGTTGTTGTTCATGATGATGATGCCCATAGAAAGAAGGTGAGGAAGAACTGTTCAATAAAATTGATTGCCTGGACTAACCTACTAATGTTGAAGAAAATCAATATAAGTTCAGGCTTTTCTTTTCTTTGAAGTTCTCTAATAGATGAGGAACCATAGCATTAGCAATGTCTATGGAGATTCTCAATCATCCAGATCAGGGTTATCCCAAAGGTGCTTCTCCACCCACCCACCCACCCAAAAAAGGCAACTGGGCTTCCTTGATTTTCTTTCTTTGAAAACATTTTGCTTCTCATCCAAAAAATTAGAACCGAAGAAGCTTCTTGGATGAGAAGCAAAATGCTTTCAAAGAAACAATATCAGGAATGTCTAGACAGCCTTTTGGAACAAAGGATCTTTGGGACAGTAGCATTTGAATACAAGAAAGAATAGACAAACATCACAGAACGAGTAGAGTGTCAAGGTTCCAAGTAACACCCCCAACAAAAGAAGATTCCGAGGCTTGAAGTTCCTCAAAGTTCCATTTTGTTAGAGATGTCATATTGGCACATCTCGGAAAACCCGAATCTGAAAGCTTCCAGGTTTTCCTCACGCAAAGGAAAGTTCAAGTCCCTGCCCAGAAACCACATGTCCATCACATGGTCCAATCAAAACACCGTCCCAACTGGAGATGCCTCCCAGTTCCAGCCCTCCAGGTGCAGGACAAGATGTCCTTGACTCTCAGAGAAAAGAATGTTATTATGACTACATATCACCCATGTTCCATACAATCCCGCCTCCCAATTTCCCACAGCAGTAAATGGCAGGCCTGAAAGCCCAATGCCAAAGATGGCTTCCAGGCCTGACATAGAGCAGAAAATTCTTTTATTGAGGGGGAGGAGGAGGCCTCCTATGCTTCTCCCAAGATGATGAAAAATCCATATACACACACACACACACACACACACACATATTACAAAATTTCTAGCCCATGTTACTAAAGAGATACCTTTGGAAATAATGTCCTTATTCCTATTGGGCAGAAGAAGTTAAGACCTTCTTCAGTTCAAATGCAGCTGAGAAGGATGGTTTTTTAATAGCTTTTTCCACAAGAGTATGGACATGTTTTGCCATTGCTTTTTTTCTCAGATGCTGGGGGTGGGGGTTTCCCCCAACTTTTCAGATTAACTCTGGGGTTCGTTAATGGTTACTTCTCCAAGAACTAATACTCTCTTTCTTTGCTCGATCAAAGCTGGCTCAGCTAATCAATGTAATTTCTCAGCAAAAACATGGAGGGAGATATTTCCTTCTTGGAATTTTTCTCCCAGTTTCTCAGAGTCTCTTCAAGTTCCTTTTTGTGGCCTGACCATTCGTGATCCTTCTGACAAACAATCAAAACCTTTATTGTCAGAGTACAACATATGTACAATGAGATTGGCTGAGCCTCCCTTCATGCACCCCTCCCCCACAACCGGAGGTGGATTCTACTTACTTTTACTACCGGTTCGCAACTGGAGCGCACACAGATCACCCATGATGACGTCGTAGCTGGTGGGCAGAGCCTCCCACCGGTTTTATTACCGATTCTATAGAACCGGACTGAACCAGGAGCAACCTACCACTGCCCCCAACACAATACAACTCACAGTGAAAGACAAAAAAAAAAATCCATATCCCAGTGAATCCTGCTAACAATCACCCAATCCAGGAGTGAAATGCTCCCGGTTCGGACCGGATCGCCCAATCCGGTAGCGATGGAGGCGGGTGGTTGGGAGAACCGGTAGCAAAAATCCCTGCCCCGCCCCGCCCACCCCATGCCCAGCTGAGCTGCACAATCATCAGAGGCTTTTTTTTTTTACTTTTAAAAGCATTTTTTCTACAACCTCTTCTGCCGAAAAAATACTTTTAAAAGTTAAAAAAAAAGCCTCTGATGATCGCGTGGCTCAGCTGGGATCATCAAAGGCTTTTAAAAGAAAAAACCCCTTTTTTTTCTTTTAAATGCCTTTGACGATCCAAGCTGAGTTGCCTGATCGTCAGAGGCATTTAAAAGAAAAAAAGTCTCTGCTGATCAGGCAACTCAGCTGGGATCATCAGAGCCTTTTGAAAGCATTTTTTGTAGAAAAAATGGTTTTAAAAGTAAAAAAAAAAAAATGGCCATGCCCACCCAGTCACATTACCCCACCACCACCAAGCCACGCCCACAGAACCCGTAGTAACAAATTTTAGATTTCATCCCTGACCCAATCCTATTGCCCCATGTGAACTTACTGCACGTCCACAAGTCAATCGTACCTTGTATGTTGTTGTAGTTATTTTTCATTCAGGAGTCTGACAGCCCACGGATAAAAACTCTTCTTCAGTCTGTTTGTGCAGCTGCCTATGCTTCTATATCTCCGTCCCAATGGAAGGAGAATAAAGAAGGGCTGACCAGGGTGTGAGAGTCGTCCCTGAGGATTTTCCTCACTCTTCTAAGGCAGCGAGGCCTAGCGATGTCATCTAGTGGTATCAGGGGGCAGCCCACGATGTTTTGTGTTGTACTCACCACCCTCTGTAATGTTTTTCTATCTGTGGCTGTCAAGCCAGCATACCACACTGTCATGCACTGAGTGAGGACGCTTTCTATTGTGGGCCGGTAAAAGTGGTCATCAGTTGTTGTCTCCACAAGAGACAGGCAAAGGAAGTAAGAGAGAGGCGGAAAGGGAGAAGGGGAGGGGGGGGAGAAGGAGACATACAGAGAGACAGAAATCAAAAGAGAAAGAGAGAAGGAGAGAAAAAGACTGACTGAAAGAAAGAAAGAGAGAGAGGGAGAAAGTAAAAGAGAGAGAAAGAGTCAAAGAAAGAGAGAAAGAGACAGACAAAGGAAGTAAGAGAGAGGGGGAAAGGGAGAAGGGGAGAGAGGGAGAAGGAGAAGGAGAGAGACAGAGAAAGAAATCAAAAGAGAGAGAGAGAGAGAGGAGAGAAAAAGACTGACTGAAAGAAAGAGAGAGAGGGAGAAAGTAAAAAGAGAGAGAAAGAGTCAAAGAAAGAGAGAAAGAGACAAAGGAAGTAAGAGAGAGGGGAAAGGGAGAAGGGGAGAGAGGGAGAAGGAGAAGGAGAGAGACAGAGAAAGAAATCAAAAGAGAGAGGGGGGAGAGAAAAAGACTGACTGAAAGAAAGAGAGAGAGGGAGAAAGTAAAAGAGAGAGAAAGAGTCAAAGAAAGAGAGAAAGAGACAGACAAAGGAAGTAAGAGAGAGGGGAAAGGGAGAAGGGGAGAGAGGGAGAAAGAAGGAGAAAGAGAGACAGAAATCAAAAGAGAGAGAAAGAGAGAAAAAGACTGAAAGAAAGAGGGAGAGGGAGAATGATCTAAGTGAAGAAACCAGTAAAAAAAAAAGCTGCTTTCAAAAGCCACAGTCTACCTCAAAGAACTTAACTGGAAGGCATAGTCGGCAAGAGGGCGTAATTAGACACTCCCGGATGCTCACTTCACATTCTGAGATTCTGGAGGTTTGTGAATTGTTAAGGACAGTGTTAAATTCATCGCACATCCTAGAATTAGGAGCAGGATAGAAGATGAAACCTAAGCAATCGGGCTGTACAATTCCCTGCTCCGTTTTTTAGAATTTATAGAAAGAACACCCAGCAATCGCTTACATTTCCGGATCCTTTCTCTCTTTGGTTGCCATCAAAAATTGTCAGATTAGAGTGGTGGGAGGGAGTGAATTGTTCTAAGCGTCTTTCGGCTAATAGCAACGTGAGCCATCTGGAAGTCCCTACATTTAGATGGTGAATCACACCGTCACACTCTTTGGCAACGTAGCTATTTAAAAGCAAAACGTCGCTAGAAGAAGAGAATAGTCCTGTAACGCAGCGCAAAATGAATTACATGGGCTTCAGTTCACTTCGGGAGGTGCATGGAGTGACTTCACTTGTGTGGGATTGGAGGGAAGCTGTGGAAAGGAGGAGAAGTCAGACCATAGGTCCGGGATGGCGAACCCATGGCACGCATGCCAGAAGTAGCACGCAGAGCCATTTTTCCGGGCATGTGAGCTGTCACCCGTCTCACCTGCACCTGCGCATGTGCGCGCACCCCAGCTAGTGCATGCACAGATGGTGCAATTGTGCCAGAGGTGGGTTTCAGCAGGTTCTGACCAGTTCTGGAGAACCGGTAGCGGAAATTTTGAGTAGTTGGGAGAACCGGTAGTAAAAATTCTGACTGGCCCCTCCCCCATCTATTCTCTGCCTCTCAAATCCCAGCTGATTGGGAGGGAATGGAGATTTTACAGTATCCTTCTCCTGCCATGCTCACCAAGCTACGCCCACAGAACTGGTAGTAAAAAATTTTGAAGCCCACCACTGGATTGTACGCACAGCACACAGCACACGTGTGAAAGCTATGCCCATGCACAGATGGTGTGTTTGTGTGTGCAGTGCATGGTGGGGGCTTGCACAAATCGCATGCAGCACACAGTGCATGTGTGAAAGCTGTGCGGATACACAGATGGTGAGTTTGCGGTCGCAGCGCATGGTGGTGTTGTGGCCCCGCCCTCTGAGCCTGTCCCATCGGAGGAAGAAAGCTCCGAGCATGAGGAAGAGGAGTCAGCCAGGCCTCCCTCTCCAGGCCCCTCCCCTCTGGCATTGTCTCAGGTGCCGGCCGAGGGAGAGGAGATCAGCAGGGAGACAGCTGGTTCGGATCAGAGTGATGATGAAACATCATTCCTGGACGCACGCCTCCGAAGGCGTGATAAACGATTGCAGCAGCTTAGGAGGCATGCTAGGGATTAGAACTGAGTCACTGGACCACACCCCAGAGACTATATAATAGAGGGTAGTGGTCAGGGATCCTTGTGACGAACAAAAGCAAACCTTGGATAGTCACTAAAGCCTTGTCCGGAACTGCTGAGAGAAAGATTTATAGTGTCGGACATTTGGACTCTTGAGTATTTATCTTTCTGTTTTACTGTGAAAATAAAGTCACTTGGCAGACAGTGTGTCTATCGCTGCCAAGTGGGAGATAAGACCTGGGTACGTTCCAAAGTGTTTCCTTAACCCTCGGCTGGCTGTGTTTGTGTGTGTGTGGGGACGGGGACAGATCAGGTGGGGACGCGCACAAAGTTGTGCACATGCACATATGGTGCAATTGCATGCGCAGTGCACAGTGGGGGCTTGCACAAAGCTGTGTGCATGCACAGATGGTGCGATTGCGCGCACAGCATGCGGCACATGTGTGAAAGCTATGCGCATGCACAGATGATGTGTTTGCGTGTGCAGCGCACAGTGGGGGCTTGTGCAAAGCTGTGCGCATGCACAGACGGTGCAATTGCACGTGCAGCACAGAGCACATGCGTGAAAGCTGTACACATATGCAGATGGTATGTTTGCGCTCGCAGCGCATGGTGGGGACTCGTGTGAAAGCTGTGCACATGCACAGATGGTGCGGTTGTGTGCCCAGTGCATGGGGAGGAGCTGCGTGTTAGCATGGATGGCACGCATGAG
Organism: Arizona elegans; assembly: GCA_022577455.1. Classification (NCBI taxonomy): domain Eukaryota; kingdom Metazoa; phylum Chordata; class Lepidosauria; order Squamata; family Colubridae; genus Arizona; species Arizona elegans. Next base: position 91,915,785 of record JAKOOJ010000005.1, on the reverse strand, counting down.
CGCAAAGCACATGAAGCACGGACCTGTTCGGCACTCGGTGAGTAAAAAGTTCACTACTACTGCCATAGGTAGCCCTGAGGGGTTCTGAATCCTAAAGAATCTTACAGGTAATCCTTGATTTATACAACCATTTGTTTATCCCAAAAGGTGCTTTCTCTAAAGGCAATTGGACTTTGTTTTTCCTTGAAGACGTTTCGCTTCTCATCCGAGAAGCTTCTTCAGCTCAGCTTCTCAAGAACCGAAGAAGCTTCTTGGATGAGAAGCGAAACCTCTTCAAGGAAAAACAAAGTCCAGTTGCCTTTTGAATAAGCACCTTTGGGATGCTTGGAGGACTGAGAAGCTCCTTAAACAACCATTTGTTTAGTGACCGTTTGGAGTTACAACAGCACTGAAAAAAGGGAGTTACGACCGTTTTCCACACTTACGACCATCGCAGCATCCCCATGGTCACATGATCGAAATTCAAACACTTGGCGCCTGGCATGTATTTATGGCGGTTGCAGCATCGCGTGATCACTTTTTGAGACCTTCTGAATAGCCAAGTTAATGGGGAAACTAGATTTACTGTACAACCATGCTACTAACTAACTTGACAACTGCAGTGATTCACTTAACAACTGTGACAAGAAAAGTCATTAAAACGGGACAAAATATACTTAACAACTGTCCGCCAATCCAGCACATTTCTTTTGTTGGGGGAAAACAGTTCCCAATCACATGGCCTTGAAGTGTCAGGATTTTCTCAGGCTGCAAACGGCTCACATACATTCCTCACCTCCCTTCCAGCTCCCAATTCATTCCAAGCATTCTCCTCCCCTCTTCCTTTATTTCTGTTGTGAAGCTGCATATAGAGGTGCGTTTACGAGTCAACAGGTATAGGGTCCCCTATTTGTGCAGAGGGTTGGACTAAAAGACCTCAAAAGTCCCTTCCAACTCCATTCTTCTGTAACTCTATGTTGATTTTTTTTCCCCATAACTCCCCACATCGATCCTTTATGATTGCTTTGAAGTTTTGCCTCCATTTTATCATTCAACTTTTGATTTCTTCTATGTTCGTCTATGTTCTTGTATTTCAATAAAAATTTTTATATACATGCCAGCAAGCAATCTTGCTTTCATGTAAGGGTTTCAAAGATAGCATTTCGAGCACCTCCTTCATTTTAAAGATCATTTTTATTCTTCCAGTTAATTAGAGATATAAGAAGCATGACAAGCTCTTTCCTTCATTGGCAATCCTTGTTATTTCTTTAGTGTATTTAATGAATCCAAATATATAATATCTGGATTCGTAATAATGCCAGATGAAATTAAGTTGTTGGGGGTTTTTTTGCTGTAATTATCCTCGTTGTCAAAAACATTTTTTAAAATAAACTTTTCATTTTCTTTTAGTACAAAACATTCCATCATTCATTAAACAGTGTGTCGTCTGGGTACAATTTTTTTGTGTCATAACAGTTGAAGTTTACCACCGTATTCATTATTTATATCTACTCTTGGTTTAATATTAATACTTAATACTTAGCATATCTATTGTCATAACATTTCTCTTCTTAACTTATTTAACTTTACTATACATTACTTTCATATTTATTCTCCAACCATTGATAAAATAAATCCCATATATCATAATAATCAGATTCTTCCTTCCCTCTAATTGCAAGTGTTAAATCTATCTTGTTTCCCTGAAAATAAGCCCTCCCCAAAAATATTTAAACGCAGAGTTGGAAATCAGGTAAGATGGCAAGAGAAGCCCCATCTTGCTCCATGCACCCCAAAATAATAAGACATCCCCAAAAATTAGGCCAAGCTCTTATTTTGGGGTTCAAAAAAATATAAGACAGGGTCTTATTTTCGGGGAAACACGGTATTCATTTCTGCACATTCCAATATTTTCTTAATCACATTTCCACCTGCAGAAATCTCTTCACCTTTCCAATTCTGTGCAAACAATTCTAGCCACAGTTGTTACATGAATAATCAGGTATAAAATTTCTTTACTATAATTCCCTGGTAAAATCCCCAATAGGAATATCTCAGATTTTAAATCAATGTGCTGCTATGTCATCTTCTCCAACCACATACGAATTCTTGTCCAGTATTTTTTATTTTATTTTTTTTTTGCTTCTACACACGTCCACCACATATGGTAATACGATTCCAGTGTCTGATGGCATTTCCAACATTTAGCTGATTTATCTTTAAACATTTTTGTCTTTCAGGTGACAAATGCCGAAAACATTTGATGGTGGTTCTAATAGCATTATTTATCCTTGTTCATATTTTTAGCAAACTTTGTCTTATAATATGTCTCTTCAGAGTCTACCCTTTTGTATCATACGTACCTATGAAATCTATTGGCTAGATATACAATTTTATAATGGATGTTTTGCCATTCAGAAATGTTATCCAATAGGCAACCTGTTCTATATAATACAGTCTGAGATTAGGAAATGCTAGTCCACCTCTTTATTTTATTTTTTTAAGTCTTTCAAGATTTTAAATTCTATTCTCTTTTTTTAATTATTATTTCAGTTCCGTATTGTCAGAATATTCATGACTGGGAAGACATGGTAACAAGGTCAGCCAATGAATAGGCATAGCAACTAAGTCAGCCAATTGGGAGCTGAGACAGACTGGAGCCAGGGCGTGTCTTAGTCTGCAGCTTCTGATTCTGTGCAGAGAAAGAGAAACTGAAACCAGTTTGTGTTAACTGCTGTACTCTGTATGTACATGTCTGCTGTTCTGAGTGGAATAATCAACTGTTGGTATTGTAAATATATTTTTTGTGTTATTATGAATATAAAGAAGTTAATGAAACCAGCTGATTCAGTTATCTGTGTGTGCTTCTGGATTTGATTTTTGCAAGAAACTCTGATACATATAAACCTGTTAATTGTTCTTTGCCAATCCAGAAAATTTTTTATCTGAGACTAGAATTGGTGCTATCTAAAATGGAAAATTCTCAGCTGGCATCATGGTTAGTGTTGCAATGAAACCTGGCCAAGAAAGTTTTACAACTTTTCCACCTTTTCAAGGTTTTGTTGCAGTTCTTTCCTTAATTTGTGGTCATGATTTTGAAACATATCTTTATTATCTCCGTTCATGGGTAGTTCTAGATATTTCACCGAGACTTTTGCGAACTCACAGTCAACTTGTTTCCCCACTCCCCATGTTATCATCTTCTTCAAAGGTTAAATACCATTTTTAGTATCTTAGCTTTAATTAATGTTATATGTGGAAAGGCAGACAAAGTCTTTCATTGATTGGATTAACTGTCACATGGAGCTCGGTGGTTCCTTAACTGTTAATACTACATCATCTGAATAGCATTTCATATACCATGTCTCTCCTTGAAGTTTGATCCTGATGATTTATTTATTTTCAGATCTTGTTTGCTAGGACTTCCAAGGCAATTACAAATTAAAAAAAAGGAGAAATTGAACACGCTTGCTTTATATTTTTAGTGATTGAAAAGCCAGCAGAGAGAATTGGGTTGTGGTCTGCATATCTCATTGTACAGATCTAGACTTCTTAATAAAAGTTGTGAAAACCTTAATGCAGCACATATTAATCCATCGATTTCTATTAGCATAGAGAAGGAATTTTCATAGAGTTGTTCCTTGTCTCAATTTAGAGCCTAGATGGATTCTTGTACCTTCTTTTCTTAATGACTATGGAGATTCTCAGTCATTCAAATTATAGTTGTCCGAAAGGTGCTTTTCCTGGACTTCCAAGAAGCTGAAGAAGCTTCTTGGATGAGAAGCGAAACATCTTCAAAGAAGCCCCCACAGAGAGGGCTCGTAACTTGGGTGTCCTCCTGGACACACGGCTGTCTTTAGAAGATCATTTGACGGCCGTGGCCAGGGGGGCTTTTTATCAGGTTCGCCTGATACGCCAGTTGCGTCCCTTTCTAGATCAGGACTCCCTACGCACGGTCACTCAGGCACTCGTCACTTCCCGCCTGGACTACTGCAACGCTCTCTACTTGGGGCTCCCCCTGGGGTGCACCCGGAGGCTCCAGCTGGTCCAGAATGCGGCCACGCGGGGGATTATGCGGGCAACGGGGCGCTCCCATGTGACACCTCTCCTGCGCGAGCTGCACTGGCTCCTGGTGGTCTTCTGGGTGCGATTCAAGGTGTTGGTGACCACCTTTAAAGCGCTCCATGGCTTAGGGCCGGGGTACTTACGAGACCGCCTTCTGCCACCAATAGCCTCCCACCGGCCAGTACGCTCGCACAGAGTGGGCCTCCTCAGGGTGCCGTCTGCCACACAGTGTCAGCTGGCGACCCCCAGGGGGAGAGCCTTCTCTGTGGCGGCGCCCACCCTCTGGAACAACCTACCCCCAGAGATACGTACAATAACAGACCTCCGGATTTTTCGTCGGGCCCTGAAAACTTATTTATTTCAACTAGCTGGGCTGGCTTGAGTTAAATTTTAAATTGATTTTAAATTGGGTTGTTTTTAAATTACGGACAAAAAAATATTTAATTATTTTAAATTGCTTTCAAATTTTGTATGTTCTGTTTTTTACTTTGGCTGTTCACCGCCCTGAGTCCCATTGGAGAAGGGCAGTATAGAAATGGAAACAAACAAACAAACAAACAAACAAATAAATAAATAAATAAAAACCAGAAAGTCCAGTTGCCTCTTGAAAATTCACCTTTGGGACTTCTTTTCTAAGTTTTAGGATTAGAATTCTTCCTTATCTTCCCTTTGCCCAGGGAAGGTGATTTAAAATGAATTACGATTCCATTTTTCTTTGTTGTCACTGCTTTGTATTCTTCACCTAACTTCTTTTTGTTATACCAAACTGACATGTTCTTGCTTTATGTGAATTTCTCGTAAGCAAACAATGCCAGTGAAACGTCTTTGGACCGTCTCAAAAATTGCCCTTCATTTTATTACTTGCTTTGCATTTAACAAGATTCATGTTGCCTTTATTCCATTTGCGGTTATGGTTTTATTTCAGGTTAATGCTGCCACTACACCAATGGAATAACAGAATGGAAAGAGACCTTGGAGGTCTTCTAGTCCAACCCCTTGCTCAAGCAGGAGATCCTATACCAGTGATGGCTAACCTTTTTGCCATCGCGTGCCAAAAGCAGGGGTAGCGTGGGGGAGTCACGCACGCATGTGCCCACACCCATAATTCTATGTGCCCCATCCCCTGCGCATGCGTGTGTGATACCTCTGCGCTCCCCCCATTTTTGGCATGTGATGGCCCGGTGGGCCCAGTAGGTCCTCTTTTTGCCCTCTCCAGGCTCTAGAGTCTTTCTAGGAGTCTGGGGAGGGCAAAAACAGCCTTCCCCACCCCCGGAGGCCCTCTGGAGGCCGGAAATGGCCCATTTGCTGACTTCCAGTGGGGCCAGAAGGTCCAAAAATCAGTTGGCCAGTGCACACATGCACGCTGGAGCTGAGCTCGTGTGCCCATTGATATGGCTCCGCGTGCCACCTGTGGCACACATGCCATAGGTTCGCCATCACGGTCCTATACCATTCTGGACAAATGACTGTCCAATCTCTTTTTTAAAAATTTCTATTTGTCCTAGTTAGAAACCACAGTTTATTTGATTAGAATGGGGGAGAGATTATGTCAGCAATTTTTGTGCCATCAGACAATTCTCTTTACAAGTAATTTAAGCAATTATTCTGAATGCTAGAAAATGTTCACTTCATGCATTAGGGTTACTTCGTTAGCCAATTTATTCAGTTCAGTCATCTAAAACATCGGTCCCTTTGGTTGGGAAATGCATTTGGAGTTCCATTCCACTTCAACAAATCATCCGAGGATGCTCTATTTCCAATTTTGTGAAAATGTCAGCTTCTAATAAATTCAAAGAAACTCCAAATTCCTAATAATTACAGCGAGGGGTGGAAACAGGATGTTTGAATCATTTAAAAAATCACCAAGAGCAATGCAATTGCATTAGCTTGGTATCGTTGTTTCTAAAAGTAAGAGAACCTGGCCGATTGTGTCTAAGGTTAGAACTTTGTAGTCCTTAGGTGGCATGTGGGCTAGAGTAGGACATCAAAAAAAAAAAGATCATCATCGTAAATTAAATAGGTATATATTTGCCTTCTTTTGTTCCACAAGACCAGGGGTCTGCAACCTTAAATACTCAAAGAGACACTTGGACCCATTTCCCACAGAAAAGAAAGCACCGGGAGCCACAAAACCTGGGTGGGTGTGGCCAACTCGATGTCACTCACTTCCACCAGTCACATGACCCCCCCCTAGCCATGCCTACCCAGCCAGTCATTCGAACAGAGAACCAGTTGTTAAAAAAACACCAGGAATCACAAAACCCTTTTGATCTCTCTCTCTCTCTCTCTCCCTCTCTCTCTCTCTCTCTCTCTTCTCTCCTCTCCTCTCCCTCCCTCACCCCTCTCTCTCTCACTCACTCTGTATCTCTCTGTCTCTGCCCTACCCGCTTCTCCATCCCCCGCCATCACCCTTACCTTCTCAGGCCAGGCAAGGAGTGACTGGGAGAGGAGGGGGAGAGGCAGGACCCGCCAATGGTGGGATCACTTGACATGGAGCCACAGCAGAGGGCCCAAAGAGCCACATGTGGCTCCGGAGCTGCAGATTGCTGACATCTGCACAAGACTAACATGAATTATATCTGCCTGAGGTTATATGAATTGTATCTGCCAGATATCTGCCTGAGGTTTAAGATAAAATTATTATTTTTTCCCTCGGTTAGGATGGGAAACCATCACAGCTTGTTGGATTGGATAACATAACACTTGACCAAAATGAATAATGTATCCACTCTTCTCTGTCAGTAAGACTGAGAGATACCCATCTCATCCCCAAAAAAGAGTTTTTTAAAAACACTGTGTAAATCTTACTTTTCTCTGTCATCCCAAAATGAAAATTTGTCTTGATACATCCCAGAGGTGGTATTCAGCCGGTTCAGACAGGTTCGGGAGAACCAGTAGTAGCTAAGCCATCCTATTTGGCCAAGTTTTCAAGCAGTGCACATCAGGGTGGGTTCTACTTACCTTTACTACTGGTTCGCAACGGGAGAGTGTGCGCTTCTGCGCATGCACAGAAGCTTCTGCGCATGCATAGATCGTACCTTATGATGTCCAGGCGGGTGGGCGGAGCCTCCCGCTGCTTTTACTACTGGTTCTCAAGAACCATACAGAACCAGGCACAACACACCACTGATGCGCATGCATGGAAGTCACGCATGTGAGCAAAGCACATGCGTGGAAGGCCTTGCACATGCACCGAGGTGGCGTATGTGAGCAAAACGAGCAAGCATGAACACACGCTCACATTTTCGATGCTGGGCGAACTGGTAGGTAAATTATGTGAATCCCATCCCTGATACAACCTGATTAAAAATTGGATGGTGAAGACTCAAGAAATAGTAAAGTAGGTTGGGAAGTTTTGAAAAATCCTGGTTGTCAGTGGTACAATCTGGGTAAGCCATCCAGAGTCACTCGATACTGAGATGGGCAACATATAAATTTAATAAATAAATAAACAGTTTTCTTATTGCTTCTGAGAAAAGGGCACTGCCAAGCACAGGAAATCAGGAGTCCAGATGGTTTAAATAAATACAGGTTGATTTCATGCTAACACTCTCTAGGAGGATCTGAACTATAATGGTCAAGGCAAATTGAGTCAACGGAATTCAAGGTGAGGTTGGACTTAGATCTCTTGTGGGCATGAAGGGACTCGAGACTTATGACAAGTTTGACTCTCCCTCCCTCAGCCTGGTCATCTCTTAGGAGTGGCTATCTTTTTGCCACCATTACTCAATTTCTGTGGCAGATGTGAATAGCCCCACCTCTCTAGTCACCCCCCAACATTTACCATTGGCCCAACTGATGAGCCTGCAGCAGAAAACAGCAGCGCAGATCCAGATTTCTGGAAAAATGGGACACAAATGATCTCCTATCTCAAGAAAGCTGAGAACAGAAAGATGAAGAATCCACATTCTGATTTTATTCCTGGGGACTTCACAAATATGCTCTTGTTTCCTTGACAACAAAGTGGAAGTGCTGGAGGCTTGCTTTCTTCAGAGATCTCTTTTAAAACTTCTGAATCCATTCTGCAGCTCAGACGCTTCCTGTAGGTCTTCTATCTAAGTACAGTCCAGGTATTTTGAGGATCAGCCAAGGTTTTCTAGGGATTGTTACTAGCTGCAGGGGAGGGGGGGAATTGACTAGTAGAATAGAAAAAATAAGTGACAGCAGAGTCTTAGGGATAGAAGAAACGGTGGTCTTTAGACACGGTGGCTCAGCGGTTAAAGACATGGAGCTTGTCAGCTGGAGAGTTGACAGTCTGGGTTCGAGACCCAAGCGCCGTGCAATGGGTGAGCTCCCGTTCCTTGCTCCAGCTCCTGCCCATCTAGCAGTTCAAAAGCATGCAAATCAGTGGTGGGTTGCTACCGGTTCGTCCCAGTTCGGGCGAACCAGTAGCAGCAGCGGTGGGAGGCTCTGCCCACCTGCCCGGACATCATCAAATATGCTCTACGCATGCGCAGAAATGGCGCACATGCAAGTGAAGTGAATGCACATGGGCGAACCACTAGCAAAGGTAAGTGAAACCCACCACTGATGCAAATGCAAGTAGATAAATAGGTACCACTTTGGTGAGAAGGTAACAGTGCTCCATGTGCCTTTGGTGGATATCCATACTGGCCACATGACCACGGGGAATGTCTTCAGACAATGCTGGCTCCCTTGGCCAGAAAACAGAGGTGAGCATTGTGCCCGAGAGTCAGACACTTTTACTTTTTGATTCTTCACTACAGGAGCTTTGAGGGGTAAACAAAAATCATAATTAAAGGTTACTGATTTGAAGACATTGCCTTAATTCAGGAAAAAACCAGTTGTTGCACAGCGAGAGGCAGGAAATCTGCCCCAGTGTTCCTGCTATAGGAAAACTCAAACCGCCTGCCTCAAGCTGAACCCTGAAGTCTTTAGAGATGGATATTTTGTGCCCATTAAGAAATCCAGGACAGTCTATTCATAAACAAAACGCCTTCAGCCCTGCTCCCCCATGCTGGAATTGATGAGATTAAGAATGTACATCCCCCCACCCCGAAATTCCAAGGACAGGACATGATCTTTAGGACATAATAGGATTAACTCACCATCATTGAAATAGTAAAAGACAGAAGGCTCACTACACTGCACAACCCCCCTGGAACATCTCAATCACTAAACTCCAGAACCCTATAAAAATCCACCCACTCACTCAGCCATTTTGTCAGCCACCCCAGAAACATGCTGCCCTCACTAAAGTTTCTGGCATCCAAATAAATAGAGATCTTCTTTCCAACCAACCAGTCTCCATTGGTTGTTTTTTTTTTTTTACTCCCGGCTTCGAATCAGATTGGATTTTTCTTCTGACAATAGGCATGACCATGAACTCTTAAGATTATAGACTTTGGACCCAAAGTTGAAAACTCATAGTAGCAGCAACTTGATTTGTACAATTCTGCTCCCTCATCTCGGGAATTGACTCGAGCAAGAATTGGATGAAATGTTCTGAATGCAGAACGAAAGTCCTTCTGCAATTAGGAGAAACCGAGCAATTAAGAAGATCTCAGTTGGAGAATGGCGCCCAACTGCTAGAGTTATGATGAGGCAGACTGGAGCCTAGATACTCAACCTTCCTCCCAAAATAGAAGTTCTTCTCCACAACACACCCAGAGACTTAATCATTGCAGCGCTAATTAGCTGCAACACGAGAAAGCTGCAAGGTGAGCTGATTAATGTCACCATTGCTAAAAATACGATAATGGTGGAATTTCAAAAAGACAACCTTGAACTGACTCGGTCCATGACATTTGTAATTGATCTGTCCTCTGTTAAAAAAAAAAAAAGAGGAAAAGCATGGCAAGATGGATGGAAGGATGCATGCATGTAAGCACATTTAATTGAGGATGAAAATAGCAAGATACCGTAATTGGGAGGCCCTTTTTGGGAGGGGTACATTTCGATTCCTATATTTCCCTTGGGTCAGCTTCTTCCTTAACTCCACTCTGGACGTTTACGAAAGGGTCGGGGTGAAATCCAGCAGTTTCTGACAGGTTCTGGAGAACCGGTAGTGGAAATTTTAAGCAGTTCGGAGAACAGATAGCGGAAATTTTGAGTAGTTTGGAGAACTGGCAAATACCACTCTGGCTGGTCCCAGAGTGGGGTGGGAATCAGTGGTGGGTTCCTCCCGGTTCAGCCCGGTTCTCCCTAGCCAGTAGTGGTGATGATATGATGTCACCGAACCGGTTCTGCCCCCTGCCCTTCTGCGCCCACCCACCCACCACCCACCCACACCCCGCGTTATTCTTACCTTTTATTTGGCCCCACCCCCAATCTATTGCTGCCTCCTGAGTCCCAGCTGATGGCTAGAGGGAAAAAAACTGTTTAAACTCTTGCCGCGGGGCTTCAAAGGGCCGCCCTACAGCTGATCAGTGTTAAAAGAAAACAAATGAATAGACCAGTGCCTGCAAAAATACATGAGTAGATCAGTGCCTGCAAAAATAAATGGGTAGATTGCAAGCAGTTAAAAGCCTGGTAGACCAGTACCTCTGCTAAATCCTAAATAATTGTCACATTACCATCAAGCCACACCCACAAAATAAGCCACACCCACAGAACAGGTAGTAAAAAAATTTAGAACCCACCCCTGGTGGGAATGGAGATTTTGCAGTATCCTTCCCCTACCACGCCCACCAAGCCACACCTACAGAACCGGTAGTAAAAAAAATTGGATTTCACCACTGGAAAGGGTGGAATTATTCTGAATACATGTTGGGCTCTTTCAAGGACTCTGACTTAATCAGAGGATTACGCTGCAGAGAAAGATGTGTTTTCCACATTTTCCCAGCTGCAGTTTATCATATGCCAGCACAAAGCCACTTACATTTGCTTTGAGGAATTTTCCACCAGGCAAGCGATGTAGTTTAGTTTGTCAGGGGAAAGAGGCAGTGCATTTTTTCCCCCTCCATCTCTCCTGGATGAAAACCTTGACTCCCTGTGTTGGCCTGTAGGTGCAAGTCTCTGCACAGCAGCAGAGGTAGTGTTCAGCCGGTTCAGGCCAGTTCTGACCAGTTCGGGTGAACCGGTAGCAGAAATTGTGGCGGCCTGCCCACCATCCACAATTCTATGCCATTCTATTTAGACACGTTTTTGAGGCCGGCTGCATGCGCAGAAGGTGTGCATGTGAGCAAAGTGCATACGCAGAAGGCCAGCCGCTGTGCAGCTAGTAGCTGATTTAGACAGTGAGGAGGCTGGTGTGGTGCTGCGCCAGCAGCCTAGGCAGTTAGCACTCGAGTCAGACAATGAGGAGGCTGGAGAAGATGGGGTGCCAGAGGCAGGGATTCAGCCAGGGCCTTCAGAACCTCCAGAAGCTCCCTTAAGTGAAGAGGATGAAGAGGAAGAGCCTCTTCTTGATGCATGGGCACGCAGAGCTGCCAAAAGGAAGGAGTGGCTCCTCAGGAGGAGGTCTCCTCGAGAGTAAGGCTTGAGGCTAATTGGCCACTCCCTTAGCCTATTTAAGGAGGAACACTGACTGAAGCAATTTGCAAGGAACAACTCCATTCACATACCTTCGTGTCTTATCTTGCTTATCTTATCAGCTTCCTACAAATTGCTTCTGGGCATTCTGCCAACCACAGTAAGCTTTCAGTATTATTCTTGGAATTCTTGGCGGCTGTTAATGCAGTTAATTAACAGCCGTTGTTGTAAAAAACTGGTTTATTTAGTAAGCTAAGGTTTGAACGGACTTTGTGTGTGCTGTGTTCTTTGGGGTTCGTAGCTGGGGCAGAACAGCCGCATGCGTGGAAGGTGTGCCCAAGCACGAAACAAGTGTGTGCATGTACGGTGAACCGGTGGTAACAAAATGTGAAACCATCGCTGCACAGCAGAGGTTGTACATTTGCGGAAAGCATCCTTCAGCTTCTGAAGAGAGGCCGTTGAAGAGGGCCGCAAAGCAGAAGCAAACTAAAACAACAACATGGTTGCTTCTCTTCACTTTAGAAATGGTGGGTGAAGAGGCTTCAAAGTTATGTCCTTTGCACCTTCCCTATTTGTACATTTTTTTTAAAAAAACCCTCAGTATAACAGAGTTGGAAGGACCTTGGAGGTCCTCAAGTCCAATCCCTTACTTGAGCAGGAGACGTTGTCTCATTCCAGACAAATTGTTGTCCCATCTCTTCTTAAAAGCCTCCAGTGATGGAGCACCCACAGCTTCTAAAGGCAAACCGTCCCTCAAGTTAATTGTCCTCACTGTTAGGAAACCCAAAGGTGCTTTTTCAGGAGGCAACTGGACTTCCTTGCTTTTTCTTTGAAGACATTTCACTTCTCATCCAAGAAGAGCTGAAGAAGCTTCTTGGAGGAGAAGCTTCTGGGAGGAGAAGCATCTTCAAAGAAAAAAAAACAAGGAAGTCCAGTTGCCTCCTGAAAAAGCACCTTTGGGACAACCATGACCTGGATGACTGCGAATTTCAACAGACTCACCATTAGGAAGTTTCTCCTTAATTCCAGGTTATTTCTCTCCTTGATTAGTTCCCATCCGTTGCTTCTTGTCCTGCTTTCAGGGCTGACCCCCTCTTCTTTGTGGCATCCCTTCAAATATTTAAACACCACTATCTTGTCACCACTAGTCCTTCTCTTTGTTAAACTAGGCATAATCCATCCTTGCAAGAGTTCTTTGTATGTTTTAGCTTCCAGCCCAGGGGTGGGTTCTAAAACTTTTTACTACCGGTTCTGTGGGCGTGGCTTATTTTGTGGGCATGGCTTGATGGTCATGTGACAATTCTCTAGGATTTAGCAGAGGTACTGGTCTACCAGGCTTTTAACTGCTTGCAGAGCTGTACTGGTCTACTCATTTGTTTTTGGAGGCACCGGTCTACCCATTTATTATTGGAGGCACCGGTCTACTCATTTGTTTTTGGAGGCACTGGTCTACCCATTTATATTTGCAGGCACCAGTCTACTCATTTGTTTTTGGAGGCACTGGTCTACCCATTTATTTTTGCAGGCACCGGTCTACTCATTTGTTTTTGGAGGCACCGGTCTACCACCAAACTGCCTTTTACCACTGATCAGCTGTAGGACGGCCCTTTGAAGTCCCACGGCAAGAGTTTAAAAACAGTTTTTTTCCTTCTAGCCGATCAGCTGGGACTCAGGAGGCAGCAATAGATTGGGGGTGAAGCCAAATAAAAGGTAAGAATAACATGGAGGGGGGCGGGGGGTGGGGGGGGCAGATCCGGTTTGGTGACGTTATATTGTCACCCCTACCGGCTCAGTGGAACCGGACCAAACCAGGAAGAACCCACCACTGCTCCAGCCTCCTAATCATTTTCGTTGCATTCCTTCCAGAGTTTCAACATTTTTTTTTTTTTTTTTGGTATCATGGTGACCAGAACTGGATGCAGTATTCCAAAATGGTAATATCACTTGTCGTGATCTTGAAATTATCCCTCTGTTGATGCAGTCTAGGACTTTATTGGCTTTTTTGGCAGCTGCAGCACCTTGCTGGCTCTTATTTAAGTGGTGGTCCATTAGGACCTTAGATCCTTGTCACAGGTACTACTACTGTTGAGCCAGGTGCCACCTATTCTAAAACCCATGCATTTGATTTCGACCAATCAAGAAACACATTTGCATTTTTATCACTTTGCCCCTAATTTCAATGAGACACCAAAGCCAAATGAAAGGTATCTGGGCACTGAAAAGAAAAGAAAAAAATCTTCAGGCCTACTTTAAGCATTGTTTACTGACTCCTTCTTGATATACTTTCTTTTTTTTTAACATATTTTTTTAACAGATTAACAGAGTTGGAAGGGACCTTCTAGGTCATCTAGTCCAACCCCCCCCAAACAAAAGACCCTACATCATTTCCGACAAATGGCAGTCCAATCTCTTCTTGAAAGTCTCAAGTGATGAAGCTCCCACAACTTCGGAAGGCAACTTTTGTTCCACTGGTTGATTATTCTCACTGTCAGAAAGTTCCTCATTATTTCCAGGTTGAATCTCTCCTTGGTCAGTTTCCATCCATTATTCCTTGTCTGGCCTTCAGATGCTTTGGAAAACAGCTTGACCCCCTCCTCTCTGAGGCAGCCCCTCAAATATTGGAACACTGCTGTCATGTCTCCCCTGGTCCTTCTCTTCACTAGACTAGCCATGCCCAGTTCCTGCAACCATTCATCGTATGTTTTAGGCTCCAGTCCCCTAATCTTCTTGGTTGCTCTTCTCTGCACTTTTTCTAGAGTCTCAACGTCTTTTTCATAGTGTGGTGACCAAAACTAGATGCAGTACTCTAGGTGTGGACTTACTAAGGCTTTATAGAGTAATATTAGTACCTCCCTTGATCTTGATTGTATCCCTCTGTTAATGCAACTTCTTCCTACATGGTAGGAAAGCAACAGAGTGAGATAAAACTATCTTTCCAACAGAATAGGCAGTTTGCAACGCTAATTTGAATCCTTCCACAGACAATCAAAAAGATGGTTGCTTGAATATGGCCAAAAATCACTTAGCAAGTAATATTTTTACAAAGCATGCTTTTCTGTAGCTTCGATTCATCTTCTGGTCTCCTGCTTCCAATATAAAATAATGGATAATTATGCAAGTCTAGATAGCACAATTATTTTGTTTGCATCTCAGAAGATAGACTTTTACTGCCGCTTTATAAAGCCATAGTAAGACCAAACCTGGAATACTGCATCCCGTTTTGGTCACCACGTTACAAAAAAGATGTTGAGACTTTGGAAAAGGGGCAGAGAAGATCAACTAGGATATTAAAGGCCTGGAGACAAAAACATGAAGAACAGTTGTAGGAACTGGGTATGGCTAGTCTACAGAAAAGAAGGATTGGGGGTGACATGATATCAGACTTCCAGTATTCGAGAGGCTGCCCGAAAGAGGATGGGGTCCAGTGGTGGGCTGCTACTGGTTCACCCCGGATCAGGCAAACTGGTAGCGGTGGCAGCGGGAGGCTCCGCCCACCTGCCTGGACGTCTCTGCACATGCGCAGAAGCGTTGCACACAAGCGCGAGCACCCATGAGCGAACTGGTAGCGACGGGATTTGAAACCCACCTCTTAAGGGGGTCAGCTTATTTTCTAAAGCATCAAAAGGCAAGGCAAGAAACAATGGATGGAAACTAATCAAGGAGAGAAGCAACCTAGAATTAAGGAGAAACTTCCTGACAGTTTAATCAATCAATTAATTAATTTAAGACAATTAATCAGTCGAACAGCTTGTCTTCAGAAGTTGTGGGTGCTCCATCACTGGAGGTTTTTAAGAAAAGACTGGACAACCACCTGTCTGAAATGATATAGAGTCTCCTGCTTGAGCAATGGGTCAGACTAGAGGACCTCCAAGGTCCCTTCCAGTTTTATTCTGATTCTGATTATGTTTCTCCTGTTATTTCTTCTAAAGAGAAGCACTCAGCAAAAATGTGAATTATATAGAATATAACTCATCTTTATAAAGATGTCTTCTGGCTAATGTGATAGACAGCTGTGCTGAATCAGGACAAACATTATTTATTCCCCATGCCCAACTGGATGCATCTGAAGGTCTTCCAAGCAGGAAAGTGAAATATATATATATATTTCCACCCTTCTTCTCCAGCACCTGATCTTTGCAGGCAAGTTGACCTCATGCTGCACATAATATCACATCTCAAGACTAAGAGCATTTGATAGACTCTTGTCCATATAAACTTGAAAACTATCTAACTGTGAGTTTTTGTCACCTTGAAAACTATCCAATTTAGTGGCCATCACCAGGGCTTGTGATAATGAGCACCACAATTAATTTCTCAGTTTCTTCTCCATTTCTAAAACAAGATGAAGTTAGTTTTCTTTCCAGGAAGGAAGGAAGGAAGGAAGGAAGGAAGGAAGGAAGGAAGGAAGGAAGGAAGGAAGGAAGGAAGGAAGGAAGGAGAAAGAGAACGAGAAAGGGAGAGAGGGAGGGAGGGAGGGAGGGAGGAAGGAAGGAGAAAGAGTGAGGAAGGAAGAGGAGAGAGATAGAGAGAGAGGAAAGTAGGTAGGGAGAGAGGAAGGAAGGAAAAGGAAGGAAGGAAGGAAGGAAGGAAGGGGAAAGAGAGAGAAAGAGGAAAGAAGGTAGGGAGACAGGAAGGAAGGAAGGAAGGAAGGAAGGAAGGAAGGAAGGAAGGAAGGAAGGAAACCTAAGTCAACACCCACCCACCCCGAATTCTGCAGACAAAGGCAAGTATGTTGTATAGGGAAAGAATAGGTGTTGTTGCTTGCAACTTATAGGCACCAATGAATCACAAGACCAATAATAGCTCTTGGTAGACCTATCTTTCTGAATGCATTCAGTTCTCCTTTTAAAGTCATCCATGAGTGTGACCATCACCTTTCTTTGTAAAGGTGATGGTCACCCAGTTTGTAATTCTTACTAGATAGATAGATGATAGATAGATAGATAGATATTACATTGCCCAAGTAACTGGTCAAGTTCTTAAGGTCAGGACCTGGCGATCTAAAGTAATATTTTCAGCAAATCTGTCCTCTAAACTACAGAGAAAATGTTCCTGCTGAGACAACGAGAGACTGGAGTGTTCCAAGAGGAGGAAGACTCAGGTTAAAAGTCTGAGCTTCAACTTCAACACGTTGCTCATTGTTGTTGTTGATGTCGTGTCCAACCCATCGCGACCCCATGGACAACGTTCCTCCAGGCCTTCCTGTCCTCTACCATCCTCTGGAGTCCATTTAAGCTCACGCCGACTGCTTCAGTGACTCCATCCAGCCACCTCATTCTCTGCCGTCCCTTTCTTCTTTGGCCCTCAATCTTTCCCAGCATTAGGCTCTTCTCCAGTGAGTCCTTCCGTCTCATTAGGTGGCCAAAGGATTTGAGTTAGGTTGTTCATTAGGCAAACAAAATCTTGAGGGTTTTTTCCATTCTAATCAACACCGCAACTCATCAGGGCCCCAGAAATGGACTGTTTTGAACTGGAGACGTTTAAGGGAATGAAAAGGAAGAGTCCAACTATTCCTTAAATGGCAAAAAAAAAAAAAAAAAAAAAAAAAGCTGCCACAGAGTTCAGCAAAAAATCAAAGTATGCCGTTATGAAAGTATGCTGGAAATTCACGAGATCTCACCCCCTCAAAAGATTCACCCACTGAATCTCAAGTTTATCTTCATAAAGGTATGACTGTAAAAGGAAAGAATTCAATGACAAACTCCGCGTTCATATTAGTCAAGGGTGGTTGTTTTTTTTTCCATCACAAAGCACCAGTCAACACAGAGGACTAGTGTACCGTTGCCTAGGTTTTGGATAACAGTAAATTCTTTCCAAATACAGTTATTAATTTATGGGTGAGCCAAGAACTACAGAGAGGTAGCCAGTTTTAAAAAATGAAGAACATCAACTTTATACTTTTCCTGGCTAGGAGAGAAATTATTGGGGGGAAATGGGATGAAGAATCTTGTTAGCCCTTCTGAAATCTACTGAGTTCAACAACACATCCGTGTAAAGCTTATATTTTAAATCAATAGTTTTGTCTCCAGCTGTGGCCAAGGTCTAGATGATTCATGCATCAAGACATAAAAATAGCAGCTTTTTCCTGCTTGTTTGTCCTTAAAAGCTAGAATTCCGAAGTTAATAGTATGGAAGCTCAATTGCTTAATAGGTGTTAACAAATCTGACCTAATATCTATCTATCTATCTATCTATCTATCTATCTATCTATCTATCTCTATCTCTATCTCTATCTCTATCTCTATCTCTACCTATATATTAGCTAGTTTCTTTTCAAGATGAATATCTAGGGGAGCCAAAAGGATTTTGAGCAGAGCTGCAGCCATCTAATATTGCTTTCATCCAGTGGTGAAATTCAATTTTTTTATTACCGGTTCTGTGGGTATGGCTTGGTGGGCGTGGCTTGGTGGGCATGACAGGGGAAGGATAGTGCAAAATCTCCATTCCCTCCCCACTCCTGGGAGAAGGATATTGCAAAATCTCCATTCCCACCCCACTCTGGGGCCAGACAGAGGTGGTATTTGCTGATCTTCCGAACTACTCAAAATTTCTGCTGCCGGTTCTCCGAACTGCTCAAAATGTCCACTACCGGTTCTCCAGAACCTGTCAGAACCTACTGAGTAGCACCCCTGCTTTGGTCTGTCTATGGAGATTCTCAGTCATCCAAGTTGTGGTTGTCCCAAAGGTGCTTTTTCAAAAGGCAACTGGACTTTGCTTTGGCTTGAAGACGTTTCTCTTCTCATCCAAGAAGCTTCTTCAGTTCTGAATGAATGACTGATGGAGGTACAGAAGGAATTCTATCTTTCACCTTTCCATCCTTCCATCCTCCACCATTCAGTCAACTAAAGAAGCTTCTTGGATGAGAAGAGAAGCATCTTCAAAGAAAAACAAAGTCCAGTGCCTTTTGAAAAAGCACCTTTGCTCGACTCCTATTTTTAAAAAGTTCATAGGTCTCATCCAGAACTAGCATTGAGACAACACGCTTCACCAGACCAGGTAGAGGCCTACCAATTTGATTCATGCAGTGTAAATGTGGGTAGAATTAAACTGAATTATGATTTGTGTGTGTGTGATTTTAGCATCTTCTCGAACCCCAGCCCACTTGGGAATATCCTATTTAAGATGAAGGCTCTAGAAAGCCTTCCAGATTCCCTAGAAGATTCTAGAAAACTGCCAATTAAGTCATCCCTAGTGTACTGATAATGGCTAATATGAATGAATTAACGAAAAGGCTGTGATCTGGCATCATGATTTCCCCCATGTAATCCATATTAAAAGCCCAGGAGAAAGATCCTGGTCAGCAGCTGATTCCTCATCCAAGAAAGAAAAGAAGGGAAGGAAAGGAAAGGGAAAAGGAAGAGAATGAGAAAGGAAAGGAAAGGGGAAGAAAAAAGGGAATGAGGAAGAAAAGGGGAAGAAAAAAGGGAATGAGAAAGAAAAGGGGAAGAAAAAGGAAGGGAATGAGAAAGGGAAGGGAAGGAAAGGAAAGGAAAGGAAAGGGGAAGAAAAAGGAAGGGAATGAGAAAGTAAAAGAAAGGGGAAGAAAAAGGAAAGGAATGAGAAAGGAAAGGAAAGGGGAAGAAAAAAGGGAATGAGGAAGAAAAGGGGAAGAAAAAAGGGAATGAGAAAGAAAAGGGAAAGAAAAAGGAAAGGAATGAGAAAAGGAAGGGAAAGGAAAGGAAGGATATGAAAGGGAAAGGGAAAGAAAAAGGAAGGGAAGGGAAAGAAAAAGGAAGGGAATGAGAAAGGAAAGAAAAAAGAATGAGAAAAGAAAGGCGAAGAAAAAGGAAGGAAATGAGGAAGGGAAGGGGAAAAAAGGAAGGGAATGAGAAAGGAAAGAAAAAAGAGAATGAGAAAAGAAAGGGGAAGAAAAAGGAAGGAAATGAGGAAGGGAAGGGAAAAAAGGAAGGGAATGAGAAAGGAAAAGGGAGGGAAGGAAAGGAAAGGAAAGGAAAAAGATTTCTGCCTTAAATAGTTGAAGGTAAGCTTCAAATTGATAATGACCCAGTAACTGACATTTTTAACTAAGATTTGAAATCTTGTTAAAGGATTCTTTGAGGAAATTTTGTTTTCGATGGTAGTGAGCTTGTAGGCGCCAAACAGCTAGACTAAGAGTCCCCAGCATGGAGCTGAGATTTCTGCTAGCTACCATCCCGTCTTGTAGCAGAAGGCAGCTTTAAAAAAATCTATGATGATAGAGCATCGTTATCATTTAGCCCATACCAAGAGCCTTAGTATCTTTAATTATTTTTTATTAAACTTATCAAGGTATAAAATACAAGTGAAAATAAAGATAGCAGGGAAGGAAGAGGAAAGGAGGAAGAGAGGAAGAGGGGAGGAAAGGGAGAAAAAAAAGAGGGGGGAATCTTTAACTTCCAACTCTTTTCAGTGCAATAGAATAAAGTAAATAATATTAGAGCCTCAACTTTTTTTTACTTTTGCATGCTTAGTATATACTGGCCACTTCAATGCCAACAAACCTATCTAATCAGCAAATCCCAAAGTCAAGGGTTTCATTGTGTTCTGTTCTGTCTCAAGCACAAAATCTAGAAGATTTGTTTCCAAGCAGAAACGAAATTGGATGGATGATGTCTTTGATTAAAGCAGTTAATTTGGCCCTCTCTGCTGGCCCTCATCAGGTTTTCCAGCCATTCTTTCCATTGTGAGGATTAGTGTTGTCTTTTTCATTTTTTGCACAGAGAACATTCTCTGTGCTGTCAACATGCAGTGTATAATAAAGTTCCATATTTTTATTTATTTATTTATTTATTTATTTTCAAATTTCAGCTTAATGGCCCTGCTGGTCAGGAGCCTAGTTAGAGATATCTGTACCATAGGTTCAGTGGTGGGATTCAAATTTTTTTACTACCGGTTCTGTGGGTGTGGCGTGGTGGGCATGGCAGGGGGAGGATACTGCAAAATCTCCATTCCCACCCCACTCCAGGAGGAAGGATATTGCAAAATCTCCATTCCCACCCCACTCTGGGACCAACCAGAGGTGGCATTTGCTGGTTCTCTGAACTACTCAAAATGTCCGCTACTGGTTCTCCAGAACCTGTCAGAACCTGCTGGATTTCACCCCTGGTTTTAGCCTCCAGTCCCCTAATCATCTTTGTTGCTCTTCTCTGCACCCTTTCTAGAGTCTCAACCTCTTTATTGATACTCTAGGAACCAAAACTGGTTTTGGTACTCGTGGCAACCAAAACTGGATGCAATGTTCTAAGTGTGGCCTTAGCAAGGCATTATAAATTGGTATTAAGACTTTGCATGATCTCGATTCTAACCCACACCGGCCAGAGCATAGAAAGACTCAAAGAAGTAGCATGAGATTGGAAGATGTGGAGAGATCTGGCCCATAGAATTGCCCAAGAGTGGACAAGACTGAATGAATAACATCATCATGATAGCAGTGTTCCGATATCTCAGGGACTGCCACAAAGAAGAGGGAGTCAAGCTATTCTCCAAAGCACCAGAAGGCAGGAAAAGAAGCAATGGGTGGAAACTAATCAAGGAGAGAAGCAACCTAGAACGTAGGAGGAATTTCCTGACAGAACAATTAGTCAGTGGAACAACTTGCCTCCAGAAGATGTGAATGCTCCAACACTGGAAGTTTTTAAGATGTTGGATAACCACTTGTCTGAAGTGTAGGGTTTCCTGCCTAAGCAGGGGGTTGGACTAGAAGACCTCCAAAATCCCTTCCTGGAGGCTCCAGCTGGTCCAGAATGTAGCTGCGCAGGTTATTATGGGGGCGACATGGCGCTCCCATGTAACACCTCTCCTGCGCGAGCTGCACTGGCTCCCGGTGGTCTTCCGGGTGCGCTTCAAGGTATTGGTTCTCATCTTTGAAGTGCTCCATGGCTTAGGGCCTGGGTACCTATGAGACCACCTTCTGCCACCGATAACCTCCCACCGGCCAATCCACTCCCACAGAGAGGGTCTCCTCAGGGTGCCGTCAGCCAAGCAATGTCGACTGACGACCCCCAGGGGGGTCTGTGGGGGCACCCGCCCTGTGGAATGAGCTACCCCCAGGAATATGACTGATCCCGGACCTCCGTACTTTCCATCAAGCTTTGAAGACTTTCCTATTTCAGCAAGCCGGGCTGGCTTAAAATTTTAATGGGTTATTTTATGGGCAAAGGGTTTTAAATTTTGGGAAGCCAATTTGATTTAATTCTGTTTTAATTCATCTTAATTTTTATATAGTATGTATTTTAATCTTGGCTGTTCACCGCCCTGAGTCCTTCGGGAGAAGGGCGTTATACAAAATTAATAAACCTAAACCTAAACCTAACTTTCCAACTCTCTATATTCTATCCTATCCTATCCTATCCTATCCTATCCTATCCTATCCTATCCTATCCTATCCTATCCTATCCTATCCTATCCTCATCCACATCATACCCCTCTCAAGCCTCAGAACCCAATTCTTGCCATTTCCTCAAATTTTTAACATCCGCCTCAGGACAAGGCTACCCATAACATTAACGTGATCACTCAAAGGCTATGAAATCACAAGTGGGTGTAATTTGGAGACCTTCATTTTTCTGGCTACACTTGAGCTATTCATGCCAGGCCTTAGAAAGCACCTCTACATTTCTTATCCAGCTGCCCGGCTTCTAATTAAAGATGTGAGCTCAGAGCCCAAAACTCAAGTCAAAGCGGCTCATGTCTTTATATTTTATCTCGGCTTCCCCCCTGCCCCACATCCCCTCGCTCATTAATTTTCCACCTAAATGTGAGGGCTGCACTTCCTGCACACATTTAGCGATGCTTCACAGCCTCGGATCCTAATTGCTATCATTAGAAAAGCTTTCTACAACTCAACTGTCGTTTGGTCACTGCAATTTCCTTTCGGTTCCAGGCTGCTAGCTAAACCCTGGGATTCCCTCCTTCCTGTCCTTGGCACAATCTTGTTTCTCAAAAAACTTCCTGGGTACCCAATTAAGCCACTCAGTGCATTAGAAGCCGGGGGGGGGGGGGGGGTTCTTCCATTTGCAAGAAAACGAGATAGGCTTAAGTGAGCTCCCCTCTCCTAGCAAATATCTCTGTTTGAGTCTCATTGGCATTCATGCTGGGAAAATCCATTCCATTCAAATGCCCTTTTCTGTAGAGTCTTTGTGGTACAATTGTTGTCTTTATCATTGTCGTTGGCTATGATGACATGTATTCCTTCTGCTGAGGCATCATGTGGTCGATTTGTGCCCATTGTGTGTGATTCCTTTTGTTTGGGTTTGAGTTAATGAAGTTAATTTTGCTTTGTCTTGTCCCTCCCTGTTACTGTCTGCACGATCATATCCAATCTTCATATTTTTAGGCAGGCATTGGACTCTGGTCTAAAGGAAATTTGGGATTCTCGGAACCTGGGAAGGCGAATAAAAGTCTACTACCCGAGAAGCAAGCCTTTATTTATTATTTATTTATTTATTTATTTATATTTCTATACCGCCTTTCTCCCGTAGGACTCAAGGCGGTGTACAGTCAAGAAACATATAGACACACAAACATCATAAAATTGCTAATTAAAATTATTACTTAGTTTGGTCAATTAAATAAAACCCAGAATTAGATAACATTTAAAAAATCATTGACATGTTCGTATGTTTAGCCCCGCCTGTTGGAACATCAAGGTCTTGAGGGCACGGCGGAAAGCACGGAGATCAGGGATATTCCATATCTCCAGGGGCAGTTCATTCAACAGGGTTGGAGCCCCCACAGAGACCAGAGGTGGGGAATGATGGCCCTTTAATGATTTGTGGACTTCAACTCCCAGAATTCCTGAGACAGCCATGCTCAACCCTAACCCTAACTCTAACCCTAACCCTAACCCCTGCTGGCTCAGGAATTCTGGGAGTTGAAGTCCACAAGTCATAAGGGGTCCATTGTTCCCCATCCCTGCTTTAGACAGTCCAGATTTGAAGCTAGGTATCCAAATAATGGATCTACCACAGTGGTGGGATTCAGATGGTTCGGGCCAGATTGGGTGAACCGGTAGTTAAATTGCTGGCTGGTCCCACCCTTCCTTGGAGTACCCACATGCCCCCACATTTTGGCTCCCAGGTAAGTGCAGGGAGACCTAGTAGGCCCAAAATGGGGTGAGGGGGTGTGTGGCACAGCCCCCCATGGCCCATTTTTGCTCCCAGGAGGCTGTAGGGAGGCCTACTAGGCCCAAAATGGGGTACAGGGGAGGCGGCGTGTCCCACCCCCCCACGGCCCATTTTTGCTTCCAGGGGGGTGAAGGAGGCCAAGTGCCACCTGTCACACCTCATGGCCACACCCACCATGGCCAGGCCCACCCAGCTGGTCATTAGGGCAGAGAACCGGTTGTTAAATTATTTGAATCCCACCACTGAACTACTGTACCACATTAATATGTTATCTTGAGGGATGCATATATGCATTCAGACCCGTGCACATCCTCCTAGCCCAGACATACAAGAAATCTCTAGTTTCTCCATTTGTCTCATGATTGCTGCTGAAAACTGTAAGGACCTTACAACCAAAAATGATCCATTAAAGATTTGCACCATTTTGTTTATTTTATGACCTTGGCTAATGTTGAAAAGCTATCAAGGTTGGATGTGCGTGAGAAGAGTTGTGCTTATCTTGAAAGAGACTTGGTCTCTGATCCTCATTCTGTGGCTGTCCAGTCTCTTCTTAAAAGCTTCCTGTGATGAAGCATCCACAACTTCTGGAGGCAAGCGGTTCCACTGCTTAATTATCCTCACTGTTAGGAAGTTTCTCCTTAATTCCAGGTTGTTTCTCTCCTTGAGTAGCTTCCATCTGTTGTTCCTTTGTCCTGCCTTCTGGTACTTTGGAAAATAAACTGGTCCCCCTCTTCTTTGTGGCAGCCCCTCAAATTCTGGAAGACTGCTATCATGTCACCCCTAGACCTTCTTTTCACTAGACTGGCCATACCCCAATCCCTTTCCTTATCACCTCTTTATCCATCTCATTTTGTTTTCCCATTCCCTCTTTCTTTTTCCATGTCTCCCTTTCCCCTCCCTCTGAGCCCTATCTCCCATTTCATGTTTTTTAGCTCTTTCCCCCTTAAAGATGACAATGGATATGAATGTGTGAACTTGTGTGTTAAAACCTCCTGGGCCTTTTAATGCTGTGCTGTCTAATGAGATTTGTAAATACGATAAACGTCTACAAGCAACGTGACACCAGCTTGTACCCTCCGTGTAGCATATTTGTGCTCTTTCGTGAAGCTGAGATGCTGGCATTCACAGGAGGGTGCCAAAACGCAAGAACTATTAATAATTGCTTCAAGATTAATAATTAGGGATAGAGTCATGCCTGAAATGAGGACGGCTTCAGGGGGGGAAAAATGTCAGCGCTGAATCGCAAAAGTGAAGTCAAAACAGGTTCATCTCTTAATGATGAGCCTCTCTTGAACTATCTGATGAAATTGGAGACAAGGCAAGCCTAGTTTAACCAGAATCTCAGGAGAACATTTTTGGCAACTTGCCTACAACTTTTTTTTTTTTTTTAAAAGATGAAAGACATGACTGAACCCACTCGGTTTGGTCCACGAAGGAACTTTGTTTTTGGTGTCTATTGTTGTTGTTGTTAGTTGTGAAGTCACGTCCGACCCATCGTGACCCCATGGAAAACGTTCCTTCAGGCCTTCCTATCCTCTACCATCCATCTAAGATCACCCCAACTGCTTCAGTGACTCCATCCAGCCACCTCGTTCTCTGCCGTCCCATTCTTCTTTTGCCCTCAGTCGTTCCCAGCATTAGGTTCTTCTCTAGTGAGTCCTTCCTTCTCATTAGGTGGCCAAAGTATTTGAGTTTCATATTCAGGATCTGGCCTTCTAAAGAGCAGTCAGGGTTGATCTCCTCTAGGACTGACCCGTTTCATCGCCTTGCAGTCCAAGGGACTCGCAGGAATCTTCTCCAGCACCAGAGTTCAAAGGCCTCAATTCTTTGGCACTCAGCCTTCCTTATGGACCAAGTTTTACTGCCATACATTTAGTGGTGGGATTCAGCCAGTTCGCACCACTTCAGGAGAACTGGTTGTTAACTTTCTGAGCAGTTTGGTGAACTGGTTGTTGGAAGAAATCATTAGGGCAGAGAATCGGTTGTTAAATCATTTGAATCCCACCACTTTTTAGTATGCTTTGGTTTCTGTGGCGCATAGCAAAGTTACAGATGGATATTTTTCTGGAGGAAGAAACTTGAAGAGGAGGCAGAAAGATTTCCCATAAAGAAGTCCACGTTTATTCAACATCACCTATTCTAATCAGGATCTCGGGAGAACATCTTTGGCAATTTTTTTAAAGACAAAAGACATGACTGAACCCACTGTGCTTGGCTCACAAAAGGAAACAACAGCAAATGATGCAGAATTTCCTTTAACTTTAGTTTTGGTGCTTGTTCGTACTGGGTATCCTTCCTGAAAAAATTAGTAAGGAAAATATTTACTTGATTATACATGTAATAACAGCTGCAAGGATTGTTTATGCTCAGAATTGGAAAGTAGAGAAAATACCTTCGGAAGAAGAAGTAATAAAAAAAAAATCTTAAGATTGTGCAGAAATGAATAGATTAACTTTGATGATTAAGGATAAGGAAGAGTCAGAATATTTTAAGATATGGAACTATTTTTCTCACTGGTTGGAAAAGAGATATAAATGATTAACTTTATAACTATGTTTAAAAATATGATGATTAGAATATTGTTTTAGTGATGAATTGGACTGAATAAAGATCAAGACAGAAGAAACTCATAGAAGAAGAAGAAGAACTGTGGAAGATAACACCGAGATGTCACAGGGAAGGAATAACTGATGTATTAAATGTTTGTCTAAAAAAAAAA
This sequence comes from Arizona elegans, assembly GCA_022577455.1. Taxonomy (NCBI): domain Eukaryota; kingdom Metazoa; phylum Chordata; class Lepidosauria; order Squamata; family Colubridae; genus Arizona; species Arizona elegans. The sequence continues at coordinate 91,889,484 of JAKOOJ010000005.1, read as the reverse complement.
AAAAACTTTAGATTTGGTAGATAGGAAAGTTACAGATGGACCTTTTTTCTGATGGAAGAAACTTGCATATGGACCTTTGTCTGGAGGAAGAAACTTGAAGGCGACACCAAAAGATTTCTGCTGAGTTTTCCCATCAAGAAGTCCAAGTTTATTCAACATCACCTATTCTAACCAGGATCTCAGGAGAACATCTTTGGCCAACTGTCTACAACTTTATTTTTAAAGATGAACAACATGACTGAACCCACTTTGTTGGGTCCATGAAGGCCAACAAACAGCAGAAGACTCAGAATTTCCTTTGTTTTTGGTGTCTGTGGTGCATAGTGAAGTTGCAGATGGACCTTTTTTTGGACGAAGAAACTTGAAGAGGAGGCAGAAAGATTTCTGCTGATTTTTCTCACCAAGAAGTCCCCTGAAGCAAGGAGATTAGGAGCCCTTCAATCTCAGAGTAATCTGAGAGGGCCAAACGGGGTTACTGCTGTACAACTGTTGTTACCCTGCTGATACAGGTAGTCCTCGGCTTACGATTGCAGTCGAGCCCAAAATTTCTGTTAAGTGTGACGTTTGTTAAGCCGATTCTGCCCCGTTTCACGATCTTTCTGGCCACTGGTGTTAAGTGAATCACCGCAGTTGTTAAAAGTTACTAACCTGGTTGTTAAGTGAGTCTGGCTTCCCCCTTAACTTTGCTTGTTAGAAGGTCGCAAGAGGGGAATCGCGTGACCGCCCCCCCCAGGACACTGCAACCGTCATTTTGAACAGTCACTAAATAAACTGTTGTACGTCGAGGACTGTCTGTAATGAGGTTGCTTTATTTTTTTTAAACAAATGATGTAGAAAACAGTCGAGTGTTGCCTTTCCCCAGATATACTTGTTTTCTATATTTTGAAGGAAAAATACAGCTCCTATAGTCATAATGATCCCTTCCTCTTGATTAAATCATCTTTTATTTAATCCACCCAGCCACATTAATTTTCTTTCTCTGTAAAGCCCCCCCAGTGCCTTCTCTCCTTTCAGTCATTCAAATCAGGATTTTTATCTGCTCAGTTCCTGCTCGACTTTGGACTTCCTCCAAATGAATGGTCACCTCAGGTGCCTTTCTCCATGTATTCCCTAATCACCATTGGATCCAACCTTGACGTCCTCTCCTTCCTCCTCATTTTTTCCCCTCCTCTCCAGAAGAGTTAAAAGGGAGAAAGTGGGTGTACTTGAGAGTTTGCCATGCTAATTAAAACTACTGTGCTGAATTAATGGTAATCCCATAAAACCCTCTGTCCCTTAAGTCTTAACCTGAATTTTCAACTCATTTCTGCTTGAAGATCTCTTTCCCACGATAACTCAACCATCAACTTCAATGAACAATTCTGACAGCTCACAATTGAGTTCAGTCAAAAACTGCTCCTCTCTCTCTCTCTCTGAGAGAGAGGAGCGGGGAGAGAGGGGGAGGGAGAGAGAGAGAGAAACGGCCAAGCTACCAGTAGATGGCCATAAAGTTTTCTCTATCCCTTCGCTACCATCTATCATAATCTAGATTTTTCAAATCCAAATATACTGGGCCTAGACATATTAGGATTTTTGTTGTGTTTGTATATTGTTTTAGATCACTAGATGAAAAACAGCGAGATAGATAGATAGATAGATAGATAGATAGATAGATAGAGAGAGATAATTAGATAGATGATATAGATTATAGATATAATTAGATAGAGAGATAGAGAGAGAGAGAGATAATTAGATAGATGATATATAGATATAATTAGATAGAGAGATAGAGAGAGAGAGAGAGATAATTAGATAGATGATATAGATTATAGATATAATTAGATAGATAGATAGATAGATAGATAGATAGATACCGTGTTTCCCCAAAAATAAGATCTCCCTGGATAATAAGCCCTCCCCCCAAAATAAACCCTCCCCAAAATATTTAAGTGCATGCGCAGCTGGTTCCCACCATTTCCTCTGGTTAGGGTTAGGGAGACAGAGCTGGAAATCAGGTAAAATGGCATAAGGAGACCCGTCTTGCTCCACGTGCCCCAAAATAATAAGACCTCCCCAAAAATAAGACCAAGCGCTTATTTCAGGGTGCAAAAAAATATGACAAGGTCTTATTTTGGGGAAAACATGGTAGATAGATAGATTTGTGTGTGTATTATATGTATATGGAAATATTGTCTTGACAAAGGGAAAGATTCACAAGTAGAAATCTTTGGAAGCAAACTTTTTGTTCAAAAGCCGGTCCGTGCAACAATATGCTTGTACAGATATTGAAAAGTCTGCCATCTAAAGGGTCAAAGCAATGAGCCGTGCACTGGGATTGCAAGTTCCTAGAAGTGAAGAGCAGAGAATGCCTGCTTTATTTCTTTGTTAGTTTGTTAGTTAGTTGTTAGTTTGTTCAGACTCTCCATGGGAATGCGCCTTCAGAGCAGTGGTGGGTTGCTCCCGGTTCACACCGGTTCAGAAGAACCGGTTGTAGCAGCGGTGGAAGGCTTCGCCCACCCGCCCGGAAGTCATCAAATATGCTCTGCACATGTGCGAGTGAACCGGTAGCAAAGGTAAGTAAAAACCCACCACTGCTAGAGAGGCAAAACCTTCCAAAATGATTTGGATGATGGATGGTGTGTGTGTGTGTGTGTGTGTATTCCTCTAATGTCTCCCTATGAAGCACAATCGCTTGCAAGTGCCGTGCCTTGTTTCCCAGTCCTGCCCAGGATGCCTCATTTAAAAACAAAACAAAACCCAGAAACGATACCAGACTTTAGCATTCTCCAGCAAAGATCAAACAACACTTCTGAAGAACAATTACAGGCTAGCAGTCCTACTCGATTTGTAGGTTCTTAGCAGTAGCACACAGGATCGGGAAAAAAAAAAATGTAGACCGACAACCGAGTCATCTTGCATCAAACTTACCCATTTGTAATAAAGAGAAAAAGAATTGCAGCCCGAATGTAGGAGGAAAGACAGTACCTGAAGGTGGAGTCAGGAGAGTAATCAGCCTGGAGTTATTGTGTTCCCACAAGCGATCCAAGCCCAACCTCTCTTGAATTCTGTTGACTCTTATCTAGAGTCAAATTAGGGCTGACCGTTTGTTGAATAGATTCTTGTATATAAACATGAGTAATAAATCAGCTTAGCTGGAGCTTAAGCTGTGTGGTCCTGATTCTTCACGCCCGACATTAACTTATCTGGTCCTTTTTTCAAAACTCAGTTTTGTTGTTCTAAGATTCCTCAAACTTTAGGAAAGTATTTTCCTTACCTGAGCCAGTTCTGATTCCAGAACTTTCTCTTTTGCTTCTTATGAAACAAATGTAAGGGGCACGGTGGCTCAGAGGCTAAGAAGCTGAGAACTTTCTCTTTTGCTTCTTATGAAACAAATGTAAGGGGCACGGTGGCTCAGAGGCTAAGAAGCTGAGCTTGTCAATCGAAAGGTCGGCAGTTCAGCGGTTCGAATCCCTAGTGCTGCGTAACGGGGTGAGCTCCCGTGACTTGTCCCAGCTTCTGCCAACCTAGCAGTTCGAAAGCACGTAAAAATGCAAGTAGAAAAATAGGGACCACTTTGGTGGGAAGATAACAGTGTTCCGTGCGCCTTTGGCGGTTAGTCATGCCGGCCACATAACCATGGAAACGTCTACAGACAGCGCTGGCTCCTCGGCTTTGAAATGGAGATGAGCACCGCCCCCTAGAGTCGGGAACAACTAGCACATATGCGCGAGGGGAACCTTTACCTTTTATGAAACAAATGGGTTTTCTGCTTATTGCTGATATTGTGTTTTGTCTGAGAACCTTGTTGGTCATCTGTTATTGTGTTACTTTATGCGGAGATATGTGGCTACATAAATCATAAACTGCCCATAGTTGCTGGGACAGCGAGATGAGGGGCACATAAATTTAATAAATACATTGAAATAAAATAAAAAAACAGACTCAACTGTAAGCGAGCAACAAATACCTGTACCCTTCAAATTATAGAAATTGACCTTTATTTAACACAATACTTAAGTTTCTTTTATTTTTGTTTTGATATAAAGTGACATTTTTAGTACAGAAAAGTTACTGTTGGAACAGTATTGATTTCTTTCATCGTACCATAGTCCGTCTCAAGCCTCTCTCCTTTTAAAAAAAGAAAATAGAACTGCTGTCCCTCAACTTATAAACAATATTTCCACTCTGCGTGTATTATATAACCTTTCTACATTTTTCTTTTTTTTGTTCCTTTCTCTCTGGTATTCAGAACTACAAAACAGTATCTGTAAAACAGAAGGTATAATTTCCAACCAAGTGCTGCTTTTGAGTCATTGTGCAAGAAAAATCCCTTTTTTAAAAAATTAATGCAAATAAAAAAAGGGAAAAGAAACCCCCCTCAAAACTGGAAGGCAAGCCCACAGAACAAAAAAAAAAAAAATTTTTTTTTCTCCCCTATCTAATGAAATGTTAGGAACATTCGCTGCAAATGCAGCTCTAAAGAAAACTTTAGCAATCAAGGTACAGTACCTACAAAACACGACATGCAATTATTTCATGAAGGAAAAAAAATATAATAAAATGACGGCTGGGGGTGGGGTGGGGAAAGAAAGTCCTAATTTTTTTAAAAAAAAAGAAAGGGAAGATGAAAAGGCAATATACAGTAGAGATCGATACAGGCAGGAAATATGAATTCTAACGAATTTTAAAAAAAAACATACACCTGTTTTTTTTCCCCCAACAGTGGTAAAACTAACAGTCATAGACGAAACTAGAAGCTTTCAGGTCCCTAAAACTGAACTGTGTTTCTAATTAAATAAAAAAAAAAATCCCTATGGCTATTTTACTCCAACTTTCACCAATGTCAGTGTCCATCCCCATTGTGTAAACTATCTACACCTAGTAACATAAACAGTCTAGCCCTAAATTATAACCCCTTTTGATTTATGGTTTTAACGCGAGGTACGAACTCAATTCTTAAAAAGAGACAAGGAACACACTGGGTACATCATGATATTTAAATAGCAAAATTCATGCATAAAATAAACCAGTAACTTTGGACAAAGAACACGGGACATATACATGTACACACAGACAGACAGACAGAGACACACAGTGGCCTGACCCATGGAGGAATTTTTTTCCCCCTGTCAAGTACCTGTGGGGGGAAGCCCTCAAAATCCATGCATGTCATCCTGACATAAAATGGCTGCTCTTAAAGGATCCACACTTCAAGAAGAGAGTCCTTCTCACACCGTTGTCATGGGGGTGCCTGGGAGGGTGGGTTAAAGGGAGGGCAGCGGAGAACCTCAAAAAAAATTATTATTTTTTAAAAAAAATTCAAGTAAACACAAACCCAAAATCTTGGGGAGAAGGGCAAAAGGTTTTGTAAACGTAATCTAAAGGATTTATTTCCATTTTTCTCGCAGTGTCTTCAGGTTTTTTCTTTTTTTTCTGAAAAAAGGACTCTTGGATTTGATCGTCCACGCCGAGACAAAAATGAGAAGAATTCTGCTGTCAGTAATGCATCACTACTTTCCAAACACGCCTCATGGATAACGTTGCTCGTGATGCTTTCGAACCTACCGCATAGGTAACTACAACAAATGGACACCCCCTGTCAGCTGCTTAGGTACAATCTGTTGCAAAAGTTAACAGTATTTTTCACGGCATCGATCTAGGGGGGCCCAGCAGGAATCCACAGGACTTTGTTCTGCTCTTGATCCACTGTGGTCATGATTTGAGTGCAAATGACAGAAAGGGGTCCTCCTTGGACGATGCCTGAGGAGAGAAGAAGACAAGTCATCCGTCTTTATTTGCCAACCAGGAGAAGCGCACAAGCGCTAGGCCTTGACTCACGATGGAGTCCAAAATGTCTCTTCTGTAACAAGTTGTTCCCACATTCCTATGGGGTTACCTCCAAGCGTTTTCCACTTGATTTCCACCAAAGGCATCTTTCTCTCAATCTCTCCCCCACTCTCTCTCAATCTCTCTCTCTCTGTCAATCTCTCACTCCCTTCTCAATCTGTCTCTTTCATTCTCAATCTCTCTCTTTCACTGTCTCTCTCAATCTCTCCCCTCAATCTCAATATCACTCCCTTCTCAATCTCTTTCAGACTCAACCTCTCTCTAAATCTCTCCCTCTCTCAATCTCAATCTCTCTCTGATTCTGTCTCTCTCTTTCAATCTCCCCCCTCTCAATCTCTCAATCTCAGTCTCTCTCTCTCACTTCCTTCTCAATCTCTCTCACACAATCTTTCTCAATCTTTCTCTCTCTGACTCTCTCTCAATCTCTCTCTCTCTGTCTGTCAATCTCTCACTCCCTTCTCAATCTGTCTCTCTTTCAGTCTCAATCTCTCTCTCAATCTCCCTCTTTCACTGTGTCTCTCTCAATCTCTCCCCTCAATCTCTCTCTCTGTCTGTCAATCTCAGTATCTCTCTCTCACTTCCTTCTCAATCTCTCTCTCTCTCAATCTTTTTCTCTCTGACTCTCTCTGACTCTCTGTGTGTCAATCTGTCAATCTCTCACTCCCTTCTCAATCTGTCTCTCTTTCAGTCTCAATCTCTCTCTCTCAATCTCTCTTTCACTATGTCTCTCTCAATCTCTCCCTCTCTCACTTCCTTCTCAATCTCTTTCTCACACACTCTCTCAATCTCTCTCTCTCTGACTCTCTCTCAATTTGTGTCAATCTGTCAATCTCTCACTCCCTTCTCAATCTGTCTCTCTTTCAGTCTCAATCTCTCTCTCTCAATCTCTCCCTCTCTCACTTCCTTCTCAATCTCTTTCTCACACACTCTCTCAATCTCTCTCTCTCTGACTCTCTCTCAATTTGTGTTCATCTGTCAATCTCTCACTCCCTTTTCAATCTCTCTCTTTCAGTCTCAATCTCTCCCTCTCTGTCTCTCTCAATCTCTCCCCCTCTCAATCTCTCTCTCAGTCTCTCAATTTCATTATCTCTCTCTCACTTCCTTCTCAATCTCTCTCTCTCACACACACACACTGTCAATCTTTCTCTCTGTCAATCTCTCTCTCATGTCAATCTATCAATCTCTTTATCAATATCTCTGTCAATCTCTCACTCTCTTCTCAATCTCCCTGTCAATCTCTCTGTCTCTCTCTCTCTCTCTCTCTCTTGGCAGGGGGTTGGACTAGAAGACCTCCATGGTTCCTTCCAGCCCTGTGATTCTAAGTATTTTATCACTGTATTTTCTTTTTATCTATTTAACCTTCTATCGTATTTTATTTTTGTTTTATAGTTTTCCTATGGTGGTAACCGATGAACTACCTATACATAAGAAGCATTCAAAGCACAGATTTGCTTGTCCACACCCTGAAAAGAATGAATCAGCTAAAATCAGATCGAGCAAGAACGTCTTATGCAACGTTTTAATTCCGTGTAACTGAGCGTATAAGCATCATATTCTAAGCACCTCATCAGCACCTTCCTAAATCAGCCACTCCGACTCCTGGGTTTTTAATAGAACATCTCCTAAGCAAGCCTCTGCGACCTTATTTTTAAAGTTATCTGAATGGCTTAATTAACTCCCCCAGAGATCAAAAGATGGCATGAGAAGGAAGAAGAAGAAAAAGAAGAAAGGGCAGGCAGATAAAAAGGAAAAAAAAAAGTTAAATGGTGGACAGCTATGCATACGGCCAAATTTAAATAAATAAAAAGCACAAGCAAAAATAATAATAATAACACAAGTTCTACAATGAAAACTCCCTAAGACCACTTTTATTTTTTCTCACTGAGCTTCCTGGGAGCTATTTTTAGCAACAGCGAGTGATAAAATTTGCACATTAAATTTAAATAGGGTTTGAAGGATGCGGTTACAGAACAGCAAACTCTCGCTTTGGCAAGGGAGCAATAAACAAGAGAGGATGGCTGTAGCAACAAAATACTGTTAATTGACATACAGGAAAAACATAAAAGGTATATATATATAATAAAATACATTAAAAGATTTCAACAGTTTCTTTAATGAAGTACATTTATCTGATGGCATTTTCAACAGTCATTTATTGCACAAGGAGATACCGGGAGGAAAGTTAAGGAAACATTTCAGATGTGCTATTTCCAAAGGTCCATTTAAAAAAATATGTACGCATACCCTGTTTCCCCAAAAATAAGACATCCCCTGATAATAAGCCCAATTGGGCTTTTGAGTGCATGTGCTAAAATAAGCTCCCACTGAAAATAAGCCCTCCCTGAAAATATTTAAATGCAGAGCTGAAAATCAGGTAAGACAGCAAGAGGAGCCCCATCTTGTTCCACATGCCCCAAAATAATAAGACCTCCCCGAAAATAAGGCCAAGCGCTTATTTTGGGGTTAAAAAAAAAAAGACGGTCTTATTTTCGGGAAAACATGGTAGTTGGTACACTATGCAGGGTGTGCCTGAAAGCTAATTATGGGGAGTCCTCAACTTACAACCATAACCGAGAACAAAATTTATGTTGCTAAGTGCTTAACGTTTATTAAGTGAGGTGTCAGGTTCTGATGTCATCTCAAATAAATTGCACTCCCAATTTAATCTTTGCTGAAATATTCCATTTATTGAGTACGACAGATCTAACCCTGACTTCGTCGTAGCCGATACTAACCCTCTGACCCCCAAACCCTTCCCTTTCCATTCCCCAATTCTCATCTTCTCATTGGCCATCTTCCAAGTCAGTCTCCCCAGCTTCGGATCTCACCCCACAGGAATGTTCCCCCCACCATCCCATCTCCTAGGGGATATTATCTACAGAGAAAATAAGTAGGTGAAAAGTCAAGCCTCGTCTTTTTATGGCAGTATCAGAATGCTGACATGAGGTTTGCTCCGTATTGCAAACTTTTCTCGCCACATTTGTTAAGTGAATTGATGCAGTTCTTAAATTAGTAACCTGGTTGTTAAGTGAATCTGATTTCCTCCATGCTTGTCGGAAGGTCGCAAAAGGGGATCATGTGACAAACCCCGCCTGCCCCGGGGACACTGCAACTATCATAAATGTGAGTCAGTTATCAAGCACCCATATATAAATCATGTGACCCTGGGGATGCTGCAATGCCTGTAAGTGTAAAAAATGGTGGTAAGTCATAACTTTTCAGTGCCATCATAACTTTGAATGGTCACTAAGTGAACTGTTGTAAATCGAGCGCTACCTGTGCTTTTCTTTCATTTGCGTTCTGCTCTGCTGTTACGACATGCAATGTTAAGGGTTAACTTTAGGAAAAAAAAAGATATTTTGGCAGCTTGTTCTTCTGAAGAAATAACAAAAGAGACCTGCAAATTCCAGATATAAAACCTGGAAGGAACAATGAGTTAACTTGCAGAAATGAGATGGGATTGCAAAGTAGAAATTATGCTTTACATTCAGTCTTAGGCTAAATTGCCTTTGTGAATGATAAGTTATGTAATTTATGGTAAGATCTGACCACACAGTAAAATGCTATTTAACTCGCAGTTCAGAATGTTCTTAATAAAACATTTTTTGCCATCCCATATCAGCGTATTTCTACAAGCAATAAAACAATACGTTAACTTATTGTTACATAAGCAACTTATACTTTTGGCCTGGATGATTGAAACTTCATGATTTATTTACATGACTTCTGCCGATGTTATGCTGTTCACCTGAGACCTAGCATCTCCTCCACTCAAAAGTTCTGCCTGACCATTTTCTTGGAGGTTATGAACTTCATTTCAAACTAGAAAACATTAACTGAAATGTCTCCTATAAAAACATTACTGAATATTTGTCATTCCCTTATATAACAAGTCCGTCTCTCCCCCCACCCCACCCAGATAAATTCTTCTTCATTCACAGAGAGACATACTGCAGAACCAACTCTGTCAGGGGGTGGAGATGGGTACAATGGCAACTGAATACCCAAAGGTACTTTTTAAAAAAAGGCAACTGGACTTTTTTTGAGGAAGGAGGAGAAGGAGAAGGAGGAGAAGGAGGAAAAGAAGAAGAAGAAGAAAAAGAAAAGAAAAAGAGGAGGAGGAGGAAGAAGAAGAAGAGGGGAAAAAGATGAAGAGGAGAAGAAGGAAGAAGAAGAAGAAGAAGAAGAAGAAGAAGAAGAAGAAGAAGAAGAAGAAGAAGAAGAAGAAGAGGAGGAGGAGGAGGAGAAGAAGAAGGAAGAAGAGGAGGAGAAGAAGAAGAGGAGGAGGAGAAAAGACGAGAAGAAATGAAGAGGAGGAGGAGAAAAAGAAGGAGGAAAAGAAGAAGAAGGAAGAAGAGGAGAGGAGAAGAGAGGAGGAGGAGATGATGAAGAGGAGAAGAAGAGGAGGTGATGATGAAGAGCAGGAGGAGGAGGAAGAGGAGGAAGAGGAGGAGGAGGAGGAGGAGGAGGAGGAGAAGAAAAAGAAGAAGAAGAAGAAGAAGCAGAAGAAGCAGAAGCAGAAGAAGAAGAAGAAGAAGAAGAAGAAGAAGAAGAAGAAAAAGAAGAAGAAGAAGAAGAAGAAGAAGAAGAAGAAGAAGAAGAAGAAGAAAGTTGCTCCATGGGACAGAAGTGGCTTGTCTTTCCTGCCGATTTCATTGTAATTTTTCAAAGGAAACCGACGACGTGAAGTCCAACTCCCTGAAAAGCCTCTAGGTTCCTACCCACTTTTTGGCCGAGGAGGAGCTTCGTTCCGCAGCGTCTTGTTTTCTTAAATACCAACCTGTGAAATACTTGCTATATTCCTGTTCTATCTTCTGAGCCGTCTCAAATTGCTCTTTGGAATGTTTCTGTGTCACCTTGTCTTTCAAGAAGACGGGATCTTTTTGCTCTCTGGAAGACACAAATACGGACATATCCATCGCTCTCGTATTCAATGAGATAGAACAGACCCATGAAAGACCATAGGGAGCCCAACAGATTTACAGCAACAGCTGATGCAAGGATGTGAGGAGAGCGCCCTCTAGTGCCCACGGAAGGAACAACAAAGACTTTTCAACGGCCAAGCAATCTACTCTCATTGGCAGGGCACTGGTAGTCCTTGACTTATGACCACAATTGCGCCCAAACTTTCTGTTGCTAAGCAAGACGGTTGCTAGATGAGTTTTGCCCCATTTTACAACCTTTCTTGCCCCAGTCGTTAAGTGAATCACTGCAGTTGTGAAGATAGGAACATGGTCGTTAAGCGACTCTGGCTTCCTCATTGACTTGGCTTGTCAGAGGGTCACAAAATGAGACCACAGGGGCATTGCAACCGTCATAAATACATGCCGGTTGCCAAGGGTCTGAATTCTTATCTGGTGACCATGGGGATGCTGCAAAGGTCGTAAGAGTGAAAAATGATCAGAAGTCACTTATTTCAGTGTGGTTGTAGCTTTGAATGGCCACTAAACCAATGGTTGTAAGCTGAGGACTACCTGTATCGGGTCTACGACAACTCACCACAGGACAAGAGTTACACTAATATCAAAGAAACAGTGGGATAAAATCATTAAAGAAAGGAAGCCGAAGGAGGGAGAAAATGAAATGTGAATGACAAAAATTAAAATAATGTTTAATTATTTGAAATCGTTAAATTGCATTGTTGGACTGAGTTGTCCCATGGTGAGTTGTCCTGCAGTGAGTTGGCTGTAATTGAGTTGGCCATGCCAAGTTGGCCATGGCGACTTTCCCATCCTGACTTTATCCATCCCTAGTTCATAAACAATAAATTATGTCTACAGTTCCTAACTGCTAAACCAGGGGTGAAATGCTCCCGGTTTGGACCGGATCACCCGATCCGGTAGCGATGGAGGTGGGTGGTTCGGAGAACCGGTAGCAAAAATCCCTGCCCATTGCCCAGCTGAGCCGCACAATCATCAGAGGCTTTTTTTTTTATTTTTAAAAGCATTTTTTCTACAACCTCTTTGGCCAAAAAAATGCTTTTAAAAGTAAAAAAAGAAAGCCTCTGATGATCGCAAGACTCAGCTGGGATCATCAGAGGCTTTTTTTTAAAAAAAAGAAAGCCTCTGCCGATCAGGCAAGTCAGCTGGGATTGTCAGAGGCTTTTAAAAAAAGAAAGAAAGCCTCTGCCGATCAGGCAAGTCAGCTGGAATTGTCAAAGGCTTTTAAAAAAAGAAAGAAAGCCTCTGCCAATCAGGCAAGTCAGCTGGGATCGTCAGAGGCTTTTAAAAAAAGAAAGAAAGCCTCTGCCGATCAGGCAAGTCAGCTGGGATTGTCAGAGGCTTTAAAAGCCTTTTTTTTACAACCTCTTCAGCCGAAGAGGAAAATGGTTTTAAAAGTTTAAAAAAACAAAAAAAAGTTGGCTATGCCCACTCATATTACACCCCCGCCCCCACAAAGTCACACCCACAGAACCGGTAGTAACAAATTTTACATTTCACCACTGTGCTAAACCCTCTTCTTTTTTTAACAAGTGTTATTAGAAAACATAGAGCCTGGTGGAGCAGTGGACTAAAGCACTGTTAAATAGCACTTAGCTGCCAGCTGCCTGCAATTACTGCAAGTTCGAATCTCACCAGGCTCAAGGTTGAATCAGCCTTCCATCCTTCCGAGGTAGGTAAAATGAGGACCCGGATTGTGGGGGCAATCAGCTGACTTTGTATAAAAAAGAACATCGCTTAGGGCGGCTAAAAGTCCTACTAAGCAGGTATATACAAAAGTATGAAGGCTATTGCTTAATGCATTGTAAGCCGCCCTGAGTCTCCGGAGAAGGGCGGCGTATAAATCGAATGAATGAATGAATGAATGAAAGAATGAATGAACAAACAAACAAACAAACACTTAAATCTTTGCTCCCCAAATCTGCATGCTCTATTTTGCTAGCTTCTGGACCTTAGCAGCACAGCCAAAGCGTGCAAAAAGCCCAGTTTGCTGGAACTTAATTCATCCTGGCTTGCCATTCCTGGGCTCAAGCCAGTTTTCTCCTCTTGGATGTATACGCAACATGAATCAAGACATGGACACCAAAGACGAAGCACTGATGAGGAGTGATCCAGAGGTGGGTTTCACATAATTTAACAACTGGCTCGCCTAGTGCAGAACCGAAAATGTGAGTGTTTACGTGCGTTTGCGGTTTTGTTTTTGTCTTTTTACTTTTAAAAGCATTTTTTCTACAACCTCTTCGGCCGAAGAGGTTGTTTTAAAAAAAATGCTTTCAAAAGGCTCTGACGATCCCAGCTGAGTTGCCTGATCGTCAGAGGCTTTTTTTTTTTCCTTTTAAAAGCAATATTGATGAGCAATATTTTATCTTAACTGGGTTCGTGTCAAGAATGACCTATCCTAATGGGCACCTGCAGTTTCGTTCATTCTGGCAAAGGTTTGTGATTGATTAGGCATGTTTCTCATTACATTGCGATACACAATGAACATGAAAGCTCAGCTTAATTCAGTTGGCTTCAAGTGAAGCTTACCGGAAGGAATTGTTAGGAACAACCCTACACCCTGCACAGGAATGCAAGCAAGAGTCTTAATCGGTTATAAAAAAACAACAAAAAATTGAGGATTGGTGAGGAGGAGGAGAAAGATAAACTGTACGACGCCATACTTTGCACTTACTTGATCTGCTTGGCATTTTTGTAGCGAACGAAGATGACTATTGGGTAGATGTGAATGCTGTGCAGCCGTTCGATGGCGTGAGGTGCGATGTCCAAGAGACAGTGACAATCCTAAGAAAGGAACAAGACAGGCCCCGGGTTGGTTATTCAAGGCGCTACGATGATGTCCGTTCAGCAGCCTTAATGAAGAATTCTGCAAGGGCTGATCTGTATAATGAGTCCCATATTGGAGCAGAGGGTTGGCTCAACAGAAGGTTGCCTATTGCTCTACAGTAAATCCAAAACCAACCTACCTATTGCTCCCTCTCCTCTCTCCCTTTCCTCTTCCTCCCCTCCCTCCTCTCCTTCTCCTCTCTCCCTTCCTTTCCTCTGCTTTCCCCTCTCTTCCTTTCCTCTCCCTCTCCCCTTTCTTTCCTCCCCTCCCTCTCCCCTCCCCTCATCTCCCTCTCCTCTCTCTCCCTGCCTTTCCCCTCCATTCCTCTCTTCTCCCCTCTCCTGTCTCCCTCTCCTCTCCCTTCCTTTCCTCTCCTTTCTCCTCCCTTCCTTTCCTCTCCCTCTCCCTTCTCTCCTCCCCTCCCCTCTTCTCCCTCTCCTCTCTCCCCACCTTTCCCCTCCATTCCTCTCCTCTCCCATCCCTTCTTTTCCTCTCCCTCTCCCCTTTCTCTCCTCCCCTCCCCTCTTCTCCCACTCTCCTCCTCTCCTCTCTCCCCTCCTCTCCTTTCCCCTCCCCCTCCCTCTCCTCTCTTCTCTCCCCTCCTTTCCACTCCCCCTCCCCCTCCCCCTCCTCTCTGCCTTCCTATTCCTACTGACTCCTCTTTTCTATCACTTGCAGTTCCTAACTCATTTCTGCCCCCACTCATCGACAGTAAAGAAATATTCTCTGTATCCACCAACTTGTGCCTTTATCCCAAGTGTGAAAAAGGACAGCATCAATTTTCTGGTTCTAGCATCAATTACTAAGTATAATGATTTATGGATCTGGTCTGGAAATTTTGCAGATTTTGGGGGGGGTCATTTCCTCCTCGTCCTCCACCTTCATTTATTGCAATTATATATGTAACATTATTAGTTGGGTTTTTTTGTTTCACTCCATTAGTATCAATTTAATAGGAACTCCAATATTCGTATTGGCTGTTATTATTTTAATTATTAATTATATTATTATTATTATTCTTTTATTCATTAAACATGAAACTCAGGCAACTGAACATTTAAGAACGAATCACAAATATCTAAATGTTCAGTTGAACAAGTTTCATGTTTAATGAATAAGAGATAATAATAATATAATTAATAATTAAAATAATAACAGCCAATATGAATATTATTATTGTTGTTGTTGTTGTTCCTGTTCCTGCAGCCTGATATTCATAACTTTGATCTAATATTATTGTAGTCCTAGTCTATCATATTTCTTAGGAATAAAGTAGAAGGGACAAAGCAGTGATATTTCAATTTATTTTTTAAATGTATAATTAGACTTTCATCCAGTGGTGAAATCCAATTTTTTTTTACTACCAGTTCTGTGGGCATGGCTTGGTGGGCGTGGCAGGGGAAGGATATTGCAAAATCTCCATTCCCACCCCACTCTGGGGCCAGCCAGAGGTAGTATTTGCCGGTTCTCCAAACTGCTCAAAATTTCCGCTACCGGTTCTCCAGAACCTGTCAGAACCAGCTGGATTTCACCCCTGCTTTCATCCCATCTTCACTTTTGGTCAACTCAAGGGGCCATAGGAACCTAATGCTCCTGACATCCACTCTCCCCACAACAGTTAACCTGTGAAGTGAATTGGGCTGAGAGAGGGTGAAGATCCCACAAGTTTCCATGCTTAGAAGGATGAGAACCCCAGATTTCTATTCCTAGCCCTGGCCCTTAGTCACTACACCAAAGTGGTTTTAGTTTTATTTGATTTGTATCCCGCCCTACTCCCGAAGGACTCAGGGCGGTGAACAGCCACAGGATAAAAAACATAAATACAAAATGTAAAACTGAATAAAATCGAATTAAACAATTTGGCCGAAGACAGATTTAAAACACCCCAATAAATTAAAAATGAATTAAAATTTACGTTTTAAAAAGGGAAAAAAGGGAAACAGTTAGGCCAGGCCAGCCTGATGGAATAAAAAGGTCTTGAGAGCGCGGCGGAAAGTGCGTAGATCCGGGATCCTCCATATCTCCGGGGGGAGCTCATTCCAGATAGTAGGTGCCCCCACAGAGAAGGCTCTCCCCCTGGGGGCCGCCAGTCAATATTGTTTGGCTGATGGCCAAACAATGTCAACTGTTTGAATTGTTTTCCAGTAGCAATGGGTATCTATCTATCAACATCATAACCAGAGGGATGGATCTGGCTTTACATCGGAACCTATGCTCACTTTAACACTGCGCCAGTTGAAAACTGTCTATGGTAATAAAAGGACAAAAGAACAAAGAGAGAAGTAACTTAGAACTAAGGAGAAATTTCCCAATAAGTGAAAACGATCAGTGGAATGACTTGCCTCCAGAAGTTGTGGGTGCTTCATCACTGGAGGTTTTAAAGAAGAGACTGGACAGTCACTTGTCTGTAATGGTATAGGGTCTCCTGCTTGAGCAGGGGGTTGGACTAGAAGATCTCTAAGGTCCCTTCCAACTCTGTTATTCTGTTCTATTCTGATGGGAAGATGAAGGGGAGTCCTTAACGTAAAGAAACAGATTCACCCATAATCTAAGTTGTGATTGGACCACATCTGAACTGACGTAGCCATTCCATCAAGATAGAACATAGAGCACAGAATGAAAGCGTTGGGAAGGACCTTGGTACTCTTGAAAGAGTAGAGTAGAGTAGAACAGAACAGAACAGAACAGAACAGAACAGAACAGAACAGAACAATGGAAGGGACTTTGAAGGTCTTCTAGTTCAACCCTCTACTCAAGCAGGAGACCCTACACCGTTCCGGACAAATGACTGTCCAGCCTTTTGTTGAATTCTTGAAGATGTTTACCTCTCTTATTTTGTTCTGCACACATTGCCTAGTTATTACAAATGTTTTTTTTAAAAGCTGAGTTTTGATTCACGTAGAACTCATTAGCTTGTCTTCTGAGCCTCTAGCTTGCTCTAATAATAGAAATGAATCTTATCAGTCCGCTAATTTCTGACACAGAGCTCATCTGGTTAGGGCTGTTTCTAGTTGAACATGTTGTTGTAAGCAAAATCAGTGACCAAGTCAATGGTTTGTTTTCACAATCTGAAGCCACAATTCTCCTGTGGTTTGCACAATTAGAGAAGGAAGATACATGGGCTGTGGTTTCCTGCCTCGTCTGCGCTCTGCCTTTCTCAAGTCTGTAACTATTTTTATAGACGGAGTCAACAAGTTCTAAAATAAGGAAGGAGAACAAGCCAAGAAGCGGTCAAATAGACCATTGTTCCTTGGCTCAACCTGCAAGACCGGTTGATTCTGGCTTGTTCAAAAAACCGTGACTAAAACCAGCAGAGGTTTAGCCCGAAGTGTCTGTACCATTTTTAAACAATGGCGTTTTGATATAGTTGAGAAGGAATGGCTTTTGTTTGGTTTCTAGAAGCTTCCGACCCTGTCCTATTTCAAAATGATTGGGGCAATTTCCCAGTTTCTTATTCCGGAAACCTACAGGGTTAAACTTGAAAATTTACAATTGTGTTCCTTTTTCTATCAAGAGCAGGGGTGTCAAACTCAAGTCCCGGGGGGCTACATCCAGCCCACAGGCTGCCCTGGAAACAGCAAAAGACTGGCCCGCGGTGCCTCTGCCAGCGAAAATGGAGCTCGGGAGGGCCGCAGAGGGTTGCAGGAGGCCAAGCCGAAAACAGAGCTCAGAAGCCCATTTTTGTTGGCAGAGTGCTCAGGCCATCACAGGCGCCCCCGACACGAGTGACGTCGAGCTGGCCACACCCACCCTGGCCACATCCATTCTGCCCCTCCCCCCCCCAGTCAAACAGAACCCTGATGCGGCCCTCAATGAAATCGAGTTTGACACCTCTGATCAAGAGGCAAAGACTTGAGGGAAAGAAAAGAAAAGCACCTTCTCAGTTATCTCCTTAATGGAAGCCACAGTTGTCACGTCAAAATGCCCACTCCTACGTTTGTAATCTATGAATAGACAGTCTTTCACACCCCGTTCAATGGCTTGTTGAGAAGCTTTCATCACCTCTGTTTGGAAAACAAAAACAAACAACGGTTTATTCGGTTTCAGCCAAAATGCATTGATTTAACAGAAATGTTTTTTTTTTCTCCCCTGACCCAGGTTTCACTGGTGCAATTATTAGTGGCATGGATCTGGGAAAAGGCTATTTGGGATCATCAAGGAATACATGCAAATTTTTCATAGCAAAACAGTTTTTCTGTAAGCCCTTGCATCGGAGTGGAGTCGCCGGGACTGAAGGGAGCTGAGCGTTTGCTGGCCGGATTCCCTTCCTGATGCCTACGCGGGGTTCTCAGCAGATATTTTCTCTTTGCGCCCAGAGAGAGAAAAATCTGCCGCTACCAAGGATCGAACTCACAGTCTCCTCATCGTAAGGTGAGAGTTCTACTTCTAGGCCACCGCAAAACGGTTATCAGAGTGAAATCTATAACGTGGCAAAGAAGGGAGAATACTACATTGGTAAAGGGAGAAAGTATGTAAGTGTGTGTGTGTGTGTTGTGTATATAAGAATGAGAAAAGAAAGAGACCTGTTATTATCTTAATCTATTCAATGCTGGATCTGTTGATTGTGGGCGGCAAACAGAGCACTCTAGATGTGAACCAGACAACTCCAAAGGATGGCAAAGCATATGATACACTGGAAACGTTTTAAAAATACATCTGGTTAAACACTTCAGTGCTGGTGCTAAACCTTCGGAAAAGCAACCTCTCGCAAGCAATTAAGCTGAGAATTAGTTGTAATTGTTTTTTTTTAAACACATAAAGAAACTGTAATATGCGTTGATAACACAGATTAGATCAAAAGGCAGAATCTGAAGAAAGTAACTTTTATTATTATTATTATTATTATTATTATTATTATTATTATTATTTTGGCATGATCAGGTTGATACATGCAGCAAAATTAAATGGGAATATGTTATTTATTTGTATCCCACTTTTATCATTTTTACAAATAGCTCAAACATATCCAAGACACCTTCCTAATTTCTTCGCAACAATAACCATGTGAGCAGAGTTGGATTGCGAGAATGTGACTGCCCCAAAGTCACCCAGATGGCTTTCATAGCTAAGGCTGAACTAGAACTCACAATCACCCAGTTCCTAGCCTGGTGTATTAACCACTAGACCAGGGCTGGTATTCACTTACCTTCGCTATCGGTTCGCAAATGTGAGTGCGCACAGGGCCTTCGCGCATGTGCAGAGCGTCAAAAACGGGATGTGATGACGTCTGGGAGGGTGGGCAGAGCCTCCCACAGCCGCCACTACCGATTCGCTCGAACCGGATGTAACCGGCTGAATAGAACCACTACACTGGCTCTCCTTCTCTCTCTCTCTATTTCTCCCATCATGAATATGGTGGCAGGTCACTGAGGCATGAAGGTGGAAAGAGACTCCCTTTTAAAATATTCCCTTACCATAAGTCCCTGAAAATTTAAATTAAGAATAATTTAATCTTGTTGCATGGACAGACTAGGTTTCCAACACCTGAATACAGGAGGAGGTTGGCTTCCCACCTGGTTTCCTTTCCTTTCCTTTGCCCAAATTTGCAACTATTTTTAAAGCTGAAGTCAATCAACAAGTTCAGATGGACAGAAATGTAAGAGTTGCCTAAGGCAGCAAAAGAGGAGACGCAAAAGCGAACGGAGAAAACATTTCATGCTGAGGAATCTTTTCTTTTTAAAATAATAATAATAATCCAGAAAGTCCTTTGAGAGACAATCAAGCGATCAACTTTTGAAGAAGGACTACTTGGTAAGATGGTTGCCTACTCATTTTTTGCTTCCTAGTTTGAAAGTTCGGATAATGGGACAAACCATAAATAAAAGCAGCTGGCACCTTGGTCACATAAATAGCTTTAATGAAAATTGCTTTTCGAATATTCTTAGGAAGCTGCTTCCATAAACAGATGTTATGTGTAGGCGTGAAGGAAACCAGGACCATACAGATAACAGTAACAGAGTTGGAAGGGACCTTGGAGGTCATCTAGTCCAAACCGCTGCTCATGCAGGAGACCTGTACTAGGGATTCAAACCGCCGAACTGCTGACCTTTCTAATCGACAAGCTCAGCGTCTTAGCCACTGAGTCACCTAGCTAGAATCTGATCAACTAAAAGTTCGGCACTAAATTGTCACCAGGTAAGGATCAATAAAATTCAATAGGAGCTGAACTTGGATTGTTTGTGGCAATGTAAGGACTCTAAGCTGATGACACATTTAACTCTGTGCCTTGGTAGTTCAGTGGTTTAATGCACCCTATTATTAACACAGCTGCCTGCAATTACTGCAGGTTCGAATCTTACCAGGCTCAAGGTTGACTCAGCCTTCCATCCTTTCTAAGGTAGGTGAAATGAGGACCCAGTTTGTGGGGGCAATAAGCTGACTTTGTATAAAATATACAAAAGTATGAAGGCTATTGCTTAACACATTGTAAGCCGCCCTGAGTCTCCGGAGAAGGGTGGCATATAAGTCAAATTAAAAAAAAAAACCTCTGGCCCCCTAGCTCTCCCTGCTCTTCTCCTACCTCGTCTTTCTTAGGAAACCCTTCCACGCAATGGACTTACCAAGAGGACACCTGCAAAATTTCCCTGGTGATTCTTTGACCAACATATCTTTCACAGCATCAGGTAATGGTCCAAGGATAAGCACCGGTCTAGGAGATGTGCAATCTACCTTTTGGACTCGCTGATACGCCAGGCTTATAGCATCTGCAAAAAAAAGAAGACACACAAAAATTCAACAGCTGAACTGAAAACTCTGCCCCCCCCCAAACAGGAAGCATGAAAAGAGATAATTACAAAATGGTTCAGGGAACTATATATTATCTTCATCAAATAATTGTACAATTGTGTTTCTTGGCTGAGGCAAAAAAAAAAAGACTTGAAGTTGAACTATCTGCAGAAAAAAATAACATTGTATTAAAGTTATAAAAAAATAACTTCTATATGTATTTGTATTTATTATGGCTGTTCACCGCCCTGAGTCCTTCGGGAGTAGGGCGGTATACAAATATGAATGAATGAATGAATGAATGAATGAATGAATGAATGAATGAATGAATGAATAAATAAATAAATAAATAAATAAATAAATAAATTGTGAATATCAAAAAGCTGGCGATCTTCTCGTCTGGCAGAATGGAATGAAATGGAATAGAATAAGGAAGGAGTGGAGTGGAGTGGGGTGGAGTGGAGTGTCAGTCCTGGAAGCCATCTTTTCTTTGAATCTTCAGGGCTGCCACATTTAGTTCTGTGGGAAACTGGAAGGGGGGGATTATATAGAGTTGGGAAGATATCTAGCCATAATAACATTCTTTTCTCTGAGAGTCAAGGACATTCTGCCCTGCACCTGGAGTGGCGTGACTGGGAGGCATCTCCAGTTGGGATGGTGCATTGATTGGACCATGTGATGGACATGTGGGTGCAGGGGAAGGGACCTGGACTTTCTATTGGGTGGGGAAAACCTGGAAGCTTTCAGATTCGGGTTTTTCCAGATGTGCCAATATGACATCTCTAATAAAATGGAACTTTGAGGAATTTCTAACCTCGGGGGTCTTCTTTCATTGGGGGTGTTACTTGGAACCCTGACATAGAGTAGAGTAGAGTAGAGTAGAGTAGAACACAACGGAATAGAACAGAATGCAAATTAAGATAGGGTAGGGTAGGGTAGGGTAGGACAGGACAGGATAGGACAGAACAGAATAGAATAATGGAAGAAATTTTGGAGGTCTTCTAGTCCAACCCCATGTTTAAGCAGGAGACCTTATATGCATTTTGCATAAATGGCTATTCAATCTCTTCCTAAAAGCCTCCAGTCATGGAACACCCATAATTTTTTTTGGGGGGGGGGTGCGTTCCAATGATTAATTGTTCTTACTATCAGGATGACATTGAAATTAATTTGACTTTGGCGATTTTATTGACTGCCAGATATTTTGATTTCTGCTGAATACTCGGTCAGCCTTACATTTCTTCCACTTGTTATAAAACATTTACTTACTCTAAAGTATAACCGAGTCAAAACAAGCATTGTTAGAGTGCCTGAGTCTCCCACTCAGTATGATAAAAACACAAGAGGCCAGCAATTGTACTCTCTGGGCGCAATCGGTTTACTTACTCCTTTACTCGATTTTTATCACACCCTTGCAACTCAAGATGGCGAACACAATCCTAATACTCCTTTGTCCGCTAATTTTTCACCACAACAATAACTCTGTTCAGGTGGGTTGAGCTGAGAGTGTGTGACTGGCCCAAAGTCACCCAGTTGGTTTCATGCTTAAGGCAGATCTAGAACTCACAGTCTCCTGGTGTCTAGGCCAGCAACTTAACCACTAGACCAAATTGGTTCTTCCCAACTCATGGGGAGCTTTTCCCCATCTGCACGCAAAATATTCTCATTCACACTTTGAGTTATACTTGGAACAAAGACTTTGACTGAAGTGTACTATCAATTTGTGTGTTTGTTTTGATGTAGGACGGCTACCCAGAGTGCTTCAGGACTGGGGTGGGCTACAAGTACTGTAAAGCTACTAAAAAATTCCAGCATATTATTTTTTCCAAAACGAAAAATAAGCCTCAAATGTTTGTGATACTAAAGGAAATGAAAGCAGTATCTTCTGAGAGGTGTCTGCATGTTCTTTTAGAGTTGTTTCCCATGACAACCAAAACACAGGCACCGTTCTCTTGAGACGTTTGGAGGCGATTGGAAGACTCTGTGACTAAAGGCATTCTCGTTGAACGGTACCATTATCCACTCCAAAGCCTGCCATATAAAGAGGCCTCATAAGTGTTTGACCCCATGCTAGGAGAGTCCTGGGACTCGCAGGAGTCTTCTCCAGCACCGTAGTTCAAAGGCCTCAATTCTTTGGCGCTCAGCCTTCCTTATGGTCCAACTCTCACAGCCATGCATTGCAACTGGGAAAACCATAGCCTTGACTCTAGGCACTTTTGTTGGCAGGGTGATGTCTCTGCTTTTCAGTATGCTGTCTAGATTTGCCATGGCTTTCCTCCCCAGGAGCAAATGTCTTTTAATTTCTTGGCTGCAGTCCCCATCTGTGGTGATCTTGGAGCCCAAGAAAATAAAACCTGTCACTACCTCCATTTCTTCCCCATCTATTTGCCAGGAATTGAGCGGGCCGGGAGCCATGATCTTAGTTTTCTTAATATTGAGTTTCAAGCCAACTTTTCCATTCTCCTCCTTCACCCACATCAAGAGGCTCTTTAGTTCCTTTAGGGCTTAATTCCAAGCACAAACCCTAAGACAACCAATGAGATAGAAAGTGATGGGAAGTGTTGTGGCCCGCTGGCAGACTTGGACGATGAGGAGGTCGGGGAAGAACTTGGGCCAGTTCTGGGGCCTGGGGAAGGTTCTGATGGATGCTCAGTATTGGACAAAGAGATAGAGCCAGGGCCGTCCAACAATCCCTAACCACCGGAGAGGCATCTGCCTTTGGAGGCTGCTATGAGTGAGGAGGAAGAACAGCTGGGGCCTGTTCCAGATGCACATATATGCAGAACTGTTAGAACAATGGAGGACAAGGAGTCGACTCGGGAAGCAAAAGCACATATGGACGTTGAATGGCCCCTCCCTAGCTGGGGAATAAATAGAAGGAAATGGGAGTGGTTGTGGCAGGAGACAACAGTTCATATTTCTGAAGATTTTGCTCATTGTGTTTCATGCAACAAAGACTGCTTGCCAGAACTTAATTTGCAGCCTTCTGGCTGGGAGTTCATGGCCTGGCAATTATCACAAGGAACTGATAAGGTCTGTTACTGCAGTTAACTCTTTGAAGGTCTATTGCCTGGACTTTTCGATGTGTGAATACTATTAATTCACAGGAGATAAATAAAGAAGGGTTTTTCGTGACAAAGAATTTGTTTCTTGCTTCTGCTAAGGCTAGGTCAGAACAGGAAGGAAGAAAAACTCAGATGTAACATAGGAGACATAATTAGGGTCAACCATCATCTCCTTTTAATGACCCCACAATCCCTTGTGGGGTGGAGTCTGGGCAACTGAATGGAGTTGACTGTTTACTGGCCAGATGCCCTTCCTATTGCCAATGCGGAGTTAGATTCAGCAGATATATTCTCAGAGAACTATCTGCCTCTACCTAGGATCAAACTCACAGCCTCATGATTGTGAGGCGAGAGCTCCACCTCTAGGCCACTGCACCACTCAACTAGGGTCAACCATAAAGGTCTCAAATGCCTACACACAAATGCTCATAGTTTAGGGAACAAACAAAGCTGAAGTACTAGAACATGAGGGCAATTATGATATTGTTGCTATTACCAAAACATGGTGGGAAGAAGGGCCTTCTCTCTTAAGGTATGTGCTTTACCCTTCTGATATGCCAGGTGCACAAAGGAAGCAGACTGGAGGTTGTGTTTACATGTTTACTGATCTGTCTTGAAGAACATCTTCGAACCACCAACAGTGAAGACTTAACATTTGTCTTAACTGGCA
Organism: Arizona elegans; assembly: GCA_022577455.1. Classification (NCBI taxonomy): domain Eukaryota; kingdom Metazoa; phylum Chordata; class Lepidosauria; order Squamata; family Colubridae; genus Arizona; species Arizona elegans. The sequence goes on along the minus strand of JAKOOJ010000005.1, from coordinate 91,865,430 downwards.
GCATTTCTATAAATAACAGTAGTGGCCAAAATTGTGGAAACCTTTTGGGAAAAGTGTATTTTTGAGGTTTGATGGCTAATAACACCACTTGTTTTGGAGTTTCAAGATAATCCTATTCCACTGCTGGAATGGCCTGGGAATAGCCCAGACCTTAACCCAATTGAAAATCTATGGAGCCGGCTAAAGAAACTTGTAAGTCAGAAGCAACCCAGTAATAAAACCCAGTTAATAGAAGCTATCATTCAATCTTGGTTTCACATGATAACAGCTGCAGAATTAAAAGACTTGGTTCACTCCATGGGAAGACATTATAAGGCCGTAATTCATGCTAAAGGTTACCCAACTAAGTATTAACTGAGATGGTGATAATTTTTGTATATCTCATTTTTAATATGTGTTTCTTTTTTTCTTTATACCATAACTGCTGTTCTAATAGCAAATCCTTCATAAAAGTTATTGCATTACATTCTTGATTCAATTATCTTTCCGTTGATATATAATTTTATGGTACTACTCCAAAAGAATATGCTGTTATTAGCTAGTTTTAGAAAATACACTTTTCCCAAAAGGTTTCCACAATTTTGGCCACTACTGTACAGTGACTAGGAAGTTGGACTTCAATAACTTGGTTGCAAAACATCAAGAAAATTTAAGACTGGCATGGAGACTCAAGCCACTGCCCTGTTTTGAATCCCAAAAACACAAGAATTTGGTGTCGTCTTTCTACTACAGCCCTACTTGGTCTGAAAGGAGAGCAAAGCATCACTTCCAAACTGTTCCACAAGTTTCGCGCAGTCTTATTTTGAAACAAAGGAGCTGAACCGCCTTACTTCCCCTGATTTTCCCTTATCTATTTTCATTCTGCATATGCCATACGGATAATCCTCAATTTACGACCACAATTGAGCCGAGAATTTATGTGGCTAAGCGAGACATTTGTTAAGCAGGTTTTGTCCCATTTTATGACTTTTCTTGCCACATTTGTTAAGCGATTCACTGCCGTGGTTAAGTTAGTCACACGGTTGTTAAGTGAAGCTGGCTTGTCAGAAGGTCACCGAAGGGAATCGTGTGACCCCTGGGATGCTGCAAACTGCCATAAACACGAGTCAGCTGTCGAGCACCCAAATTTAAATCACGTGACCATGAGGGTCGTAAGCGTGATGGTCGTAAGTGTGAAAAATAGTCATTGGTCACTTTTTTTGTGTGTGCCGTGATAACTTCAAATGGTCACTAAGTGAACTGCTGTAAGTCAAGGACTATCTGCCTGCAAGTGCTGGAGATTAAAAGCAAACCCATCAGGCAAATGCTTTGGGGAAGTGAAATGAATCCTATTATTTCTAAGACGCCAAATTTGCTAAGGCAAATTTAAGCTGTTTTGCAGAGACTACGGAACTGAAGTGTTATGAAAGAGGCCAGCTGCGAAAAGAAATATCACTTTGTAGGAAAAGTGATCTAGAATAAAGGCTTGTGGCCTACACAAACCTCTTATTTAAAACATTAAGGGATGGGACAACTCTTTTTAAGAATGAAATTTAGTTACCCTAACTGGACATGTTAAAAACACACACACACAAATCCCCCCAAAACTGTAGCTCTGCCTTATACTTTCCGCAGCCTCCTGTTTGCAATGCACAAAGCTTGCATAGGAAAGTCCCACAGAGGGTTCTGCCCAGGGGTGAAATCCAGCAGGTTCTGACGAACTGGTAGCGGAAATTTTGAGTACTTCAGAGAACCGGCAAATAGCATCTCTGGCTGGCCCCAGAGTGGGGTTGGAATGGAGATTTTGCAATATCTGAGGGAATGGGGATTTTGCAGTATCCTTCCCCCAGGAGTGGGGAGGGAATGGAGATTTTGCAATATCCTTCCCCCAGGAGTGGGGAGGGAATGGGGATTTTGCAGTATCCTTCTCCTGGAGTGGGGTGAGAATGGAGATTTTGCAATACCCTTCCTCCAGGAGTGCCGTGGGAATGGAGATTTTGCAGTATCCTTCCCGTGACACCCACCAAGCCACACCACGCCCAAGCAACACCCACAGAACCGGTAGTAAAAAAAAATTTGAATTCCACCACTGGTTCTGCCCCATTTTAACCGAGTGCGATCGCCACTTGCCGTCCAAGAAAGGAATGGAGTCTGTGCTAATGGTGTCAAGGGCCAGCAAATCTTTTCCGTCTTTGGAGCCGCTGCGCTTGTGTTTGTGTTTCCTTCGGAAGAAGGATCGGCGGGCTGCAGCCGAGGATGCCTTCGAGGAGCTGTTGTCATCTTTGGCTTCGGACATGCTGTGTCTCCTGTAGAATTCCTGCTCCATTCTATAAAGGAACGGTTGGGAGAGTCAGGCAGGAAGAGGTGAAAGGATTGGGACAATGGGGGGAAATCCTCAAGAAAACAGAGCCGGTGCTTTTTTAAGGAGGCAACTGGAGTTTGTTTTTCCTTTTGAAGACATTTTGCTTCTCATCCAAGAAGCTTCTTCAACTGTGACAGGATAGTGGGGAATGGAAGGATTTTTCTTCCTTGCAAAATCCTTCCATTTCCCATTAACCTGTCATAGCTGAAGAAGCTTCTTAGATGAGAAGCGAAACATATTCCAAAAACAAACAAACAAGAAAGTCCAGTTGCCTCTTGAAAAAGCACCTTTGGGACAACCATGACCTGGATGACCAAGTATCTCTACAGAATTTGTAAGAGGCATCCTTCTGAATATGGGTAGCCCTCGACATACGACCACAATTGAGCCCAAAATTTTATTTTCCTAAATGAGACAGATGTGAATTTTGTCCCATTATTTCCCTAAGTGAAACAGATGTGATGTCAGGCCTGGAAGCCATCTTTTTTGTTAGATTTTCAGGCCTGCCACAACTGGGACGGGGGACTGTATGGAGCCAGGGTGATATATATAGTCATAATAACATTCCTTTCTCAGAGAGTCAAGGACATCATGCCCTGCACCTGGACGGATGAAACTGGGAGGCATCTCCAATTGGGACGGTGTTTTGATTGGACCATGTGATGGACATGTGGGTGCTGGGCAGGGACTTGGACTTTCCTTTGGGTGGGGAAAACCTGGAAACTTTCAGATTCGGGTTTTCCCAGATGTGCCAATATGACATCTCTAATAAAATGGAACTTTGAGGGAAACTCAAGCCTCGGAGTTTTCTTTCATTGAGGGTGTTACTTGGACCCTGACATGTGAATTTTGTCCCATTATAATACTTTTCTTGCCTCTTTCTTTTCCACCTCTTTCTCTAGAGATGGGCTTCTCCCAACCAAGTCATAAAGCATAGAAGGCTTAAATTTATTTTTACGTCTTTCAAGTAGCTTGATTCGAGCAATGCCCCAAATCCCATTAAAATCTCTAGGATGGAATTACATGTATTTGCTGGGGATCTGTCCTCTTTCCAGCTTCTGAGCATTTTCATCCAGCTGCCAGGCCATCCAACAGCCAAAGTTCCCTTGGGGCAGAGTGTCGTCGACATACAAAATGTCATCTTTTTTGAAACTCAAGTCCTGCTCAACTTCTGCTAGCCGGTCATAGAGTGCCCTGTAAGGAGAGAGACAAACAGATGACCATCTATCTTTTTTAGACTGCTCCAGATGTTACAGGACAAAAACTGAAGACCTCCTGTTTGGCAGGCATCCCAATAGCCATCTCTGTCAACTTGGAGAAACGAAAGTGTCCTTCAACATACAGACGTGTGCCAGTGGTGTTTAAAGGGAAACAAATTATAAAATATAATAATAATAATAATAATAATAATAATAATAATAATAGTAATAATATTAATAGTAATAATAATAATTTTATTTCTATACCGCCCTTCTCCCAAAGGACTCGGGGCGGTGTACAGCCAATTTAAAAACACAAGACACAACAATGATTAAAAATTAAAATAATTAAATAGATTTGGCCAGTTTAAAACCCCAAAAATTTAAAATTTAAAAATTTAAAAATTTAAAATCATTATGTTGATAGCCCGGCACAGGGTCTTCAATGCGCAACGAAACACCCGGAGGTCGGAGATCTTACGTATTTCCGGGGGCAGTTCATTCCACAGGGCTGGGACTCCCACAGAGAAGGCCCTCCCCCTGGGTGTCGCCAGCCAACATAACTTGGCCGATGGCACCCTGAGGAGCCCCTCTCTGTGGGAACGGACTGGTCGGTGGGAGGCTATTGGTGACAGGAGACAGTCTCGAAGGTACCCGGGTCCAATGCCATGGAGCGCTTTAAAGGTGGTAACCAACACCTTGAATCGCACCCGGAAGACCACTGGGAGCCAGTGCAGCTCGCGCAGGAGGGGTGTCACATGGGCACAACGAGTTGCACCCATAACCACCCATGCGGCCGCATTCTGGACCAGTTGGAGCCTCCAAGTGCTCTTCAAGGGGAGCCCCATGTAGAGAGCATTACAATAGTCCAGCTGGGAGGTGACAAGGGCATGAGTGACCGTGCGCAGGGCACATATAAGGAATTATTGGATGAAAAAGGTGAACTTAAATCAAAGCAAAATATAGAAGATCAAGGGTATAAGATGGATTGGTTTTCATACAGGCAAATACTCTCTAGATATCGAGAAGATCTTAAACAAGAAGGTTTTTATAATGTATTGACTAATTTAGACAAGATTTTTATGGGTTCTGATGATCATGTAATTAAAAAGCTATATGGTTATTTACTAGAGGTTAAATTGGAAGAAGAACAAGTTAAAGAATCAATGATAGCATGGGGGAAGAATTTTGGCTATGGTATTGATTTAGAGAAATGGCAAAAATTGTGGTCACATAATTATAAAATGACAATGTCTACAACATATAAGGAGAATTTGTATAAGATGTTTTACAGGTGGCACCTATCCCCATCGAGAATAGCCAGAATGTTCCAGAATAAATCGGAGAAATGATGGAAATGTCATCAGACCCCAGGATCCTATTATCACATGTGGTGGACATGCGTAGAAGCAAGGAGATATTGGACTGAAATACACACGTGGTTGAAAAAATGATAAAGAGACATATCGACTTTAAACCAGAGATATTTTTATTAGGGATTATACCGGAGACATATAATAAAGAACTGCAATATTTAATTGTGAATCTCTAGACAGCAGCTAGAATTGTATTTGCTAAAAACTGGAAAGGAGAAAAGCTACCTAATGATGAAGAAATTATTAAGAAAATGATGGAATGTGCTGAAATGAGTAAATTGACATTTGAAATAAGAGAGCAGGAAGATAGACAATACTATTTGATATGGGATTTATTTTACCAATGGATAGAGAATAAGAATTGGAAATAATGATGATATAAATGGATAAATATAAATAATTTTTTTAAAAAAAAACATACAGACATGTGCGATTTAGACAAAGATTTACTTTGGGCCACTTGAGGGGGGAAACGATATCATAGTTGAATTTGGTACGTTATGACACAAGACTTTATTGGTTTGTATTTGTAAATCCCACAATATTTTAACCTGCTCATTTTCAATTACTTTTTCAATTCAGTATTCCTACCAACATTTCATAACTGGCACATAATCATTTTTACAGATGAAATAGAATTAGTAGAGTAGAGTAGAGTAGAGTAGAGTAGAGTAGAGTAGAGTAGAATAGAATAGAATAGAATAGAATAGAATAGAATAGAATAGAATAGAATAACAGAGTTGGACGGGAACTTGGAGGTCTTCTAAAAATGGGTTTTTAATGTTTTTAATGTTTTTAATTTTTAAATGGTTTTTATAATGATTTTTTAAAATGTATTGGGAGCCGCCCTGAGTCTTCGGAGAGGGGCGGCATATAAATTGAATTAATTAATTAAATAATTAAATTAAATTAAATTTAATTAAATTCTAGTCCAATCTTTATTGCTAAGTTCTGCACTTCGCAGGTAATTCAGGAAACAGACATAACAGTGGACAATAAAATCCTGAAATTCCCACCAGTGCAGTTCGATTTAATCATCTCAAATATTTAATATTATTTGAGTCCGTCACTGAGCTGTGGTCTAAGTGGTATCATCTTCCTATTATAGCACGAAGGTCATTACATGTGCAAATACTCCAATGAAGTTGTAGCAATTTGGCAATTCGGTTTCCTGCACTAAACCAGGAAGAAAAGTTTGTGTCCCTAACCAGCCCATAACAGTTGATGAAAATACCAGATGAGATTTTTAAGTACCTGACATAGAAACCATCTCCGGGTAAATCTTTCAGCCTGTTGAATTCTTCAATTCTGTACTGAGCTTTTATTCTAATGGTGTCACCTGGCTTGAGCATTTCAAGGTAAGCTTCCTCTGCTGTTTTATTTCGCATGTCAACGGACCCATACTGTAAAAAAAAATATTAAAATAAAACAATAACCATGTGTTTAAGTGTTATTGATGAATTTCATCACCGGCCAAAATTGGTATTTAACACTAATCTTATTAGGTGATCCAAAATTTCACCAAGTCTGATCTCAAGCACATAGTTTCTCACTGAGCTTCATATATCTCAAGTATGTTCACTGATATTTTATGGAAGAGCAATTATGGGATCGGATGGTGAGTCAAAAGATTCTTTTTCTGATGAATTGCTATTTCTTTTTTTAAAAAAAAAAAACACATCAGGAGAATGGAGAAAGCTTGAGTGAAGAACTAACTGCTTTGGGGATAAGGCAGAAGGGAAGTGAGCAACTGTTTTGTCTACTCCAATTTGCTCACTCAACTTCCATCCTCCATTCAGAGATTCCACCTCCATGAAAGCCAATACAAAGGAATTATTGTGTAACTCCATAACATCAGAGCGTATTACTATAAGGCAACTGGCAGTTGGAACAGAGAGGGAGTAGAATGTCCCAGTCCGCAGGCCAGATGAGTCATGCCGTAGCCACGCCCACACCCTGTTTAGCGAAGGGGTAGCATCAGAGCGTGTTAATATAAGACAACTGGCAGTTGGGACAGAGTTCCTTTCAGGTGGGGAGGGGGAGTAGAATGTCTAACTCCTTAGCATCAGGGCGTGTGAATATAATACTGTATATGAAATACTAATGATCTGATGATCATTTTGACGAATCCTTTCTTAGCAAGCACCTAGAAGCCAAGAACATATGTGCCAAATTTCAAGTTTGTAGGCTTTACCATTCTGGAGATTTTGTGATGAGTGAGTGGTATTTGGCTTTTATTTATATAGATGGGCTCTCTGTGGCCATATGGAGATGATGGGGTATGAGTGATATTGCACAAGTGATGATGTCATCAGGCAACCGTTCTGTCACCACTGAGGGAATATAGACAAATTGGGTTATCTGTGTAATGACATCTTGTGGCTTCTGAGACAGGACATCATCACTTGTGCTCTAAAGCAGTTCCTGAAGTCCTTCAAAACTCAGAAAACAAGTTCAGAAATAGTAAATGAAAATTCAATCATCTAGGCCAAAAGTATCTCAAAAGGTTTAATGGCAACTGGACCAAGATTGACTCTGCCTACCCAAATTTTCATTCTGACTGAAGAAGTTGCTTGGATGAGTAAAGAAACGCCTCAGTTTTAATAAACTTTGGTCCGGTTGCCACGATTCAACCTTTTAAGATACCTCAGAAATAGTCCAAAACTGTGGTTAAAAAATACAACACCCTCAAAATTAGTTTTATGTGACCTAGTAGTTCACACCATCACTCTTGTTTTATGGCATCTGGAACTTCTTTTGTCTCTCTTGGTCCCTCTTCTTTTAATATTGACAGTGTTACCTCCAGTATTAGATCTCCTGGCATTAGACCTTCAGATCCTTTGGCTGGACTCTCATCTTCTAGGTCAGAGACAAATATTCCATGCATGTTCCCACCACCAATTTGGATTCCGAGCTCCGCTTGAAATTTCTTGATGTTAACCGTTCTAGGTTCAGGTGTCCTTTTAATCGTGTCAACAGAACTCCTTTGAACAAGAGACAAAGAAGAGAGAAGGCCTATCAGTCAAACTAACCTTCCAATGGCTCCCCTAATCTTTCCTGGGGGAGAAGGATAAAGATAAAAGGACATTCCAGCAGTGGGCTTGAGAGGAATGAACTCAACACTTGGATGTCAGGACAGGAATGAACTCAACACTTGGATGTCAGGATCCATGTGGAAACTCAACTCTTTCTCTTGCCCTTATCCCTTGGCCAGAATATTTATAAAAATGTTTTGTTGTTTTATTTTTAAAAAATTCAAAACCTATTTCTATCACAGGAGAGAGAGAGAGAGAGGGGGGGGAGGGAGGGAGAGAGAGAGATTGATTGATTGATTTAGATAGTTAGATTGATGATAGTTAGATTGATTGATGATAGATAGATAAATAGATAGATAGATAGATGATAGATAGATAGATAGATAGATAGATAGATAGATAGATAGATAACCTGTTTTCCCGAAAATAAGACATCCCCTGATAATAAGCCCAATTGGGCTTTTGAGTGCATGCGCTAAAATAAGCCTCCCCCTGAAAATAAACCCTCCCCAAAAATATTTAAACGCAGAGTTGGAAATCAGGTAAGATGGCAAGCGGAGCCCCATCTTATTCCACGTATCCCAAAATAATAAGACCTCTTATTATTATTATAGTGGCAAGAAAAGTCATAAAATGGGCCAAAACTCAGTTAACAACAATTTCTCACTTAACAACATAAACTTTGGGCTCAGTTGTGGTCTTAAGTTGAGGACTAGCTGTACCAGCACCAACTAAAGAGAATATTTGTAGCTCAGGGTTGAAACGAGGGGTCCTTGGTGCTCTCTGAGCTTGGCTGTTTTCTTGAAGACATTTCATGATCCAAACTAGGTAACTTCATCATCAGCACACTGATGACAACAGGTTGACAGAGTTGGAAGGGACCTTGTAGGTCATCTAGTCCAACCCTACACAATTTCTGACAGATGGCAGTCCAGTTTCTTTTTGAAAGCTTGACGATGGTACCAGTGGTGGGATTCAAAAATTTTTACTGGTTCAATGGGTGTGGCTTGGTGGGTGTGGCAGGGGAAGGATACTGTAAAATCTCCATTTCCACCCCACTCCAGGGGAAGGATACTGTAAAATCTCCCTTCCTACCCCACTCCAGCAGAAGGATACTGTAAAATCCCCATTCCCTCCCCACCCCACTAACCTGCTTTCCAGTTCTGTTCTCCTGTGCAGGGCAACAAGAGAAGATCCAGCCCGATCAACTGGGACTTGATCAGCTGGGACTGGGGAGGCAGCAAATAGATTGGGGGTGGGGCCAGCCAGAAGTGGTAATTGCCGGTTACTCAAAATTTCCACTATTGGTTCGCCAGAACTGGTCAGAACTGTTTGAATACCACTTCTGGACAGTACCTAGTTTAGGTAATGAAACATCTGCAAGAAAACAATCAAGCTTAGAGAGCACCAAGGATCTCTCAGAGGCTACTTAGTCACAAGCACAGGATGGATCTACCACTGGGGAAGGATCTCCTAGATGTCTGTTCACCAAGGAGTTCCTGCTGAAATAAGCACCATCTGTTCTTGAGCTGGGAAGTAGCTTACCTAACTGAATTGCGGGGACTGGTGGTTGGAGTGGTGTCCTTGGACGGAGGAGTCATGGTCCCTTCATCCTGTTCGCTCACAGTATCGATTATGGAATGGCTGTCAGGAGTTGGAGCTCCACTGCCTTGTGGAGTGGAATGACTACTCACCGGTTCCAGACGGGAGCTTAAAGGAAAGAAGTGAATTAAAAGGGATTAGAATGCGACATTTTTCGAGGACTGGTACAAGTTTTGGGGACTAGATAATCCTTGAGATCTCAGCGCCAGAGGGTAGGAGAAGAAATCAATCGATGGGAACTAATCAAGGAAAGAAGCAACCTGGAACTAAGGAGAAACTTCCTAACAGTGAACAGGAAACCATGATCTACCCATATCTCACTTCCCAACACAATGTCCTCAGTTCAGCTAGAAAGCAATCGGGTGCATAGAACATAGTAAGTTAAAAGAAAGTGCAAGAAATAAAAATCCAGGAAAGAATGACAAAGCCAACCAGTCGGCTTGAGAACTCCAGGACTTTAGACAGACATTGTAATAAAATAATGATTTCAGATGCATTTATTAGACCTCTCTGTTCAATCCAAGAAATAAATTAATGCACCTTATCCTCTCCATCCATTATAACCTATAGTAGAAGACAGGGCAGAAGCTGTGGGTGGAATTAAAAGAGGAATCAGCCTAGAATCCCTACATAGTCACAAGCAGACTAAGTCCAAACCCCCTTGATTTCCATTATTTAACTCCAAGCAGTGCTAACCCTTAGCTGAAAAGATTCCTGTTGCATAGGCTTTTTAGCAATAAATCAGTTAATTGGACTTTCATGTGTGGACCTGGTCTTTAGCGCTTGACATTACCCATTCAAAATGTATATCAATTAATCCAATCAGTAAGATTAATGTTATCCTTCACATTGAAGATTATATTTCTTTGGCTCTTTGTTATCTAGGGTTGTGGCCCGCCAGCGGCCAGCAGAGCTGGCAGCAGATTCAGACAGTGAGGAGGTTGGGGAGGAACGTGGGCCAGTCCTGGAGTCTGGGGAAGGCTCGGACGATGACTCTGAGTTGGAGGCAGAGAGGGGGCCAAGGCAATCTGGTAGTTCTTTGCTGCCTCCGAAGTCTCTGGAGTCTGACATCAGCAAGGCAGAACACTGTTCCCAATGTGCACATGCACAGAGTTGCCAGGAGACAGGAACAATTAAGAAAACAGGGTCGACTTGGGAGTAAGGCTTGGAGATGACTGACCCCAGCCATAAGACATAAAAGAGAAGCGAACGGGACGTGAGCTTCTGCAGGAAGCAGTTAGTTCATCTGGCCGATTCAAGATTTGAAAATTCTGTTTGTGACTCTGTGCCAAGTTTGGCCTTGCCCTGCGTCTGGAAATTAGCTCTTTGGCAGCATTCCACATGAGATAGGTGGGTGTTGATAACCCTCTGAAAGACTGTTTATTAAGCCTTGCAGACTGTAAATGAAAATAATTTTCAGTCATATGAATTAAAAAGGTTTGCCGGGACTAAGTTTGTGCTGTTTAATTTCTAAGGAAGCCTAGGTCAGAACATCTAGTTCGTTAACCAATAAAATCAAAAGGATCTTTCGCAGAAGTCTATCAAGAGGGGCTCATGACTCCATCTCTCTTTTAGGCTTTCTCATCCTGCCTAGGTTACTATAATCAAGGGATCCCCAACCCCCAGAGCTGTGGCCCACTAACTGGGCCTTGAGCCATTCAGAACCTGGATGCGGAAGTGGCAGGCGAGCACACACACATACACATCACAATTTGCACGAGCAGCGAGTACGTACACTTCTTTTGCGAGAGTGGTGGGTGCACGTGCCCACCGCTCGAACAAATGGAGCTGTGTGCATGCGTACACTTACCCACCACTTGTTCTGTCCCTGTTCCACACACGCACCCCCACAGACGGCCCGGAGTTAATAAGCCACATAAAGCAGGCAAAGTTTCAGCAATACAAGGATTAGTCCAAATGCAGTCCGACAAGGCAGGCAGAAGTCCAGTGACGCAGAGATCATGGATTATTTCTAGTTTTTGCTCATCACAAACTGAACCGGCCATCACACCCACATTTATACCCTGTGGGGTGTGGTCCAGTGACTCAGATAATCTCTGGCACGCCTTCCCCCTGCTGCACATGCTTCTCCCTGCGCCACTGCCGAGGGTCCAGCCAGCACTTATCTCCTTCATCGCTGTCCACCTGTGGCTGCGGGGACGTGCTTGGCTCTGGGCCTATCTTTTGGCCTTCGGTGTCCTCCGGAGGCATTGCCAGAGAGGAGAGTCCTGGAGAGGGAGGCCTTGCCAACTCCTCTCCCTCACTCTCAGAGTCCGCATCTGTCGATAGCCCAGGCTCAGGCAACGGAGCCACAACACCACTCACACAAAACCATCCCCCCTCCCCCACCCCTCCAGGTCGGGCCATAAAGCCAGAAAGGTTGGGGAACCCTGCTATAATCTGTCAAATAAATCAACTGGTGCTTCATGGTAACAGTGTCTTGGTCTCTGCTTCAAATCTATCCCTGGGAAGAAGAAGGGCCTTCCGCGCATGTGCAGAGGGTCAAAAACAGAATGGGTGGGTGGGGCAGAGCCTCCTGCAGCCGCCGCTACCGGTTTGCCCGAACCAGATAGAACTGGCTGAATACCACCACTGCTTCACATGACCATCGTGGAGAAGCTTACCTTGATCGTGAATGATTGCCCAGCTGGAACATGTGGGGGTTGTACTGTGCCAAAATAGTTATGGTGTCGCACTGCTGCCCAATGATCAGCCGAGCTTGTTGTTCCGTGGCGTTCCGCAGGTTGATGCCATTAAACTGGGAGAAGATAAGAGAACCACAAAAAAATTCATTCATAAATATTCCTAGCATATTCCTAGCATATTCTATTTAGGTCTCCCACCTAGCAGTGAGAGCTTGCTAGGTGTTAGAAAGGAAAAAAGCCCAGAACCGAGTAGATGAGATTCTACTGAGCTGGAGCTACAAAAAAACCTTGGCTACGTAGGGAAAACCTGGCTAGAAGAAACACACACACACACACACACACACACACATATATATATATTTTAAATTTCATTCAATTTCCATCAAACAGTGTGTTGCTAGGTACAATTGTTCTTAGGCAATCAATCAAAGTGTTGACAATAGTATTCATCACAATAACATTAATACTAAAAGGTAAATGTAAAGGTTCCCCTCGCACATATGTGCTAGTCGTTCCCGACTCTAGGGGGTGGTGCTCATCTCTGTTTCAAAGCTGAAGACCCAGCGCTGTCCGAAGACGTTCTCCATGGTCATGTGGCCGGCATGACTAAACGCCAAAGGTGCACGGGACGCTGTTACCTTCCCACCAAAGGTGGTCCCTATTTTTCTACTTGCATTTTTTACATGCTTTCGAACTGTAATGGGAGCTCACCCCGTTATGTGGCACTAGGGATTCGAACCACTGAACTGCCGACCTTTCGATCGACAAGCTCAGTATCTTAGCCACTGAGCCATCGCGTCCCATAAATAGGAAATATTTACTATTTTTTAATATTTATATGTATATGTATGTGCGCATGTGTATATAGTTCGAATCAGAGTAAGGGTATGGCTTGCTGATGAGAGCTAAATAGCTTGAAATAGATCTATACTAGTGTTCCTTTATTTCGTTATCAGCAAATATAAATTATACGTGTGTGTGTTTGTGTGTGTGTGTGTGTGTGTGTGTGTAACACACTGCAAAAACAAGTGCAGGTGAGAACACACAAGAGAAACATACTTAAAGGACAAGGGCGGTGTATTTGGACCCATCGGTGTCTACCAACAACATGTTAAAACAACCCATCCTTAGAGACGAAAGTAGGTGACAGAACAATGTCAATAAAAACTAGTTAAAATGCCAATAAATCTGGTTATTTGAAGGTATTCGCTTTTTCTACAGGTACTCCTCGACTTACGACCACAATGGCATCTATTTTATTCCCCCCCCCCCTTTCTTTCTGAAAACGACATTTGGAAACAGTGTATTTTAAGAACTCGAGGGAGCAATATTTTTAACAAAAACTGTCCCAATGTTAGAGAGACCACACAAATGTAAGTAGTCCTTGACTTACGACCGCAATCAAGCCCAGAATTTCTGTTGTTAACCAAGGCATTTGTTCAGTGAGTTTTGCCCAATTTTATGACCTTTCTTGCCACAGTTGTTAAGTGAGTAACTGCTGTTATTAAGTTAGGCAAACCCGGCTCCTCCATTGATGATGCTCGTCAGGAGGTCGCAAAAGGGAATCACGCGACCCCCCCACCCCACCCCAGAACACGGACATAAATATGAAACAGTGGCCAAGCATCTGAATTTTGATCACATGACCACGGGGAGGCTGCAATGGTCATAAGTGTGAAAAATGATCCTCAATCACATTTTTCAGTGATGTTGTAACTTTGAATGGTTACTAAACAAACTGTCGTAAGTCGAGAACCCCCTGTACCACACAGCCAACTGGAAAACAGTGTCGTCATGATCGACTCATAGCTTTACCTCCAACAACTGATCGCCGTATTCAAGGCCGGCCTGATGGGCAATGCTGCCACCAGTTACTTTCGAGACGAATATTCCGCCATTTTCCCCGCACACAATGGAGATCCCGAGGGGTTCGGCCCCCTTCTGCACTTTGACTTGACGCGGTTCTTCCATGTAGGGTCTTTTGGGAGAAAAAGAGCACAGGGACACCTCTTGAGCGAGCATCGGAAGACAGGAGAGGAATATATATATATATATATATATATATATATATATATATATATATATATATATATCACACGGAGGGCATGCACCGTGCCCACCGTCCCCTTCAAAAGCGGAAGAGTGGCCCCTTTTAAAACGTTGGCTCAAAATGGCGACATTCCTTTCGCATGCAAGGGACGGAAGCTGGATCAGACCGTCCCTGACGGAATAGCATCGATGCGGTTGCTGCTAATGTGAAAGGCATGGAATGGCAAATTAAAATCATAAATGGAATCAGGGTGGAAAACGTCAGAAAGAAAACATGTTGTGGCCCATATTATATATATAGGTCAATAAGCATATATAATATGCCATTTTGGAATGCATTCTGGCTGGGGGGGGGAAGGCTTACATCAATGTATAGCCATTTTTGGACCCTTTAGAGCAGTGGTCCCCAAACTTTGCAGCTTGGCGGTGCAGCTGGGTGGGTTGGGGGACAGAGGGGAACCAAGCCGGTGAATGGGACGATTTGCCACAGCCAACTTACTACGGCAAACTCGCTGTGGGCCAACTCATCACAGCCAACTTGTAGCGGAAGAACTTGCTGGAATGGCCAGCTTGCCGCAAGACGACTCACCGCAGGACAATTGAACGATTCTATTTCATTATTTAAAATAAATTACAAAATATTTTAATTTTTGCCATTCACATTTTATTTTGTCCTTACTTATGCATCTTTTTTTTTTTAATGATTCTATCCCACCATTTCTTTGGTATGAGTGTAACTCTTGTCGTGCAGCTGCTTGTCCTAGTACAGTGTTTCTCAATCTAGATTGCTTGAAGATGGGTAGACTTCAACTCCCAGAATCCCCCAGCCAGCGCTGCTGGCTGGGGGATTCTGGGAGTTGAAGTCCACCCATCTTCAAGCTTCCAAGGTTGAGAAACACTGTCCTAGTAGATCCTGCAGTGAGTTGGCTGTGGTGGGTTGGTCATGGTAAGCTGGCCGCAACTAATTGTCATAGACCCACCGGGCCGTGAAAGGTGTGAGCCGGCAGGCAGGCACATCGCTCGGCTGCAAGACGAATCACCGCATATGCGCCTGTGTGCCGGCTTGCGCTGTGCATCGGCTCCCCTCTCGTGCGGCCCGGTACTCATGCGGCCCGACTGTAGCTCTGGAGTTGGGGACCTCTGCTTTAGAGTGTTATTTCTATAGAAATATAGAAATATCGTCATAGTTCATGGGGGGGAATCACAAGATGAAAAAGGGCGATGCCGAATCGTTTCTGTTTCCACGCGAGTAAAAGGTAGGGTTAGTCGATGGAAATGAAGCCGCTGTAAAGCAAACTCCGGCCGTTAATTCATGATGGTGCCTTGCATGGTAGCGATGCAATTACCATGCAGGGTTGGGGGGTTTTTTTCCCCCTTTTGGGGAAGGGGACGGGAGGGTTTCTGTCCAAACATGTAAATAGCACACGAATAAACTTCTCAACGACAACCTGTATGTCAAGCCAACCTCAAACTCCTGAGGGAACAGAACTTTGGCGTAGGAGCCACAGGAATTCTCAGAAAAGACCTATTACGGAACAAATATCTGAAAGGTGAAGAGGGATGAAGAAAGGAAGGAAGAAAAAAAAGAAAGAAAAAGGCCTTAGAGAAAGAGGTAGTAGCCAAAGCTATGGTAGACATTGATGTGTGGAAATAGGCCCTTCGTGTCGGTCTACATCCACGAGAGGCTGTTTACTGGCTTATACAGGTAGTCCTCAATTTATGATCACAATCGAACCCCAAATTTCTTTGTTAAGTGAACTTTGATCCATTTTACGACCTTGCTTGCCACAGTCGTTAAGTGAATCACTGCAGTTGTTAAGTTAGTAACAAGGTTGTTAAGTGAACCTGGCTTCCTCATTTGACTTTACTCATCAGAAAAGGGGATCACACGATCCCGAGACGTCGTGGCCGTTGTTAACTATGAGCCAGTTGCCAAGCATCTGAATTTGGTTCACTTGACCATGGGGCTGCTGCAACGGTCATAAGTGTGGAAAAATGGTCATAAATCACGTTTTCCAATGGCGTTGTTACTTTCAACGGTCATTAAACGAACTGTTGTAAGTCGAGGACTATGTGTATTATGAAACATGTCAAACATAGGCCTTAGTCACCTGGGTTACTGTGGGGTCCTTGGTGCTCTGTGAGCTGTTTTCTTGCTGACGTTTCTTTATCCAACTAGCTAATGTCATTAGTGCTAGAAGGGAGAGGGGATTGCTGTCTCCATATGGTTTGTACCGTCAAGTGTTGATGGAAGCGTTCTTGCTGGCTCCTTAATTAGGCTGTTCATTGGATGGATCATGCTGATAAGGCATGATTGATCATGCCAATTAGGCTGTTTGTTAGGCGTGATTGATTATGCTAATCGTGCTGATTAGTCTGGTAAGCAAGCAACCACCAAAACTGACAGGACGAGCCACTTGTATGTAAACTCAGAGCAAACTCCCACCCCCTTCTAGCACTGACGATATTACCTAGTTGGGTCATAAAACGTCTGCAAGGAAACAGCCAAGCTCAGAGATCCCACATTCCCACCCTCAGCTACAAATATTCTCTTCTATTGGTACAGAGTGATGTAGACTCTTTAACTAAGCATGGAAAATTCTACTAAGCATGGAAAATTCTAGACAGAGCTACCACCTTCCATGCCTTCCATGCCAAGACCCAAGCATCAGTGGTCACTACCTTTACGGCTTGGTGGCTTGGCAGGGGTGGGAGAAGGGAGTGGGCCAGCCGATCGCACATCCCAGTTTCTAATGGGCCACGGCCCGGTGGGTTGGGAACCCCCACCCCAGCATACTGCTCTGCTATTTATAAGAGCCTTTCTTGCTAAGTAACGCACCATAGGCCGCTGTGCCCTCCTTAACAATCCATAGCTAAGAAGGGAGGCGCCAAATTCACAATCATCTACTCATTCCTTGTTTGGTTTCTTGGCCAAATTGCAGGAAAAGCCACAAAACTATGACGCTAACCAGGACAGCAATACTTTCGTTGATAAGTCAGGGCGGGCTAAGGCACAGGAGATCATGTGACACAGATAAAATAAGGCAACCATGGGACTATGGAAAAGGCATGAAGTAGAAGAAAGAAACAACCAACAGATTGGATAACTAGAGTTGAGAGTAAACCCAGTTACTATCCACTGGTCTCATGGGGAGCATGTTTGGGGTCATGGAGTAGGTTCCAGAATCACTAAAGATTGATCAACATTGACAATTGGGGGCTTACTTGGCTCAATACTACAGGCTCTACAATTGGAGTTGCGGGAATTTTCCAATCAGGTGGATTTTCCTGATGGGTGGGCAATGCATACCACAGCATTCAGGAAAGAGGTAGTCCTTGACTTACGACCGGAATTGAGCCCCAAATGTTTGTAGCTTAAAGGAGACATTTGTTAAGCGCGTTTTGCCCCATGTTATGACCTTTCTTGCCACAGTTGTTAAGCGAATCACTGCGGCTGATAAGTTAGTCACCCAATTGTTAAGTGAATTTGGCTTCCCCATTGATTTGGCTTGTCAGAAGTTCGCAAAAGGGACCTCGGGAAACAGCAACGGTCGTAAGTATGAACCCGTTGCCAAGCATCTGAAATTTCATCACATGATCACAGGGCTGCTGCAAAGATCATAAGTGTGAAAAATGGTCAGGTGAGTCACATTTTTCAATGCCACTCTAACTTTGAATGGTCACTAAATGAACTGTTGTAAATCGAGGACTACCTGTATTAAATTTGGAAGGTATTTTTCTAATGCGCCTGGGAAGTGGGGAGAAAATGTATTTCTAGAAATGGGGGCTTCCCATATTCCCACCCATCTTATCTCACTCACTCAATCTCCACCTTCTCCTCTATGAAATTGGACGGAAGATCACTTGTTCAAAGCCAAACAGTATTTACTGTATTTTTCAGAGTATAAGACGCTCCAGGCTATAAGATGCACCTACCTTTTTTTGGGAAGGAAAACAAGAAAAAAAAATCTGCCTCTGTCTCCCAGCAATTTGCCTCCTTGCAGCAAACAGCAAACAGCCTGCTTTAGTTTCATTTTCATTTTCATTACAGCTTGATTAGCAGAAGAAAAAAAAAATCTGCCTCTGCCTCCCAGCAATTTGCCTCCTTGCAGCAAATGGGGGCGCATGGCAATAGGCAATGGCAATCCCTGCAGCCTGAAACAGTTGGGGGTTGGGAGGCCAATCCAACCGACAATCAGCTGCTTGTGCTAATCAGGCTGTGCTGAAGCTGAAACAGGCTGTTTGCTGCAAGGAAGTAAATTGCTGTGAGGCAGAGGCTGGCAGGTGGGCGGGGCTACATTTGGTGTATAAGACGCGCCCAAATTTTCACCCTCTTTTCGGGGGGGGGGGGAGTGTGTCTTATACTCCGAAAAATATGGGTAAATATTTAAATAAAATGGGTCCCCAAACTGAAGTATGGACTGTCTTGTTCAGATGTGGAAAGGAAGGGTTCCAGAAAAGTTCTCAATGAAGAATGAGATCATGAACCTTTGAGTTCCCCAGGTAGTCATAAAGGATTCAATCAATCGATGAGAATAGTGCTGGAAGGGACCTTTGAGGACAAATGGTTGTCCTATCTGTTTTTAAACACCTTCAGTGATGGAGCACCCACAACTTCTGGTGGCAAGCTGTTCCCCTGATTAATTGTTCTCACTGTTAGGAGGTTTCTCCTTAATTCTAGATTGGTTCTCTCCTCGATTAGTCTCCATTCATTGTTTCTTGTCCTGGCCTCTAATGCAGATTCTTGTCCTAGAAATGGCCTCAAGGCAAAGTAGGAGTTTGGCTGAAAAGCACAGCTTGCCTTTAATTTACTTTTCAATTTAATATAGTTTTAATTTAATGTTTAATTTAATTTAATTTTTAATTTAATTTTGATTTAGAAATGTGAATATTCATTCATTATATGAATAAATTTTAGGAGCAATATGTATGTTCTAAGAACGGTGAACTTGTTAGTTGATAAACTATTTGGGCAGGGGGGATATTTCTGTATTTGTTTTATATTCTGCCCGAATTCTGGCTTATGTAGGATGCAAAAGTGAGAAATAATAAATACACAGCATTCCGTACAATTTATAAAAACACTCCTAACTCTACAGATTAAGTTTCTTATTCACTCCTGCTTGGATTTTCCTTGTCTCTAAAGGGATATAATTAAATTAAGCCCTTTTGCCAATTAGGGGATTGAGGCTGGGAAAATCTGCTGGCTCGCCTCCCACTCGGAAGGTTGAGAGTTCAATCCTAGGCAGAGACAGATGTTTCTCTATCAGGGCTCAAAGAGAAAATACCTGCTGTGAACTCTGCACAGGCGTCAGGAAGGGCAATTGGCCAGTAAATGCTCAGCTCCATTTATCCACCCTGATAAAAGGGATTACAAAGATCATAAAGAGAAAACACACACACTACAAAATATGTGAAGGTGGCTACAGCCAGCTGAACCTGCTGGGTTCTAAAGTTAAACCAGATTGGAATGGGTTAATATTGATTGTATGAGATGCCACCCAGGAATGGGTGGAAAGGTGGACAATGTAAAATAAGACTGGGAAGCTGAAATAAACTTTCCCAAAGAAGGCAATGGAAGACCCTTTCCACACTGTTATCAAGAAAACTGCACGGATTTGAGGTCACCAGGAATGGAACTTGACCAGGCGAAGTTCTTTCCCTCTTGAGATGAAGCATTGGCATCAACTCCACTATGACTTACTTGTCTTTTCGACGTTGCCCCATTGAGACTGGGCTCACCGAAATCCTGGGCAAGGTGGAAAGAGAATTTTGTGATTGGCTACTGGCAAACGAGGAGGTCTCCAAGTTAAGGGGCGACTGGGGAGGAGTTACCAAGCTGGGACTGCTACATTCGGAATGAGACAAGGAACCTGCATAAACGACAGACAGAAGATCCACGTTGATTAGGTGCAAACTTACATTTCATGAACATAAGACAGAAGCTCCCATGTTCCTACGGGGTTACCTCCGAGCATTTTAGACTGGATTTCCACCAAAAGCATATGTCTGTCAATCTCTCCCTTCCTCCCTCCCTCCCCCTCCCCCTTCCTCTCCATACTCTTCCTGATATATGGTGCCAAGATGTCAGGAAATGAGCTTGCAACCATGATATATGATGGGAGGAAGGAAACTGTCCTTCCATAATACAGTATGTAAAGAGGGGACAGTTACCATCAACATTTTTTGAGATGAGTTTCCATATTATTTAATAGCTGAAAGAAACTAAGGCACACACACAAAAAAAAAGTGTGATGGAATTAATGGGTTTTCATGGGGATTTTATACAATCCTAGTGAATAGCTTTGATGTGGGATGAAAGGAAAATTGACTGTAAGATGTAGAAATGTGTGTCTGTTGTTCTTACGGTAAGATTCTTCATTTTTTTAAAAAAAAAGATGGAAAAGAAGAAAGTAGGGAAAATTACTTACCTCTGTCAGAACCAATGATGGACCTTGGGTACCTTGGTGTCAAAGGTATTTTTATTCGTTCTGTTCTATACTGTAAATTGCTGGAGGAACCTACTTGGAAATGGAAAATGAGGGAGGAAAAAAGAAATAAATTCATTTAAGTTTCAAGGAACCAGCTAGGTTGGTAACAAGACTCTTTGAAGCAAGTTTTACTTAGTAAAAAAATCTCATTTGGATTGGGCCAAACTTGAGTTTATGAAAATAGCTCCACCGATTTAAACATAAGAGTTACTTCAATCAAATACAGGATCGGAGGGCATCTTTTTAAAATAATTAATAAATAATCGATTTAGGAGTAGAGGGCAGCCTCTCCTCATCTCTTAGAAGCCCCTCTCTCCAAAAAGTGTTGATCTCATCATCAACTTTAAGTGACCTTTGCTGCATGGTCAAGTGGACAAAATATTATATTTTGCCCTTACGGATGGACTCAAAAGTAGGCTGGAAGCCTCTTATATACAACTCTTCTATCCCTTTTTAAAGTTTCTCATCTAGAAGTCTCCCTGTTTTGCAATTAAAATAGAATCTTTGTTCCCTACATGTTTTGTGTGTAGCAAAGCAGAAAACCTACCTGGGTAGGTTTTATGCTTAGCTACAGACACACCAGTTCTGCATGTTAACTATGCACAAACACACAGGTTAATAACTATACATTGATGCCAGTGTATTATCAAAAAGATATAATGCTAACCAATCTATAGGGACAATGCCAATCAATCAAAATAAATCAGATATAATGCCAATCAATCAAATCAATATGTAACATTTGTGGGTCATATTGAGGTTTGTGTGAGAGGGGCATAGGGGCCTAGTGGTGAAGACGCTCGCCTCCCACTCGGAAGGTTGAGAGTTCAATCGCAGATATTTCTCTCTTATGGTGCAAAGAAAAAAAACTGTGCTGTGAACTTCACATAGGCATCAGGAAGGGCATTCGGCCAGTAAACTCTCAGCTCCATCCAGTCACCCCAAATTAAGGGATTACAGGATCATAAAAAGGAAGATTTATTGACGTTCGTGAGAAAATAAAAGGTGGAGAGGATAGAAGGTGGAAAAGTGGTGGCCTCACCATCCCCAAAAAGACCCTCTTTAGAACACTTCAAGAGCTCTCCTGTCCCCAACAATGTCCCTCTTTCAAGGGAAGCCCATATCCACGATGCACTGAGATTACAGAAACAGAGCAGACCATTTCTTCTTTCAGACATCTTACCCAGTCTTGCACTAGAAGGCAGTGAATTTGAACCATGGGATGATCTTGAGCGTGTATTTTCAGAGCACTCACTGGTGTGCTTGTGACTCAGATCCAAACTAAGATGTCCTTGGTGTTGAGTACTGAAATACAGAAAATTGGAATTTCGCTCACAGGCACCCCACAGCAACATCACGGGGCATAAATGGAATAAGACACATCTCTGTCCCATAAATATGATATGAAATATATTTTAAAAATGGTAGAATGGGGGGATTCACCAGTCCATTGCTGAGTAATCAATTTCTGGGGAGGGAGGAAGGGAGGGAGGGAGGGAGGGGGAGAGAGAGAGAGAGAGAGAGAGAGAGAGAGAGAGAGAGAGAGAGAGAGAGAGAGAGAGAGAGAGAGAAGGAGGGAGGGAGGGAGGGGAGCTATGCAGAGAGGCAGAACCATAGCAAAATGTGTGATGGTTGTCAAACCTGAAATTGACAGCAACGTGTAGCCATTTTAATTAGCTTTGTATTATACTCATTTATTCCTTTTCTTTCTCTCTGTTTTGTAAGGGGGGTTTCTTGGGCTCACCACATTCTTAAGGTGGGAGGAGGGAACAGATAGTGAGCATTGTTTTGGCTAGGTGATCTTCTTTCCCGTGGGAAAGGAGGCTGTCGCTGCTGAGAGCTGAAGCTGGAGTTTGAAAACTACCGGCCAATGTTGATTTTGCTTTTATTAGGGAACATGACTTTTGTGGGATGTTTCTAATTTTCAATATTAGGTGGTGTCATTACGGTTTGTGTCAGATCCGGAATTACAACAGTCTTTGCCAATTTGATGCCTACCTAAATAAGAGAAATTTGTTTTGGAAGATGGACTTTGCCTATTTCTTTTTTTGAATGGGTTTCATCACTTGGAAACCTGACAATGCTTTTGTCTGGGACCAAATCTTAAATTGCAGTAATTTTATTACGATGACATACCAGTGTGACATATAAGAATCGTGATAAAACAAAAGGAAAAAAAACCCAAAATAAAATAAAAAAGACAATATAATATTTAACAATTGGTGGTGGATTGCCAGAGGGCAGTCAAAATCTGCCAGTTTTACAAAATTCAGCTACATTCAAAGAAACTACATCTGATTGAGCCAATAACAATTGTACATTAAAAAAAAGATGAATGTTTCCCAGGTATTTTATCAGGTGAGGTGTTATGAGATGGGCCACCCATGAGTCCTTACAGAACAAGAGTGTCAAACTTGATTTCAATGAGGGCCGCATCAGGGTTGTATTTGACCTTGGGGAACCGAGATCGGTATGGCTGGGGTGGGCGTGGCTAGCTCAATATCATTCGTGTTGGGGCACCTGTGGTGACCCAGGTGGCCTGAGGGCATGCCTGCCTTCCTTCCTTCCTTCCTTCCTTCCTTCCTTCCTTCCTTCCTTCCTTCCTTCCTTCCCCCTTCCCTATTCATTCTCCTTTCTTCTTCCTTCCCCTCTTTCCTTCTTTTTCCTTCATTGCTCTTTTCCCATCTTCCCTTCTTTTTATTTGTCTTTCCTCTTTTCCCTTCTCCTTTCCTGTCCCTTTTTGGATGCTCAAATGCAAAAGGAGAAACATTTCTCCTTTTGTTTTGTTTTTTGGTTGTTTTGCTAGCCCTCTGTCAGCAAAAACGGAGCACGGGGAGACCACATGTGCCCCCCGGGCCCTGTTTTCGGCCGCAACAGCCTCCTGCAACCCTCTGCCAGTGAAAACAGAGCTTGGGAGGGCTCTGCAGCCCTCCCTGGCTCCATTTTTGCTGGTAGTGGCACTGTGGGCTGGTCCGTTGTCTTCAGGGCAGCCCCGCGGGCCAGATCTAAGCACACTGTGGGCCGGATCTGACCCCCGAGCTTTGAGTTTGATACCCGTTGTAGAAGGTTCAAATATATTAGGATGCAAGCTGTCATTCTGATAGCCTCTTGTCCATAAGGATACAGTCTCAGGCCAAACCTTAAATCAAATATATATGTGTAGGTCAGCTGTGGAGGGCATGTAGGTAACTTGAGGAAAGGATCCAGCTACTTTAAAAAGTTCTTGACCTAAGCTGCACCCTCCTTCACGTTCATTCTGGATCTAAATTTCTGGACGATCCTAATGAGTTGGTTTGATTGTGAGGATTCCTCCAGATGCTTCCCCAGATAACTCTCCAGATGTCAACTGGGAGGAGGATCAACCAATCCCAGGCACTTCAGGAGGGGAGTTGGTCAATGGCTCCAAACTGCCATCTGACAGAAATTTGGCTGCAGCAGGACAGCCCTGAGGCTTCAGGAGGAGAAAGAACCCAGCTGCAGTGATGAGGAAGAGGAACTGCCTGCTGCACCTGATCCAAGAACATGTGGGGCAGAGAAAAGGCAGGAGCAGAGAAGGTCAGCCTAACTACTCACATGGAGGCATCCTCGTCCCTCTGGATGGGCTGCACGGAAGCTAGCTATTTAGCACAGCAGACAGATGGAGACAATGCTGGGAACAACGTGTTCACTTCCTAGCTGTTGTGTTTTCTAGTTGTTGTGACTCTTGCCTTGCTTTGGATCGACACCATGTCTTGACTTGGATTGTGTCTTCTGAACTCTGGACTTTTCTTGCCTTGTGAACCCTCTTGCACTATGGATTTAATTTTGCCTGGTGGGTTTATCTTGTTTGGGAAACTTTCAACTGCCTTGTGGACTCACTGGCCATTGCTCTGGGGCCTAGCATTTGTCTGCTTGTGGCTGGATGCAATTGGGACAGTTCTGGGTTTTTAGTGAAGGGAACTGCTGGGGAATATTAATAAACCCCCTAATCCACCATTACATGTGTGTGTGAGTGAATGAGTGGGACAGCACACCTGATGCCTCCTTGAAGGCTTCTCTGAACCTTTCGGCTGACCACAATTGGAAGAAGAATGCTACGACTGAGGTGATTGTGCTTTGGTTCAAGATTCTTCTTATCTAAATACCTGGGATGCAGGTGTTGGTGGCAATATTGATTGGCTGCCGATGAGCAATTGCTGGTGGCAATTCTATGACTCCAGGCTGTGTAAATAGGATTTCTCATCACAGCTGTCACAGCAGAGCATGGCGCAATGTTTCTCGGGACGGTACCTACAAGAGCAAAGAGAAGTTAGAAGAGTAACCTCTGCAGTATTGTAGCTCAGCCGTAATAGTTAACGGATAGCTGCGGAAAAGCTGTCCCAAACATACAGGTATCCCCTAACTTCCAGTGGCAATTCAAAGTATTGGTGATCCCCTTGAAAGCCCTTCATGGCATGAGTCCAAGTTATTTGAGGGACCGTCTCACCCCACTGGCCTGTATCACTCGTGCTGGCAGAAGAGGCACATCAGTCCGATTATTCCAGCTGGCGGCATCCAGAAGGGCCTTCTCTGCTTTGGCTCCTGCCCTCTTCTCCCCCAATGTGAGGTTGGCCCCAACCCACCTATCTTTTCTTAAGGGCCTAAAGACGTGGCTCTAGGGGGAATCAGCACAATGGAGGGGGTTGATTAACAATAGATCCCACCTCCCACCCCAACACCACGCCCTAAAAACGTTTTTATTCCAACAGGCTGGTCTGGCCTAACTCTCCCTTTTAAATTGGCTTTTAAATTGGGTTTTAAATGTTTTTTAGATAAATTGGATGTTTTAATTTGTTTTTTGAGCCTAAATTATTTAATCTGTTTTTAATAGTTTTTTAACTTTTGTATGTCTTTGTATTTTATTTTGGCTGTTCACCGCCCTGAGTCCTTTGGGAGTAGGGCGGTATACAAATATGATAAAATAAAAAATAAAATAAACACACATCTCCCCTTGTGTCTTTGGTTTTAATGACTGATTTTAACTTTTTATGTTTTAGCTTTTATGGAACAGTCAGCTGTCCAGAGTTACTCTGCTGTAAGATGGAGGCAGGGGTGAAATCCAAAATTTTTCCCTACCGGTTCTGTGGGCGTGGCTTAGTGGGCGTGGCAGGGGAAGGATATTGCAAAATCTCCATTCCCACCCCACTCTGGCCAGAGGTTGTATTTGCCGGTTCTCCGAACTACTCAAAATTTCCGCTACCAGTTCTCCAGAACCTGTTAGAACCTCCTGGATTTCACCCCTGGGATGGCAGCCAATAATGTTTTAAACAAAACAAAATAAAATAATAATAAAAGAAATAAAAGAAAATAATAAATACAATAAAAGAAATAAAAATAACAAAATAATAGAATAGAATAAAATAAAGTCCCAAATTTCAATTGATAAGCAAGACAGCTGTTAACTGAATTTCCCCATTTCACCACCTTTCTAGCCAAAGTTATTAAAGAGAATTACTGCAGCTGTTAAGTTAGTAACTTGGTTGTTACGGTAGTTGAATCGGGCTTCTCCATGGATTTTGCTCATCAGAAAGTCGCCAAAGGGGATCCCCTAACCCCAGGGCTCTGCAACCATCATAAATGCATGCCAGTTACCGTAACAATTGAATTTTGATCACATGACCATGGGGATACTACCACGGTCATAATTCCCTTTTTTCAGTGCTGTTGTAACTCCAAACGGTCACTAAACAAATGTTTGTTTATGGAGCTTCTCAGTCCTCCAAGCATCCCAAAGATGCGTATTCAAAAGGCAACTGGACTTTGTTTTTCCCTTGAAGAGGTTTCGCTTCTCATCCAAGAAGCTTCTTCGGTTCTTGAGAAGCTGAACTGGAGAAGCTTCTCGGATGAGAAGCGAAACGTCTTCAAGGAAAAACAAAAGTCCAATTTCCTTTAGAAAAAGCATCTTTTGGGATAAACAAATGGTTGTATAAATCAAGGAGTCACTTTAAAAAACAAACAAACGGTCCCTACATGAACAGTTTGTAAGCCAAGGTGTATCTGTAGATGGGCAGGGGTCATGCAACAAAATAAAGTCTGAAATTAACAGGGTCGTCGCATGCCAATCGCAGGTACTAACCTCCCGACAAGCTTCCGGAGTATAAAGAGGCTGACACAAAACCGTCGCTATGCCGACTGGCCCGTTTGGGTGAATAGGTCGGCCATTCTTGTACCTCTGGTGACAGGAGCTCTTCACTCGCTGGAATGTATTTCTGTACCTGGGGAGGAAAATCCAAAGCATCTTTCTATTTTATCGGCAATATTTCAACAGAAGCCTGTACCCATAATGAAAGTGACTGCCACAATCTCAATTTTTTAAAAAAATTGATTTATATGCCGCCCTTCTCTGGAGACTCAAGGCGGCTTACAATGCGTTAAGCAATAGTCTTCATACTTTTGTATATTTATACAAAGTCAGCTTATTGCCCCCACAATCTGGGTCCTCAATTTATAAAGGGATGTTGCGTTTCACAATAAATTGAATATTATATGATATGGGAATTATTTTATCGATGGTTAGAGAATAAAAATGAAAGTTGGAAATAAAAGAAGATTAGAGAAGATTAGAAAATATGTTAAGATAGAGATGTAAGCAATATGATGATTGTTATTATTATGACTATTAGGATTATTATGATTATTATTATTATTACCATATTTTTCGGAGTATAAGATGCACCTTCCCCCCCTAAAAAAAAGCCCTTTGGCCTCTGCCTCCCAGCAGTTTACCTCCTTGCAGCAAGCAGCAAGAAGAAACAGCTCCTTTCAGCTTCAGCACAGCCTAATTAGCACAAGTTGATTGGATCAGCTTCCCAACTCTCAGCTGTTTTGCTCTCAGCTGTTTTGCGTGGGCCTCTGCTGCTTGCTGCAAGGAGGTAAATTGCTGGGGGCAGATTTTTTTTCCTTGTGCTAATCAAGCTATGCTGAAAACACATATGAAAGTAAAGCAGGCTGTTTGCTGTTTGCTGCAATGAGGCAAAATTGCTGGGAGGCAGATTTGTTTTTCTTGTTTTCTTCACCAAAAAAGGTAGGTGCGTCTTATAGTCCGGAGCATCTTATACTACGAAAAATATGGTATATTCTTATTAGAAGATATGTTAAGAGGGAAAAATGAATAGGTTTACTATGTTCAATACTACAATGGTAAGAGCAGAGAATTAATATCAATGTAATGAATACTGTTGTATCTTTTTTCCCAAGCGAAATGGATCCAGGTCAGATTTAATACTTAAACACACATGGGTACAATTTCTACTCACAAACAACTACTGTAGGTAGTTCTCAACTTACAGCCACAATTGAGGCCAGAATTTCTGTTGGTAAGCGAGATATTTGTTCAGCAAGTTTTGCCCCGTTTTATGACCTTTCTTGCCAGGGTTGTTAAATCGATTGCTACAGTTATTAAGTGAATAACGCAGTTATTAAATGAGTCACTGTTAAGTGAATCGGGTTTCCCCCATTGACTTTGCTCGTCAGGAGGTCGCAAAAGGGGATGACGTGACTCCGGGATACTTCAACCGTCATAAATGTGAACCAGTTGCCAATCATCTGAATTTTCATCACATGATCATGGCAATGCTGCCATCACCGTGGAGCATGGTCATTTGACAATCTTCATGCCTGGTCTGTCTGTATGTATGTAACGTATGTATGTATGTATGTATGTATACCAGGGGTGAAATCCAGCAGGTTCTGGAGAACTGGTAGCGGAAATTTTGAGTAGTTTGGAGAACCAGCAAATACCACCTCTGGTTGGTCCCAGAGTGTGCTGGGAATGGAGATTTTGCATTATCCTTCCCTCAGGAGTGGGGAGGGAATGGAGATTTTGCAGTTTCCGTCCCCTGCCATGCCCACCAAGCCACGCCCACCAAGCCACACTATGCCACGCCCACAGAACCGATAGTAAAAAAATTTGAATTTCACCTCTGATGTATACATATATATATGAAGTGTTTATAATCAAACCTGGCATGAAGATTGTCAAATTTTCTGCCTCTTTTGTTATACACAAAACAGGGTTTTGTTTATAACATTTTCATGACTTCTGTTATCGTCATACTTTATCCCTTTCCATTCAGTTCTTCTCATTTGACCCTGGCCACCTTCAGAGAATTTTTTTTAAGAAAAATTGGGCTTGCTTTGTTTTCAAATCCTTAACGTTGGCGGAATTATAGTGAGAAAGAAACAAATGAATGTTTTATTTACATATGGGAGCAATAGAAACAGCCTTCTGCAGCCATATTGGCTGGATACCTTTGTAGGGTATCTGGTATCTATCCCAAAGGTGCTTTCCAAAAGGCACACCTTCTGTTCAGAACTGAAGAAGCTTCTTGGATGAGAAGCAAAATGGTTTCAAGGAAAACAACACACACACACCCCAAAAAAACAAAAAGTCCAGTTGCCTTTTGGGACAGATATGCCCTGGATGATTAAGAATCTCTGTAGACATTTGAGTGTGCTATATTTTAATTTTTTCTTTCCACTCCGAAAGCTATTTTTCAATCCCCAGGGATTGATTACTGAAAACAGTCTGCAACCAATGAGTTGTCATAAAATATCTGGGGACACTGTGAACATTCTACATTTAGACAAAGAGAATGGGAGCAGGTTAATCTGCTTTCTAAATATACAGTGTGAGACAATGTTTTTTTCAGCTGAAAAACATCGTGTTACGGGAAGGCCTCGGGGAAGGCTCAGGTTTACTGGATATTGTTTTCAAGTAATAGGTGTTTTGGTGGGATTTTTCTACAGAATAGACTGAAACAATCACACATAGATTTCTCTGGGTGATTTTGCTGCAAAACTGTAACCCAGATGCAGAAGGTATTTATACTGCTAAGTGGCACATGTAAATGCTCCATCTACCTATCTGCTGATCCATATTCTAGGGGGGAAAAATGCCTAAATAAAAATAATTCAACGTCTAGAAAATAATGCTATTATCCAAATGGACAATGTAGCTTAAAGGAACAATTCAAGTCCTTTTGGTTGGGGCGTATGCGATTTAGATCCCAATTCAAAATAAATAACTGTATTTTTCGGAGTATAAGATGCATCTTTTTCCCCCTCTAAAAGGGGGTGAAAATTTAGGTGCGTCTTATACACCAAATGTAGCCCCGCCCACCCACTGGCCCCCACTCTTTGGCCTCTGCCTCCCAGCAGTTACCTCCTTGCAAACAAAACAGCTCCTTTCAGCTTTAGCACAGCCTAATTAGCACAAGTTGATTGGATCGGCCTCCCGACTCTCAGCTGATTTGCTCTCAGCTGTTTTGCGCAGGGCTCTGCTGCTTGCTGCAAAGAGGTAAATTGCTGCAGCAGATTTTTTTTCCCTTGTGCTAATCAAGCTATGCTGAAAATGAAAATGAAAGTTAAACAGGCTGTTTGCTGTTTGCTGCAAGGAGGCAAAATTGCTCAGAGGCAGAGGCAGAGGGAGATTCCTTTTTCTTCTTTTCCTCACCAAAAAAGGTAGGTGCGTCTTATACTCCGAAAAATACAGTATATTGGGAGTAAGTCCCAGGAAATTTAAACAGAGCTGAGTTATAACTAAGTTTTTGCTTTAATTCGGATCTCAAGCTTCAAGCTGCAGAGTTGAATGATTTATCATCTCACAAACAACCTTAAATGTGGATGTAAATGCCATTTACGGGTGGTCCTAGACTTACAATAGTTCATTTAGTGACTGTGCAAAGTTACGAGGATGCTGAAAAAAAAGTGACTTGTGACTGTTTTTCACACTTATAACCGTTGCAGCATCCCCACAGTCATGTGTTCAAAATTCAGACGCTTGGTAACTGACTCATATTAATGACAGTGGCAGTGTCCGGGGGTCATTTGTTCCCCTTTTGCGACCTACTGGCAAGTAATGTCCATGAGGAAGCCAGATTCACTTAAAAGCCATTCTACTAATTTAACAAATGCAGTGATTCACTTGACAATCTGTTGGTTGTTAAGTGTTGTTTGTTAAGAAAGGTTGTAAAATGGGGCAAAATTCATTTAACAATTGTCTCACTTTTAGAAACAGACATTTTGGGCTCAACAGCGATCGTAAATCGAGGGCTACCAGTACAGAGAAACACCAGCAAACACTTAACAATAATGTCAAGCTCAACTGGTTTTTTTCCTGAGATAAAGATTCCTTTAATCAATTAATTTTTATTAGGGTCACAGACCAGCAAATGGTAGAGATTCCTTTGCTCCTATTCACAAAGCAGAAAGACTTAGTATAAATGAGCTGAAAAAAGAACTCCTCCTCTGTGGCCAACTCGTCACAACCAACTCACCGCAGGACGTTGTGAGACAATTCAACAATTCAATTTAATTACAGTAGTGGCCAAAATTGTGGAAACCTTGTGGGGAAAAGTGTATTTTCTAAAACTAACTAATAACACCACTTTTTTTGGGAGTAGTACCATAAAATTATATATCAATGGAAAGATAATTTCATCAAGAATGTACTGCA
The DNA here is from genome assembly GCA_022577455.1 of Arizona elegans. Classification (NCBI taxonomy): domain Eukaryota; kingdom Metazoa; phylum Chordata; class Lepidosauria; order Squamata; family Colubridae; genus Arizona; species Arizona elegans. The sequence continues at coordinate 91,834,218 of JAKOOJ010000005.1, read as the reverse complement.
ATAACTTTTAGGAAGGATTTGCTATTAGAATAGCAGTTACGGTATAAAGAAGAAAAGTGAAACACGTAGAAAAAACAAAAATTATCACCATAGAAAAAATGAGATATACAGAAATTATCACCACATCAGTTAATCCTTAGTTGGGTAACCTTTAGCATGAATTACAGCCTTACAACGTCTTCCCATGGAGTGAACCAAGTCTTTTAGTTCTGCAGTTGTTATAATGTGAAACCAAGATTGAATGATGGCTTCTATTAACTGGGTTTTATTGCTGGATCACTTCTGACTAACAAGTTTCTTTAGTTGGCTCCATAGATTTTCCATTGGGTTAAGGTCTGGGCTATTCCCAGGCCATTCCAGTCGTGGAATAGGATTATCTTGAAACTCCAAAAAAAAGTGATGTTATTAGCCATCAAACCTCAAAAATACACTTTTCCCAAAAGGTTTCCAGAATTTTGGCCACTACTGTATTTTTGTCTTTCACATTTCATTATGCCCCTCCTTTGCCGTCTTTTATTTAACAATTCTATTCCACTAATCCTTTGATATTGGTGCAACTCTTGTTCCATGAAGAGTTGGCCTGCGGAGAGTTGGCTGTGGCAAGTGAGCCGCGGTGAGTTGGCCACAGTGAGTTGTCCTAGATCCGTGATGGCGAACCTATGGAACGCATGCCACAGGTGGCACACGGAGCCATATCGGTGGGCATGCGAGCTCAGCTCCAGTGCGCGCCAGCTGATTTTTGGGCCTTCTGGGCCACCTGGAAGTAGGGAAACAGGCTGTTTCCTGCCTCCAGAGGGCCTGGGGGAGGTGGGGAAGGCCCATTTTTTGCTCTCCCCAGGCTCCAGAGCATCTCTAGAAGCCTGGGGAGAGCAAAAAACGGGCCTTCCAGTCCCGCTGGAAGTCAGCATTTCTGGCCTCCGGGGAGTGGGGAAGGCCGTTTTCGCCCTCCCCAGGCTCCTAGAGAGGCTCTGGAGCCTGAGGAGAGCAAAAAACAGGTCTACCGGGCCCACCGGGCCATCACATGCCAAAAGCGGGGGGAGCACGTGGAAGGGTCATGCGAGAATGCACGGGGGGCGAAATGCATAGAATTATGGGTGTGGGCACACACATGTGCATCCCCCCCATGCTCCCCTCGCTTTTGGTACGCGATGGCAAAAAGGTTAGCCATATCCAAGATCCTCTTCAAAAAGCATTGTGGCACACCTTGAACAAGTAGTTAACTTTTGTGCAATGCAATACACTTTGATGTCAGAAAAGGTCATTTGAACCAGGGCTGTCAAACTCGTGGCCCGCAGGCCAGATGCATCACCCACTGGCCATGCCCAGTTTAGCACCGTGACGACATGAGTTTGATACCCCTGATTTTAAACCCTAAAATCACTGGGGGAAGGATTGGCCAGGATCCTTTTTCAAGCTCCCATATCTACCTGCTGAGATGGATTAGGAATGGGCACAGGGGTTAGTTTATGCCTGAAGGCGGGAGCAGATTTGGGCCTTGGCCTTTTGATTTCAGGCTCTTCCACTCTTTGAAAGCCAACGTCCTCTTCACAGGATTTTCTCGAGGGCAAATGTCCAGGGTCTACCCCCTCTTCCCTGTAGTAATGTCCTGAAGGTCTACCTCGCCCCTTGAGAAGACAAGAGTCTGGCTTCAGTTCGATGGAAAGCGGGGGCTGGACTGCAGCTGGACTAGGAGGGGGGGAGCCCATCGTCACGGTAGACTCCGAGGCAGAACTGGCCTGCTGTTTGTGTTTAAATTTAATAGAATCACTTCTGGTCGGAGGTGTTGGAGGAGTGGAGATGGCTTCTGGTTTTGAAGTTTGGGCTGACAATCCCAACATTGGATTGGGAGACAGATAATCCATTTTGGGAGGCGTCAGAGGTCTTTTGAAAGTGTCTGGGTCAAAGATGGATTTTCTTTGTTTGGGCTTTTTGTACACTGAGAATTTTTCCGTTTCTGCCGGAGCTATGTTGACCACGACTTTGGGCCACGTGCCACCACTGTGCTTCCCACCTGGTCCTTTGTCTAACGCGCTCTCCAGAACAATGCAGTCCGCAACTGTGGGATCAAAGGAAAGCCTTTGGTTGTCCAAGTTCACTATCCCATAACTTGGGTCTCCATACCCGTCTGGACCAAAGGATTCGAGGCTGTGTTCCGAATTACTGTGGCACTCGTGGGCCGTGTTCCGGTGGGAGTCACTATGTAAAACACTACTGGAGAACGGTTTCAGACTGCAGTACAAACCGTTCTCTTGATCGCTCTGGTCCTTCTTGACATCCATTATGTTTGGGTTGAAAATATCCGTTTGGGTCGAACTGTTGTGCTTTAAGTTTCTTTTATTTTGAACTTGTACTTCGGATGCGTGAACCCGACCATTGGAGATCTTCTCCGAATCCTTAAGGTTTTCAAATATGTTCTGCCCACTCCAAGAGGAACTTGAGCTCTGAGGATAAACCTAGGTGGAGAAGAAACAACATGAGTATATATGTATATGCATGTCTGCTGGTTCTTTTAAGCCATGCTGAATAATATTCCACAGTTTGTAAAATATTATGGACTAAATTTGAACATATGAGAATGGATGATATATTAATCCCCCATGGCAAAGAGAAGCAGAGATGGCTAAATGGATTCTTTTATCCAAATAAGACATTATATTTAATTTTGACTTTATTTTGAAATTGCTTCCAGATTTTGGTGTTTGCAATGGGAGGGGGGGGATGAAACTTTGATTCTGTTTTTGTAAACTAGACGGGCTTATTGTTATAGAAATGGCTTGTACATACTGTTGTGTAAAGACAAAAAGTAGTGGTTGTAATGTTGTTACCTTCTACTGTGCTAAAGAAAGTCAGAAGTCGGTGCCTTTTTCTTTTTTTCTCTCCTGTTAGACTACCCTGTTTCCCCGAAAATAAGACCCAGCTGGAAAATAAGTCCTAGCATGATTTTTCAGGATGCTCGTAATATAAGCCCTACCTCCAAAATAAGCCCCTGTTAAGTTTGTCAGCCAGATGGATGCATTTAGTACTGTATTTCCCTAAAAATAAGACCTAACCAGAAAATAAGCCCTAATGTGTCTTTTGGAGCAAAAATTAATATAAGACCCGGTCTTATTTTTGGGGAAACATGGGTATATCCCTTCTTTTTCCCTCCCTTTCTTCTTACTTTTCCATGTTTTTTTTTCTTTGTATTTTATACTTTGATAAACTAATAAAAAGTTAAATCGTGAGATGAAACAACATCAGCAGGAAATTAGCAAGCTACTGCTACAGAATTCAGAGATATGGTTGTACGATAAAGCAGTACCAAACTTACATATTAATCTACCAAGCTGTGGGTATGCTGCACTAAAATACATTAATATTTTGTACCTTTATAAAACTGTTACCAGAAAAGCTGAATTCTGACAATCATATAAAATACATTGAGTTTTGGAATTTATTCTGTCATTTGTATTATTTTTTATTAATTATGGGATGGGGAAAAAAACCGCTAACATAGATTCCTTACCCTAAGCCTTCTAGAAGTGTTGGGCTAAAACTTATAAAATCCCATAGAGTATATACATTTAAAATAAACACAGAGAAGTGGAATTCACTACTCTAAGATCTATGAATGGCCAAAATTTTAGAGCAGGGGTGTCAAACACAAGGCCCGGGGGCCGAATCCGGCCCACGGGATGCTTAGATCTGGCCTGCAGGGCTGCTCTGGAAACAGCAAAGGACTGGCCTGTGGTACCTCTGCCAGCAAAAACGGAGCTTGGGAGGCTCCATGCGGTCCTCCCAAGCTCCATTTTCCCTGGCAGAGGGTTGCAGGAGGCCGCCGTAACCGAAAAAAGAGCTCAGGAGCCTGTTTTCGCTGGCAGATCTCTTGGGCCATCATAGGCACCCCTGACATGAGTGATGTTGAGTTGGCCATGCCTGCCCATGCCCACGCCCGCCCACCCTGCCCTGCCCTCCAAGGTAAAACACAACCTTGATGCGGCCCTCAATGAAATCGAGTTTGACACTGGTATGTGTCTGGTATGTCATTATTGTCTTCCGAAGAAGAAACGGGGATTGTGCATGGTGGAATATAAGAAGACCACTACAAAAGTGGTTGATACAATGATTGGAATCCTCTCCTATTAAATAAATATTATTCACCGACAAAAGACTATGCGCTCTTTATTCCCGCTTACCTTCATCAACGAAAGCGTAAGGGACTCCCTGCAGTTTCGCAGAAGAGCTTCACATTCGGTCAGTGACTTATTATCTAGTGCAATGCCGTTTATCTGCAGGAAAAGGAAGAGTATCAAGCATGCAACCGTCAAGAAAATACTAGAATATTCACTGTATTCAATATTGGTCTTCCAGGTTCACTTTCCACACCCAGTTCTTCGAAAGAAGATTTTCTGGTCTATTCCTTTATTAGCGGCTTGGACAGGTAATTCTGCTTTGGGCAACCAAGGGAACTATTACACACAACGACAGCAATGGTTTGCATCAAATTTCAGTATTAAAATAGTAAGGCAAGTGAGAGCAATTTTCTGAGCTAGAATGTTGGGCATGAAAGACCAGGTCCACACAGGAAGGTACACTTAAAACTGATTTATTTCTTAACAGATTATGCACAGGAATCTTTTCAGCTGTTAGCACCTGCTTGGAGTTAGAAAAGAGTCAATGGAATTCACATTGTGGCTACGTAGAGATTCTAGGGTCTGTGATGGCATGCAGAGCTGTATATGTGGGCACACAAGCGTTGCCCTAGCTTAGCTCCAGCGCGCATGTGCACGCCGGCCAACTGATTTCCAAGCCATCTGGGCCTACCAGAAGTTGGGAAACAGGCTGTTTCCAGCCTCCAGGGGGGTGAGGAAGGCCATTTTCACCCTCCCCAGGCTCCTAGAAAGCCTCTGGAACTTGGGGAGGGCAAAAAACAGGCCTTCTGGTCCCACTGGAAGTTGGGAAACTGGCCATTTCCAGCCTCCAGAGGGCCTCCGACTGGGTTGGGAAGGCCGTTTTTGCCCTCCCCAGGCTCCAAGAAAGCCTCTGGAGCCTGGGAAGGGCAAAAAATGGGCCGTGTCATTGCATGCCAAAAGCGTGGGGAGTGGGGGGGTTGGGTGCACATGCACAATGAATTATGGGTGTGGGCACACACGCGACACCCCCTGCTCCCCCCACTTTTGGCACGCGACGGCAAAGAGGTTAGCCATCACTGTTCTAGGCTGATTCCTCTTTTAACTCTGCCTCCAGGTTCTGCCACTCCTTTCCCCTACACACGTGTTTTGGAAGGAGAGGAACAAAACAGGCAAGGAGACCTGCAAATAGGTTCAGGCCATGCCTTGAATATGAAAAGGGCCAGGATGCCTGGCTAGGTGGCTCAGTGGCTAAAACACTGAGCTTATCGATCAGAAAGGTCGGCAGTTTGGCGGTTCGAATCCCTAGTATAGGGCTCTTGCGTGAGCAGGGGGTTGGACTAGATGACCTCCAAGGTCCCTTCCAACTCTGTTACTGTTCTTTTCCCACTCCTCTCCTTTTTTCCGCTAAACCTATTTAGTGCTGCAGTTTTTCTACAGAGAGCCCTTGATTTACAAACAGCCATTTAGCGATCCTTAAAAATGACAACTGACCCGAAAAATAGGACTTACCACCTGGATCAGAAGTTCTGATGGTTAGGCCCCTTCCATGGTCATACGACTCCACTTTGGGTGTCTGGAAACCCGGCCACATTTATAGCTGTTTGCAACATGTTTTATGACTGTTTTTCCAAAAATCAACAGCTATTTCCAGTTTTTGGCAAAACTGTGCCCATAGCAAGCCATCATGACTGCAGCATTTACCAAGTAATTTACAACCAGTATGTTTGCTTACCAACCACTTAATACTTAGCAGGTAACTTTAGAAGACATTATTTCTGCTTCTGGCCAAACAGGCTTCACCTCTCGTCTGATCTGAATTTCTACTCTGAAAAGATTGAAAAGTAACTTACAGCAATGATCCTATCTCCCACAGTGAGGGATCCATCCTTGGCAGCTGGACTGCCACTCGTTACGGTGGCGACAAAGATTCCATTTTCCAGACCAATTCCACTATCTGAAATGGAGAAGCCAAGGTGAATTTTCAGCAATCCTCTCACACAAAGCTTACTGGCATGCCCAATCAGTCTTTGCTATAGCCATGTTTGAAGGATGAGAATGTGTGTGATTGTTTCATGCCTGCTTCCTTGCAAAACCAAGCCTGAACTGGTTGAACCAGCCTCAGTCACCCAAATCTATTCAGCATTCAGCATACATTTTCAGAATTCTGAAGGTTTAAAACGTTTTCTTTATAGCAATAACGTTTAGACTTATATGCAACTTCACAGTGCGTTACAGCCCTCTCTAAGCAGTTTACAGAGTTGGCCTCTTGCCCCCAACCATCTGAGTCCTCATTTTACTGACCTCGGAAGGATGGAAGGCTGAGTCAATAGCAATAGCACTTAGACTTACATACTGCTTCATTGTTCTTTTACAGTCCTCGGTAAGCGGTTTACGAAGTCAGCATCTTGCCCCCAACAATCTGGGTCCTCATTTTACCAACCTTGGAAGGATGGAAGGTTGAGTCAACCCTTAGCTGGTCAGGATCGAACTGCTGGCAGTGAGCCTGCAGTACTGTATTTTAACCACTGCACCACCTCGGATCTTTACAGAAATGAACTGGTTATTTCTCTTCTAATTTAACCAGTACAGTCCCTTTGGTATGTATCTCTCATTTGAGCAGCTGGTCTACCTTGTTTCTACCTTACCCGTAGGTGAAATCTTTGATGTAAGTCTACAATGGTAACTCCTGAAAACACACAATTTTGTTTTGAGTTCTCAATATCTGGCAGCAGTTGAGTGACCTTGGGAACTAAGCAAAGCCTGGTTTGGTCAGGATTTGGATGGAAAAACTCCAAGAAACGTCAGGGATCAGGCTAAATTGGGAAGGTTTTTTTTTAAAAAAAATCATCCAGAATGATACCCTATTACTGCCAAGAAAAATACTGTATACGTTGAAATCCATGAATCCAACTAAAGAATTTGGATTCTTTAGTCCATCATCAGGAGAGGACTCCAAGAGTGAAGGGGAGGAGTTGGCAAGGCCTCCCTCGCCAGGACCCTCCTCTCTGGCAATGCCTTCGGTGTCTGCTGAAGGGCAAGAGATAGGGCCAGGGCCAAGCACGTCCACGCAGCCACAGATGGACAGTGATGAGGGTAATGAGTCTTGGCTGGACCCACGCTAGCGTCGCAGAGATAAACGCGCGCAACAGAAGAAAGGGCGTGCCCGAGATTAGGCTGAGTCACTGGACCACACCCCACAGGATATAAAAGGGAGCGTGGTGGCCAGTCAAACCTTGTGACGAACAAAGCTGAAAGCTTCCACGCCATTCTGCATTGTCGGACGTTTGCTTTAAGTCTTTGCTGGAGTATCTCTGGACTTGATTAAGTAATTATTGAGCTGCTTTCCTTTGATGTATCAGAAGTGGGGAGAAGTTGTCTCTCCTCTTTGTAAATAATAAACTCTTGGCAGGCAGCCACTAGGTTGTTGCCAAGTTCCGTTATCATAAGGAAAAGGATTTTGCCAGCTGGTTTGGTCTTTAACTCCTGAACATCTGTTGGTGTGTGTGTGTGGGGTTGGGGACAGAACAGAATTGAGTTTGACTGACAGCAGACTTTACCTTCTAATTTAGGAAAGTCGGTATCCGAAGAGCTACTGCACATAGTGATACAATCACGGCTGTTGCAAAAATGAAATCTGATGTTTTCGATCACTAATACCCAGTAGAAAACATCTTCCATAACAGGCATTTCAGCCTGAAACCAGGAAAGCATACCAACGTACTTATTCACTTTGGTAGCAAATCCATGAAGAATGCAGTGGAAATATTGACTGGATCTTTGCATATTTGTTAGCTGACGGCATCTATAAATAAGCACTGACTCTGAAGCAGCACGACGGCCTCACCTTTATGGCCTGAAAGGTTGATGTGCAGCGGAGTTACCACTTTCCCTCCTAAGGACTTTCTTCGGCGGACCAGCATATTGATAATTCCTCCACCATTAAGGACTGCTTTTATTACTTGCTTTCTGTCTTTGTTGGTGAGGTCCACGTCATTTATCTTCAGGAGCCAATCATTCACCCTGATTAATTAGAGCAAAACGCATGACCTTCGACATAACCAAGTTACCTCAAACATACTTTTGTTAAAAGGTCACGCAGCTTAATTCAGAATCCACAATCGTTGTGTGCTCATTCACTCTTAACCTTCTCATTTTAGAATATCTGCTTCTTAAGCCCTTCTTTTTAACTGCACCCTGGTGTTTCTCCAAATAAGCCCGAATTTCATGTTCCTACCCAACGGTGTGATTCAAATAATTTAACAACCGGTTCTCTGACCTAATGACCGTCTGGATGGGCGTGGCCATGGCCAGGGGGTGTGACAAGCAGCACTTGGCCTCCTGCACCCCCCGGGAGAAAAAACGGGCCATGGGAGGGGGACGCACCATCCCCCGCGCCCTGTTTTGGGCCTAGGTGGCTTTCCTGCACTTACCTGGGAGCCAAAATGGGGCATGTGGGGATTCCTGGAAGGGGCGGGGTGGGAAGGGGCAGGGCCAGCCAGCAATTTAACTACCAGCCCGAACCGGCTGAATCCCATCATTGTCCCTACCACAAAATGAGCAGAATCATGCCATGATATACAGTCATTCTCTTTCAACAAACATTTCTCCCTTGCAAGATTCAACAGACCGCCCATCATCTTCGTCCAACATTGGCACATCTTAAAATTTCTCCATTCATTTTGCCATCTTTGGCAATCAAGACGCAACAAAACATTTTAGCTATTCAATTTCTTTTGGACATTGAAAGATAAGTGGGGCTACATATTTATGTGCAAATGTAACCGCCACCTTGTGGTTCTTCATGAATTTATTTACATGTGAAGAGATTCACATATTGATAATGATAAGTTATAACGACAAGCGATTATTATGATTTATCATTATTCTCTTGCTTTGCATTTACACCGAGAGCTTCCTCACTGGAGACAAATTCTTTGTGTGTCTACTCACACTTGGCCAAAATAAAAGGATTCCATTCAAATAAAGTATTCAATTCAACTCCAAGGTTTGGACTAACTACCCACAGTATACCTTAATCGTCCATCTGCAATACTTCCTTTATCGACTTTGGTAACAAAAATTCCACAGTCTCCAGGAAGGTAAGGTTCGTTCACTCCTTCGGCCACATCAAAACCAAGGGCCTTCAAATCCATGTCCTCCTAAAAGATACAAACGCAACACACATCAGCTGTAGTGATTTTATACTAAAGACATGTCAGCACATGTGAGATGTTGCTTTCCATCCTATCTCTGTTTGCTTTGAAAGTTCCAAGGAACAGAGCTCTATTGCCAACCTGTGACCGCGGACTTCAACTTACCCTGTCTTTCTCAAACTCTACTACTTCAGTTTCCCACTCCATTGAATCTGTATCAATAGCGGAATCGTGGGAACTATGAGCCATCAGCTGTCGAAACCTTGCCTCTTTTTCCAACTGATTCTCCATCTTCTCTCTGCGGAAAGTTCAACATCACAATCAAGATGAAGGGACATCTTATTCTTTCTCACCCTTACATGGATGACAGGATGAGCATCCCGATTTCAATTCTGGATTCCTTGCGTTCTGATTTAATGTCATCCCGATCGCTGTTTAATAGGCAGGTGATTTCCACCACCCACCACCCCCTAAAAATGCTATCCTGAAAGAAATATGTTAAGTGGGCAAAGAAGGAATCTCTCCTAGCCCACTTAGATTGGAGTGTTGTGGTTTATTTGCCTTCCAATTCAAAGTTAGTCCTACAGACAGATCTACTGTATTTTTCAGAGTATAAGACCAGGGGTGGGTTCTAATTTTTTTTTACTACCGGTTCTGTGGGCGTGGCTTATTTTGTGGGTGTGGCTTGGAGGTCATGTGACTAGGTGGGCATGGCTAGCTGGTCAGAGTCATTTCTGGAAGGTCCTCGCACTTACGACCCGACTCATTTGTTTGCTTTTAACACTGATCAGTTGTAGGACGGCCCTTTGAAGCCCCGTGGCAAGAGTTTAAACAGTTTTTTTCCCTCTAGTCATCAGCTGGGACTCAGGAGGCAACAATAGATTGGGGGTGGGACCAAATAAAAGGTAAGAATAACGTGGGGGGGCGGGAACCGGTTCGGTGACATTATATTGTCACTGCTACCGGCTCGGCCGAACCGGACCGAACTGGGAGGAACCCACCACTGTATAAGACGCACCGGAGTATAAGATGCACCGGAGTATAAAACGCAGCTTAGTTTTTTGGGAAGAAAAGAGTCTTGGTGGCGTAGCAGACTAAAGCACTGTTAAGTAACACCAGCTACCTGCAATTACTGCAAGTTCAAATCTCAACAGGCTCAAGGTTGACTCAGCCTTCCATTCTTTCGAGGTAGGTAAAATGAGAAGCCGGTTTGTGGGAGCAATAAGCTGACTTTGTATAAAAAAGAACACCGCTTGGGGGGGGGGCGAAAGCCCTACTAAGCAGGTATATAGAAAAGTATGAAGGCTATTGCTTAACGCATTGTAAGCCGCCCTGAGTCTCCGGAAAAGGGCGGCATATAAATTGAACCAATAAATAAAATAAATAAATAAGGGGGGGGAAACTGCTTATCAGGTATTCATCTGGCTAGCGTCCTTAGTATGGTCAGCTTCAGCACATTAATTTGCTGGTTTTTATCCCCTGCCTGGGGATAAAAAAACAGCTTCTAAAGCACAACTGATCTTTGGAGAGAGAAGCAATGAGAAAAGCAGGCAAACCACAGAGATCGCTTCACTCACTAGCGCCTCATTAGGGCTGGAAAAAAACTTCACAGCTGAGTCGGAGGGAGCAAGCAAAGCAGGGAAAGGGCGATCACTAGCTAGCGCCTCGTTAGGGCTGAAAAAAAGCTTTGAAAAAGCTACATTTGGAGTATAAGACGCACCCAAATTTTCAGCCTCTTTTAGGAGGGAAAAAAGTGCATTTTATACTCCAAAAAAATACGGTATTCTTTCCTTCTTTCCCACATTTTGTGGGTTTACGGGTTTTAATATATGTTTTTTTACCCATAATAAATTACATATGCATATTACTAAGTATGTGGCTCTCTCTCTCTCTCTCTCTCTCTCTCTCCCCTTCCCTCCCTCTCTCCATCTATCATTCACACACTCACAATGCGTGAAATTATTGCACTTGAAATTAAACAATACAGATAGTCCTTGACTTACAACCATTTTTTAAATGTCGATGGAGATTCTCCTTCATCCAGGTCATGGCTATCCCAAAGGTAATTTTTTTCAAGAGGCAACTGGACTTTCTGGTTTTGATAGTGCTATTTGTAACCATTCCAGCTAGATTCTGAGAAGCCAAGTCAGTGGGAAAGCCGGATTCATTTAACAACCGTATGACTAACTTAACAACTGCAGTGATTCACTGAAACAACTGTGGCAAGAAAAGTTGTAAAATGGGGCAAAGCTCATTCAATGACTCTCTCATTTAGTAACAGAGTAGTTGGGCTCAATTGTGGTAGTAAGTTTAGGGCTACCTGTATTTACCATACTTTTCTGAGTATAAAACACACTCCCCCCCACCCAAAAAAGAGAGTAGAAATGTTGATGTGTCTTATAGACCGAATATGGCCATTTTTGGCCTCCCGAACATGCTCCCCCGTCTGCGCGCGCGCGTCCTTTTTTTGCAAAAATGGGATGCACAGAGGGTTTGGGAATCCTCCAGAGTGTCAGCGGCATATTAGGACGGAAGCTTCAATGCTGCCACAGATTGCTCCTGAGGTCTGGGGAGGGCAAAAATGGGACCCGGGGGGGGGGGGTTCGGGAGGCCAAAAACGGGCTCCTTTTTCTCAAAAAAGGACTATTTTTTTGTAAAAATGGGATGCCCAGAGGGTTTTGGAGGTCTGCACAGTGCTCCTGGGGGCCAGGGAAGGTAAAAAACAGATGCGTGGCCAAAAACTTTTTTTTTTTGTTTTCCTCTTCAAAATCTTGGTGCGTCTTATACTCCTGTGTGTTTTATAATCCAAAAAATACGGCACATACTATTAAACATCCTGTCCTATTCCAAGTGTTGCTGCGGGAAAGAAAGACCAGACATAAGAGCATGCAAAGAGTTTTTCTATAACGCACTTCAGTTCTTTCAATTCACGTCCGGCATCGTTCTTCTGCTTCCTCATGTCATCCAGATTACGAAGAGCCTCCGCCAAGTCACTCACGGCTCGGTCTCTTTCCCGCCTCAGGTTATCGCACAAAGTCCTTCAAAGAAATTGCGGGGTTACACAGGAGTCCCCACCAGCCTCCATTCCCCCTAGGATAGAATTCAGACTTACAACCATTCTTTTAGTGACCGCTCAAAGTTATGATGGCACTGAAAAAAGGAATTTAGGGCCGCTTTTCACACTTTATGACTTTTGCAGAATCCCCCCCCCCCGATCAAAATTCACTTGGCAACTGATTCATATTTATGATGGTCGCAGTGCCCCGGGGTCACGTGATCTTCTGATAAGCAAAGTGAACCAGGAGGGTGTGACTAACTTATCAACTCTGGTGATTCACTTGACAACAGAGACAAGAAAGGTCATAAAAACGGGACAAAGCTCGCTTAACAAATGTCTCACTTAACAACAGAAGTGTTGGGCTCAATTGGCCCTAACATCAAAAACGTCATCAAGAAAAGCAGAACAAAGTATGTTCTTTCTGCGCCAACTCAGAAAGCTCAAACTGCCCAAAGAGCTGCTGATCCAGTTCTGCAGAGGAATTATTGAGTCAGTCATCTGTGCTTCTATAACTGTCTGGTTTGGTTCTGCAACCCAACAAGACAGACACAAGACTTCAGAGGATAATTAGAACTGCAGAAAAAACAATGGCTACCAACCTGCCTTCCATTGAGGACCTGTATACTGCACGAGTCAAAAAGAGGGCTGTGAAAATATTTACAGACCCTTCACATCCTGGACATAAATTGTTTCAACTCCTACCCTCAAAACGACGCTATAGAGCACTGCATACCAGAACTAGACACAACGACAGCTTTTTCCCGAATGCCAACACTCTGTTAAACAACTAATTCCCACAACACTGTCAAATTATTTACAAGACTGTATTACTATTCTTCTTCTCCTCCTTCTTAGTACCGATCTCTTCCCACTTATGGCTATAACCTTGTTGCTTGTATCTTTACAATTTATATTGTTTTGTTTGTTTCCTAGTATGATTTGATTGCTTATTAGTAACCTATGACTATTACTAAGTGTTGTATCTTATGATTCTTGATGAATGTATTTTATTTTTCTTTATGTACACTGACAGCATATGCACCAAAGACAAATTCCTTGTGTGTCCAATCATGCTTGGCCAATAAAGAATTCTATTCTAAAAAGAAATAAATAAATAAATTGTGGTCGTAAATCACGAAAACTGTTTCCTCCCACCCGTGGTTTCAAAAGTGCAGATCTAGTCTTCCTGCATAGTTAAAACCCCTTTTTGCCACAAGTGTATGGTGGGCGTACCTTATGCTCTCTCGCTCCGAAACGATTTTATCCCGTTCCTGGAATGCCCAGTCTCGCCTGCATTTGGCTACTTCCGCCTCCTGTGTTGCTTCTTTTAACTCCTGTGACATGGCCTCGTACTGCTTCCGAAGCATTTCTATTTCTTTGTTCGCTCTTTCTATATCCAAAGTTGCCGAATCTTGGATCTAAGAAAGTAGAAAAAGGGATTCCGTTTACAGAATCAGAAGCAACATGGCGTACAAAGCAGAGGACAAGAGGACTCAAGCTGGAATTTATTTATTTGTTTGTTTGTTTTAAAAAAAGAAAGACATTAAAAACATTCTGACGACATTGTTTAAAAGTATTTGAAGTTTTGGGTTTGTTTCAATAGAACCTCAAAAGATACCCTACAATCCATTCTGTTGTTACTTCCTTGGCTTGGCTTTGCTTGCAAATGCATTTAACATTATGTTTTTTAAAAAAGAAAGAAAGAAAGAAAGAAAGAAAGAAAGAAAGAAAGAAAGAAAGAAGGAAGGAAGGAAGGAAGGAAGGAAGGAAGGAAGGAAAGAAAGAAAGAAAGAAAGAAAGAAAGAAAGAAAGAAAGAAAGAAAGAAAGAATTGTGCTTGGCATTTGTACAATTTGCAATTATTATGGCCAAGGATTTCATTCCCACCCACCCACCCTTAATTAGTAAGGCTGCATTCTGCAAACAGATTAAATTTCGATTGGTAATGTTGATCCTCTGAAGACCTCAATATTATTTTTATGCATTTGTTTAAATTATGTACAACTATTCAGTGAAGTTAAAAAAAAAATCCAGAGAAATTGAAAAATACCAAGTGTCAGGCCTGGAAGCCATCCTTTGCACTCGGCCTTAGGTCTGCCACATGTGTGGGAAACTGGGAGGGGGGATTGTATGGAGCCAGGGTGATATATATAGTCATAACAACATTCTTTTCTCAGAGAGTCAAGGACATCTTGCCCTGCACCTGGACGGATGGAACTGGGAGGCATCTCCAGTTGGGATGGTGCTTTGGACCATGTGATGGACATGTGGGTGCTGGGCAGGGACTTGGACATTCTGTTGGGTGGGGAAAACCTGGAAGCTTTCAGATTCGGGTTTTCCCAGACGTGCCAATATGACATCTCTAATAAAATGGAACTTTGAGGAACTTCAAGCCTCGGAGTTTTCTTTCATTGGGGGTGTTACTTGGAACCCTGACATTAAGCAGATTCAACACATTTGGAAATTATAAGAAATCAAGAAAAAAAAACCAAACCACCAGATAATGCTCAGAAATTCCGAAAAAGGTCAAAATGCCAGTATCAAAAGAGAGAGGAATCCTGATCGGATGCCAGTGATAAAACTCTGATTAACAAAGGAATACTGATCTGGAGCCAATTAATTAATGGAATTAAAAGTTAGAGTTAATCCAGCGCCTCCTGCTGTGGAGGGAGGGTAAATGATAACAGGGGCTATGATTAACATCAGGAAAATGACATAACACAGATATTTGCATCCAGACACCATGATGCCATGAAAAACCTGGGCGATCTTGAGCTTGGTGTCATCATTTTGACATTATCCAAGACTGTTATGGATGCCAGGGAATAGATCAATGTACAGATAGTCCTCGACTTACAACCATTCGTTTAGTGACCGTTCGAAATTGCAATGGCACTGAAAAAAAATTGACTTATGACCGTTTTTCATACTTACGACCTTTGCAAGCATCCCCAGGGTCATGTGATCAAAGTCCAGATGCTTGGCCAACTGACTCACATTTATGACGGTTGCAGAGTCCCAGGGTCATGGGATCCCATTTGGCGACGGGGAAGCCAGATTCACTTAAACAACCATGTTACTAGTTTAAGGACTGCAGTGATTCACTTAACAACTGTAGCCAGAAAAGTCGTAAAAACGGGGCAGAACTTTAACAAATGCTTCACTTAGCAGCATAAATTTTGGGCCCAACTGTAACTCGAGGGTTACCTATACTAACTTCACTTCACAACTGTGGCAAGAAAGGTGGTTAAAATGGGGGGAAAAATTGCACTTAAGAGCCGTCTTGCTTAGTAGTGGAAATCTGGGGCTTAATTATGGTCGTAAGTCGAGGACTACCTGTGCCTTTGGGGCAGTTTTTCTGCAGCAATCGGTTGTCTAGTACGGTTAAGCAATTCACAATTGTCAGAAATTTTGGGCTCAGTCGTAGTCATAAACCAGTTCACGATTCCGATATAAATTAAATGCGTATTACCCGCTGATGGCCATAGAAAAAGGGAACCTCCAAGGGAAGAGAATCCCAACATTGCAATTTTTAAAAGATTAACACTGTTACCTGGCGAGCTTGATAGTATTCTCTTAATAGATGGTCTCTCTGGATGATGGCTTCTGTTCTCTCCTTCCTGGCTACATCCCTCTCTTCCTTCACTGTCTCAATATCCTTACACACCTGGTCCAGCTCCTTCTGGGCCTCTGCCTTGTCCTTCACTTCGTGGCAGTATTTTTCTAAGAGCTCGTTCCTTTCACAGATGGCTCTGTCTCGTTCCACCAAAGCGGAATTCAGCTCCTAAAATGGAAGCAACCCTTGGTAGTGTCAGGGCTGGAAGCAATCTTTCGCATGAGGCCTTCAGGCCTGCCACGTTTACTACTGTGGGAGGGGGGATTGTATGGAACATTTGTACAATTTGCTATTTATTATTATTATTATTATTATTATTATTATTATTATTATTATTATTATTATTATTTATTGGTTAATCTTTAGTGAGATTCACAGCCTTTGAGGCTGGTTAATAGCTCAGCAGCTCGAGTCCTAACCAAGGACCTAGGAACTGTTAAGGTATCGTCAGAGGATGTAAGCTGTTCCGAGTAAGGTGGTTTTTTGTAGAGTCAAAATGTTCAAGTCCGGCAAATTTAGAATTTCTAAATAGCGGGGTAGCCCTTTGGGTATTGCTCCAAGGGCTCCAATTACAATTGGGACAACACACAATATCTTTTTCCACAGTCGCTCAACTTCAATTTGCAAATCCCGGTATTTTGTGATTTTTTCTTGCTGCTTATCTTCAATCCGTGTGTCACCAGGTATTGCAATGTCAATGAATTATTATTATTATTATTATTATTATTATTATTATTATTATTGTTGTTGTTGTTGTTGTTGTTGCCAAGGATTTCATTCCCCCTTCCCTTTAATTAGTAAGGCTGTATTCTGCAAACAGATTAAATGTGATCGGCAAACAGATTAAATTATGTACAACTATTCAGTGAAGTTGCTTTAAAAAAAAAACCACAGAGAAATTGATAAATATCAAGTGTCAAGCTTGGAAGCCATCTTTTGCATTGGGCATTCAGGTCTGCCACATTTCCTACCATGGGAAAGTGGGGGGGGGGGGATTGTAAGAAGCATGGGTGATATATAGTCATAATAACATTCCTTTCTCAGAGAGTCAAGGACATCTTGCCCTGCACCTGGAGGGCTGGAACTGGGAAGTATCTCCAGTTGGGACGGTGCTTGATTGGACCATGTGATGGACATGTGGGTGCTTGAACTTTCCTTTGGGTGGGGAAAGCCTGGAAACTTTCATATTCGGGTTTTCCCAGATGTGCCAATATGACACCTCTAATAAAATGGAACTTTGAGGAAACTCAAGCCTCGGAGTTTTCTTTCGTTGGGGGTGTTACTTGGAACCCTGACAGGTAGGTTGGTCAAGTGCGGAAGGAAACTCTCTTGTGTTGATGTACGCATGTTGAACGTGGGGTTCATCAAAAGACAGCGATGGCAAAACTTTTAGAGTGCCCAAACTGCGCGTGCCCAAACTGAAAGGTGCGCATGAGTGAGAATGCATGCATGCACAGACATGTATGTACATGCATGTACATGCATGTACATGCACATATGCACAGCAGAGACCCGAAGACCAGGTGGCTGGCGGGGCATCCCAACACTGGCAGAGCAGCAAGAGGCAAGATCTTTTTCTTTTGTGAGCTTCTGTTTCGTCATTTGCAGGGAAACAGAAGCTCACAAAAGAAACGCCACGGAGATCTGACATGGGGGGATGGCGCACGTGCCAGCAGAGAGGGGTCTATGTGCCACCTCTGGAACACGTGCCATAGATTCACCATCACACCTCTAAATCTCTGGGCATGTATTTAATTTGCTTAGCCATACAATTTCCATTCTTTAATTCCACCCCTATTTTCCAACCACTGATAAAATAAGTTCCATGTTTGATTATATTCTGTGCCTTCTTTCTATTTGATTTTCAATGTAAATCTATCTATTTCTGCACAATCTAATATCTTCTTAATTATCTCTTCATCTTGCGGTGTTTCTTCATTTTCCCAATATTGAGCGAAAATAATCCTTGCTGCTGTTAAGACATGTAATATTAAATAAATACTTTTTTTATCAATTTTTTCTGATATCATCCCTAATAAAAACAGTTCAGATTCGACATCTACATGTTTCCCTATTATCTTTTCTATCCATCTGTGTATTTTTGCCCAATTTTTTTTGGCTTTAACACAAATCCACCATATATGATAAAATGTGCCCATTTTTTTATTACAATTCCAACATTTGCTAGAGTTTGTTAATAACTTAAAAGTTAAGTATTTTTTCGGTGGTGAGGGCTGAATCAGAAATATTGCCTCAGGACCGTAAAAAGGTGACAGAAGTAGTAGAATGTTCTGGAAGGAAGGAGAGACATAAGGAAACTATTGATCCTTCCTCATCTTCTTCTATTCCTTTGGTTATTCTTCCTGCTAAGCACCTGAGATCATAAAAATTACAGTGAGGAACACAACGAGAAGATTGATACCACCACTGCATGTCTCTTTTTAAAAGGGCCAATTTCATTTATTGTGGCATAAAGATGAAACCTGGTTTGGTGTAGTAGTAAAGGTATCAGGATAGAAACTGAGAGACCGGGAGTTCTAGCCCTGCTTTAGACACAAAGCCAACTGGGTGACCTTGGACCAGTCACTTTCTCTCAGCCCTAGGGAAGAGACAAATGGCAAACCACTTTTTGAAAAATCTTGCCAAAAAAAGTGAGGGAACTTGTCCTGGCAGGAAATAAATAAATAAATAAATAAATAAATAAATAAATAAATAAGGAAGGAAGGAAGGAAGGAAGGAAGGAAGGAAGGAAGGAAAGAAAGAAAGAAAGAAAGAAAGAAAGAAAGAAAGAAAGAAAGGAAGGAAGGGGGAGGGAGGGAGGAACTAACTAACTCGATGATAAGAGCCTTGGTAGCACAGTGGACTAAAGCACTGTTATTAATATCTGTTGCTTGCAATTACTGCAAATTCAAATCTCCCCAGGCTCAAGGTTGACTCAGCCTTCCATCCTTTCAAAGATAGGTAAAATGAAGACCCAGATTGTGGGGGCAATAAGCTGACTTCGTATAAATATACAAAAGTATGAAGGCTATTGCTTAACGCGTGTGTGTATGTGTGTGTGTGTGTGTGTGTGTGTGTGTGTGTATGTGTATGTGTATGTGTATGTGTATGTATATGTATATGTATATGTATATGTATATGTATATGTATATGTATATGTATATGTATATGTATGAACCAAGTCATCCATCCCAAATCAAGTTAGAATTTCTTACCGACTTTTTTGTAAAACAGATTCACCATTAATCTTTTATACATTCTTATTAAAATATCTCTCTTTTAATTCCTTGCACTGAGTATATTTATTTGGGTACTTAAAGAGGGGTGAAGTGAGATAAAAAAAATGAGATAAGAAAATATTGTTTCCAGAGCTTTTTTATATCTCTGTTTTAGGTACGTATTTGTGACAATAAATGTTGACCATAATGTCAATGGGAAATGGTATTATTTTAAATAATAGAGTTTATTTGCATCCATTGGACATTATCTTAACATCCAACAACTTGCATTAATTCTTTTAACTGAAAAGCACCCAAATGTCACTGCCAATTTCTTATGCTAAATCTTTTTCTTAAGCTAAATCTTACACCATGCTTTTTATGTAAACCTAGGCTTTCTAAAAATATATAATTATATATAAATTAAAACTTATGTATTCGTTATCAATGGGACCTGTAGTCTATGAAGTGAAAATAGATGATAAGAAGTAATTTTGACCGCAGCTGCTTTACTAAGTAATAAGAGCTTAAACTGTTGCTATGACAAATTCTATTTTAATCTAACACATATTAAAGAGGATCATAATTATGTTTCTTCAAGTGTTGTCAATCCTCTGAAACAATTACTCTTAAACATCTAAATCTACTTAAATTAATATGAAATCTGATAGCTTTTTGAAGATAAATCTATGATTAAGCTAACAGAAAACAATGTATCTGGCTTAAGTTTTTAATCTGCTATTGTAGGGAATCTCTTCATAACACTTAAAATTTCTTTTAAATCTATTTTCAACTCAAGCACTTGGTTAGTATAGGAATTTCACTGTCATAGCATTAACTATTGATTTGCAAAATTTTAAAAGGCCCTCTTTTCAGACAGCTACAGGGAAGATAAGTATCAAGGTATACGGAAATCCAGTGATATCCATTCTCTACTGGTAATTAGACAACAGCCTTTTGAATATCAGGAGATGTAAATCTAACTCATGTTTGTAGCCTTTTCAAAGGCATCTGGCTGGCTAATATGGAAATAGAATGCCTGTTATTCTGTTCTGTTATTATATATAACAGAATTGAGCTAAACTTTGGGGGGGGGGGGAATGTTATATTTAAACCCCAGAAGATGGCAGCATCTGGCTGATCTTGATGACTAAGCTCAAAAGTTAAGCAAGATCACACCCAATAAGTACGGTACTTTGATGTGAGATCCTATAGACTAGACTAGGCACTTATTAAAAAAAAATAAATCCTGGTGCAACCATTAATTTATTTATTTGTATTCATCTTTATTAGTTTTACAAATAACTCAAGGCGGGGAATATATGCAACACACCTGCACTTTTTACACAACTTCCTCCTATTTTCCCCAAAACAACAAACCTATGAGGCAAGTTGGGCTGAGAGAGAGAGAGAGAGGGAGGGAGGGAGGGAGAGAGAGAGAGAGGGAGAGAGAGAGAGAAACTGGCCCCAAATCACCCAGTCAGTTTTCATGGCTAAAGGGACT
Organism: Arizona elegans; assembly: GCA_022577455.1. Lineage (NCBI taxonomy): Eukaryota > Metazoa > Chordata > Lepidosauria > Squamata > Colubridae > Arizona > Arizona elegans. The sequence goes on along the minus strand of JAKOOJ010000005.1, from coordinate 91,813,558 downwards.
AGAATTCACCGTCTCCTGGTGATTGGCCTAAAGTCACCCAGGTAGTTTTCATGGTTTAGGTGGTCCTAGAATTCACAGTCATGGTAACCAGCTCCTTGAAATGTCAAGCAGGTATCTACATTAGAACTTCATCAATGGCCCATTTTTATGTATAGATAATTGTTTGGTGGGCCATTGGGTTGAACATTCCTCAAAGGTAAAGGTTCCCCTCGCACATATGTGCTAGTTGTTCCCGACTCTAGGGGCTGGTACTTATCTCCGTTTCAAAGCCGAAGAGCCAGCGCTGTCCGAAGACGTCTCAGTGGTCATGTGGCTGGCATGACTCAATGCCGAAGGTGCATGGAACACTGTTACCTTCCCACCAAAGGTGGTCCTTATTTTTCTACTTGCATTATTTACGTGCTTTCGAACTGCTGGTTGGCAGAAGCTGGGACCAGTAACGGGAGCTCACCCTGTTACGCGGCACTAGGGATTCGAACCGCTGAACTGCCGACCTTTCTGATCGACAAACTTAGCGTCTTAGCCACTGAGCCACCGCGTCCCCTCAAAAGGGACTAGCTAAAAGGAACTAGCAACCTCAAAAGGAACTAGTTAACCTAATGAAATGAGATCCTAATAGCTCCCTCAAATGAGCTGGTCTGGTCACCTTGCAAGTATTCCTTGCTCAAATTCACTGAGCGACGGGCAAACAATTGAATAGGCTCCTTGCTCAAGCAAAATCCACAGATAGGATTGCACCAGACAATAACAAAAACAGAGTGATTTGACTTCTTCGCAAAATCATTTTTCTTCTGATTCCATACCTGTCTTAATGCTTCCATTTCCTCACTGGCCACTTTTTTCTCTGACGACGTGTTTTTCAGTTTCGATTCTGCCAGCTCCAGCTCTGTTTGAAGTTTATCTACCTCTTTGATCACTTGATCCCTCTCGCTCATGATGAGGCGATACTCGCTGAAAACCGAGTCCCGCTCTTCCTTGTACTTTTCGGCATCCTTGGCGGCCTTCAGCTGCACCGTTTTATACCTCGTGGCTTCTGACTGCAGCCGTTCCATCTCTCTCTGCAGCTCCTTGTTCTGGGCCGTAGCTTTGGTCAGTTCTTGTTGTATGGTCTCAAATCTGAAAAAAAATAGCCAGGGGGATCGTTTGCAGGAAAGGAAATGGGTTTTAAAGTCTTTTTTTCTACTTAGGAGCCAGAACACAAACCGTTTAAAACGATCATAGTAGAAGCAACGTGGCCCACTGCTCTCTGCTTTCCTCAGATATGATTAGTAAGCGGAGTTAAACTTTAACGCCAATAAAAAGTGAGCGGATGTGAGGAGTTGAGCTGTGTCTTAGTTTATCTTTTAAAGTGCCTTTTGTTTTAAAAAAAAAAAAATCAGCCTCACTTCCACCTCTTCAGAGGCAGATCGGGAATGAGTGGAGACGACATGGATAGAATCAAAATCGTGTGAAGTATTAGTTATCGCTTTATAAAGCCTTAGTAAGACCACATACCTGCATCCAGCTTTGGTCCCCACATTACAAAAAGAGAGGTTGAGACTTTGGAAAAAGTGCAGAGAAGAGCAACTAAGATAATTAAAGGTCTGGAGACTAAAACATATGAAGCACCATTGCAGGAATTGGGCATGGCCAGTGTAGAAGCAATAAGGACTGGGGAGGGAGGGCATGATAACAATATTTTAATATTTGAGGGGCTGCCACAAAGAGGAGAGGGTCAACTTATTTTCTAAAACACCAGAGGGCAAGAGAAGAAACAATGGATGGAAACTAATCAAGGAGAGAAACAACTTGGAATTAAGGATGAACTTCCTAACAGTGAGAACAGTTACAGAAGTTGTAGGTGCTTCATTACTGGAGGTTTTTGAAGACGAAACTGGACACCCACTTGTCTGGAATGGTCTATGGCAAGGGTCTCCAACCTTGGTAACTTTAAGCCTTGTGGGCTTCCAGAATGGGAATTGAAGTCCACAAGTCTTAAAGTTGCCAAGGTTGGAGACCCCTGGTCTAGGATCTCCTGCTTGAACAGGGGGCTGGATTAGAAGACCTGCAAGGTCCCTTCCAACTCTATTCTGATTCTGGATGTAAGGACCAGAAGTGGGTTTCAGCAGGTTCTGACCAGTTCTGGAGAACCGGTAGCGGAAATTTTGAGTAGTTCGGAGAACCGGTAATAAAAGTTCTGACTGGCCCCGCCCCCATCTATTCTCTGCTTCCTGAGTCCCAGCTGATCTGGAGGAAATGGGGATTTTGCAGTAACCTTCCTCTGGATTGGGGAGGGAATGTAGATTTTACAGTATCCTTCCCCTGGAGTCGGATGGGAATGGAGATTTTACAGTATCCTTCCCCTGCCACACCCACCAAGCCACGCCCACAGAACCGGTAGTAAAAAAATTTGAAACCCACCACTGGTAAGGAAAGTCCACCCTTGTGGACTTTTCACCTCAAAACCTGTATCCATGTACCCACACAGACTCACACTTTAAATGTCAACGGACAAACAAGCAGAAAACCGACAAGGTCGGTTCCGTTTGGCCCTAGAGAGACCGTGAGCACCATCAAGGAAGTTCCAAAGAGAGAACTGAGTGAAGATGCTTCTACTGAAGACACACGGAGTTAGGAAACCCCCATTTGATTTTCACCTTCTCAGAGAAGTGGAACATTGCTGCTGAAAATGGACTGCCGTGTCCCTCTGCTTCATCAACATGTCCATTTGTTTCTGGAGACGTTTGTTTTCTTCTTCCGTTTGCTCTAACCGGCTCAGATCACTGTTGTGACTGGCTATTTTTTCATTGTACCGCTTTCTTAGTGCATCGTAGTCCTTCTTCACGACTTCAAGCTTATCCATCGCTGTATCGTAGAGTTTGTTCAAGATTTCCGATGACCCATTCTGCTTCATAACCTACATGAGGGAAAAGACACTTTTAATAAAGCTTTAGAGGAAAAAGTGAGACAGGTCTTGGTCTCATTTTAAGCCCAGGAAAGCCCAGTGAGCTTTTATTTATAGATATATACCCTGTTTCCCCCAAAATAAGACATCCCCTGATAATAAGCCCAATCGGGCTTTTGAGTGCATGGCAATAAGGTCAAGCGCTTATTTCAGGGTTCAGAAAAATATAAGACAGGGTCTTATTTTCGGGGAAACACGGTATATATTTAAATAAGGAATAGTGTGTTGGCCTAGAGGTGGAGCTCTCGCCTCACAATCAAGAGGCTGTGAATTCGATCCTAGATAGAGGCAGATATTTTTCTCTCTGGGCACACTGAGATTATATCTGCAGAATAAAACTCTACATTGGCGACAGGAAGGGCATCCGGCCATTAAAACACTCTACTAGCTCCATTCAGTTGTTCAGACTCCACCCCGCAAGGGATTATGGTCGTTAAAAGATGATATATATATTTAAATACATACTTTACTTAAAGTATGTATTTACTTAAAGATTTACTGGTCCATTCTGAAAATAGGCTGAATCTCAGAACTAAGTAAAAATTGAACAACCATTAATACTTTGTCTCAATGCAATTTAAAGGTAGGTTCAATCGTATACTACATCGTGAAAAGTTTAGCGTTCTCTTTCTTTTTTTTAAGGTATTGTTTCAAAAACACATTTCCATAATGCCTTACGCATTAACTTTAAAATACTAAAGTGCTGTAACGTTCAAGAAAAAAAGGCAAGTGGAAGAGAAATTTGAAGCAGGAGAGAAAACATACTGATAGGCCAGGGGTGAAATTCAGCAGGTTCTGACAGGTTCTGGAGAACCGGTAGCGGAAATTTTGAGCAGTTCAGAGAACCGGCAAGTATCACCTTTGGCTGGCCCCAGAGTGGGGTGGGAATGAAGATTTTTCAATATCTTTCTCCCAGGAATGGGGAGGGAATGGGGATTTTGCAGTATCCTTCCCTTGCCATGCCCACCAAGCCACGCTCACAGAACCGGTAGTAAAAAATATTGAATTTCACCACTGTGATAGGCTTGAACTTTGGTGTTGGAGAAGATTCGTAGACCACCAAGGATAGCCAAGGAATGATAGAACCAATCAATTGAAAAATCTCACCCAAGGAACAAATGGCTAGGTTTATATTGTATTTTAGACATATTATGTAAAGAAGCAACTGGTTTGAAGCGTTCATAATGCAGGGAATGGTGAAAAGAAAATAGAAAAGGAGAATGACCAGCAGGAAATAGATGGTCAATTACAGCAGTGATGGATGAAAGACCGGTAAGGAGAAGGTCTTCCTAGGTGGTCACCAAGAATTGATGCTGGTGTAAGGGCACTATACCAATCCCTCAAAAGTTACCATTCCAATTGGGCATTTATGACCGAGAAGAGAACTTTCTTCGCCATAATCCTGAAATGTCTTCGTATTAGCCATTCTTCTCAGGGAGAAATTGTGGCTTCGAATTCCTGCACCGACCTGAATCAATGATCATGGCGCCACAATGATTCAAATGGAGTGGGAAGTGGGAATGGCACAGTGGAGGAAAGCGGGATGGAAGTAGAGGTTCTACCTAATTCATTGCTTTTCCTGTCCTCTCCAGACTGCAGAAAACTCTCCAAATTTCTGCAACCTTTGTAAAGACAATCAATCCAGTAAATGTCCAAGATCTTGCCTTGGTTTTCTGGAATGCTCCATTAACTTCAAGCAAGAAGGAAGGAGGGATTCACAGGACTGTACTCCATCCCAAAGCAACAATAAAATCCTTGTGCATAGAGGTAGAATTCTATAGGCCAACAGGACAACAAACACCCACATCAGCTAACCATAAAATGGCCCACCGCAGGTGTGGGTTCTTAAAAGTTTTACTATTGGTTCTGTGGGCATGGCTTATTTTGTGGGCGTGGCTTGTTGGGGCGGTAATGTGACTGGGTGACCAACTTTTTTTTTTTTACTTTTAAAAGCATTTTTTCTACAATCTTAAGAGGTTGCAGAAAAAAAATCCTTTTAAAAGCCTCTGACGATCAGGCAACTCAGCTGGGATCGTCAGAGGCTTTTAAAGGCATTTTTTTCCTACAACCTCAAAGAGGTTGTAGAAAAAATGCTTTTAAAAATCTCTGACGATCCCAGCTGAGCTGCGCGATCGTCAGAGGCTTCTTTTTTTTTACTTTTAAAAGCATTTTTTCGGTTGAAGAGGTTGTAGAAAAAATGCTTTTAGAAGTAAAAAAAAAAGCCTCTGATGAGGTGGGCGGGGTAAGCGAGCAGCGACCGGGCCGGGGACCGGTTCAGGGGCGTGGCCAGCCAATGTTATTACCAGTTCTCTGAACTACTACAAATTTTTACTACCGGTTTTTGTGAACCGGTGCGAATCAGGAGCAACCCACCACTGGCCCATTGGTTATTAACTCCACTGTAGCCTATTAAATATGCATTGAAGTCAAAGAAGTTAAGGAAATATTGGCTAGTATATGGAGCATTGATTATTTGCAAACTCTTTACACAAGTCCTTGATTGACAACAATTCATTTCGTGACCAAAGTTAGAATGGCACTGATAAAAGTGACTTATGACCGTCTTTCACATTTATGACCAAGCACTGATGATGTTACCTAGTTGGGTAATAAAAAGTCAGCAAGAAATCAAGCAAGCACCAAGGACCCCTTATTTCAACCCTGAGCTACAAATATTCTCCTTTATTGGTACATTTATGACCTTTGCTGCATCGCCATGGTCACATGATCAAAATTCAGACACTTGGCAAATGACTCGTATTTATGATGGTTGCAGTGTCCCGGGGTCAAGCGATTACCTTTTGTGACCGTATGGCAAACAAAATCAATGGGGAAACGATTCACTTAACAATTGTGTTACTAATTTATCAACGACAGTGGTTCACTTAACAACTGTGGCAAGAAATGAGTCAAAATTCATTTAACAAGTGTCTCGCTCAGCAACAGAAATTTCAGGCTCAATTGTGGTCGTAAGTCGAGGACTACCTGTATTTCGCTTACTTACATTCTTTAACCTTGGAGTTAATTTTCAGGGCTTCCAAAGAATAAAGAATAATAATCATGTTTTTCATCACTTAGGGGACATCATACCTTGCAGAATAAAGGGAATTTTAGACTTAGGTTTAGGTTCAAATTTCATAGGCTACTACTTTCTGCTGAAGCCATGAGTAGCCCTCTCCTCAACAGACCAATAGCATTTAGACTTATATACTGCTTCACAGTGCTTTTACCGCTCTCTCTAAGCAGTTTACAGAGTCAACCTTTTGTCCCCAAAGAATCTGGATCCTCATTTTACCGACCTCATAAGGATGGAAGGCTGAGTCAACCTTGAACCAGTCAGGATCGAACTCCTGGCAGTGGGCAGAGTCAGCCTGCAATACTGCATTCTAACCAAGGACCAAGTTGTAACACAAGTTTATACCCGAGGCAAAATTGGACCAAAATTGGACCAAGCCTGATGGTGTCCCATCTAATTCTTTTCTCTTCTACATTTTCTCTTATAGTGACATTCATTGTCACTATAAGTGATAGTAATTACCTAAACTTGATTGTGTGTGCACACACATATGTAGATTCTGCACAGGAACACTAAAAGATTCACCAGAACCTGTTACATAATCTCTTCTAACCATGTTATATAATTAATGTACCAAATCTTTTGATATTATTACCCTGTTGTATTTTGGTACCTAAAAAGTATAGGCTACCACAATTTAAGGATTAATATTACATTATAGCTTAAGCCATGCCCTCACTTATGTGCAATTGATAGGCAGGCTGCCAAATTATGTTTTAAAAATAGATTTCATGATGGAAATTCTTTAATTTCACAACATATAGACAGATTTTCAATTGGGAAAATATGACCATCCTAGACCAGGCCAAGTCCAAAAATGCCGGGGAATTTCTAGAAGCCTGGCACTCTGACAAATCAGCCATCGATAGACACAGAGACATAAACAACATCTATAGACTATGCAAAAGAGACAATCAACCAGCCCAAAAGAGAAAAAGACTTCCACCAGTAATCAGCACCCAGAGCTGCATAAATTAACTCCAAGATTACCATCAGACCAACAATCAAGTGAATAATACCTCAATTAAAAAAATGCCAACAGTAAACAGCCCAACCAAATAATCTCTTAAAACCAAACTCACCAACACTGACAGTGCAAGACACCAGAATAACCAGAATATAAACTGTCAGCAAACGCCACTCCTTACTAATACTGATGATGTTACCTAGTTGGGTCATGAAACGTCTGCAAGAAAACAAGCAAGCTCAGAGAGCATCAAGGACCGCTCGTGTCAACCCAGAGCTACAAATATTCTCCTTTATTAGTAACATACTGTAGATTTTGTTATTTATCATTATTTTATTCTATAACTCTTAACTAGATATTCTTTTGAGTATTTTTAATTGTACTGGTCTTTGTAATAGATACTCTGAATCTCTACACACATATACACAAACACACACACTACTTATACATATATACATACACACACATACTCTCATCCATAAGTCAGTCTGTCTCTAATCTGCAGTTATGTGCAATTCAGATGCAAAGGCATTTACCGTATTTTCCGGCGTATAAGACGACTTTTTAACACATGAAAATCTTCTCAAAAGTCGGGGGTCGTCTTATACGCCGGGTGTCGTTCTCCTGTAACCAGGCAGACCAGCCCAAAAGACTCTAACGAGCCTTAAATGGCTCTGGCGATCGAAGCTCTGACGATCCCAGCTTTGCCTGCTAATCAGGCAACTCAGCTGGGATCGCCAGAGCCCAGAGCCCTGTAAAAAGAAAAAAGTTTTCCCCCTCCAGCTTGCTTACCTTAGCTGGTAATCGCCACGCTTGCTTTGCTTCGCTTGCCTGAATCCATTCCATCAGCAAGCCACTTTCTGCCTGCAATCATGCAGGCAGGAGTTGTGGACTTCAACTCCCAGAATTCCTCAGCCAGTAAAAACAAAGCTGGCTGAGGAATTCTGGGAGTTGAAGTCTACAAGTCTTAAAGTTGCCAAGGTTGGAGACCCCTGTTCTATTGGGTAAGTTTTTTTCCCCTTTGGGAGCTTTAAAAAAATAGTTAATTGGGGTTTTTTTAGTTGTTCTTTTTTAGACCTAGCCATTTAAAGTTTAGGAAGTTTTAAATTTAGTTTTCATATAAAAATAAAAATAAAATAATATTTGTCCAGCTTTCTGAGATGTGGTGTGTTTCTGTAGTGTTTCACTCTAACTACACAAACACACAAAATCTCACAAAGCTGTATGTGGAATTTTGTGTGTGTAAAGTGTGAAGGTTGATTTTTTGGGGCTTTTTGTGGCTGCGTGAGGTTCCTGCTTGTTGCAGGGGCCATTTTGGGTCTAGCACAGCTGCTTTTACATTGTGGGTGAGCCAGTTGTGTTGTGTTGTATGTGTGTGTAAAGTGTGAAAGTTGTTTTTTTGGGCTTTTTGTGGCTGTGTGAGGTTCCTGCTAGTTGCAGGGGCCATTTTGGGTCTAGCACAGCTGCTTTTACATTGTGTTGAGGCAGTTGATGTTTTTTAATTTTTATTTGGTGTGTGTTGGAAGAGGGGTAGTCTTATATGGCGAGTATAGCCCAAACCCTATATTTTAACAGGAAAAGTTGGGGGTCGTCTTATACGCCGGAAAATACGGTATTTCTTTGGAAAAGGAATGAATGATTAAGGAGGAGTATTAATTTATAACGGAAGGGAGAAAATGTTAATTCTCAGATAGTTAGCTGGTAAACAACTGGCTCTTAAAAGTTCCAGCAGGATGCATCATCCAACCAACCAAGCTTGGACAAACTAGGTAGGGTCTGCTTAAGACTTGAATGGAGTCTTATCAGAGAACCCCAGGGCTGCAGCTTTGATCGGGGAGTTAAAAAAGAAATCCTAGAAAAGTACAATTAGTCTTTGACTTTCGAGTTGAGCTGAATTTTTGATAATGTTAAGTGAGACATTTGTTAAGTGAGTCGCTGCAGTTGATAAAAGTTAGTAACCTGGTTGCTAAGTGAATCTGGCTTCCCTGTTGACTTTGCTTCTCAGAAGGTTGCAAAAGGGGATCACAGCAAAGGTCATAAGTATGATGTCAACTCACAAAGCATCCCTGGCCTGCTCTCAAGTTGCCATAGGCCAGGTGGGATAGGAAACCGGTGAAATGGCACAGCAGCCAAAGACAGATGCACATTCCATGCTTATCTCTCTCAAGGCTGTATCCCAGGCTTACCTACAGCAGCCGGAGGGGAGTGACCTCGGCCACACCCTGGAGGGAGGGGGAAAACAGGGTCATAATTGGAGCATAAATTATGTAGGGTCAGAGCTGGTTTCAACTGGGAACGTGCCGACAGGAAGCTCCTAATAAATAACTGGATTTCTTTTGAAGCTTGTCTGAAAAATCATGATTTAATTAGGGCATCCATTGGAACCCTGACATATGAACCAGTTGCCAAGAATCTGAATTTCGATTGCATGGCCATGGGGGGGATCCTGCAAAAGTCATAACTGTGCAAAACTAAGTCACATTTTTCTTTTCAGTGCCGTGTAACTATGAACGGTCACTAAACGAACGGTTGTTCAGCCGAGGGCTACCTGCAATCTGCTCCTGTACCTTTGCCAGGAAATCGAGCGGGTGTCTACGGAAGTCAAGCCTGATTGAAGAAGACCATACTACTTTTGCTCTTTTAAGTATAGGAAGTTAGCACCCACCCCTCTCCTAGGAAAATGAGGTATTTTAGGACATATTACAAGGGCAGAATATTTCCCCTAAAAGGGAGGCAGAAACTCAGCCCCCCACCTTTGTCAATGGGCCATTAAAGCCTGGGCCAGTCTATTCTATACAACAAAGATCTACCTCCTTCAGGCAGAGCCAGCAGGAATTGCCCAAAGCCCTTTCATTCATCACCCAGCAAGAGTCAAACAAGCTTGGGACTCAGGACAGTCTACAGAGTTGCCCCTGCATGGCCCCATGGGAGTCTGACAACCAATCAGAATACAAGCTCAAATTCAAAAGCCCAACAGAGGGCATAAAACTGGGACACTCTCAGCATCTCTTCCCATTTCCCCCCCCCCCCCAGGTTCTCAAACCATGTGGTCCTGTCCACCATTAAAAACCATCATTCCAAGCAGTCTCCATGTTTCCAGTGTCTTTCTTCCCAGTTGGAAATGAACCCAGAAGGTTATTTCTTCCAACATAAGACAGACAAAAGGCAGGAGGGTACAGAAGAAACAGTCAACAGGAGTCTAAAAAAAATTGGAGGGGCAAAAGAGGAGGAGTTGCCCCATTCAACTTCCCGACAAGAAGGCGAGAGCAAATAAATCTCAGCGAGGCCAAAGGCCACCCTCATGGAAACAGGAAGCTCATAGGCAAAAAAAAAAAAAAAAAAAGCAGACGGATAGAAAAATCAATGGGCATGACTGTTGGAGGAAGTAATTTGAGCCAAAGGATCCATCCTTCCAAGCGACCCCATTGTAGGCCTGTTGGAAGAAGTTTCAGAGCATCTGCCAAGCATCCAAGGATCTACTTCACTGCCTGCTCCCTTGTTCTCCTGAAAAGCAACCAAGAGATGCATCCTATTCTAAGGAAACAAAACCGATAGTAACTAACACCGCAGTAATTACGCCCATGAATTGTTTTATTGCATTACAACAGGTGAGCCCCGACTTTAACAACAGTTCATTTAGTAAGCATTCAAAGTTCCCACGGCACTGAAGAAAGTGGCTTAGGACCACAGTTACAACCACTGAAGCCTTCCCGGAATCATGTGATCAAAATTCAGATGCTTGCCGATTGGTTCATACTTATGACGGTTGCAACATCCCGGGTGATCACACAATCCCCTTTTGTGACCTTCTGACAAGCAAAGTCCACGGGGAAGCCAGATTCACTTAAGAACCGGGTTACTAACTTATCAACTGCAGTGATTCACTTAACAACTGTGGCAAGAAAGGTCGTAAAATGGGACAAAACTCACTTATCAACAGAAATTTGGGGCCCAATTACGGTCGTAGGTCTACCTGTACATTATATTGGTTGGGTACATGGAATTGGCGCCATGTAAAACCAGAACTTGTTAATCCTACGATGGTTTAGAATATTCACGAAACCTTCAAAGACAAGAAGAAAATAAGTTTGTTTCAATGTTAAAATCAGATTTCTAAAAGGTTAATTAAAAAAAACATTAGGTTGCTGGAATGGCAGGATTCAAGCTAAGTGTCGCATTGGCAGACAATGGCACAGAGGTTTAAGTTATTTTGCTAAGGTCTCCACAGTGTTGTTAATTATTATAGTTAATAAATCGTCATGGAAGAATCTATCTATCTGACCTGATAATTCATCAATTGTTTATAAATGCTTTTTATAAAAATGAAAGGAAAAGGAAAGGAAGGAAAGAAAAAAAGAAGAAAGGAAGGAGGGAGGGAGGGAAAAAGAAAGAGAGAGAGAAGGTATTTTATTTCTAACTTCCTCTTTCTTTATAACCAATTGATCTGCAGCATTTGTAAACATTTATCCCCACCCCACCCCTTAGAAATTATATTGTGTTGATGCTTGCTTTGCTGTGTGATATATTGTGTATATGGAAAGCATTCTTGCTTGAATTTGGCTAAAGAGCAGGTTATTTTGAGACTGAACGGAGCAAAAATGAAGGAGGGCAAGGCTGGGAAAGACATTCCTGAACTTGTGTAAGTTTCAGGCAAGTGGTGTGGTTTTTTGTTTTTGTTTTTTTAAACAGTATCCTTTTTCCTTGCCTTGCTTGTTTTCCAGATGTGGTATATATTTCCTGCATTGGTCAAACTCCTTTCTCTTTGAAGTGGCTATAGAAGCAAATGGTTAAGCAGCACAAACAAGCTGACTTGTTTGCTTGCCTTATATCTACATTTATTTATGTCACTCCTGTTTCTCCACCTCCTCCTCACATAGTTAAGGCAGCCCTCCATGCTAAAATGGAGCCACACAATTCTGCAACAACTGCAGCTTCTAAAGGGGTCAGGCTATGAGAAAATACCAATTTATTGCTTCCTGTGTCTTCCTGTTTGAAAAATTGCTGAGCTTGTATGCACAGTGACGCTAGCAAATCTCATTTTGGGAGGAGAATAAGAGGAACGTCTGTCCCTGTCCATAATCTCCCAAGTTATATAGATATCTTTTTTTCCATTAAGAATGGGTTTTGTTTTGGTGTGTTCCCTCTTTCCTCGAACCGAGTTAGAATTCAAACTTTTGTATGTACATAAAAAAATAAAACCCTGTTTCTCTTATTTTCCTGGAACTGGGTAAGAAATTTATAGCTTGGTAATAATGCCTGAGTCAGAATGACTTGCGGCTATTTTACTGGCTGGGTGTATAAACTCATCGACAAATTTATTTATTTATTTATTTTATTCCATTTGTATACTGCCCTTCTCCTAGTGGACTCAGGGCGGTGCACAGCCAGAACTAAAACACATAACAATACAAAATTTAAAATTATTAAAAGAATTATATACTTTGGCCCAAATTTAAAACAATTCGAATTAAAACCCATTGACAGATTAAAAGCTAAACAACTAAAAAACTAAAAAAAAAAGGGGGGGGGGTTTCACGCCAGCCCTGCTTGATGGAAAAGAAAAGTTTTCAGGGCACGGCGAAAGACCCGGAGATACGATATCCTTCTTATCTCCGGGGGCAAATCGTTCCAGAGGGCGGGAGCTGCCACAGAGAAGGCCCTCCCCCTGGGGGTCGCCAGCCGACATTGCCTGGCTGATGGCACCCTGAGGAGTCCCTCTCTGTGGGAGTGTACTGGTCGGTGGGAGGCTATCGGTGGCATTTGTACACTTTTTTTTACATTTAGCAATAGCACTTAAGACTTATATACCGCTTCGCAGTGCTTTACAGCCATCTCTAAGCAGTGTACAGAGTCAGCCTGTTGCCCCCCAAAATCTGGGTCCTCATTTTACCAACTTCGAAAAGATGGAAGGCTGAGTTAACTTTGAGCCGGTCAGGATCGAACTGCTGGCAGTTGCAGAATTATCCTGCAATACTGCATTCTTAACCACTGTGCCACCACAGCTCGGTTTATATTTTTTTAAAAATAAAAATATTTTATTTTGTATATTTTTAATAGTTTTATTAAACAAACATCTTTAAATAGGTTTTAAAAGACTTAAATATAAATCTTTTTCTTATATTTATATATAAGACGGGTGTGATGATAGTTTGCCTCCTCGTGGTGCACCCTGGATAGCACGGAAGGGTGAACACGACGACTAGCAACAATTGGCAGCCAGACTAGATTGAAGAATTGACAGTTAATGAGAGTTGGCAGCCAGGCATCTTTGTAGAACTCCTGGCTCTCTAAATACAGGGCAACGGTAAAGACACAATGGAAAGCCAAATGGGCTGCTGAACGCCAAGATACAGGCATGACCCTACACAACGCCCAGATACATAGATGACCCTACACAAAAGTTGCCAGGTTTTGACCTTCCTCACCAGCTTTGGTCAACTCTGAACAGGATCCGTACCCAACATGGTGTCTGCCAGGACTCATTGCTTAAGTGGGGTCTTGTCACTACCCCTCAGTGGGACTGTGGTGCTCATCGACAAAATATCCACCACACTGTGTCCGAATGTCCATCAAGAGCTTACACCTGCCCAATGTCTGTTTTTTTTTTTTTTTCAACATAGGCCACTCTTGCCTTGAATGGCTGGGTGGACTGGACATTTAACATTTGAACTACTATAAGTCCATGTATTTGCCCTACGCTAAAGAAATAAATATATATATAAGAATCTGAACTACTAACTTTCAAGGCAAATTGGCGGTAGATAAGAGTTCAACCGAGTTCAAGGTGGGCTGGACTTAGATCTATTATGGGGACGAAGGGACTCGCCCACCATCCTAGATGTCGTCATCAGTGAACTGTGCATGCGATCCCGTTGCGAACCGGTGGTAAAAGTAAGTAGAACCCAACCCTGACGAACTCCAGTTTTTGACCTGTGCATGCCCCGCGGAGGCTGAAAATGGGGTGTACAGAGGCCAAAAGTGGGACACCTGGAGGCTGAAAAGGGGACATGCGGAGGCCCAAAAGTGGCGCATAGAAGCCAAAAATGTGGCACACGGAGGCCAAAAACGAGGTACGTGGAAGCTAAAAATGGGCTGCTCAGAAGCTGAAATTAGGATGTGTGGAGGCAAAAAATAGGGCAGGCGGATGCCACGGTGGTAAAAAATGGCCAAAGGGTGGGGGGCAGGGAGGGGCTTCAGCAATATTCGCTCAGTAAGATGCACAGACATTTCCACCAACCTTTGAGAGACAAAAATGTGTGTCTTATGGAGTGATAAATACGGCAAGATTCACATTAAATATTTATAGGAGGCAAAGAAAATACGAGAGGGCAATTGGTGAATCTTCCATACCATACAGGTAGTCCTCGACTTACAACAGTTCAATTAGTGACCCTTCAAAGATACAACTTTAAAAAGTGACTTATGACCATTTTTCGCACTTACGATCCCCAGGATAATGTCCCCAGGATCACGTGATTTACATAAAGATGCTTGGCAAGTGACTCATATTTATGACAGTTGCAGTGTCCCGGGATCATGTGATCTTTTTTTGTGACCTTCTGACAAGCAAAGTCAGTGGGGGAAGGCAGATTCGCTTACTAATTTAGTGATTCACTTAAGAAACGCGGCAAGAAAAGTTGTGATACGGGGCAAAACTCGCTTAACAAATGTCTCACTTAGCCACAGAAATTTTGGGCTCAATTGTGGTCATAAGGACTATTTGCAGTTATTAGTGGATTTTGAAGTTTTTCTTAATTCTTACACACACAAACCATATTGCTGTGGCATGTGTATTTACTGATTACATACATCAATGACTTTTAGTGCAATTTACATGCAGGGCTGTTAATTTATAGCAGGGGTTTCATTGAGGGCTGTGGTTGACCGCAAGGGGAAGGGAGGGTGGCCGATTGGGTGGATGTGGCCATCTTGATGCTACTCACTGGGCATGGCCAACTGGGTGGGCGTGGCCATCTTGATGCCACTCCCCAAATTGTTTCCTCTTCACATTGTTGTGACCTAGGCCCAAGTAGTTATTACCAGACACAATCAGTCCTAAACCAACATGTTTTATTAGAACAGCTGAGAATTACTTCATTCTCAGCATAGTCCAAATTAAGTCCAAAACAAATTCTTCATAAACAGTCCTTCGGCCTTATCACCAACCTTTGTCTACTTTGGCGCCCTGCCAAAGGCTTTTTTTGGCAAAAGTTCAGAAGCAAGAGACGCCGACAAGAAACAAATGTAGCAAAGTTGCTTTCCTACAAAGATCCCAAGAGCCTTTGCTGTTCTTTTAAGCATTCTGGGAGTGGCCAATCATCTTCTGGCCTTACTCCTGAGTCATCCTTTTTGCTTTAGCTGCTCCTGCCTTCTGGCAGCTCTTCACATGCATGTACTAGGAACAGGCTCCTCCTGTTCCTCTGCCTCTCTGCTATCCGCCTCTGGGGGCTCCGGAGTCTGCGCATCGCTCCCAGATGGCCCTGGCCCCATCTCTGCCTCCGACGCAGAGCCCTTGTCTGGGCCTTCCCCTGACTCTAGGACTGGCCCATTGTCCTCCCCAGCCTCTTCACTGTCCGACTCCGCTGCCAGCTCCGCAGGCTGCTGGCGGACCACAATAAGACTGGGCCAAAGTGACACGGGCCAGCCCCTTACATTTTCCAGGATGTCCCCGTGGGCCAGATCTGGCCCACAGACCTTGTGTTTAACACCCCTGTTTTAGAGGATGAAGAGATGAGGAATGAAAAACAGGAGCAGATAAATGGACAACAGCAAGAAGTCATAAAAAATACAAATAAAAGGAACTGCGTGGAAAAAACTGGACTACCTAGAAATCTAAAAATAGAAGCGACAGGAAACTTCAGGCTGCCAGAATAGAAAATAGGGACACTGAGATCTTTAGGAATGGCTTGAAAGTTGCAAAAGAATTATGGTATAAACAACAGCTGGATGAGCCCCCAGAGAAAGAGCTAAATCCATCAGGACAAGCCTCCGAGATTACAGATGTTCTGCCAACGCAATGACTTCTGGGGAAAAAACAACTCATCCTAATCTGAAGATGTGCTCAATTCTTATGACTGACCATCTGCCAATCTCAACAGGAAAAATGACAAATCCCTTTCATAAAGTGGAGTTGTGTTAAATTTAGATTTTCATGGCACGCTTAAGTTGTTGCAATGCAGGAGCGCTTACTATACAAAGGAGGGGTGGTTTATGGTTTTTGTTTCTTTACTAAAAAAGTTTACTTTGTAAAATTACTTTGTACTGAAAATAATGACAATGATCTGAACGTAGCATGAAATACCAAGTTTGTTTCGACTAACTCTCTGGGTCCATCTCTACACAGATTTATCACTTTACAGGAGGTTTTCAAAAATAGACTGGACAACCATTTGACTGGGATAGTGTAGAGCAAGAGTGTCAAACTCAATTTCATTGAGGGCTGCATCAGGGTTGTGTTTGACTTTGGGGAGGGCGGGGGTGGGTGGGTGTGGTCAGCATGACATCACTCATGTCGGGGGGGCACCTGTGGCGGTCTGAGCGCTCTGCCAGCGAAAATGGAGTTCGGGAGGGCCACGCGCAGCCCTCGCAAGCTCCGTTTTTGCTGGCAGAGGCACCGTGGGGCGGTCCTTTGCTGTTTCAATGGCAGCCCCGCGGGCCAGATCTAAGCACCCCGCTGGCCGGATCCAGCCCCCAGGCCTTGAGTTTGACACCCTGGTATAGAGTCTTCTGTTCGAGCAGGGGGTTGGACTAGAAGACCTCCACGGCCCCTTCTAACTCTGTTATTCTGTTATAATTAATGTAGAAAAAAGAGCTCATCAGTTTGAATTACTGTTCTACCTAGATAAGGACAACTTTGGTTAGTTTTCTCTCATTTTAACCGCTTGGCAACTTCTTGTTGGTTTGGCCAAGAGGGTTCAAGGGAGCTGGAAATTCACCAGTTATCCTCTAAGTAACACAATGGGAATCAGGTTGAACAGAAAGAAATCCAGGCTGGATTTCCAGAAGCTGAATCCTGATATTGTTCCTGATTGCTTATTTGTACCCTATGACTATCATTAAGTGTTGTACCTTATGATTCTTGATGAATGTATCTTTTATGTACACTGAGAGCATATGCACCAAGACAAATTCCTTGTGTGTCCAATCACACTTGGCCAATAAAAAAATTCTATTCTATTCTATTCTATTCTATTCTATTCTATTCTATTCTATTCTATTCTATTTATTTATTTATTTATTTATTTTGAATTTGTATACCGCCCTTCTCCCTGAGGACTCAGGACGGTGAACAGCCAAATAAAAACATCAAATACAAATATTAAAATACAGTTAAAAATATATATAGATTTGGCCCCATTAATTAAAACGATAAACAAAACAATTAAAAACACTTAAAAAGAATTAGGCCAGCCCGGCTTGTTGGAAAAAGAAGGTTTTAAGGGCTTGGCGGAAGGCACTGAGGTCATGGATTCTCCTTATCTCTGGGGACAACTGATTCCAGAGGGTAGGTGCCCCCACAGAGAAGGCCCTCCCCCGGGGGTCACCAGCCTGCATTGTTTGGCTGATGGCACCCCGAGGAGGCCCTCTCTGTGGGAGCACACGGGTCGATGGGAGGTCGTCGGTGGCAGTAGGCGGTCTCAAAGATAGCTAGGCCCTATGCCATGGAGCGCTTTAAAGGTGATAACCGACACCTTGAAGCGCACCCGGAAGACCACCGGGAGCCAGTGCAGTTCATGCAGGAGCGGTGTTACATGGGAGCGCCACGCTGCTCCTGTCACTACCCGTGCTGCTGCGTTCTGGACCAGTTGGAGCCTCCGGGTGCTCTTCAAGGGGAGCCCCATGTAGAGAGCGTTGCAGTAATCAAGGCGAGAGGTTACGAGGGCATGAGTGACTGAGCACAGGGAATCCCGATCAAGAAAGGGCCGCAACTGGCGGATCAGGCGAACCTGATAAAAGGTCCCCCTGGTTACAGCCGTCAGATGTTCCTCCAAGGACAGCTGCGTATCCAGGAAGACTCCCAGATTGCAAGCCCTCTCAGTGGGGGTCAAAGTATCCTATCCTATCCTATCCTATCCTATCCTATCCTATCCTATCCTATCCTATCCTATCCTATCCTATCCTAAGAGTTCCTTTACAGACTGAGAAGACAGAGGTTCATGCATTGGTGTACAACTGAAATTCAAAATAGAAACAAGCAGATTAAAGACCGAATGGCCTATAGAACATCCTAGTGAGATCTAATTAACATCAGAAAACCGCTTTTGGAATAAATTATCTTCAAGCTGATTGCAAAGCTGAAAAACCAGAAAGTTTATAAATAGAAACACTAAATTGCTTAGATCTGCCTTAGGAAAAAAAATTCAATCACGGTGCCTAAATTCTGCAAAAATCATAGCCGAAAAACCATCAGTAATAAATGCAACCGGTATGCTAATTAAACAAAAAGCACTTGTAATGCATCAATGTATATTTTAATTATGAAAAAAAACCAAACCAAAAAAATTTCCTATGGAAAGTACAGCAGTCCTCGACTTACGACCACAACAGAGCCCAACAATTCTGTTGCTAAGTGAGACAGTGCTTAAGTGAATCTGGCTTCTCCACTGACTTTGCTTGTCAGAAGATCACAAAAGAGGATGACGTGACCCCCCAGGGGGCACGGCCACTGTCATAAATATGAATCAGTTGCCAAGCATCTGATTTCTGGTCACGTGACCACGGGGATGCTGTAAAGGTCGTAAGTGTGAAAAACAGTCATAAGTCGCTTTTTCCAGTACTGTTGTAACTTCTAACGGTCACTAAATGAACTGTTGTAAGTCGAGGAGTAGCTGTACTTTAAAAAAAAACCAGAGAAAGAAATACCTGCTGTTGTTGGCTGCGTAAGTTTGTTATTTCCTTCTGATCCTCCTCGTGAAGTCTCTTCATTTCCTCACACAACTGCTGGAGGTGATTGTGCTCTCGTACGAACTGGCTGTTTTTCCTCTTTAAGGTGTCCATGTCTTCCTTCAGCTGGGACTGGTCGCTCAGCAGGCGGCTGTGTAACGTACTGGCCAGAAGAGAAAGGCACACAAGTAAGGCCAAATGAAATGAGCCCTTGCGCCTGGAAATTAAAAGTGACTTTTAAAGGAGGTAGTTTAAAGTTTCAATCACACTGTTGGCCTGCTCTACTAAAACACAGAGGAAATGTTGAGGGTCACGAAGTGGTATTTGGACATTAAAAACAGTAACATTTTCAAATGTAGCTCAAATTTTTGAGTGTTCATTAATATACCTTGAGGTTCAAGGTGTTGGTGATTACCTATAAAGCCCTACATGGCTTAGGCCCAGGTTATCTGGCGGATCACCTGCGGCCAGCAGCAGCTCCCCATCGCCCGGTGTGCTCACACAGAGAGGGCCTACTTGGGGTCCCGTCGGCCAAGCAATGTCGGCTGACGGCCCCTAGAGAGTGAGCCTTCTCTGTAGGCGCACCTACCCTCTGGAATCAGCTCCCTTTGGAGCTCCGGGTGGCCCCCGACCTTCGCTCCTTCCGCCGTGACCTTAAAACATGGTTGTTTCGCCAGGCTGACCTGGACTGAAGGGGTTTTAATGGGAATTTTAGATTCTTTTATTGTTTGAATTTTAATCTGGACTTGTTGTTGCTTTATTGCTGTGAGCCGCCCTGAGTCCTTGTGGAGAAAGGGCGGCATATAAGCCCAATAAAATAAATAAATAAATAAATAAATAAATAAATAAATAAATAAATAAATAAATACCAATACAATTTGGAGGGGGGAGGAGGGGAGGAGGAAGAGTAGGAGGAGGGGGAGAAGAAGAAGAAGGAGGAGGAGGAGGAGGAGGAGGAGGAGGAGGAGGAGGAGGAGGAGGAGGAGGAGGAGGAGGAGGAGGAGAAGAAGAATCCAGGCTAAATTGTGATCCTGGGATTCTCTGCCTTTTCTAAGCACTAATCAAGAAGTTTGCCCGGGGAAACATTTTGACATATATACCCCGATCTGGATCAAGGAAAAAAAAAAGATTCAGAAACAGAAAACAAAGATGTCCCCCAAACATGCAATCAAAAGGAAATAAAAGCATTTTTAAGTCTGGGAAAGTCACTTTGACAGACTTTACTCCATCCCTTTGCAAGAGAAGCAATCTGTGAGATTAAAAAAAAACCTAATCCTTAATCTGCTATTAAATGCTCTGTATATTCTCCCTCCGCCGATGTTAAAATTAGGACATTTTAGAGACAAACAGACTGAGGATAAGAAAACTAGCATTAAAAGCCCCTGAACATCCAATTCTAAGAGAATCTATTCAAAGTATAAGAAATAAATAAATAATGCAAAAAAAAAAAAAAAGAAAAAAGAAAAAAAAGAAAAACGGTACGGATGTGTATGTTTACTCACTGATAGAAATCAGCTTCCTTAGCAGCTTCTTCGCATCTCTTTAGCGTTTTGGTGTGCTGGTTCTGTAGGGACTGTAGATCCGACATGGCCTTCATGCACTGTATCTTCAATCTTTCGTAATCGTGATTTGGTTTGGGGTTAGGCCTACCACAAAGAGATGGTCACATGCGTAAGCTAAAGTCTCTTAGGAGTATTCGGTCAACAGTATGGAAGGGATAAATCACTGCTTCCCCCCCTCCCCAATTTTCAGATCTAGCCCACAGACAATAAAGTAGAATCTCTGTAGCTCAGGGTTGAAATGAGAGGTCCTTGGTGCTCTCTGAGCTTGCTTGTTTTCTTGCAAACATTTCATGACCCAACTAGATAACATCATCAGTGCCAAAAGTGGAGTGGAGTTTGCTCTCCATTTATATTCTAGTGACTTGCCCTGTCAATGTTGGTGGGGGTGGGGGGTGGGCTGCAGCCAATTCGCCATGGTCAACTCACCACAGCCAACTCGTTACACCAAGATCGAATAAATAACCCAATAGAATCAGGAAACAAAGGATGCCAAAGGAGGGACAAAATAAAATGTGAACGACCAACATTAAAATATTTTTTTTTAAAAAAAATATTTTAAATAATTAAATTGAATTGTTGAATTGTCTCGCAGTGAGTTCTCCCATGATGACTTGGCCATGGCAGGTTGTCTTGTAGCAAGTTAGCTCAGGTGAATTGTCCCATTCTGTAAGTGGGGACAGTCTTAGAGATTCATTGGTTGGGCTGTTTCCTGCTGGCTTCTTTGGCAGTTTCTTGATTTATTATTTATTTATTTATTTGTTGGTTCGATTTATATGCCGGCCTTCTCCGGAGACTCAGGGCGGCTTACTATGCGTTAAGCAATAGCCTTCATACTTTTGTATATACCTGCTTAGTAGGGCTTTCGGGCCCCCCCAAGCGGTGTTCTTTTTTATACAAAGTCAGCTCATTGCCCCCACAATCCAGGTCCTCATTTCACCTATCTCGGAAGGATGGAAGGCTGAGTCAACCTTGAGCCTGGTGAGATTTGAACTTGCAGTAATTGCAGGCAGCTGGTGTTACTTAACAGTACTTTAGTCTGCTGCACTACCAAGGCTTGGGGTATTGTTTATTGGATTGTTGGTCTGATGTTAACCTTGGAGTTAATCTATACTGATCTGAGTGCTGATTACTAGTGGAGAGCTGCTGGAGTCTTTTTGTTCTCTTTTGGCTGGTTGATAGTCTGTAGGTAAAGGTAAAGGTTCCCCTGCACATGCGTGCAAGTCGTTCCTAATTAGCCTAATTAGCACAAGTTCATTGGATCGGCCTCCCGACTCTCAGCTGTTTTGCGTGGGCCTCTGCTGCTTGCTGCAAGGAGGTAAATTGCTGGGAGCAGATTTATTTTATTTTATTTTATTTTGTGCTAATCAAGCTATGCTGAAAATGAAAATGAAAGTAAAGCAGGCTGTTTGCTGCAACGAGGCAAAATTGCTGGGAGTGAGAGGCAGAGTTATTTTTCTTGTTTTCCTCATCAAAAAAGGTGGGTGTATCTTATAGTCCGGAGCATCTTATGCTCTGAAAAATACGGTAAGTGGACTGAAGTACCACTAAATCCTCTTTACAACGTACTTTTTAGCTCGAGAGCCCAATGACTGTTTTTTTTCTACCCTTAACACATATTTGCAGACAAATCGTTAAGACTATTTTTCTCTTCTAAACAAAGAACGTATTAAAAAGGTAATACAAGCTGCATCCGGTAACATCACAGAAGTTAAACTGGAATTCAACAGGACTGGTTGGTTCAAAAGACACTCAAGAGACGATACATGCGGGCATCACACCTTGCTTCGGTCACAAAAACCAATAAGTCACATTCTAATAAACCCAAAACGGATGGTCTTTCAAATATCACAAAAATCCCAACTTCCATCCATGCTAGTGAGCTTAGTCAATCAGCGGTGAAGGCACCAGCCTCGAAAGGGGAAGACTGTTGAGTTCTAGTCCCGTCTTACCCATGAAAGCCAGCTGGGTGACGTTGTGTCAATCACCAGGAGATGGCGAGTTCTAGTTCCACCTTGGGCATGAAAGCCAGCTGGGGGATCTTAGGCCAGTGACTCTCAGCCCAACTCACCTCACAGTATTGTGGTTGTGGGGAAAAATAGGAGGAGGAAGGTGTATTAGATATGTTTGCCACCTTGAGTTATTTGTAAGAATAATAAAGGCAGTCTGTCTGTCTGTCTGTCTACCTACCTTTGTTGCAAACTGTTCATAGATCAGTCGCTCACCTACCCTGTTTCCCTGAAAATAAGACCCAACCAGAGAAATAAGTCCTAGCATGATTTTTCAGGATGCTCGTAATATACGCCCTACCCCCAAAATAAGCCCCAGTTAAGATTGTCAGCCAGATGGGTGCATTTAGTACCGTATTTCCCCCAAAATAAGACCTAACCAGAAAATAAGCCCTAATGCGTCTTTTGGAACAAAGTCTATCATCTCTCTCTCCCTCCCTACTTTTATCTGTCTGTCTGTCTGTCTGTCTGTCTGTCTGTCTGTCTATCATCCATCCATCCATCCATCCATCCATCCATCCATCCATCTCCTTGCCAGACAGACTTGTTAGCCTGCTGTGTGTGTGAGAGAGAGAGAGAGAAAAAGAGAGACTTTTTGCTAGGGCCGCTGGCGCTCCTAATAAAGGAATCATTGATTTAACTACAGAGGATTTGTAATTTTTGGGAAGCTGAGTCAGAACATTCAAGTAGATTCTACACTCAGTAGAGAAATAAATCTCTGCATTCTGTTCTGAATCCTCTCACCTGCAGTCATCGAAGGTTGACCCGGGTGAGGACAGGGCGAGACGTTTGCGGAGCTCATCTCTCTCGCGGGTCACTTGGCGAAGCTGAAACAAAATGGTCTCCACTTTTTCGCTCATCTGCCTCACATCCGCCGATGGGGGTGGGGGTGATGACGTTTTTCCCGTTGTGCCTGGGATCAAACAAAAACAGAAGTGGAGTTGTGGTGGTTAGAAGAAGCATCTTGAAGACACGGGCAGTCCTTGACTTACAAACATTCGTTTAGTCACCGTTACAGCAGAAGCGACTTAGGAACATTTTTCCCACTTACACGACAGGGTGAGCTCCCGTTCCTTGCTCCATCTCCTGCCAACGTAGCAGTTTGAAAGCATGCAAATGCAAGTATATAAATAGGTACCATTTCGGTGGGAAGGTAACAGTGCTCAGGGACGTCATGCTGGCCATCTGACCGTAAAAATGTATTCCAACAGCACTGGCTCAGTGGCCAGCATGCTGTCACTGAGATGATCAGCGCCCCCTAGAGTCAGCAACGACTAGCGGAGTAAAATCCATAGGGACCTTTATTATCACAATTCCCTGGAATGCAACTTGCAACTATCACGAGTTGCAACTATCATGAGCCACGGTGGCACAGTGGTTAGAGTGCAGTATTGCAGGCTACTTCTGCTGACTGCCGGCTGACTGCAATTTGGCAGTTCGAATCAAACCAGGCTCAAGGTTGCCTTCCATCCTTCTGAGGTGGGTAAAATGAGAACCCAGATTGTTCGGAGCAAGAGGCTGTAAACCGCTTAGAGAGGGCTGTAAAGCACTGTGAAGCGGTATATAAGTCTAAGTGCTATTGCCATTGCTATCACACAGCTATCATCATTTTACGCTTTCCGATATCTGCCTCCATTCAACCAACCCTCATAACTCCCCTGCAAAAACTTATTGCTAAAATTTAAAATGGTTGATGATCTGACTATCCTGAACACCACCCAACGTTAACTTCCTGGTAAGTTACAGAAAATGTCAAAAGGCTAACAACATTTCTGCAGTAAATGATGCAGAACAAATTCAGCACAGCAAGCCTGGAAGACGGTAATCTGGTAGTGGGAGTAGATCCCAGATATTTTACACAGCCTTTGAGAAATTCTTTTACTTATTTATTCTGCTGATCTGATCCTGCTTATGTCTCATACTATGACTAATCAGAATCAGACTGCATTTACCGTTTACTTTCCTGGACAATAGTGATGTATTTTTTTCAGGGATGTGCCAAATGACCCTTTCTTCTTTAAGAAATGAGAGAGAGAGGGGGGGGGGAGAGGGAGAGGGAGAGGGAGAGGGAGAGGGAGAGAGGGAGGGAGGGAGCAAAAATGCTCCTGACAATTCCACAATTTTTTTACACTGTAGTCTGAGGAAATTTAAGAGAAATGCTTCACTTTTTGGGAAGGAAGGTGAAAGGAAGGAAGGAAGGAAGGAAGGAAGGAAGGAAGGAAGGAAGGAAGACAGAGGGAGGGAGGGAGAGAGAGAAGGAAGGAGGATGGAGGGAGGGAGGGAGGCAGGGTGGGAAGAAGGGAAGGGAGGAGGAAGGGAAGGGAGGGAAGGGAAGGAAGGAAGGGGAAGGAAAGGAAGGAAGATGGAGGGAGGGAGGGTGGGAAGAAGGGAAGGAAGAAGGAAGGGAAGGGAGGGAAGTGAAGGAAGGAAGGGGGAAGGGAAGGGAGGGAGGGTGGGAAGAATGGAAGGAAGGAGGAAGGGAAGGGAAGGAAAGGGGATGGAGGGAGGGAAGGTGGGAAGAAGGGAAGGAAGGAGGAAGGGAAGGGAAGGGAAGGGAGGGAAGGGAAGGAAGGGGGAGGGAGGGAGGGAGGTGGGAAGAAGGGAAGGAAGGAAGGAAGGAGGAAGGGGAGGGGCATGGAGTGAGTGAGTGGGGAAGGAAGGAAGGAAAGAAAGAGAGAGAGAGAGAGAGAATGAAAGAGAGAGAGAGTGTGTGTTTGATTGGGAAAAGGAGAGAAGGATCTTTGACGAGGGACTGACAGTTAAACCTCCACCAAGTTCACTTTTAAATAAACAACAGAAGGTCTTTTTTTTTTTTAAGGCACTGCTTGTTTTATTGGGATGAAAAGACCAGCAGAAACGTGATTTAAACCATCTGGGCTGGCAGTGCAAACTAATGCCAGACACTCTTCAGCAGCTTAGGCTGAAGCAATGTTTTTATTTATTGAAAGCTGATTTCAACTGCCTGAAACATGTTATCTCTTACAGACACAACACAAGCCTGACCTGCAACAAAGAAAACAGCCTCGCATGACTCCAGAAACTTTTCGTTTATTGCAGGAAAGCTAAACAGCATCCAAGGACTGCTACATATTGAACACAATTTCTATTTATCTTGCAAACAGAGTGCAAATGCTTGCTGTGGTCTCATTCACCACACGTGAAGGGAAAGTGCTTTCTGTGTGTGTGTGTGTGTGTGTGTGTGTGTGTGTGTAGACAGTCTCCATTATTCCCTGTTTTGATCACGGGACTGATTTAGCATCAGGCCGCAAGATTTCAGCTGCGTGAGAATCGCTCCCACAGGAGTATCAGACAGATCCATTTCCGGACTTTGCTCCAGAAGCGTAAACTTTTCCAAGCCTCCCTAGAATTAAAATCAGATTCCGAAAATAAAACCCAAATGGGCACCTACTTAATCGTGGAAGGCTAAGCTTTATGCACTACTTTAGAACGCTTGCGTAGCATAAAGCTTGCTGGAAACTCTATAATTCATGAAGTACTCTGTATTAAATGAAACCTAAGCACTCTTGTTAGCAGGAAATGTGTGGTCAAAGCCAGCTCCTTTTGGACTCAGGGTTTCTGACACTGGAATTACTGGCTTAAGAGTTTCCAGCCAAAATGGAAGATTCATAGGTTACCATCAGGATTTTGGTCCAGATGAAAAGCAAGACACAAACCCTTAAAGTTAGCATTGCATTTTAAACAGACTAAAAAGATCTGCCTGTTATAAATCAGATAGGATCAAAATTCTAAAAGAAGAAGAATTAGAATAGTTATATAAAAAAAAAAGTTATACCGTGTTTCCCAGAAAAAAAGACCGGGTCTTATATTAATTTTTGTTCCAAAAGATGCATTAGGGCTTATTTTCTGGTTAGGTCTTATTTTGGGGAAAATACGGTACTAAATGCACCCATCTGTCTGACAATCTTAACTGGGGCTTATTTTGGGGGTAGGGCTTATATTACGAGCATCCTGAAAAAATCATGCTAGGACTTATTTTTCTGATGGGTCTTATTTTCGGGGAAACAGGGTAGGTGAACGGCTGATCTATGAACAGTTTGCGGCAATGAAGAAATAGAATAGTAAAAAAAAAGTTATAGGTGAACAATTGATCTATGAATAATTTGCAGCAATGAAAAAGGACACAGAGGTTTGAAAAAAAGGGTCCAGACAAGCGGTATACACCCACACAAGACACACACAAAAACCTTAGCAACCAAAATTTTGGACTCATAAATTAGAGGACTACTTGTTGGAAATTCAACCTTTTCAGAAACATCCAGAGGCAACTTTTCTCAAACACAGAAATGGTCTGGAACTTTCAAGCAGCGGCCACAGTTCTTAAGCATAGATTTTTGAGTAAGAAAATACATATGTGTTTTCCCAAAAATAAGACTCTGTCTTATATTTTTTTTGAACCCCAAAATAAACAGTTGGCCTTATTTTCGGGGAAGTCTTATTATTTTGGGGCGTGTGGAGCAAGATGGGTCTCCTTTTGACGTCTTATCTAATTTCCAGTTCTGTCTCCCTAACCCTATCCAGAGGAAATGGCAGGGACTGCCATTTAAATATTTTCAGGGAGGGCTTATTTTCGGGGAGCTTATTTAGCGCATGCGCTCAAAAGCCTGATTGGGCTTATTATCACAGGATGTCTTATTTTTGGAAAAACACGGTATATTCAAGACTGACGATCAATTCAAACCAAATAGCTAAACTCCAACACAGGCAGCTCTTTACTTACCAGTACTGCTGAGAGAACTACTGCTTTCAGAATCCGAAGGCATTATAGAAAGAACGCTATACGTTGATCCTGGGGAGGGAAAAAAAGGGGGAAGATTTAAGGGCAATTAAATAGAGTTTGGGGCGCTTCTCTTTGATCTGATCCCTGAGCCGTGGTGGCGCAGCGGTTAGAATGCAGAACTGCAGGCTACTTCTGCTGACTGCCGGCTGCCTGCAATTTGGCAGTTCGAATCTCACCAGGCTCAAGATTCATTCAGCCTTCCGTCCTTCCAAAGTCAGTAAAATGAGATTGTTGGGGGCAATAGGCTGAATGTAAACCTCTCTAAACCACTTAGAGAGGGCTGTGAAGTCTTGTTGAAGCGGTATATAAGTTTAAGTGCTATTGCTATTGCCTCAGCTTTCCATCCTTCCAAGATCAGTAAAATGAGGACCCAGATTGTTGTGGGCAAAAGGCTGACTCTGTAAATCACTTAGAGAGGGCCCATGGTGCCTCTGCCAGCAAAAATGGAGCTTGCAGCCCTTCCGAGCTCCATTTTTGCTGACGGAAGGTTGCAGGAGGCTGTTGTAGCCAAAAATGGAGCTCGGGAACCCGTTTTCGCTGGCAGAGCACTTGGACCACCACAGGTGCCCCCAACATGAATGACATTGAGCTGGCCATGCCCCCCCAGCCATGTCCCCTTCCCCCCCCCAAGGTCAAACACAACCCTGATGCAGCCCTCAATGAGTTTGACACCCCTAGTCTAGCTCTACTCTGTGAACTTCCTCTCTGATTGGTAAAGAGAAGACAGTTTTTGACTGATGTCTTCACAAAATACCAAAGTATTAAGAAAAGAGGGTCTCTTTTTTCCTTAACAATGTCTACTTACAGCCATAGAGCAACTTAGTAAATGAGCAGCTGGTGGCAGACAAAGGCGGGAAAATGACATATGGAGATTAACAGGTGGCAGAGAAATTAAGACTCAGAAATTTAGGGAAGACATTAACATATTCAACCAAAAGTAATTAAGTGAAAGACTGCTGTTTCTTTCATGAACCTCAAACAAGTTGCCTAGTTTTAAAAAGCCAAAAAGCACTGGTTGTTGTAATTAGTTCAGGACAGGTCTATTCGAATGTCAATATATGAAACGTGTGCAAACCACTATTACAGCAGCTAAGAATTGCATTTTGCAGCAGTGAAAGACGGAATGAAATGGAAGGGGAGGGGAGGGGAAAGGAGGGGAGAGGAGAGGAGAGGAGAGGAGAGGAAAGATGAGAAGAGGAGAGATGAGAAGAGAAGAGAAGAGAAGAGAAGAGAAGAGAAGAGAAGAGAAGAGAAGAGAAGAGAAGAGAAGAGAAGAGACCTTGGAGGTCTTCTAGTCTAATCCCCTGCTCAGGTAGGAAACCCCATACCATTCCTGTCCAATCTCTTCTTAGAAACCTCCAGGGTTGGAGTACCTACAATTTCTGGAGGCAAGTTGTTCCACTGGCGAATTGTTCTAACTGTCAGGACATTTCTCCTTTAGTTCTCCTTTGTTCTAGGTTTACAACTTTGGAACTTCAGGAAATGAGCATAACTGAATTCTATTCCCCCCATAAAAATGGCTTATATCAGAAATAAAATCAAATCTATTTTAACCTTGAAGAATACTGAACAGGAGAACATTTTCCCTCCTCACCAACAAGTTACTCAAATTTGCAAGGCTTCCTCCCTGCCAGCTCCAGTCAGATTGAACCTGCTTCCCAGGTAAATAAGTCTACTGACAGGTCTGACCACAACTTCTTGGTAAACAACACTCGATGCTCCTGAGTACAACATTATGGCATTCTCCATTTAGAATTTCCATTCAGTCTGTGTTTCACAAGACCTGAGAGGCATTGTATCAAGACCAGCAGCCTAAATAATACCTTTTTCTAACCTTTAATAAAGGAATCACCTTTCACTGAGATCAAATTCTATGACATTATTGGAATGGACTAAAGATTAAGATTGTTTGAAGTAAAAGAAAGGAATATAAAGTTGATTGAGTTGATCAAGGTTAAAATACATAAGTGGTTATTTGTGGCAACCCTTTTGCCAACACTGGGACTGAAATGACAGTGCTTTATGGATTTGTTTATAGAGATAGGACATGAGATGAGAGACCATGAAGCTGTAAATTAAGAGGTGGTTACTTAAATTGTTTATATTTCTTGTGATGAAAGTTGGAAATCTTTCCTTCTTTCCTTTCCTTTCCTTTCCTTTCCTTTCCTTTCCTTTCCTTTCCTTTCCTTTCCTTCCCCTCCCCTTTCTCTTTCCCTTCCCCTTTCCTTTCCATTCCTTTCCTTTCTCTCTCCTTTCTCCTTCCATTCCCTCCCCTTTCTCCTTCTATTCCCTCCCCTTTCTTCTTCCCTCCCCTTTCCTTTTTAAAATTTATATTACTTTTTCCTTTTGCAATTATAGTCCTTTATACATTTTTTTAAAAAAAAACAGATATAAGCCATCAGCCAATGTATTATTAGGCCAGATTCACATTTCTAACTTTATTTGCAGCAGCATTAATAGCCTCACAAAATTACATTTAACTGACCAATTCCTTGCGAAGACTTAAATATTATTCAGACAATTACGGTTACCATGGAAGCTGACACTGGGTGCAATGTTTTGACCTCTGAAAAACATTCTTCAACCAGATTTTTGCAATCCTAAGGAAAACCGATACAGCCTCAGAATTTCCAAGGGAAATTGGAGAAGGAAATCCAAGGATTAAAGGAAGTACCCTGTTTCCCCGAAAATAAGACCCCGTCTTTTTTTTGAACCCTGAAATAAATGCTTGGCCTTACTGCCATGCGCTCAAAAGCCCGATTGGGCTTATTATCAGGGGATCTCTTATTTTGGGGAAAACAGGGTAATATCTTGGGTGGATGGTTTTTTGCTTTCATCTTTGACAGACATAATAACTATGAAAAATAAGTATTTACAAATTATTGATGAGCAAGTAAATCAATTTGCATTTTTGTAAATTTTCTTGATTTATACGGATCACCAAGCAGCTAAAAAGAGAGGACAGAGAACAGGCCACTCCCCCTCTTCTGTTGACAAATCTACTGAAGGATCTAAAATTTGTCACCAAATTTGTCCTTGGGGAATCTCAAGTCATCCAGGTCATGGTTATCCCAAAGGTGCTTTTTCAAAAGGCAATTGGAGTTTGTTTTTCCTTGAAAACGTGTCACTTCTCATCCAAGAGGTTTCTTTAGTTCTTAAAGAACCGAAGACGCTTCTTGGATGAGAAGTGAGAAGCCTTCAAGGGAAAGAAAAAAAAAACACCACTAAGAAAGTCCAGCTGCCTTTTGAAAAAGCATCTTTGGGAGGCTCAATAGAGTAGATTATTTGTTGATTCAGGTCACCTTTTGCTCACAATGCTCCATGATCCTTCACACTAGGACACAAATGGGACAAATGCTACACAACAATTTTGAATGCAGAGTTGACATTAGAAAGATCGCTATCAAAATCTGGGGAGGACTCTGCAGAACACGTTGTCCCTGACTTGAAAGTGGCAACTCTTGAGAAGAAAAAACAATAATAGAGATTACATTTCCTGCCAAACAGCTGATCAGGAGTTCACAAGAACAGTTAACAACATTTTCTCATGCATTAATTAAGAACCAAACTTCCTTAAGAAACTACATGCCTTAAGATTCTAATGTAATTGAGAATAGTTTTGGTCACCACAGTGTAAAAAAGATGTTGAGGCTCTAGAAAAAATGCAGAGAAGAGCAACCAGGATGATTAGGGGACTGGAGGCTAAAACATATGAAGAATGGTTGGAGGAACTTGGCATGGCTAGTCTAGTGAAGAGAAGGACCAGGGGAGATATGAGAGCAGTCTTCCAATATTTGAGGGGCTGCCACAGAGAGGAGTGGCAGCTATTTTCCAAAGCACCTGAAGGTCAGACAAGGAATAATGGATGGAAACTGAACAAGGAGGGATTCAACCTAGAAATAAGGAGAAATTTTCTGACAATGAGCGCAATCAACCCATGGAACAGAAGTTGCCTTCGGAAGTTGTGGGAGCTTCATCACTAGAAGCTTTCAAGAAGAGACAGATTGCCATCTGTCAGAAATGGTGTAGTAGGGTCTGCTTGGGTGGGGGGTTGGACCAGATGACCTACAAGGTCCCTTCCAACTCAGTTAAAACTGTATTTTTCTGTATTTTCTGATATCTCAGTCACATCTAATATCTATTTCACGTTAGATCAATTGAGTCTCTCTCTTCTCTCTTCTCCTGTCAACCTTCTTCTTCAATCTTCTCTCCTTCCACATCCAATAAGAGCACTGCTTACCTATGTACATCTCTGTGTGTGTGCATCGAAAAGGACAAAATATAGGTGCAGTGTGCGTTTGTGTGTGCCCATGTTTATATGCACACACAGCTATCTCTGTATCTCCTTTCACGGGCTATGCAAGGGAAATGAGCAAAAGAGGAATTGTGTTTGGCTAATGAGCTTGGAACAAAACAGCTCAACTCGAAATGTTCTGTGAAGTGGTCTGGGTTGGGTGTTATCAGCCTCTGGGGCTACAGACTCAACTTGAAACTCCTGAATAACGGGAAGCGAGCTTCCTATAATCTTCTCGGCTGTCCTCACCACTCTCTGTAGGGACTTTCTATCTGAGGCGCTGTGGCCACCAAACCAAACAGGGATGCAGTTTGTTAAAAAATGCTCTCCATCGTGCCTCTGTAAAAAGTGGCCAGGACAGAAGGAGAAAGATGTGCTCTCCTCATCCGATGCAGGAAATGCAGACGCTGGTTTGCACACTTCACTAAAGTTGACATGTGGAGAAACCAAATTGTTAGTTAGTTACTTGATAATAACTCAGCGCTCCATCACTGGAGGTTTTCAAGAAGAGCCTAGACAGCCATTTGTTTGGAATGGTATACGGTCTCCTGCTGGAACAGGTTGGTGGACTAGAAGACCTCCAATGTCCCTTCCAACTCTATTATTCTATGTTCTAGGTGGCTAGAGGAAGGAAGTTGTGGGTGCTCCATTACTGGAGGTTTTCAAGAAGAGTGTGGACAGCTATTTGTCCAGAATGGTGTAGGATCTCCTGCTTGAATAAGGGATTCGACTAGAAGATTTCTGAGGTCCCTTTGAACTCTATTATTCTATGTTCTAGGTAGGTAGGTAGATAGATAGGTAGGTAGGTAGGTAGGTAGGTAGGTAGGTAAGAAGGAAGGAAGGAAGGGCACA
The DNA here is from genome assembly GCA_022577455.1 of Arizona elegans. NCBI lineage: Eukaryota > Metazoa > Chordata > Lepidosauria > Squamata > Colubridae > Arizona > Arizona elegans. The sequence continues at coordinate 91,781,176 of JAKOOJ010000005.1, read as the reverse complement.
GGGAGAAAAATCAATGGATGGAAATTAATCAAAGAGAGAAGAACCTAGAACTAAGGAGAAATTTCCTAACAATGAGGACAATTCACCGGTGGAACAGCTTCCCTGCAGAAGTTGTAGGGGTTTCATCACTGGAGGTTTTCAAGAAGAGTCTGGACAGCCATTTGTCCAGAATGATATAGGCCATGATGGTGAACCTATGGCACGCGTGCCACAGGTGGCACGTGGAGCCATAACTGTGGGCACAAAAGCGTTGCTCTAGCTCAGTTCCAGAGTGCATGGGCACGCCAGCCAGCTGATTTTCGGGCCTCCCGAGCCCACCGGAAGTTGGGAAACGGGCCATTTCCTGCCTCCAGGGATGGTGTGGGAGGCTGTTTTCGCCCTCCCCAGGCTCCAAGAAAGTGTCTGGAGCCTGGGGAGGGCGAAAAAATGGGCTTTCCAGGCCCACCGGTAACCTTTTTGCCGTCGCGGTCCAAAAACGGGGAGGGAGCATGTGTGTGTGCACGGAGGGGTGGGGCGCATTGAATTATGGGTATGGGCATGCGTGCACTCGACCCCCCACACACTCCCCCCGCTTTTGGCACGCGATTGCAAAAAGGTTCGCCATCACTGATATAGGTTCTCTCCTGCTTGAACAGGGGGTTGGAGTAGAAGACCTCCAAGGTCCCTTCCAACATATTTATTATTTATTTATTATTCGAATTTATTCGAATTTCTATACCGCCCTTCTCCTTTCGGACTCAGGGCGGTGAACAGCCAAAATAAAACATTTATACATAAAGTACGATTAAAATAGATTTAAAATAATTAAATTTGGCCCATAGTTTAAAATTTATCAATTTAAAATCTATATCAAAATTTAAAACCAACCATAAAATCATAAAATCAAGAGAGAGATATTACTTTATATTCTTAAAATCTATGTAAATGAAAAAGATAGGATTATAACTTCTGCAACTATATGCACTCTACAGAACCGATGCACCTTCTAAGACAATGTAATAACAATCTTATCATTTTTTTAAAAAAGGGGCTTTTCTGTGGACAACTATAGAAGCTCACAGGTCCGTTTAAACAACCCTTAATTTTTTCAATCCTTACTGCTCTAAGCACGGCTTTTAGCAAAACTCAAAATAGCTGGCTTGTTTGTTGTTTAATTAAAAGACAAAACAAATTATGCTTCTCTCCATTGGCAGAGAATTGTAATAAATAATTATTGTGGAATTAATTATGACAGGTTTGGGGGAACATGAAAGCCTATATATTTTTCCAGGTCTTTTTTAGTGTCACAGTTCTCTAGGTTTTAGCATTCATTTTTTAATGCCTTCTTTAAAATTTTAGACGTCGTTTACATATTCTTGTAGGAGGCCTACTGGCATGGATGGTACATTAATTTACATAGCCTACTAACCCACTAAGTAATCCTGTTAACATCATCATCTTTCAAACTTCTGAAACATATTACTTTTATGACATGTTAAGTAGAAAACCTCACTTGTCAGCACTAGCTTTTTCACAATTGACTCTAAATAAGATGAACACTAAAAGAAAATAAAAGAAGAATTCAGGGAAGTAAATATCCCATCAACAGAAGAGAATATCTGTAGCTCAGAGTTGAATTGTGGGGTCCCTTGGTGGCTTTCTTGCAGACGTTTCATTACCAAACTAGGTCACATCATCAGTGCTAAAGGGAATAGGATTTGCTCTCTATACACTAGTGCAGTGATGGCTAACCTTTTCCGGACTGAGTGCCCAAAGTGCCTGCGCGCAAATGCGTGCATGTGCGCCCAAACCCCCAAAATGCAATGCGTGCACAACCCCTGTGCATGTGGCCCCGCCTGCACCTCACCTCCTGTGCATGCGCATGCAGCCCCCGCATGCACCCGCCCCCCCACATGCGCACATACCCCACACTTGTGCCCCGCCCCCCCACGCATTCATGCACAGCCCCCATGCATGTATGGCAGAGACCCAAAGACCAGCTGGCCGGCGGGAGGTGCACACACATGCGTAACGGAGCTGAACTGGGGCGATGGCTCACGTGCCATCAGAGAGGGCTCTGGGTGCCACCTCTGGCACGCGTGCCATTGGTTCGCCATCACGGCACTAGTGGCTTGCCTTTCAGTATTTGTGGCAGTGTTGTCATCTCAATCCCTTCTAGCACTGATGATGTGACCTAGTTTGGTAATGAAATGCCTCCTGCTTGAACAAGTTCGACTAGAAGACCTCCAAGGCGGGGGGAAATCTACTTACCTCCCTTACCATTCGGAAGTGCACGCGCCGTGTGTGTGCAGACCCTCTGTGCATGCGCAAAATCTTCTGCGCATGTGCAGAGGGTAAAAAACACATTACTTCCTGGTTAAAACCAGGAAGTAACAATACTCTGGCGGGTGGGGGGAGCCTCGCACCGCCATTAATACCAGTTCTCCGAACCACCTTCAACAATCGCTACCGGATCATCTGATCCAGTCCGAACCGTCATTCTGTTATTCCATTCTGTTAAATACGTCTTCCAAATCATTTTCAAAGCTTTCTCAGTGTATTATATTTTATTTTTATTTTTTTTAAAGAGAGATAGGAACTGTCAGATTACATAAAAATATTTTGTTGTTATATTAAGTTACAGTAGCTATACTGAAAGGAAAAGCATGATAACTTTTTAAAAAAATTACCAAGAGTGCAAAGGGGACCTAAAACCAATTGGCCCAAGTGTAGGGGGAAAAACCCGAGAATCAACAAATTTGAATTCAGGTACTGGAAAAGCTACTAATTTTTCCCTCTTATTAGCTTTCCTCTCCAGTTCCCAGTGCCGTTTTAGCTTCAAATACACTGCTAGGGCATTTTGTGTTGTCCGTCACTTTGGCTAACCTTCTCATTAGCTGACTGTAACAATTAACACTTTCACTGACATTATCTTCAAATAAAATAATCATCAAAAGAAAGATCTAAGCTGTCTCCTGGGGGTGGGGGAGGAGTAGGGAAGCAGGAAAGGATGCGATGGTGGGGGGGGGAGAGAATCCTCATTTCCAAAGCTCTCCCAGTGCTATTTTATCTCCCTCTGGCTGGAAGGAGGAATTAAAAAGGAGCGGAAGGGAAGCAGGGCGAGAAAAACCTGCAAAATTTTCTGCCCCATTATGAGATTGAAAAGGCTTTGTTGAATCAGTAGATTTGCCCAAGGGGGGGGGTTGCCCCAAATAGTTTAATGAGCTAGCTCCAAAGTGCAGCACCAGGTGTCTTCGTTTCTAAAGAGAGGAAGGACTCCAACAAAGAAAGACTTGGCCTTTAGCAGATCAAGAAAGCAAGGCTATCTCATGTCTGTGAAGAGTCACCCAGGTCACAGTCGTCTCAAAGGTGCTTTTTCGAAAGGCAACCGGGCCTTTTTTCCTTGATGAAGAAGACTACATTAAGGAAGAAGCTTGTCCACCCCATGGATAAAACACTCAGACACAAACTGAGAATGTGTTTGTCCATCCATCCATTCAAAGATATAAACGCAATACAGTGCAAATAGACATGTGCAGATCTTTAACTTGGAGAAACAAAACAACCACTTCCCAAACGCATGGCATAACATGGGAGAACAAACCCATCATGACAAGATTCAGCTGTCCATTTGCATTTGTCCACCGCAAGGATAAAACACTCAGACACAAACTGAGAATGTGATTATTTATCCATCCATCCATCCATCCATCCATCCATCCACAGATATATAGATATAGAACAGATACATAGATGCAATACAGTCAGTGATGGGTTGCACCTGGTTCAGACCGGTTCACAAGAACTGGTAGTAAAACTTGTGGGAGGCTCCGCCCACCGACCCTGACGTCATCAGGAAGCTTTTGCGCATGCGCAGAAGTGCAACTGTGCGTGGTCCCATTGAGAACCGGTAGTAAAGGTAAGTAGAACTCACCCCTGAATACAGTGCAAACAGACAGGTGCAGATCTGTACCTTGGAGAAACAAAACAACCACTTTGCAAACGCATGGCACAACATGAGAGAACAAACCCATCAGGACAAGATTCAGCTGCCTATCTGCATTTGAAAGACAAAAGCCACTCTTTGGAAGACAGCAAAGTCCACATTCTGGATAGAGAGGACCGCTGGTTTGAAAGCGGGGTCAAAGAGGCCATCTACTTTAAAATTGAACAGCCCTCTTTCAGCAGAGGGGGAGGGATAAGACAACTCCTGTCAATCATTCAGCCCTTTCAGCACTTCCAAGAGGATTCCACAACCATTTGCATTGTGGTTCAGGTGACCCTGAGGGCACAGATAACTCCCCCCCCAAAAAAGTAGCCTCAATGGCTCTCAGAAAGAGTGCTAACAACCAGATGACTTCAAAGAACTATGATCCTTCCAACCCTCCACCCACTCCTGTCAGAACTTGTCCTTTCAAAAGCAGTCCAGTTGCTTTTTGAAAAAAACACCTTTGAGAACGCTCTCATAGTCCAAAATTATCAACACAGTTGATATCATATCATATCTTATCATATTAGCATCACAGAAAGTGGAGAAACCCTAGTTAGCCTTTGGGGATCTCAGAAAAGATGCGCAGGGACAGAAATGGATGGAAAACCTTGTGGAAATCCCAGGTCTGTAGTCTAGACTGAGCTGTGAAGGAGACAGCTTGCAAATTGCTTCAAGCACTGCTCTCAAAACAACGCATCTGTCCAGGTAGTCGAGAGTCAAACTCGGCTTGTGGCAGATTTCTGAATCATGTTCAGGTTATCTTGATCTTCCGCACATAATTCAATTTCTCCAAATCGATGCAGAGAGAGATTTATGAACATTTGGTACCACTTCAGTGAGAAAGTAATCGCGTTCTCCGTGCCTTGGTTTACAGTCATGGAGGCCACATGACCACGGAAGTGTCTTTGGACAACACTGGTTTCCTTGGCTAAGAAACAGAGATGAGCACCATGCCCTAGAGTCAGAAATGACTAGACAGGGAAACCTATATCTTTACCTACTGTAACATCATAGAAAATGAAATTCAATGGTGAAAAAAGTAAGGTTCTACATTTAGGCAAGAAAAACAAAATGCACAGGTACAGTATATGTGGTACCTTGCTCAATAGTAGTAACTGTGAGAGGGATCTTGGAGTCCTAATGGACAACCAGTTAAATATGAGCCAGCAGCGTGTTGCAGCTGCCAAAAAAAGCCAACACACTTTTAGGCTGCATCAACAGAGGGATAGAATCATGTGAATCAAGATCATGTGAAGTGTTCATACCACTTTATAATGCCTTGGTAAGGCCACACTTGGGAGTATTGCATCCAGTCTTGGTTGCCGTAATATAAAAAAGATGTTGAGACTCTAGAAAGAGTGCAGAGAAGAGCAACAAAGATGATTAAAGGACTGGAGGCTAAAACATATAAAGAATGGTTGCTGGAACTGGGTATTTCTAGTTTGATGAAAAGAAAAACTAGAGGTGATATGATAGCAGTCTTTCAGTATTTGAGGTGCTGTCACAAAGAAGAGGAGGTCAACCTATTCTCCAAAGCACCTGAGGGCAGGAGAAGATGCAATGGGTGGAAACTCATCAAGGAGAGAAGCAACCTGGAATTAAGGAGAAACTTCCTAACAGTGAGGACAATTAACCAGTGGAACAGCTTGCCTCCAGAACTTGTAAATGCTCCAATGCTGGAAGTTTTTAAGAAGAGATAGGACAACCATTTATCTGAAATGGTATAGGGTTTCCTGCCTAAGCAGGGAGTTGGACTAGAAGACCTTCAAGGTCCCTTCCAACTCTGTTATCCTATCCCTATCCCTATCCCTATCCCTATCCCTATCCCTATCCCTATCCCTATCCCTATCTCTATCCCTATCCTATCCTAAGCTCTGTAAAGCATGGGCCATTTGGAACTGGGCCGCAGAAGTGGCGGGTGAGCGCAGGTGCCCATCACCACTTGTACAAGTAGCAGGTGAGTGGGAGCACTCCATGCGCATGAGCGGTGGGGGCATGTGGCAAATGGAGCTGTGCACATGCCCGTGCCGTTCCCGGCCACATGCGTGGAGACATCCCCTCTCCACTCCCCTCCCCCACCAGGCCATGAAGCTGGAAAGATTGGGCGAACTCTGCTATAAAGGGAGATAATCAGCAGGAGATCATATGCACCAGAAGGCGGTCCAACCTTGGCAACTTTTAAGACTTGTGGACTTCCAACTCCCCAAACTCCCCAGCCAGCATGATGAACTGGCTGGAGAATTCTGGGAGTTGGAAGTCCACAACTCTTAAAAGTTGCCAAGGTTGGACACCCCTGGTATACACATTAATGCTAAATTAATATTTGAATCAAATTCTTTACCTATTGTACTTCCGTGATTTCTTTTAATCTCACATGTAACCCATGCGCAGAGAGACATATAAATATTTAAATAATTAAGGAGATTACTCCTTAATCTCAAACACCAATTATTCTACTGCTGTAGATGAACAAAAGGGCACATACGATATTATCCTGATTGTGCACTAAAGCAGAAGTAAGGCAGTAAGTAACACTAAGTCTACACTAGAGTTACACACTCATCATTCTTGGGAATTTATAAAGCTAGCGAGGGCTGATGAAACCCGGTATCCGAAAGTATCCTAACAGGCTTCAAAGAACAGAGATGTTTTAAATAAAATACCTATCCCTATTCGAAACCGATGTTGAAGCTAGTTTTTATTGATTTATTTTTAATTTGATTTTTATAGAGTGGAACACGGGCTGTGCTGAAAAGCTTCAGCTTTTATAGGGATGAATATATCCCATTGTGCTTGGAAGAACAACCCAAGAGTAAACAGAACAAGCTTGGGTGATTCACATCAGCAATAACAATGGAAACAAAAGTAGAGCATAATCCAGAGGAATTCTGTGCAATGGGAGAAATATTGCTCAGATTCGTCTTCTGGTAGAACAAGATCCAAAGGCACTTTGGGATCGCTTCCTTCCAAACGATTATCCCACCATAAACCATGCAAGATTCTGAAACCTAAGTCAGAGAGGGATATCCTGCGAGGGGTTCAAAAAAAAAATTTTTTTTTAATTGAACATAGCAATCTGCTGACAATGTACTTTGGACATCCAAGTACACAACAAAGATCTTTTGTCTCACACAAGCAGCTACAACAGCAGTTGAACTAGTTGGCTGCAGAGTGGAAGGCTAAGTTTGAAAAAAAGAAAAGAAAAGAAAACTTGCTGTCACTCTAGCAACTAATGAAGAGGTTGGTGTACAGTTACTCATAAGTGATCCAAAATGAGAGTAGAATTGAACCTTGTAGGCATACTACTGTCCACCGAGTCCTTAACTTACAACTGTTCATTTAGGGACCGTTCAAAGTTACAAAGGCACTGAACAAAGTGACTTCTGACCGCTTTTCACACTTAAGGACCGTTGCTGCATCCCACATGAACAAAATTCAGATGCTTGGCAACTGACTCGTATTTACAATGGGGTCATAGTGTCTCGGAGTCAGGTGATCCGCTCTGGTGACCTTCTGACAAGCAAAGTCAACGGGGAAGCCAGATTCACTTAACAACCATGTGACTAGCTTAACAAATGCAATGATTCACTTAACAACCGTGGCAAGAAGTCGTAAAATGGAGCAAAGCTCACTTAACAAATGTCTCGCTTAACAACAATTGGGCTCAATTGTGGTCATACTATAAGTGGAGGCCTACCTGTACCAGAATCGTCCAATGTTTCAGTGTTGGGTTGCCCATCTAAATCTGTATCGCCGCACACACAGCCCTGTTAAAGCACTTTGAATCTTACCAAATTAATCGCTAAGCCTGGTAAACAACGCTTTTTCCATTGGTTTAAATAATTTATAAGACAGCCAATCTGCAACTCTTTGTGTGGATAACACAACTACAATCAGGAAATGACAAACAGCCAAAGTAATTAAAAAGGAGAATATAACCACAATTCCCATGGCATTCACCAAGTTCTGCCCTATTTGCCTTTAAAAAAACAAGATCCCTTAACCAACAGGGAAAACTGTTATGTTAGAAACTTCAAGACTGGGTTATGATATTAGGTCTGGAGACCCCACGGAACTGGCTAATTAGTGAGTTGGCATCATCATCATCATCATTATTAATAATAATAATAATTATTATTATTATCATTATCATCCCTTTGCCCATTATTATTACTTTTTTGCTGCATCTTATAGCTTTTTAAAAAATCTAAGGGACACGGTGGCTCAGTGGCTAAGATGCTGAGCTTGTCAATCAAAAGGTCACAAAACGGGATCACATGACCAAGGGACACTGCAACTATCATAAATGTGAGTCAGTTGTCAAGCACCCAAATATAAATCACATTCACATGGACTAGAACAGTGTTGGCGAACCTTTTCGGCACCAAACGGGAGCGTGAGCGCTCATGCCGGAAACCGGAAGAGCTTTGTTGTTCAGTTAGCAACACGGTTGTTAAGTGAATCTGGCTTCCCCATGGACTTTGCTCATCAGAAGGTCACAAAAAGGGGACCCCGGGACATTGCAGCCATTTGTCAAGAGTCTGAATTTTGATCACGTGACCACGGGGAGGTTGCAATGGTCATAAGTGTGAAAAACAGTCGTAAGTCCCTTTTTTCAGTGCCGTCGCAACTTTGAATGGTCACTAAATGAACTATTGTAAGTTGAGAACTACCTGTATCAGGGAAGTCAGCCATATCCTCCTTTAATGTTATTCCTTGCTCAATGGTATCTCCATCCTCCATCTTTTAATTCGATTTTGGTCTTATGTACCCTCAAGACTGTTTATTCTTGCTGTAACGCTGTTTTCCTGGTTGTTGTTGTTTTTTTATACCAGGGTAAATGAAATTAAAGTTCTTAATTAAGTAAGTCACAAGCCTGTTGAGAAGGAGAAGCAATGATGATGTATCTTTTCAGACAATAACATTAAGCAACAACAAACAACAATCTTGTTCCAATTGTTTCCAAGTGTGTGGAAAATAGTATAAAATAGTATAATCAACCTTGCTACTGTTTCCAATTTCTGGTTGCGACATCATTAATGTGGGGTCGCAGTGTACATCTAACACATTTTTTAAAAAAATTACCATAAGTCCAACCATTGGCTTTTAAAAACACTAGTTTTTAAAAAGTGATTGAAGAAATTACTGGCCTACCCACTGTAGGTAAATTAATGAAAGCATTATAGAATACATGTACCGGTAGTCCTTGACTTATAACAGTTCATTTAGAGACCGTTCGAAGTTACAACAGCCCTGAAAAAAGGGACTTATGACCGTTTTTCAAACTTACGACCTTTGCAACATCCCCATAGTCATGTGATCAAAATTTGGCAACTGACTCGTATTTATGACGGTTGACGTGTCCCTGGGTCATGTGATCCCCTTTTGCGACCTTCTGACAAGCAAAATCAAGGGGGAAGTCAGATTCACTTAACAACTGTGTGGCTAACTTAACAACTGTGGTAGTTCACATAACGACTATAGCAAGAAAAGTTGTAAAATGGAGCAAAATTAACTTAAGCTGATGGTACTATCTAGTTTTGGTCATGAAATGTCTACAAGAAAATCAGCAAGCTCAGAGAGCACCAAGAACCCCTCATGTCAACCCTGAGCTACAAATATCCTCCTTTATTGGTAAATTTGCTTAACAACTATCTCGCTGAGCAACAAACATTTTGGGCTCAATTATGGCCATGACATGAGGACTACCTATACAAACAAATATAGGATCTGCGAAAGGACAATCCCTCTGAAGAAGGATCAAGACAGTTTTTGACAGCTTTCAGTCCATTTTCTGTCCAATTATTTGGGAGCACCTATGTGTGCGTGGGTAGAGGTGATATGGTAAACAATGTCAAAATCTTTTCCAAACAAGAACTAAATTAACTCTTACATCAAGCACAGTTAGCAATCGTGGGACAAGTCTTTTTTAACCTGAATAAAACAACAGGAGACAAAGAAATGAAGATAAATGGCCAATTCTTTCACCGGGAAGTGATTAACAGAGGAGTTTTGGCTATGGATGGAGTCTAATTATTATTATAGTCCTTAACCAAAAAGCCAACGTAATAGATAAAACCTGATTCATAATATTCATATTTAAGTGAGGTTATTTCAGCAGATAATCATTTAAAGCCACGATGGGTCTATCTGCATTGTTGAGGGACATATTTTTGCCACAAAATAGGTGACTTTAGGATTTTGGTTTACCTAACGCCAAAGATTGGTACCACTTCTAGAAAAAAAAACCTGGGTTAACCATTTTCTTGGGTCTCATCTTGGAGACCAGGAATAATCTGCAATTTAAGCCGAGTCATGGAGAAGCCACATTTTGTGATGACCTTAAAATCAGGGGTGAAAGCCATTTTTTTTTACTACCGGTTCTGTGGGCGTGGATTGGGGGTGTGGTGTGGCTTGGTGGACGTGGTGGGGGAAGGATACTGCAAAATCTCCATTCCCACCCCCCAGCCAGAGGTGGTATTTGCCGGTTCTCCGAACTGCTCAAAATTTCCGCTACCAGTTCTCCAGAACCTGTCAGAACCTGGATTTCACCCCTGCCTTAAATTGTTTAGGATAGCAAATTCCCCAAAAGGATATTTCCAAACTGGATGAGTGTGTTTCAAAATGGACAAATATAACGCAAAGTTTCATGGACCAAAATTAACTTCAAACATACAGTAAGCAGATGGGATACCGACTAGTAGTAGGAATAACAGGAAAACAATCATGGGAAGAGGATCAGTTGGAAATCTTGAATCCAGTTCTGCTCACCATGACATAAAAACAGATGCTAAAACTCTAGAAAGAACACAGAGAAGAGCGACAAAGATGATTAAGGGTTTGTAGGCTAAACTGCATGATGAGCAGTTAAGGGAACTACATATATGTAGCCTGAGGACAAGAAGGATTTGGGGGTGACGTGATAGCTGTCTTCTAGTACTTGAAGGGCACTCACAAAGAAGAGAAGGTTGGCTTATTCTCCAAAGTACCTGAGGGCAGGACAAGAAGTAATGAGTGGAAGAACATTAAAGAGAGATCCAACCTAGAACTAAGGAGAAATTTGCTGACAGTGAGAACAATTAATCAGTGGAACAGCTGGCCATCAAAAGTTGTAAGTGCTCCCTTGCTTGAGGTCTTCAAGAAAAGATTGGAAGACCTCCAAGGTCTCTTCCAGCCCTTTGATTCTAAGGAAAGTACAAGATGAAAAAATAAAATGAAACAAAAAGATAATAAAAAAAAATAACAACAACCAGTGTGTATTCCTATTGTAAAATAGTAAAAATTCTGTGCCAAGAAACCATGAAAAGAAATTTGAGATTGATAGGAATGTAAAGTGGCATACAAATATATGAAATATATGACACACACACACAATATGTGTGTGTGTACACATACATGTATACATATACACACACACACATATATAGTGTGTGTATCTATCTATCTCTATATCTACTATCTCTGTGCGTGTATATACACACACACATATATATATATATACATATACAGACATAAGCTTCCTAACAGACAGGAAGCAGCAGGTGAAGCTAAGCAGAATGACATCAGATACCTGTACAATTAGCACAGCCCCCCCCCCCCCCCCAAGGCTGTGTGCTCTCCCCACTTCTCTTCTCTCTGTATACCAATGACTGCATCTCTAACAATCCATCTGTTAAACTACTGAAGTTCGCAGATGACACAACAGTGATCGGTCTCATTTGAGACAATGATGAATCCGCATACAGACGGGAGGTTGAACAACTAGCCTCGTGGTGCGACCAGAACAATCTGGAACTGAACACACTCAAAACTGTAGAAATGGTGGTAGACTTTAGGAGAAACCCTCCCATACTACCACCTCTTACAATACTAGACAATACTGTATCAACAGTAGAGCCTTCAAATTTCTAGATTCTACTATATCTCAAGACCTAAAATGGACACCCAACAGCAAAAACGTCATCAAAAAAGCACAGCAAAGAATGTTCTTTCTGTGCCAACTCAGAAAGCTCAAACTGCCCAAGGAGCTGCTGATACAGTTCTACAGAGGAATTACTGAGTCTGTCATCTGCACCTCTATAGCTGTCTGGTTTGGTTCTGCAACCCAACAAGACAGACCCAGACTTCAGAGGATAATTAGAACTGCAGAAAAAACAATGGCTACCAACCTGCCTTCCACTGAGGACCTGTATACTGCACCAGTCAAAAAGAGGGCTGTGAAAATATTTAGACCCCTCACATCCTGGACATAAACTGTTTCAACTCCTACCCTCAAAACGACGCTATAAAGCACTGCACACCAGAACAACTAGACACTAGTTTTCCTTAACGCCATCACTCTGGTAAACAAATAATTCTCTCAACACCGTCAAACTAGTTATTAAGTTTGCATTACTATTAATCTTCTCATCGTTCCCTTCACCCATCTCCTCCCACTTATGCCTGTATGACTGTAACTTTGTTGCTTGTATCCTTACGATTTATGTTGATATTGTTTCCTAATGCTTATTTGTTCCCTATGACTATCATTAAGTGTTGTACCTTATGATTCTTGACCAATGTATCTTTTCTTTTATGTACACTGAGACCATATGCACCAAAGACAAATTCCTTGTATGTCCAATCACACTTGGCCAATAAAGAATTCTATCTATTCTATATACAGACACACATACATACACACACATATACACATATATAGTGTGTGTGTGTGTATCTATCTATATCTGTGTATGTGTGTGTGTGTGTGTGTGATATTTCATATATTTGTATGCCACTTTATATTCCTATCAATCTCAAATTTATTTCATGGTTTCTTGGCATAGAATTTTTACTATTTCACAATAGGAATGTACTGGTTGTTGTTGTTTTCCATCTTTCTGTTTCATTTTATTTTTTCACCTTGTACTTTCCTGTGTCTGTGTGTGTGTATACACACACCCACACATATCCATACATATACCCATATACACACATATATCATCATCCTTCTAGTCCTTGTCTAGCCATTACAGGATGAAAGCTTCTTCTGCATGTTTCCAACCCATACGGTCCCGAGCTTTTTTTTGCTTGCCATACTTGCTGATGTTGTCCATCCATCTTGTTTCAGGTCTCTTTCATGGATGCTTATAATCAAGTGGGACCCATTCTACCACTGCCTTGGTCCACCTGCCATCAGTTCTTCTTGCTAGGTGACCAGCCCATTTCCATTTCAATTCTTTTACTCTCTTGATGGCATCCTATATTTTCATTTGTTCTCTGATCCATGTGCAGGTCTTTCTATCTTGTCTTGTGATGCCGAGTGTGTCTCTTTCTGTGGTTCTGAGCCAATGGTGATATCCAATTTTTTTCTGTGGGCGTGGCTTGATGGGCTTGGTGGGGGTGGCAGGGAAAGGATACTGCAAAATCTCCATTCCCACACGACTCCTGGGGGAAGGATACTGCAAAATCTCCATTCCCATCCCACTCTGGGGCCAGCCAGAGGTGTCATTTGCTGGTTCTCCGAACTACTCAAAATTTATTATTTATTTATTTATTTATTGGTTCGATTTATATGCCGACCTTCTCCAGAGACTCAGGAAGGCTTACAATGCATTAAGCAATAGTCTTTATACTTTTGTATATATCTGCTTAGTAGGGCTTTCGACCCCGCCCCCAAGCGGTGTTCTTTTTTATACAAAGTCAGCTTATTGCCCCCACAATCCAGGTCCTCATTTTACCTACCTCGGAAGGATGGAAGGCTGAGTCAACCTTGAGCCTGGTGAGATTTGAACTTGCAGTAATTGCAGGCAGCTGGTGTTACTTAACAGCACTTTAGTTTGCTGCGCCACCAAAATTTCCGCTACTGGTTCTCTGAACTACTCAAAATTTCCACTATCGGTTCTCCAGAACCTGTCAGAACCTGCTGGATTCCCCCCCCCCCCCCGTTCTGAGCCATAGCGCCATCTGGTTCAGTGGTTAAGGATGCTGAATTTGGCAGCTGGAGTCACCAGTAGGTTTGAGACCCAAGCAGCATGCGACAGGATGAGCCTCCCAATCCTTGTCCCAACTCCTGCCCACCTAGCACTTCAAAAAGCATGCAAATGCGAGTAGACAAATAGGTACCGCTTTAGATAATGTTGTGCCTGTGTGTGTATAATCCTTGTTATCATTTCACAGGGCACAACTGCACTCAACAGAGGGGGAAAAAAGAAGTTTTTAAGATTTGGTTCGAGATTTTTTTTCCCAATGGAAAAATAAGACACCCACGTTTCATATAAACGAAGAAATAGATAAATAACCTGAGCATCGGGACATGAGCTGCACATCTAAGAAATGCCTGGAAAAGGAGAGCCCAGAAGGAACTTGCTTTTAAGGCAAGCTGGGGAAGAGATGAAGTGGGGGGATTTACCAAGGGAGGTTATGCAATTATAGATTAAGCCTGGTGAAAGGAGAAATGAAATACCAGCTCTCTCCTACAATTGTAGAGCTACAGATCACTCACTGAGCCTGAATGAGGAGCATTTATAACGGAGAAAAGGATATCCTTCTGCAATTAAACTCCACAATTCTCCACTGTTGTATAAAAGGTTCTGTTATCCTAGTCATAATGGCAAAGGTCAATATATTGCCAGTAATATTGGACGCCATATACCCCCGAATGCCAATTTATAAAGACAACCATTGTTTTCAAATCCTGCTTCAGAGGTTCTTCCTTGGCCATTGCCAGATAACTCTTTGGGATGCTCAGGCGGGCTTAGGCTCGTGGTACTTCTAAATTAGTATTGCTAAATTTGTATCATTTGTGGATAGTGTGTCGAAATTCCAAAATACTGACTTGGGGGTTTCACTCTGCACGGAGAATTGTAATTTGATAATGCTGTAGACCCAAAGTACCGCAGACGCGATGACTCAGGAAAACAAACAGCTAAGCTTAATGCTCTTCTGAACCATTTTTTAAAAGTTGCTTTTTCCGTTCTATGTAAACAGCCTGGCCTTCCGCCTATTGCCAATTGCCAATCGTTTCTCAGTCTGTCACACCCAATATCTTAAATTTAGTAATTGGGGGGGGGGCGAAGAGGAGGGGAAAGTCGGGGGGGGGGAAGAAACCCCGGAACACTGTAACCGTCATAAATATGAACAAGTTGCCAAGGGTCTGAATTTTGATCATGTGACCACGGAGATTCCCATGGACATAAGGATGAAAAACGATCGTAAGTCACTTTTTCCCAGGGCCGTCGTAACTTCAAACGTTCACTAAATGAACGGTTGTTAAGTGGAACACTACTTGCAGTTCTTAATTTGCAATGGAAGATGCTGATTGCTAGTTATATATTTATATTTGTATAGTTATATATTTATATATTCTTTTTCCGTTGCCAACTTTTTAGCAAGAATAGAAGGTGCCCAGTTGCAATGAGCAAAACAACTATAACAACGCAAAACAGTTGCCATTCTTATGAGCTTCTTGGTTTGCCAAAAAAAACCCAACAACACACAAGGTAGCATGTAAATGCTGGAACCAAGCCCTTTTTGAACCAAAAGATGAGTTTGAAAGGAGGAACTTCCTGAATTGGTCCTCGTTTCTTAAAGTCTACAAGAAAAATCTTTATGAGTAGGTCACATTGCGTTTGGAAGTCAGTTTATAAGTTAAATCATTCCTGATTCATCTTTCGCCAAGTTAATCAATCCAACAACCAACCAACCAAGCCCTCCAACTTTCTTCCAACCGTTTTGCTCATAAAACAGATCCAAAAACCTTACCGTTTTAGTTCTAGCTGACATCTTCAAGGCACAGCGAACTGTTTTATCATGTGAAACTCCAGCTAGCTAGCCCATTCAAACCGATCATTGGCTGTCGCTGAACAAGCCTGTAATTTAATTGTGTTTGCCCTAAATTCCTTCATTAATTATATTCTAAGTAAGGCAGAGCCGGCTGGGGAAACAGAGAGGAAAAAAAAAAAACCCAGCTCTAAGAAAGCCAAATGTGGGATGGGCTGAATACATGTACAAGTATTTATTTCCTTTAAGAGAAGTGCTTAGCACTAAAAAAGGCACGTTCAGGAATTGCAGTGAAAGAGCACAGACGGAGCCATCCAGGGAAAATTAAGTTGCCCATGAAGTACAAGGTTCAGACAGGCCTAAACTCAAATCTTAAATATGGTTTTATTGCCAGGAAACCCTAAGGGGCCTCCCGCCTGCTCGCCTACGCAGCCCTCACACTACCGTAATCTAACTACAACTTCTAGACAAAAAAGAAAAAAGAAAAAGCCATATCAGTTAAACCCACTTAAAAGACAGGATGAGAGTAGTGGCCTTCAATTTACTCCAGTTTTCATCTCAGAACGCAAATGAAGCGAACCGTCATTCCAGCCAGCATAATAATCCCACCCAGAGGCATAGCCACATCGGTCCAAATACATCAAACTGGCCTTCGTGGGCTTGATAGGTTGTTACATTTTTATGGTACGGAGCTCCTTTAAAAAAAAGAAAAGAAAATTAAAAAGCCATTTTGCTCATTCCTATAAACCGCAAACTGACAAAGGCAGTGGGGCAGGAAACGGAGAGGATAACAGAACGTGGAACGAAGTCGCCTTCGGAGAAATAAATGTGAACTATCTTGAGTGTTTTGTATACCACTAAAAAGCAGTGGCTCAGAGGCTAAGACACTGAGCTTGTCGATCGAAAGGTCAGCAGTTCAGCGGTTCGAATCCCTAGTGCCGAGTAACCGGGTGAGCTCCCGTTACTTGTCCCAGTTTCTGCCAACCTAGCAGTTCGAAAGCAGGTAAAAAATGCAAGTAGAAAAACAGAAACCATCTGTGGTGGGAAGGTAACAGTGTTCTGTACGCCTTTGGCATTTAGTCATGCCGGCCACATGACCACAGAGACATCTTCGGACAGTGCTGGCTCTTCGGCTTTGAAACGGAGATGAGCACCGCCCCCTAGAGTCGGGAACGACTAGCACATATGTGCGAGGGGAACCTTTACCTTTACCTTTAAAAAGCAAAAAGATGGAATGTTTTAGCATTATAACTGAAGGAAGTAGTTTTGGACATTTTGGAAACATCAATCATTCTGCATTTTCACCCCAGGTAGGGTAGCAGTCTATGCCCGTGATGGCGAACCTATGGCACGCGTGCCGGAAGTGGCACGCGGAGCCATCTCTCTGGGCACGCCAGCCATCACTCATTGTTCTTCTGGTTTCCGGCATTCCCGTGTGCGTGCCAGGGATCTGCTCTTCCAGTTTCTGGCACTCCCCCGTGCGCTCTCATTTCGACACTCGGTGCCAAAAAGGTTCACCAACACTATGCCAAGAGCTACTTTCTACTCAACTTACAGAAAATTTATAGCTGCAGGGTTGTTTGGGAATATACTTTTTATTCATTTATTACACTATTTGCCTATCTCCCCGATATGATTCCACTACCAGGTGGTATCCTACCAGCTTATGTTTGAAGTTAGGAGTTTTGGCTCGTTGCAGCTAGTCCTCGACTTACAATCATTCATTTAGTGACCACTCGAAGTTACAGCGGCACTGAAAAATGTGACTTGCGACCGTTTTCACTCTTACGGCCATTGCAGCATCCTCGTGGTCACGTGATCAAAATGTGGATGCTTGGCATTTATTTATGATGGTTGCAGTATCCTGGGATCATATGATCCCTTTTTGTGACCTTCTTGCAAGCCAAGCCAATTGGAAAAGCCACATTCACTTAGCAACCGTGCTACTGACTTAACCACTGCAGTGATTCACTTAACAAAATCTGGCAAGAAAGGTCGTGAAATGGGGTGGAACCCACTTAGCAACTGTCTCGTTTAGCAACAGAAATTTGGGGCTCAATTGTGGTCGTATGTCGAGGGCTACCTGTACATTTAAATAGATCCCTATAGAACAGGGAATACGGTCCTATTTTTGCCATTGGTGAGAAAAAAAAGGGATTTAGATTAAAAGCTACTATCAACAAGATTGTCTCTCCTACTCCTCTTGCCCCAGGAGGTAGATATATTTTTAGTTGCATTAAATAAACTTTTTTCTGGGTTTCTCAGTCAGCCAGCTTTAGGACAAAGAACAGTTGATTGTGTTTAACCAAAAAAAGATTTGTTCAATTAACACGTCACTTCCATGGAGTTTTCTTAATGTTTTCTTGCGTTTGTTTCTTTTTTTTAGCAACGATCTTCTGGAGCAATTTTTCAGTAGGCACTGATCAGTCACGAAATAACAGATCTGTTTGTTTGTTTGTTTTTCCCTTTACTTTGCTTGTAACCTGGAAGCCTAACCAAAACAACCACGCTGTTCTCCGCTGATATTGTTGTTGTACGCAGGTAAGGATGGGTGGAAAGCTGCAGGTGGTGAGTTAGTTGCATAAACAGCATTTATGTTCCTGCAGCAAAAAATACACCAGCGCATACACAGAGCCGCCTGACACGCACCAAAGTAAAATGTTTGCACTCCGAAAATCAAACTCAAGAGGAAACAAACATAAGACACAATGCGTCTGCACACCGATGCTTCACCTAGCCAAAACACACTGCTCTTTTAGTAACCTTTTCATGCACACAATATCCTCAGGTCAGCCATCCATGTGCAAAGTTCAGCAAACGCAGACACGAGCACGGCTTTCCGTTGGCCAGGCTGCAAAACCAAGCACCACAAATAGCACGTTGGATTCAAGATCCACTTTCCTTTCTCAATAGGAAAGATTTTTATTTTTATTTTATTTTTTTAAATAAAAGAGGAAAGCAAACACCAGTAACTGGCTAGACAGTCTGACAGGCTGTTCAATTGCAAACAGCCGTCCTCTGTCTGGCCATGTGTTTAAATGCTTATTTCATCTCGACGTTCACTCCTACATCACCCCAACCCCTTTCAACCAATAACACTGAGGGCACAGCAAATCTGTACTGGATAGGCTGGAGTAATCCTCAAGTTACAACAGTTCATTCATTTAGTAACTGTTGGAAGTTATCGTGGCACGGAAAAAAGCGATTTGGGATCGTTTATAACACAACCTTTGCTGCATCCCCTGGGTCACGTGATCAAAAATTCAGGCCCTTGGCAACTGGTTCATATTTACGACGGGGTCACACGATCCCCCTTTGCAAACGACTGATGAACAAAGTCAACATAGGAAAGCTGGATTCACTTCACAGCCGGGTTACTAATTTATCGGCTGCAGGGATTCACTTAACCACGCTGGCGAGAAAGGTCGTAAATATGGGGTAAATGGACATGTAACACATGTCTCGCTTAGTGATGGAAATTTGGGATTCCGTTGTGGCCGAAAGTCGAAGGCTACCAGTAAAAGCAACTTGATTTCAAACTACAAAGCATCTGTTTTATAACCGTTTTTGGAGTATTCAACAAAAGTCAAAAAAGCAAGGTTTTTTTCCCCCTTTGTTCAGAAGAAAATGAAGATTCTCGAAGCCCTGGTGGCACAGTGGTTAGAAGGCAGTATTGCAGGCTAACTCTGCGCACTGTCAGCAGTTCGATTCCCACTGGCTCAAGGTTGACTCAACTTTCCATCCTTCCGAGATTGGTAAAACGAGGACCCAGATTGCTGGGGGGCAACAGGCTGATTCTGTAAACCACTTAAGAGAGGGCTGTAAAGCACTGTGAAGCGATATATATGTCAGGCCTGCAAGCCATCTTTTTCATTGGATCTTCAGGCCTGCCACATTTACTACTGTGGGAAATTGGGGGGGGGGATTGTATGGGGTGATATATAGTCATAATAACATTCTTTTCTCAGAGAGTCAAGGACATCTTGCCCTGAACCTGGACGGATGGAACTGGGAGGCATCTCCAGTTGGGACAGTGCTTGGATTGGACCATGTGATGGACATGAGGATGTTGGGCAGGGACGTGGACTTTCCTTTGGGTGGGGAAAATCTGGAAACTTTCAGATTCGGGTTTTCCCAGATGTGCCAATATGACACCTCTAATAAAATGGAACTTTGAGGAAACTCAAGCCTCGGAGTTTTCTTTCGTTTCTTTACTTGGGACCCTGACAATGTAAGTCTTAAGTGCTATTGCTATTGACTCAGCCTTCCATCCTTCTGAGGTCAGTAAAATGAGGACCCAGATGGTTGGGGGCAATAGGTCAACTCTGTAAACCGCTTAGAGAGGACTGTAAAGCACCGTGAAGCGGCATGTAAGTCTAAGTTGCTATTGCGATTTATCTCTTTTGTTTCTGCTGAGAATTCCCAATAGCCGTTTCTAAGCTGGAACATTCTGGTGATGAAATCTTTCCTGCATCTCTCCCAAGCGTCGTGCATCTTCTGCTGGAAATCTGGACTGAAACAGCTTATTTTGGATCCTAGATCTCTAACATGGATGAAGTTTTTCATGGAGGTAGTGCTTGTTGTGACCCAGGCCCAAGTAGCTATTATCAGACGCAATCAGTTCGAAACAAACAGACTTTATTAGAACAGCTGAGAATTAACTCATTCTCAGGGTAGCCCAAACGAATTCAAAACAAATTCTTCATAACACAATTCTTCAGCCTTATCACCAACCTTGGTCTAATTAGGCAACCTGCCAAAGGCTTTTCTTGGCAAAAGTTCAGAAGCAGAAGACGCCAACAAGAAATAAATGCAGCAAGACAAAAAACTGTGGGGTCCTTGCTGCTTCCCTGAGCACGGTGTTTTTCTTGACCCACTGCATTAGCTACCTAGCACTGATGATGTTACCTAGATGGGTCGTGAAACGTCTCCAAGAAAACCATCAAGCTCTAAAGAGAGCACTGAATTCTCCCCACCACCACCCCCTGTCTGTCATGAAGATATACCATTCATACTGTAAGGTAGGAATGGAAGGAAGACTTACATTACATTATAATCAATTTCAGAGCACCTAAATAAAGACTTTGAGAGGCAAGTCAAAGAGGAGGAACAGGAAATCCTAAAAGGAGAAAAACCTTATTTTGCTGGATTCTTGCTGGGATAAAATACATCACCTCGAGCTCTTAAGAGGAAAAACAGGAAGAAAATACAAGAATCAAACAGGGTGGATGAAAATCATTTTTTAATTTAAATTGGATTTTTTATTTTTATCAAATTTATTAATAAAATGCTTTTGGAGTAAAAATTTATCTAGTTTTCTATTTAAGATACATTCATGATTTAGTTTATTCAGCATTGAATGGATCTTAGCATGAGGCTGTATATTCTGCAATATTGGGACTGTCGGTGATTCAACAGTGGGTCAGAGGAGGAGCCGCTGCGGGACAGAGATGACAGCTGCTCTTTAAAAATTATGATTTAAATTGAGTTGATCTAAATCAAGCCTTTTTACTAGTGATTTAAATTGTGATTTAAAATCGTGATTTAAATCGTGATTTAAATCGTGATTTAAATCGACTTAAATCAAATCCACCCTGGAATAAAATAAATACATCACAATATCAGGAGTTTTGAGTCTGTCTGGAAGAATCCTGGCAGGTTTTTTTGGATGAAGTTTTTTGGAAGTAGTTTGTCATTGTCTCCTTTCAGGGAGAGAGCCTCGCCCAAATTCACCCAACTGTCTCTGTGTCAAAAGCAGGAGTAGAACTCACAGCTCATCAAATTCTAACCAGGTGCCTTAACCATCATACCAATCTAACTCTGTGCAATGGGATTTAGTCGGGCAAAATCTTCCTATGGTGAGCTGAGTAAAAATCTTGAGTAGAGGGTATGGAAGACCTCGAATCCTCACCATAAGAAAGAGAAGCAACTTCTGATCAATATAGTGGATAATAATGACTATAGAATATAGGTAATCCTTGCTTATGACCACAATACAACTTGAATAGATAACGTGAAACTAAGGAGATTTTTTTTAAACCCCCCCCCCAAAAAAAATGCTGTTTAAAAGTCCAATTCCAAATTCAAACATTTTAATTAATTTAATTTTAATTTGGTTGAGCTGACACACAAGTTGGGTCAATGACCTGACCTAAAGCAATGGACAGATTGATTGAATTCAGGAATACAGATAACAACAGTTGAATTATTTTTCACTTCTTTGTTGAAGGAAAAAGAAACCAGGATTTTTTTAAAAAAAATTCCTAAGCATAGTTAAAAAAAATATTTAGTTGTGATGAAATTCTGGTTTTCTAGGAGGGGGAAAGACTCACCCAAATGTCAGCGATTAAACAAATGAGGTTAGTTTACAGTCTAATGATTTGAGAAGTATAAAATGACCTTGTTTCTAAAGTGAAAAGCATTTTTTAAAAAAAACAAAAAATCAAAATAATTTATTTATAAAGTTGGGAGCGAAAAATGAGACTATCCTTTTGAAAAAAGTACCGTATTTTTTGGAGACACACTTTCCCCCCCAAAAAAGTGGGTCAAAGTATCTGTGTATCTTATACAGCGAATATTGCAGCTGGGGGGAGGGGCCGGCGCCAACCAGCTGTTCTAGAATGGGCCATGGTGGCAGCGGCAAACGGGCCGTGGCGGTGGCAAACAGGCGGCGCTGAATGGGCGGCAGCGGCAAACAGGCGGTGGCAAATGGGCAGCAGCAGCAAACGGGCCACGGCAAACGGGCCACGGCAAACGGGCCAGATGAATACCGGATGGATGCTGGGAGGCAGAGGCAGATTTTTTTTTTCTTGTTTTCCTCCCCAAAAGCTAGGTGTGTTTTATAATCCGGAGTGTTTTATAGTCTGAAAAATACAGTACTTAGGCACTTTCATTTACTAAAAAGGACAATCCAACATAACCTTGGTTATAGAGATTTCCATGAGGAGCAGCTACCCTTCCCAGAGGAATTCTTAAAATAAAATCCATCGTGTTTTGCAGTGCCTTCATCTGGACAGACAGATTAGCTGTGAGCTTCGTGGCTCAGCGGATGATACAATATTTTTGGTCCAGCCAGCGAGGCAAAATTGTATTGCCACAATGGAATACCTCATCTTCCTGTTTGCCTGTCATTTGGAAAAGCTAAAAGGGGCTTCTGGGCAGGAATATGCGAGATATGAAGCAGACCAAAGGGAATTAACATGGTCATTTCTTTTTCCCCTCTCAGACAAAAGGGTTGGGTGGGTTTGAACAACTACACCGAAGTGATGTTTGGCTTCAGCCTTTTTTCAAAGCTTCACGCAGCTCTCGTGGTTGGTACCAGTTTAACCCTTAAAAGAGTGTGCAACCAAAACTAGAAACCTTCTTGCCAAAGTGAAGTGTTGAATGATGTTGTAAGCTGCCGAAGAGCCACCTTAACTGGTCAGATGGGCAGCATATAAATGTAATTAAAGAAACAAATACGTTCTTAGCTCCAGAAAGGAAAGGGAGAAGAAGTTCAGATACAACACTGGACCAACCTTCCAGAATTGTTGAGGGAGCTAGGTATGTCTACCCTAGATCGAAGAGAAGGATTTGGGAAGACATGATAGCTGTTTTCCCGTACTTGAGAAGTAGAGAGGAGGGGAAGGGAAGGGAAGGGAAGGGAAGGGAAGGGAAGGGAAGGGAAGGGAAGGGAAGGGAAGGGAAGGGAAGGGAAGAGAAGAGAAGAGAAGAGAAGAGAAGAGAAGAGAAGAGAAGAGAAGAGAAGAGAAGAGAAGAGGGTATTGACTTATTCTCCAAAGCACCAGAGGGCAAGACAAGAAGGAATGGGTGGAAGAATATTAAAGAGACATCCAACTGGAACTAAGGAGAAATTTTCTGATAAAACAATTAATCAATGGAATCTTCTAGATTGTGGGTGCTGCCAGGGTGGATTTGATTTAAATGAAACAGGGTAGATTTGATTTAAATCCTGATTTAAATCACTAGTAAAAAGGCTTGATTTAAATGAACTTGATTTAAATCACAATTTTTAAAGAGCAACTGACATCTCTGTCCCGCAGCGGCTCCTCCTCTGACCCACTGTTGATTCACCGACAGTCCCAATATTGCAGACTATGCAGCCTGATGCTACATAACTAAGCTCCATTTCATGCCGAATAAACTAAATTATTAATATATCTTAAATAGAAAACTATAGATTTTTTCTCCAAAAGTGTTTTATTAAAATAAATTTAATAAAAAAAATTTAAAAATCTGATTTAAATTTTAAAAATCTGATTTTTTTTAATATTAAAAAAAAATCATCAATTTTTATCCATCCTGGATAGGACAATTAATCAATGGGATCTTCTGGATTGTGGGGGCTGCATCACTGGAGGTTTTCAAGAAGAGTCAACCTTTGAAAAGCATGGTATAAGGTCTCCTGCTCTGAGCAGAAGGTTGGACCAGCTTTGAAATCTAGCCGGATCTATCCGGCTTGCGCAAACTAGTAGCGGCGGTGGCGGGAGGCTGTGTCCACCTGCTGGGACGTCATTATGTCCCATTTTTGACCCTCTGTGCTCACACTCCCGAACTGGTAGTGAAGGTAAGTGCATTTCACCGCTGGGCTCAGGGTGGATTTGATTTAAATCGAGTTGATTTAAATCACAATTTAAATCATGATTTAAATCACTAGTAAAAAGGCTTGATTTAAATCAACTCGATTTAAATCATAATTTTTAAAGAGCAACTGTCATCTCTGCTACTCCTTTGACCCACTGTTGACTCACTGATAATCCCAGTGTTGCAGAATATACAGCCTCATGCTACATAACTAAGCTCCATTTCATGCTGAATAAACTAAATTATTTATGTATCTTAAATAGAAAACTATCTTACAATAGATTTTTACCCCAAACGTTTTTTATTAAAATAAATTCGATAAAAATCAAAAAAATCCGATTTAAATCAAAAAAATCCGATTTAAATTTTAAAAAATCTGATTTTTTTGATTTTTTTTTTAAAAAAAATCATTAATTTTTATCCACCCTGGCTGGGCTCAAGTAGATAGAAGATCTCCAAGGCCCCCTCCAGCCCTACGAATCTATGTTCTATAGAAATGGACTGAAAAAAACCCAATGACTTTCTAAGATGAATAGGAGGCATTTTGACAAAGGTCTTCTCCAGTTATTATTTTCACAGCAGAAACCTAATCAATGTGCGCTCATCCATCGTCTCATCATACTAAACACGCCGTCAACTGGATCCAAGGTAACCCTTAATCACTCTCCTGTCTCAAGAAGGAACATCTGCAGCATAGAGAAAGGCTGGCTTGCACAGAATAATCTCTCAGGATCAAATTTATCACCTCAAAGACCAGCTGTCAGAATAAACTGTCATATTCCATCAGGCCATTCCAGCTCAGTTCAACTCTGGAACAGAAGCAACTTCAGCTGCACAATTCCGCCCCGAGGTTTTTGAACTGCTTAACCTAATGCGTCGCAACAGCACTTCACACAGAAGACTTAACAACTGCAAGAGAGGCGTCTGGTTGCCTGTATTTAGATGCTATTCTCGGGGAAGGAGGTGGGGATGAACCTGGAGTAGACACGGGTCTCTTCGTCTAGAAATGCAATGCATATGCAATAACTGTTTAGCATTTGAAGATACTCAGAAAACAGATGCTCTGCTAGAGAAGGAAAGACGGTTCACAGGCATAACATTTGTTCTTGCTTGGGCTTTGAACCATTCAACCACCCAGTGGTGGGTTGCTACTGGTTCGCCCCGGTTCGGATGAACTGGTAGCAACATCAGCAGGAGGCTCCGGCCACAAAAGCGTTGTGTGCATGTGCACAAGCGAACCAGTAGCAAACTAAATTGAAACCCACTACTGCAACCACCGTTGATAAAAAGGAATCTGCCTACTCTTAGGGAATCTACCACTGATTCGGTGGCACAGTGGTTAGAAGGCAGAATTGCAGGCTGACTCTGCCCACTGCCAGGAGTTTGATTCTGATTGGCTCAAGATTGACTCATCCTTCCGAGGTCAGTAAAATGAGGACCCAGATTGTTGGGGGGTGGGCAATAGGCTAACTCTATAAACCGCTTAGCGAGAGCTGTGAAGCACTATTAAGCAGTATATAAGTCTAAGTGCTATTGCTATTGAGTCAGCCTTCCATCCTTCCGAGGTCAGTAAAATGAGGACCCAGATTGTTGGGGGTAAGATGCTGTCTCTGTAAAACTGCTTAGAGGGCTGTAAAGTACTGTGAAGCAGTATAAATCTATTTTATTTATTTAATTATATTTCTATACTGCCCTTCTCCTGCGGGACTCAGGGCGGTGTACAGCCAGAATAAAACATAGCATATAAAATTTAAAAACATTTTAAAAAACAATTAAATAATTTTGGCCCGAATTTAAAACAACCCAATTAAAACCAAAATTTGATTAAAAAAAAAAAACAAAAAACTGAGAGGATGGGATCAAGCCAGCCCAGCTAGATGGAACAAGTGTGTCTTCAGGGCCCAACAAAAAGTCCGGAGGTCTGATATTGTGCGTATCTCAGGGGGCAGGTCATTCCAGAGGGCAGGTGCTGCCACAGAGAAGGCTCTCCCCCTGGGGGTCGCCAGCCGCACTGCCTGGCCGACGGCACCCTGAGGAGGCTCTCTCTGTGCAAGCGAACCGGTCGGTGGGAGGCTATTGGCGGCAGAAGGCGGTCTCGCAGATACCCCGGCCCTAAGCCATGGAGCGCTTTAAAGGTGGTCACTAACACCTTGAAGCGCACCCGGAAGACCACAGGAAGCCAGTGCAGCTCGCGCAGGAGAGATGTTATATGTGAGCACCCCATCGCTCCCATAATCCACTGCGTGGCCACATTCTGGACCAACTGCAGCCTCCGGGTGCACCCCAAGGGGAGCCCCATGTAGAGAGCATTGCAGTAGTCCAGGCGGGAAGTAACGAGTGCTTGAGTGACCGTGAGTAGGGAGTCCCGATCCAGAAAGGGATGCAACTGGCGTATCAGGCGAACCTGATAAAAGGCGAACCTGATAAAAAGCCCCCTTGGCCATGGCCGTCAAATCTAAGTGCTATTGCTATTGATTCAGCCTTCCATCCTTCCGAGGTCAGTAAAATGAAGACCCAGATTGTTGGGGGAGGGGCAATAGGCTAACTCTGTAAACGCTTAGCAAGAGCTGTGAAACACTATTAAGCAGTATATAAGTCTAAGGCAGTGGTATCAAACTTGTGGCCCATGGACCGGATGCGTCATGCACTGGCCACGCTCACGCCCAGTTGAGCAAAGGGGAAAAAAGTCACAATGTGTCACATGATGCCACCGTGACGACATGAGTTTGACATCCCTGATCTAGGGAGTTTAGGTAAGTACTATCGCTAGTTAATTTTAGGGACACTTCCACATCCGATCTTGACCCACACTGATACCAAACAGTGCCAGTTTGCCTGGAACAGAACAAAAATCATTGGCCATGCCACCACATGCAAATTTATTGAAGCCTGGTACTCAACCAATGGATTTATGAACAAATATATCGATTTCGAGCCAACCTACGAACCCATAAGGAGCCGTATCAATCGAGCAAGCAACCAACAATGGCACCAACCCCCTTGTCACTTGGTGACCTTCACACATAATGACCAGCCAGTCAGATGAACCACCGACCCCATGAGATCCATGAAAGCGGTGAAGAACCGAAACAAGACACTTCAACCGAAGTCCCGCCGAGGAAGTCACCTTAGCCTGGTGATGAAACGTTCGGAAGCTAAACCGTAAGCTCGGCAAACAAACCACCACCAACAAACACACTTCCAGACTGTAACTATGTTTATATCCTGTAATCTCGCACAAGGTAGTCTGAAATTGATCTGTGACTGATTTGCAATTCTGTAGACTGGGGGTCCCCAAGCCCCAGTCTGTGGAGCGACACTGGCAGAGGTGGTATTCAGCCGGTTCGCACTGGTTCAGGAGAACTGGTAGTGGTGAACATGGATGGGGCCGCCACCCCACCCCGGCTCCATGTCATGCTATTTAGGCATGTTTTCAAGTCCAGGCGCATGCGCAGAAGGCACACGAGTGAGCAAAGCGCATGGCCGCATGTGTGGACAGTACACATGAAGCAAGTGTGCGCATGCAAGGCGAACAGGTGGTAAAGGTAAGTTAAACCCATCCTGGGCACCAGGCCGTGACATGCTAGCAACCAGGCTGTGCAAAGAAAGCGAAGCCCAATCCATGGGATGCAGGTAGCACATAAAACCAGCCCCTCTCTCCTGTCTGCGGAAAAACCTCTCTCCACAGAACCAGTCCCTGGTGCCCAAAAAGTTGGGGGCCACTGCTGTAGACCTCAAAATGTAAAGAAATACAAAAAAGCAGTTCACTCTCTGGCTGCAAGAACCCACTGTCTAACCTCGAGCTACCGCAAGAGTAAAAACCCACTCATTCTATACAAAATAAAATAATAATTAAGAAACAACCCCTCTCCCCAATATATTTTGCAGAAGCAGAAACAGAACTATATTTTTTAGAATGTACTTCTGAAACAGAACACTTTTTCCACACATGGTCCCTGCCAGTACCCTGGAAAGATCTTCGGAGGCCTTTCCTTCATTGCTTTTCCGTGCTGAACCCCTCTTGAGAGGCTGCTACAAGGGGAAGCTTCCCAGCCACAAGGGAGCCATTCCTCTGCTCTGTTTTAAAGCTTCTTATTAGCTCCGACGGGATGATAACGCATTATCAGTTTGGCAATTTCGCACGTTTTTCTCAGTAGCGGTTACACCTTAATTGACATGTGGAGGGCCGAAGTGGAGGGCTTTCTACAGAATGCCTGCTGATAGGTACCAGGAGTTAGGATTTTTGAAACTTTATGGGGAGAGTAAAAGAAGAGAGAGAAAATTACTGAGCTAAGAGGTGCCAGAAATCATTGGCGCATCTAATCAGCTTCTACTGTATGGTCTGGTCACTCAAGAGCTGGTTGTGAACTCACCCAGGCATGTGAGCGAGTGAATAAACTGGGTTTATTAAGCCGGATTCAGGCATGCAAATGAGCTCCAGAAAACAGAGCATGAAACAGATGCAATCCGGAATTAAACTCAGCGCTGGGAGAAGCCGCCTCCCAGCATGGTTATATAGGCAAACCACACCCACCGCCGGCACAGGCCATGCCTGGAAATTGCTCACCCGGCTCTGCGTGGCTGCACAGCTGATCGTCGGGCGTCCTGGTTGCACAGCTGAGCATTGGGTGTCCCAGTTCTCTTGCGCTAGCCGCTGCCAGGCACACAGAGGATTGGCGCTCCAATGGGGCTTCTCCGGAGCATGGCTGCAGCCACTGGCATCACAGACATTCCCACCACCACCAGGACCTCCCTGCCCCTAGTAAAGCAAACTCCGAGGTTTGACACTGCCATGTAAGCCTTACATGGAAGGCTTTCTGATTGTAACACTGAAGTACAGATCCAACTACAGGTAGCCCTTGACTTACGACCACAATCGAGCCCAAACTGTCTGTTTTTAAGTGAGGCATTTGTTAAGTGGGTTTGCCCCATTTTACAACCTTTCTTGCCACAGTTGCTAAGTGAATCTCTGCAGCTGATAAATTAGTAATCCCGTTGTTAAGTGAATCTGGCTTCCCCACTGACTTTGCTTGTCAGAAAGTCGTCAAAGGGATGCAGCAACTTGCAGCAATGTGAACTTGGGATGCAGCAACGGTCAGAAGTATGAGCCAGTTGCCAAGCATCTGAATTTTGATCACGGGAAAAATAGTCATAAGACACTTTTTTCAGTACCGTGTAACTTTGATCGGTCACTACATGAACCGTTGCTAAGTCGAGGACTACCTATACGGTTGAGATTGAGATTTCTACAGATGTCACCAGGTTTAGGATCCCCATAGTGACAGATTACAAGCTGTAACAACCAGCTACACATCCTCCTTAAATTGGACAAGCCAACTTTGAAAATCAATGATCACCATCACATCTTACAGCAGTGGCAACATGCCTTGCACATAATACCTTCTTTTCCCTAATACGATGTTTCTCGATCCCCCCCACCCCATTAGAAAACCCCAAAGAACAAAGAAAACGGAGGAAGGAAATGTCTATCTTCCAACCATCCATCATCAATGCTTGTCTTGAAAAAGACACACCTGTAGCTATTGATGGAAACGTTTTCTATTCCACATTTTGCTCTCCGGAAAAGAAACTTCCATAGTTATGATTTATTATTACCTCCTCCTTGCTGTTACTAGGCAAAAAAAGTAATTATCACATAAAAGCAACTCCTCTTCTAGAAAAAAAAAAGAAAGAAAAGAAATGAAACTGCAGACAAAACACAAGGAACCAAAAACCTGCAAGCACTTTTTAGAGGAATGTCAAGAGCAGGTAGAGGCATATTCCAAGCATCTTTTCAGAAAGGGATGGTATTTAATGGATCCTGGCTGAGCTTAAAAAGCTAGGTAGAATATGACTTAAGTATCTTTAGGATAGTGAGAGGGGCTGCATATAAATTTAATAAACAAACAAATAAACACAGTGAACATCAATTTTTTTTAGTATATGATGTGTTAAAACATACGAAGAACAGTTGCAGGAATTGGGAATGGCCAGTCTAGAGAAAAGAAGGACTAAAGCTAACATGACCAGTATTTGAGGGGCTGACACAAAGAAGAGGAAGTCACCCTATTCTCCAAAGCACCTGTTGGTAGGACAAGAAGTAACAGATGGAAACCTATCAAAGAAAGATCTAACCTAGAATGAAGGAACAATGCCCCAACAG
The DNA here is from genome assembly GCA_022577455.1 of Arizona elegans. NCBI lineage: Eukaryota > Metazoa > Chordata > Lepidosauria > Squamata > Colubridae > Arizona > Arizona elegans. The sequence goes on along the minus strand of JAKOOJ010000005.1, from coordinate 91,750,700 downwards.
GGAGGACAATTAACCAGTGGAAGTTGCCTGCAGAAGTTGTGGGTGCTCCATCACTGGAAATTTTTAAGAAGAGATTTGGACAGACACGTCCAGAATGGCATACTGTCTCCTGCTTGAGTAGAGAGTTGGACTAGAAGACTTCCAAGCTCCCTTCCAATTCTCTTATTATGTATTCTAAATCTTTAGATAAGCGACTACCAGGAACTAGACGGGAGAGTCCAATATTTATTGGACTTGGCCACTTCAAGATTTGCATGGCACCAATGGTATCAATGGCTGGAAAGGAAAATTAGTAAAAATGTAGAGGACAGAAATTAGGGTAAAGACTTACATAAGGAGATGAAATCATAAGAAATCTAAATTTGTACTGTAAAGTTATAATGTTGGAATTAGATATTTAATAATTACTCTTTATTAAAATATATAAGCTCAAAGACATATTCTGTTGATGACAAAAACGTATATGTAGAATGTTAGGTGGGTTTGTAGGTGGTGGGTTTTTTGTTTGTCTTGTACTGTCTTGTATTGTATTGTCTTTATATCTGTGTTTATATTTTAATAATAATAATAATTAAAAAAAAAAAGATGTGCAGATTTCAACTTCCAGAATGTCCCAGACAGCATGAGAGTTGACATTCACACAACTTCAAGTGGGAAGATTGAGAAACATTTTGGTAGTCAAACAAAACAAAACTTGGGAGACTTCCACCTTGTTGTCACGAAAATTGTACTCTGTACAAAGATAGGTTGAGTTGAAATGGCCTTGAGGGTTTTTTTCAGTCAACTATACTGTAGAGAGTGACGGTGACCAACCCTTCTTTATTATATGAACTTCCACCACTGGCAAGAACTTCCACCATTGGCAATACGAGCTGAGCGTTTAGATGTGGTCATGTGCCATTTTTCAAGGCAATAACACCATTTTTAATTTGGGCCCAGGGATGAATCAACATTTAGGAGAGATGAGAAATCCATGGAGTTAACAAATTTAGCAAATATGACTTCAGGGCATCTGCAAAGGCAAAACCGATGCCTCTCTTGGTGTCAAATACAAGCAGCCCTCAACTGAACGACTACAATTGAACCCAAAAATGTAGGTTGCTAAGTGAGTTTTGCCCCGTTTTACAACTTTTCTTGCCACGTTTTCTTGGAGCGAATCCCTGCAGTTATTAAATTAGTTAAACGGTTAAATGAATCTGGATTCCCCATCGACTTTGCTTGTCAGGAGGATTCAAAAGGGGATCACGTGACACTTCAACCGTCATAAATGTGAATCGGTTGTCAAGCATCCAAATGTAAATGACGTGACTGAGGGGAATGCTATAACGGTCATCCGTGTGAAAAATCATCCTTAAGTCACTTTTTTCAGTGTTGTGTTAACGTCAAATGGTCATTAAGCAATCCAGTTTCAGGAAGCGTCCAGTGGAATTCTCTACTTAACCCAAAATGTATTTCTTTGCAAAATGTATTTCTAAAACCTACTCAGGGAAGTGAGTCTCATTGATAAATCTAGACAGCCAATCATACTTCCCCCATTGATTCATTGGATGGTCCTAGGCAAGGAGACAGATCCTTGGAAGTCAGGATTATGACTTCATACAAGCTACCTCAAGGCACTTTTGCAACGGTTACTGAGATAATGGAAGCGGAATGTTTTTTTAAGCCCTGCACATTGGTATTATTACTGCTCTGAAAATGTGAGGGTGGGGGAGTGGAAGTCACAATGAAAGCAAGGCTTAAGGCCAGAAGGAGAGCTTCTGGCAGTCTTGGCTGGGGTGTGAGCCAAGATGAATCACCCCCTTTTGAGCAGTTTCTCTCTTCACTTTTGGTGAAGCCATTTGCAAACTCCAAAATTCCTCCGTTAGCAAATTTCTACGTGTTAGGAAGTGCAACCATCATCTTGTTTTTTTTTTTTTAAAAAAAAAAACATTTTTGCCAAACCCAGGGACAAAGTCCTTCCAGCTGAAGCCTTCACGTTTGTCCAACCATCAACCAAGGCAACTTGGTGGCCTCCAAAGGCATTAAAAAAAAAAAAGCCTGACCCAGCCACAACCGCAAGGATTTCTCCACCTGTCCAGAGCTGCCACGAAGCCGGATGCCACAAATACATATGGTACCCCTATTTAGCATCGCCAAAAGAACCTCAACCTTGCAACCTCTGGTGCCTCCAACCCTTCAGCTTGTGGATGCTACCATTGGAACGGAAGTACCGTGTGCTTTCCCCCCCCACTCTTTCTGGATTGGTTCGCCATTTGCACACCTGTAGTGGCCTTTTTTTTTGGAGGGGTGGGCAGCGAAACCAGTCTCCATCCAGGCATGGGACTTTTCCCAGCAAGGTGTTCAATCCGGATGACAGGTACACTTACAACCGTCCATGTATTGAACGTAAAAGTTACAACGGCGCTTGAATAAGTCGACTTAATAATAATAATAATAATAATAATAATAATAATAATAATAAGTACCAGGATTTGCAAATTGAAGTTGAGCGACTGTGGAAAAAGAAATTGTGTGTTGTCCCGATTGTAATTGGAGCCCTTGGAGCAATACCCAAAGGGCTACCCCGCTATTTAGAAATTCTAAATTTGCCAGACTTGAACATTTTGACTCTACAAAAAAACCACCTTACTTGGAACAGCTTACATCCTCTGACGATACTTTAACAGTTCCTAGGTCCTTGGTTAGGACTCGAGCTGCTGAGCTATTAACCAGTCTCAAAGGCTGTGAATCTCACCAAAGATTAACTAATAATAATAATAATATATTTAATGTCATTGTACATGTACACACAGTATACCCATATACTGAATGAAATTCACTTAACACCCAAAAACCAGGTCCAACACACATAACAATCCCCAAACGCACAGACTTACGACTGTGTTTCACGCTTATGACCGCTGCAGCGTCCCCACGGCCGCGGGAGCAAAATTCAGACGCTGACTCCCATTTACGGCGGCATCCCGGGGTCACGCGATCCCCATTTTGCAACCTTCCGGCAAGCCAAATCAAGGTGGGAAGCCCGGATTTCCTTCGCCAACTAACTTAACCCCCTGCCGCGATTCACTTAACAACAAAGGTCGTTAAGACGGGGCAAACCTCACTTAACTGTCTCCTTGGGAGATAGCAATGTTGGGGTTGTAAGTTGAAGGCTACCTGGATGGCAGCTCCTGCTTGAACAAACACTGCCGGGATCTCCCTCTCCCCACCCCCCCTTCTTCCCACCAGGTAAGCCTACACCTGGTTGGGGGGGTCACCTCCGACTCACCTGCCGACTCTCCCGGCTGCACCTCCTGGGTGTTCAGGTAGAGGATGGAGAGCAGGTGAGGCTGGGTCTTCTCCAGCGCCACCCGCAAGTCCTGGAAGTGATCCCGCTCCTTGGCTAGCAACAGCTGGAGCAGCAGCTCGGCCTTGCCCACGCTGGCCGGGATCGGCTCGCTAGATCCACCGCCGCCGCCTTCCTCGCCTTCTCCCCCGGCGGCCGGCCTCAGGCCGGCCTCCCGCAGCTGGTGCAAGTCGCGGGGGCTGAGCACGGCCGCCGCCTCCAGCAGCTCGATCACCTGCTCCACCTCGGTCATGGCCTGCGCCAGGCTCTGCTGACACTGGGCCAGCAGCTCTTTGTGCTTGGGCTCCATGGCAGCCGCCGCCGCCGCAACCGCCGGGGCCCTGCGTGAGTCTCCCCGGCCCGAAGCTCCGCGACTCCCCGGCCCGCGATGGCGGCGGCGGCGGCGGCGAGGAGGAGGAGGAGATGCTGGAGGGCGGCTGCAGCTGCTGTTCTGGCGAACGGCGGCCCCGCTTCGTTTCTTTTCCTTCCTTCCTTCCTCCCTCTCTCACTTTCTTTCCTTCCTACTTTGCTTCCTTCCTCCCTCCCTCCTCCTTGCTTTTTTTCCTTCCTTCCTTCTTCCCTTTCTTTCCTTGTTTCCTCCCTCCCTCCCTCCTTCTGTCCTTTCCTTCCTTCCTTCCTTCCTTCCTTCTTCCCTCCTTGCTTTTCTTTTTTTCCTCCCTCCCTCCTTCTGTCCTTTCTTTCTTTCCCTCCTTTCCTTCCCTTTTTTCTCCCTCCCTCCCTCCCTCCTTTCTTTCCTTCCTCCCTTCCTCCCTCCCTATCTCTGGTCTTCCTTTCCTTTCTTTCCTCCCTTCCTCTGTCCTTTCTTTCTCTTTCTTTCTTTCTTTCTTTCTTTCTTTTTCTTTCTTTCCTTCCTTCCTTTCCTGCCTTCCTTCCTCCGATGGAGGGAGGAGAAGGAGGAGGAGGAGGAGGAGGCCCCTCCTACCCGCCCAGGGAGCTCCGCAACTTTTCGCCCCTCAGACAATGGGCGCCGCGCGGGGCTCCCACGCGGCCCTCGCCCACCCGCGCCCGGCCAGAGCCAGGCAGGCAAGGGGCAGCGAAGGGAAGGCAAGGGGCCGGCCTTCCTTCCCTCCTTCCTTCCTTCAATGCCTTCTCCTCAGGGCGGATTTCCTCCTCCGACTCGCTACAAAGTTGCGCCGCGAGCTTGGCAACTGTTGCTCCCGGGGCCGCCTAGCTGCCGGGCCGCGCAGGGCGGCTCAGCCGGAGAAGCCCGGCGGGGGCTTCCATTCGCCTCCCGAGAAGGCCCCCGACCCCCTTTCGCTGAGGGAAGCCTTCGGCTATCCCGGGAGTTGCCGCCGCCGCCGTTGGTTTTATTTTTTCTTTCTTTCTTTTTCTTTCAACGGCCGGCGGGGCTCCGCGGTGGGCCGAAGGCGGCCAGCTGCATCCCTCCGTCTCTCTCGTTCCCTCTCTCTCTCTTTCTGGGCGGGCGGTGGGCGCTCCTCCCGGCCGGGCCTGAGGGTCAGCAGCTCCGGCGCTGCCTGGCGAACGCAGCCATTTTAGCTGCACTGGGGCTCGGGCGGGGGCCGCCGCCGCCGCCACTGCTGCCGCCGTTGCGCTTGGACTGCAGGAACTGCCTTATCCCCGCCTGGCTGCCTGGGGCCGCCTCCCCCCCCCCTCTCTCCCCGATTGCGCGGCGGAGAGGAGACCGGGGCGGGCGGCCCGCCTCGCCTGCCTGCCCGCCCTCCCTCTTTGGCCCCCACCTAGCGCTTGGAAGAGCAGCCGGGCGAGGCGATGGGGAAGGCGGCTGCAGCTCCCAGCCTTGGCTCGCCTTGCATTAACTTTCGTTGCAAGCGCCTTTTTTTCCCCATTCCCAGCCGGGCCTCTGGTGCTTTGGCAGAATCGGCATCTCCTCTGACCCGAAGCTGGGCTCTTATGAAGCTAAGCAGGGTCGGGCCTGGTTGGAACTTGGAAGGGAGCTTTAAACAGATTAACAGAGTTGGAAGGGACCTTATAGGTCATCTAGTCCAACCTCCCCCACAAGGAGGAAGATCCTACATCAGTGATGGTTAACCTTTTCCGAGTGCCCAAAGCGGGTCCGCGCACAAATGCGTCTGTGTACTTAAACCCCCCAAAATGCAATATGTGTGTAGGCACCACCCCCTGCGCATGCACGTGCCCCCTGCATGTGCACGCGGTCCACCACATGCAGCCCGCCCCTCGTGCATACACACACAGCCCCCACGTGCCCCGCCACCATGCTTGCATGTGCGCCCCCTGCATGCGCCCCGCCCCACATGCGCAGCAGAGACACGATGGCCGGCGGGAGGTGCACGCCCATGCGCGGCTGAGCTGATGTGACGGCTTGCGTGCTCACAGAGAGGGCGCTCCATGCCACCTCTGGCGTGCATGCCATAGGTTCGCCCTCACGGCCCTACACCATTTCAAACAAATGGCAGACCAATCTCTTCTTAAAAGTCTCAAATCATGAAGCTCCCACAACTTCCGAAGGCAGCTTCTGTTCCATGGGTTGATTGTTCTCACTGTCAGAAAGCTCTCCGCGAATTGAAGAGCTAAAGAAGCTTCTTTGGTTGAGAAGCGAAACATCTTCAAAGAAAAACCAGAAAGTCCAGTTGTCTCTTGAAGAAAAAAAAAGCACCTTGGAATCAGGGGAACAGAAGAATAAGAGTGGGAAGGGAGCTTGGAGGTCTTCTAGGCCAACCCCCTCTCAAGCAGGAGACCCTACACCAGGGGTCCCCAACCCCGGGCCCAGAGCCCACTACCAAGCTATGATCCGTTCAGAACCGGGCCACACGAGGGGATGGCCAGTTTCCCTCTCCCCCACCCTACTGGGCTGCTAAACCGTAAAGGTTTTCAAGAAGAGACTGGACAGCCACTTGTCTGGAATTGAATAGGGTCTCCTGTTAGAGCAGGGGTCAGACTAAAAGACCTCCAAGGTCCCTTCCAACTTTGTTGATCTGTTGTTCTTACCGATCAAGCTGGAAAGGACTTTGTAGGAGACCCTATATATCATTCCACACGAGTGTTGTCCAGTCTCTTCTTAAAAGCCTCCAGTGATGGAGCACCCATGATTTCTGGAGGCAAGTTGTTCCACTGGTTAATTGTTTTCACTGTTAGGAAATTTCCCCTTAATTCCAGGTTGCTTCTCTCCTTTGATTAGTTTCCATCCGTTGATTCTTGCCTTTCTGGGGTGAACCACCTCCCTGCTGGATCTGGCCAGAAGAATCAGTCCCCAGATTGAGGGTTTGTACTTGGCTTGGCTTCTCGATTGCATCAACTGCAGGTGAGGTTGAGTCAGCCACAGTTTTCCTAGGGTTTGGACAACTCATCAACCCACAGAGTTAGCTAGATACCTCCTTGCATCAAAGGAGTTGCGGGCTCCCTACCTATTCTTTGGACAAGGAGTGAGCCAGATTAAGGATCATGCTAATGGTTCACACAGGGACCCAGTGGCTCAGGGGCTAAGGTGCTGAGCTTGTCGATCAAAAGGTTGGTAGTTCAGCGGTTCGAATCCCTAGTGCCACGTAATGGGGTGAGCTCCCATTACCTGTCCCAGCTTCTGCCAACCTAGCAGTTCCAAAGCACATAAACAATGCAAGTAGAAAAATAGGGTCCACCTTTGCTGGGAAGATAACAGCATTCTGTGCGCCTTTGCCGTTTAATCATGCCGGCCACATGACCACGGAGACGTCTTCGGACAGCACTGGCTCTTCGGCTTTCAAACGGAGATGAGCACCGCCCTCTAGAGTCGGGAACAACTAGCACATATTTGCGAAGGGAACATTTACCTTTACCTTAATGGTTCACATAGGTTGTGGGTGTGATAGATGGTCATTGCAACCACAAGAGCCAATCCCCGGTCTTTGTTTTACATAAACCATGCCCGTTGAGCAAAGCTGCCTTTTGCAACTGACTTGAGAAGTTGTTACTACCCGATGGTGTTCAAGAGGTGTTCCAGACGTTTGGGGGTTGTGCCCAAAGCCAAAGCACCTATTACAGGTAGTCCTTGACTTACGACCGCAATTGAGCCCAGGATGGATGTTGCTAAGTGAGAAATTGGTTACGTTTTGGCCCATTTTACGGCTTTCCTTGCCACCTTTGTTAGGTGAATCGCTGCAGTTCTTAAATTAGTACCATGTGTGAATCTGGATTCCCTATTGACTTTGCTTGTCAGAACGTCGCAAAAGGGGACCACGTAACTCTGGGACACTGCAGCCATCATAAATATGAGCCAGCGGTCAAGCATCCTAATGTAAATCACGTGACCGTGAGGCTACTACAAAGGTTGTAAGCATGAAAAATGGTCATAAGTCACTTTTTTCAGTGCCGTTGTAACTTGGAACGGTCACTAAATGTACTGTTGCAAGTTAAGAAATACCTGTACTGATATTTTGGCACAGTGATGGTGGGAAGACTTTAGAAATTGCAATAAATAGATCATGGGGGAATTATCTTAGTCTAAGTAACCTATAGAAGTACTAATTCAGAATCACTATACCGCTGGTCCAAATCAAAGAAGCATGTCAAAATAAATGCAATAAGATAAAATGTAATAATATAAGAAAACGTTAAAATATAATAAGTTAAGGACAGTACAGTGTAGGTAGTCCTCAACTTACAACATTTCATTTAGCGACCATCCAAATTTAAAGCGGCACTGAAAAAAAGTGACCATTTTTCACATCTGTGACCATTCCAGCAATCCTCGTGATCAAAATTGAGACAGTTGGCAACTGACTGATATTTATGACGGTTGCAGTGTCCTGGGGTCTCCTTTTGCAACCTCCTGACAAGCAAAGTCAATGGGGAAAGCCAGATTCACTTAACAACCGTGTCACTAACTTAACAACTTCAGTGATTTACTTAACAACAGCATGTGCGCCGGGCAGCTGCTCTTCCGGTTTCCGGTGTTACCACGCATTTCGGTACTCGGTGCTGAAAAGGTTCGCCAAGACTGCTCTATACCATCTTGGACCCGTGACAATAATTATTCTGGAGTCCTGGTGATGAATTTAAATGTTCTTAAGATGCCTTCAATGCGACCATATCTTAAGGCTTGGTGGAAAATGAGAAACATCAACTTTTTGTCCCTCGGAGTCAGAACAGGAATTTATTTGATTGGCCATGTCTTGACAGTTGCTTGAAAATACCTGGTCATAATGACCTGCTTTAACTTACCCTGTTTCCCTGAAAATAATACATCCCTGATAATAAGCCTAATCGGGCTTTTGAGCGCATACGCTAAAATAAGCCTCCCCCTGAATATAAACCCCTCCCGAAAATATTTCAACGCAGAGCTAAAAATCAGGTAAGATAGCAAAAGGAATCCCATCTTGCTCCACGTGTCCCAAAATAACAAGACCTCCCTGAACATAAAGCCAAGCGCTTATTTTGGGGTTCAAAAAATAGACAGGGTTCTTATTTTAGGGAAAACACGGTATTTATATAGGGTGTCTGAGTGTTCACACTGACCATGCAACAGTGAGTGGCAAGAGGCATAGAAACCGAAATTTCCAAAAGAAGAGAGCCAAAAATCCAAAATCATGCACAAAGGGGAGATAATTTCCCAATGCTTCTGGAAAATTGTTATCCAGGGGAAGGAAAGAATTCGGACAATTTTTTTAAAAAAATATTTTCATAAATGGGCAAATATACGTGTCCCAGGATAATGTTGCAGAATCCAATCTGGGTCGGTCACTAGGACCAGAGATTTTGTCTTCTGAGCTTTTGGACACCCCAAAACGGTGAGAGAGAAGTTCCCTCAGGATGAGCTCCAGCACAAGTCCAAAAACTCGGAAGGCTAAACCTTTGCTCCCGGTGACTGACCCAGATTGAACCCTGCAATATTTTCTTTTAAATGTTACAGAATCAAAGGAAGAAAAAAAAAACACCCTGTTTATATATTGCCATCCAAAATGATTAGAAAGATTTAAAAACCTCCATCGTGGTTGTCAGCAACAAGGCGAATCGTGACGTCGCCCAGTATTCAAATCTGTGGAAGATGGCTGCCCTGTGATCTCCTGTGAGGAGCAGTCATCCAGAGCACATGTGGGCAATTTCACATCCTCTCCTTATCTGGAGAGTTCCAAAAAACCTGGAGCCGTGGTAGTGCGGTTAGAATGCGGTACTGCAGGCTACTTCTGCTAACTGCCGACTGCCAGCAGTTCGAGTCTCACCGGCTCAAGGTTGACTCATCCTTCCATCTTTCCGAGGTTGGCAAAATGAGGAACCAGATTGTTGGGAACAATATGCTGACTGTAAACCGCTTAGAGAGGGCTGTAAAAGCACTATGAAGCGGTATATAATTCTTAACACTATTGCTATTGACTCAACCTTCCATCCTTCTGAGATCGGTAAAATGAGGACCCAGATTGTTGGGGGCAAAAGGCTGACTCTGTAAACCACTTAGAGAGGGCTGTAAAGCACTGTGAAGTGGTATATAAGTCTAAGGGCTATTGCTATTTACCAGTTCCTTGGTCTTTGCCTTCAACTCTGCTTTCACTGAGCTGCCCACAGTTTGCTATATACCTTTACTGGAAGTCCCATTTATTTATATTTTTAAAGGATGCTAAAATGTAAATGAAAAAAGGAACATACATGTAGTATGGAAATGGTTTGCCCCAACCTATTTCTAGACTTCTTTAGACTTCCCATTTAGCCAGTGTCTCTGGAATGTCTTCTGGCAGGCCCCCATTCAAATATTATCCAGGTCCAGTCCAGCTTAGCTTTTGATGACCATCCAATGTCAGATAAGAAGACAATGTTAATTAGACAATGTTAATTAGACCCCAAAGCTCTGCTGGCTGGGGAATTCTGTGAGTTGAAGTCCTCCAGGCTTAAAGTTGCCAAGGTTGGAGACCCCTGAACTAGACGGAACTTCGTAACATCCACTTGACCCGTTGAGCTTATCTTTTGATGATTTAAGAACACGTCCATACCATTTTCTTGGCAACAGTATGGAAATCTTTTTTTCTCCCTAGGAAATTAACTCCCCATTCTCAACTCTTGAGATTTCCTGGAGATTTCCTAATTTATGCTCTAGCAGATCTAATGATCCTTTGCTTTTTCATGACTAGCCAAAGTGGAGTATGTGCTTTAGATATATTTCAGTGTCTCTTATCTCTTTCTTCCCCCACTCCCCAACATTTTCATGGCTTCCATGCTTGTGGAAACTTCACAACTTTTACTCGCCTTTAACTGCAACAATTTGCTAATACCGGCAAGGGAAGGAAATGTCTCCTGCAGCTCTATGAGAAGATTGGTTAAGTATTAATGAAGGAAAAAGGAGAGATATTTAGATATTCAGTAAAAGACAACACCCTGAACATGGGAATAAAGCATTGCCATCTGCTGGAAATGGTGCCATCCCCGCTCATATGAAGAGCAACCTTCTTTTACTGTCTAACTGCTGTTCACACTTCCAACATTTGCTCGTATTCTTGATATCAATAAATCCAATTATTTATGCAGGATTTCACTCACATTTCTGCTACCCAATTAATGCCACTTGCAGCCATAATTGCTACTTCGTTACATGTTGCTGCTTTGAATTACGCCCAACCCAATGATCTTACTTCTATATTAGGGGCATTCATTCAGGGACAAGTCTAGCTGGATTGAAGGTGGCCCACATTACACCCTCTTTACAACTCTGTGACCCCTTAATTCAGGGTAGAATCAGGATGACTGGAGGGAGCTGAGAGTTTACTGGCCGGATGGCCTTCCTGATGCCTACACGGAGTTCACAGCAGATATTTTTTCTTTGTGCCCTAGGAGAAAAACCTCTCCCGCTACCTAGGATTAAACTCTCAACCTTCCGATTGGGAGGCGAGTGTCTTCACCATTAGGCTGCTGAAGGCGGCCTATGTTGGGCATAGAACCCCGACAACGCTGAGCATAGAAACAACAATTCACACCTGAATTCATTGCTCTCAGTTTCCCCTGCCCTCAAATGGTCTTTGAATGACTTCTATCATGCGCCACGTAGACTGCCCTGTCCTGTTTCCATGATGGCCTCAACTGTGACTGGAAGCCATTTCCTGTTTTAGCTGCATCTGTGGAAGCCAAAGGCATTTCAAGGTTATATTTTGAAGACCTAACAGATAGATGCAGATTGATAATGACATTGCCTGACTTCTAGTCAGATCCATGAAATGCACACCACTTCCCTGAAGTTACATGATGTGAAAGAGCCCCTTCTGTCTTTTTCCTCATCTCCTGTCTGGATTTAGGGCCATGCAGGGAGTCAAAGGAGGATTGTGCTTTGGCCACAGTGCCTATCATCTATTCCTTAACTAGCAATAATAATAGCACTTATATACTGCTTCACAGTGCTTTACAGCTGTAAGAGCTTTACAGAGTCAGCCTCTTGCCCCCAACAATCTGGGTCCTCAGTTTACCAACCTCGGAAGAATGGAAGGTTGAATCAATAGCAATATCCCTTAAGACTTATATACTGCTTCACACTGCTTAACAGCCCTCTCTAAGCGGTTTATAGAGTCAGCACATTGCCCTCAACAATCAGGGTCCTCATTTTACCAACCTTGGAAGGCTGCGTCAACCTTGAGCCGGTCAGGATTGAACTGCTGGCAGTGGGCAGAGTCAGCCTGTAATAGGAGTCTTGGTGGGGCAGCGGACTAAAGTGCTGTTAAGTAGCACTTAGCTGCCAGCTGCCTGCAATTACTGCAAGTTTAAATCTCACCAGGCTCAAGGTTGACTCAGCCTTCCATCCTTCCGAGGTAGGTAAAATGAGGACCTGGATTGTGGGGGCAATAAGCTGACTTTGTATAAAAAAGAACACCGCTTGAGGGGGGAGCAAAAGCCCTACTAAGCAGGTATATAGAAAAGTATGAAGGCTGTTGCTTAACACATTGTAAGCTACCCTGAGTCTCTGGAGAAGGGCGACATATAAATCGAACCAATAAATAAATAAACAAACAATAAATAAATACTGCATCCCAACCGCTATGCCACCACGGCTCCAAATGCGTCTTTTTCCTAGAATTTGCTGAGAACCAGAGCGAGGAAAAGATGGAGCAGACTACCTTGCCATGCTCCCACGCACCTTTTCTCTTCTGAGTGGAAAGCAATCAAAAGTTTTAGAATTTATGCAAAAGGCAGACTGAGAATCCCCCACTTTGGACAAAAGTGCCTTTGGACAAAACCAAAGAAATATATATAGATAAAAATCCCTCTTGTGCCAAGCTATATACTGAGCAAGAAGGAACTATTAACTTAATGTTAATTGCCTATGCAAAGAAAGTCTAGTTTGTACCAAATTGGTCCCTATTTGCCTATCCCAGCCATTTTGTCATACATAAGGAAGTAAGTCAACAGGCAGATAAATACTTGTCTTCTTTTTCCAGCCTGACTGAAGATAGGTGTAAAAGTAAGGGAGGAAAAACACTGTGAAAGGATGGATGTAGAAAATGGGGCATAAAATTCAACTTGGAAGCTAAACAGAGGTGATTAACAGGGAATGGAGGTTTGTCAAAAAAAAAAGTTACACTGGTTACTCTCTGATTTAAAACAGTGGGGGGAGTGAGATGTCACCTCCATCTCCTCTGCTCACAACAGAATCCCTTATGCCACCAGGCTTGAAATTTTGGGCTGAGACAACTTAGAAGTATGCCGCCTTCGGTCTGACCTAAGCGCAGTACACAAAATTATCTGCCACAGTGCCCTACCTGTCAATGACTACTTCAGCTTCAACCACAACAATACATGAGCAAATAATAGATACAAACTCAAGGTAAACCGCTCCAAACTCGGTTGCAGAAAATGTAACTTCAGCAACAGAGTGGTCAATGCCTGGAATGCACTACCCGATTCTGTGGTTACATCCCCAAAACTTTAACCTTAGACTGTCTACTGTTGACCTCACCCCATTCCTAAGGGGTCCATAAAGGGGGCGTGCATTTGCACCTCAACATGCCTACTGTACCCATTTATTTGAATTCATTTTCTGTGTTCATAATCATTTTTATACTTATATCTGTTACCTTATACATGTTTGACAAATAAAATAATAAATAAATAAATAAAACAAACACCCCTCCACTCTCGGTGCACATCCCCGCAAGCAGAAATTCTTCCAAACAAGGATGAACCTTCAAAGTCTGAACCTGGTTTGTATCAGGAGATGCCAGAACTGTAAGTGAGAATTTGGAATTAAAGATGGCGGAAGGGGGCCCTTTCTGTAGGGTGGCCCAAACAACTTGCGTGTGCTTGGATTCACCCGAAAGCAAACTTGAGTTTTTATAATACTGTTGCAAGATGGGGATGATTTACAGTATTTCGGTGTCAGTATATATTCAGGTGCAGTACAGTTTTTCATGTTTTGTTATAGTTTTTCATGTTTCGTGCATCCAGTTTTGGTCACCACCTTACACAAAAAAAAAAAAAAGATGTTGAGGCTTTGGAAAAAGTGCAAAGAAGAGCAACGAAGATGATTAAAAGGCTGGAGGCAAACATATGAAGAATGGTTGAATTGGGTATGTTTAGTCTAGAGAATCATGGCATCCGGCCCTCTCAATTCCTGGCAAATAGATGGGGAAGAAATGGAGGTAGTGACAGATTTTATTTTCCTGGGCCCCAAGATCACCGCAAATGGGGACTGCAGCCAAGAAATTAAAAGACGCTTGCTCCTGGGGAGGAAAGCTGTGGCAAATCTAGACAGCATACTAAAAAGCAGAGACATCACCCTGCCAAAAAAAGTGCCTAGAGTCAAGGCTATGGTTTTCCCAGTTGCAATGCATGGCAAAGTGTCAAAGAATGGAGGCCTTTCAACTCTGGTGCTGGAGAAGACTCCTGCGATCCCTTGGACTGCAAAGCAATCAAACCGGTAAGTCCTAGAGGAGATCAACCCTGACTGCTCTTTAGAAGGCCAGATCCTGAAGATGAAGCTCAAATACTTTGGTCACCTAATGAGAAGGAAGGACTCACTGGAGAAGAGCCTAATGCTGGGAAAGACTGAGGGCAAAAGAAGAAGGGGACTGCAGAGAATGAGGGGGCTGGATGGAGTCACTGAAGTAGTTGCTGTGAGCTTCAATGGACTCCAGAGGATGGTAGAGGAAGGAAGGCCTGGAGGAACGTTGTCAATGAGGTCGTGATGCGTCGGATACGACTTCGCAACTAACAACAACAAGTCTAGAGAAAAGGACTAGGGGGTGACATGATAGCAGGATTCCAGTATTTGAAGGGCTGCTGTAAAGAAGAGGGTGTCAATTTATTTTCCAAAGCACCAGAGGGCAGGACAAGAAACAATGGATGGAAACTAATCAAGGAGAGAAGCAACCTGGAATTAAGGAGAAACTTTCTAACAGTGAGGACAATTAACCAGTGGAACAGCTTGCCATCAGAAGTTGTAGGTGCTTCATCACTGGAGGTTTTTAAGAAGAGATTGGACAGCCACTTGTCTGAAATGGTATAGGGTCTCCTGCTTGAGCAGGGGGCTGGACTAGAAGACCTCCAAGGTCCCTTCCATCTTTATTCTGATTCCGATTGATGTAGCATGGATTTACACTGGCAGGCAGACAGGTATGTTTTTGTGACATCCTTTATCTTTCCTGATAAATGTACAGCACCTAAGTTAGGACACCTGTCCTAAGTTTTTTGTTTTTCTTTTTTTTCTTTTTCTTTCCTTAGAAAATTATCAAGGGGAACAACTGAGCCAGAGTTTCCAGTCTGAAAACGTTTGAAAACCCTGGTACTATAGCTCTTAATTTTAAATTCAAGATAGCTGTCTTGCCCTCCTCCATACTCTACTTTGAAATGATCTCGTATCTCTTACATAAATAACTTATGTAATTATTATGTAAATGGTCATATAAAAAAAAAAACAACCACCTGGGTTTTTCCTTGAAATGTTCTAGTGCATCTTTTCCTCCTTTCTTGTATTTTTATTTTCCTGTTTTTCTTTAGTTTAATTTCCTTTTCTTCCTTACTCCGTATTAGGTTGTTTTTTGTTTTTGTTTTTTGTTTTAAAACCTCTGATAAAATCATAAAAAAATGCTCCAGTGTTCTATACAGCTAACATATAAATGTTATGCAAGTTTATTATATAACTGATTAAAGAACTTAAAAAGCCTGGTATTTGTTTTGGAAAATATTATCTGTGTTATTATATGACTTTGCAAGGAAAGAAAAAAGCCACTTCCATTTTAGGAATGACCACAGTGTGCAAAGGTTTGGATTTTGCTGATTTAGTTCAGTATATTGACTGTAGATATTAACCACAGCTGAGAAAATTTCTACAGTACTCATCCCAATTTTAAAACTGCAAGAATTGCTTCCGATGGATCATGTCATATCTCACTCTAGACCAGTGATGGGGAACCTTTTCGGCATCGTGTGTCTAAACCGGAACACGCATGCATGCACATACATGTGCGCATGCCAGAGCACCAGAAACCTGAAGACCAGCTGGCCGGCGCACACATGCCTGTTTTTTGGCCATTTTTCAGCTGAAAATGGCCCGAAAAAAATGGCTTGAGAACGGCCTGAAAAATGGACAAAAACAGGCCTTTTTCAGGCCATTTTTGTGGCCAGCTTTCAGCTGTTTTCAACCTGAAAAATGGCCTGAAAATGGCCCTAAAAATGGCCTGAGAATGGCCTGAAAAATGGCCCAAAACAGGCCTTTTTCAGGCTGTTTTTGGGGCCATTTTGAGGCCGTTTTTAGGGCCAAAAATGGCCAGAAAAACAGCCTGGGTTTTTTGCCATTTTTAGGGCCATTTTCGAAGACCAGCTGGCCGGTGCTTATGTGCGCCGGGAACCAGAAGAGCAGTTGGCGATGGTTGTGTGCCCACAGAGAGGGTTCTACATGCCACCTCTGGCACATGTGCCATAGGTTCACCATCACAGCTCTAGACTTTGCTACCCACAAAAGCCACTAGAAACTGATGCCCTAGCCAAAAAAAATCCCTCATTTTAGGACAGATTTTGGTGTCTGCTGTAGGACCATCACAGAAAAGGTCAAGTAGAGATTTCTTCTTCTTTTTTTCCCCCTCAGAATTCTCTGGGAAAGTGCCATTTCATTTGATGATAAATTACTTGCGCCGTCAAAATAATAATAATAATACATAACTTCAGGGCAACTGCTATGCAAATAAATATGAGCAGAATTAGAGAAAGGATTAGCCGTTGCTCCTCTTCCAGAGATACTTTGGCACAGAGCAGTAAGCTGACATGATTTAAGTGTGAAAGTCACCTGAGAAGCAAGAAAAAAATATAATTCAAATCTTGCAGAGACGGTTGCTTGCAAAGACGGTTGGCAAGACGATGCAGGCAACACCTTGGGGACGAGAGATTAATTTGAACCAAGGCCCAAAAGTCATGCTAATACATTCAAAATAATCTACCAGCAGTTCTGCTTATCTTTTCCTTAATGCCTGATCCAGCTTTTGCCTGAGGGACTGGAGTGAGCAGCAACGTGCTCAAAATCAAACAACAATAAATAAAATAAACAAGGAAACAACCCCACATACCATATCCCAGAAACTCTTTCTTCCTATCCAATCAATCAGAATAGAGCTGGAAGGGACCTTGGAAGTCTTCTAGTCCAACCCACTGCTCAAGCAGGAGACCCTATACCATTTTGGATAGGTGCTGTCCAGTCTCTTAAAAACCTCCAGTGATGAAGCACCTACAACTTCTGGTGACAAGCTGTTCCTCACTGTTAATTGTCCTCACTGTTAGGAAGTTTCTCCTTAATTCCAGGTTGCTTCTCTCCTTGAATAGTTTCCATCCATTGTTTCTTGTCCTGCCCTCTGGTGCTTTGGAAAATAAATTGACCCCCTCTTCTTTGTGGCAGCTGCCCAGATACTGGAATCCTGCTATCATGTCACCCCCTAATCCTTTTCTCTAGACTAAACATACCTAATTCAGCCATTCTTCATATGTTTTTCTCCAGCCTTTTAATCATCTTCGTTGCTCTTCTTTGCACTTTTCCCAAAGCCTCAAATCTTTTTATTTGTAATGTGGGGACCAAAACTGGATGCACGAAACATGAAAAATGACACAAAACATGAAAAGCGACACAAAACATGCAAAACTCTACTGCACCTGAATAAATACTGTATTAAACACTGTAAATCACCCCCATCTTATAAACTGTATTATGTTTCCATCCATTGCTGCTTGTCTTGCTTTCTGGTGCTTTGGAAAATAAGCTGACCCCCCCTCTTCTTTGTGGCAGCCCCTCAAATACTGGAATACCACTGTCATGTCACCCCCTAGTCCTTCTTTTCTCTCGACTGGCCATCATCCCCCCCAAGGCTGCAAAAGGTGGATTGCAAAGCCACCATTTTGTGGTGGTCCCACCAGCGAATCTCAGGTGGCTTAGCCAATTTGTCTTATTAAACCTCCCCTCCCACCTCCCTCTTTCCACATAAGTCAACCTACAATATCCCGGGGATCCAGAAATGTTAGAACAAAGGCCAGTTCTCATTTCCTCACCGCAGGAGGCTGCCTCTACTCAAATGTCCAAGGTCATCACAGTGATGGCTGCCATATCCCAGCTCACGATGCAGTGGTCCCCTCCTCCCTCAAGCTCAGGGACAGATTGTCCTAAAGGGATTGAATTCAGTGTACGGCTGAATTAAACTCAGTCCCGGCATGCTCTGTTTATTGTAAGTGCTGTGGGGAATTATTGTCTCTTTGCATGAGAGCAATCTTGGGAGTCAGAAGGTGGAAAAGTTCATTTTGAAGAATAAGGATTGGGAAAGAGATGCTAAATATAACGGGCAGATCAGCAAGAAAAAATGTAGATGGAAATATCAGGTCTATCACATGAAGTGCTAATACCGCTTTATAATGCCTTGGTAAAGCCACACTTGGAATACTGTATTCAGTTTTGGTCACCACAATGTAAAAAAGATGTGGAGACTCTAGAAAGAGGGCAGAGAAGAGCAACCAAGATGATTACGGGACTGGAGGATAAAACATATGAAGAACTGTTGCAGGAACTGGGCATGTCTAGTTTAATGAAGGACTAGGGGAGACATGATACCAAGTGTTCCAATATCTCAGGGGCTGCCACAAAGCAGAGAGAGTCAAGCTATTCTCCAAAGCACCTGAGGGTAGGACAAGAAGCAATGGGTGGAAACTAATCAAGGAGAGAAGCAACTTAGAACTAAGGAGAAATTTCCTGACAGTGAGAACAATTAATCAGTGAAACGACTTGCCTCCAGAAGTTGTGAATGCTGGAAGTTTTTAAAATGATGTTGGATAACCATTTTTTGAAGTGGTGTAGGGTTTCCTGGCTAAGCAGAGGGTTGGACTAGTAGACCTCCAAGTCTGTTATTCTATTCTATTCCTGTATTATACAAGCAAGAATGATACTAGTCAATTGTGCAGAGGTTCAAAAGATTTTGGTGACACAGGCCAGACCAGAATAGCTGGTTGCTAACCACATTTTTGTTCAGCCTGGGCACCACTAACACAAACGAAAGAACAATTTCCTTTTGCAGATTTGCAAGACGAATACTAGCAGCTCGTCTATGTTCAGGAAGCAAGTTGGTGCAGAAAATCAGCAAACCCTGAAAGTTTTCAGAATCTTCACACCTTCAAAAAAAAATCATCATCATCATCATATGTCACATACAGAAAATGAATTAATTTTTCCTTGCGTTTCCTCAGGTACCATTCAGAGACAAAATCCTGCAGTGACCAAATATGCCTGGCTGAAGAATTTTTGAAGTCTTCCACAGATCTACAAAACTGCACAATTTTATGAGAATGTCTAGTAATGTCCAGAAGGCTGAAGGAACTTAATGTAAAAGAAGAAACTGGCAGCATGGCAAAGAGTTGAAACACTTCTGATTTAAGGATTGTGTCTTTTTGAAACTTGCACAGCTTGGTCCCTAACCCTTATCTCCATTATACTTTAATTATATGGATTTCCTCAATGGTTTAATAGAAGGATTACCAAGATAAGATTCTGGACAATTGCATTTAGATTATTCTAGTCTCTTAAAAAAAAGATTTTTGTGATTAAAAAAAAAACAACATTATTGAGTCCCTGCCACTTCTAAAGCTTGCTTGCCTCTGCCCTTTATTTTGAGATCTTTCTACTTATAGCCCATGATTTAATCCATACCCCTGCTTTTATAGGAAGCTAAAGCATTGGTAGGGACATGGTGGCTCGGTGGCTAAAACACTGAGCTTGTCGATTGAAAGGTCGGCAGTTCAGCAGTTCGAATCCCTAGTGCCGCGTAACAGGGTGAGCTCCCGTTACTTGTCCCAGCTTCTGCCAACCTAACAGTTCAAAAGCATGTAAAAAATGCAAATAGAAAAATAGGGACCACTTTGGTGGGAAGATAAGTGTTCCATGCGCCTTTGGTGTTTAGTCATGCCGGCCACATGGTTACAGAGACGTCTTCGGACAGCGCTGGCTCTTCGGCTTTGAAATGGAGATATGTACGAGGGGAACCTTTATCTTTACCTTTTTAAAGCATTGGTATAAAAGTAACTTTAGACCTTTTCAAGTCAATTAAAAGTCAGTATTAGGCTCGGTGAATTAGCTACAAATTTGGAGTTTTGATAGCTGCATAGGGGGAGAGTGGTGGAATGTACCAGTACGTCTCTGCTGTATGTCTAAAAACAGTGTGATTTTTTTAAAAAAAGTCATGAATATAATTTTGATCCATTTCCAGGAAAAGCATGCAATATGGGATCATTACAATTAAACCCTATTGAATAAATAATATAATCCCTTTTGATTTTGCTACATTGGAAAAATCTCCATTCTGAAGAAACCGTTTTTAAACTTTTAGCAATCTTTTTTTTCCAGTTGGATTCATCTAGACTCAAAAACTATTGTTATTTAATTTATTGGGACCAGAGGCTGTTGAAGGCCACAAATCGTGGCTGCTTAGCCACAAACGCCCTACGTTACCACCAGTGGTGGGTTTCCAATATTCTTACCACTGGTTCGCCATGCACACGCACACTTGCTTCACACATGCGCCTTCTGCACATGCCCCTGGCCTCAAAAATGTGGCTAAATAGGATGGCATTACACCGGAGCGGGGGGAGGAGCAGGCCCACCTGCAGTCGCCGCTACCAGTTCACCTGAACTGGTACAAACCGGCTGAATACCACCTCTGCTTACAACTAGTTGTAGGAAACTGACAGAGCTGATTATTGTGGTCCGTCATCAGCCTGCGGAGCTGGCAGCGGAGTCGGACAGCAATGAGGCTGAGGAAGAACATGGGCCAGTCCCGGAGGCTGGGGAAGGCCTGGACGAGGGCTCTGCATCGGAGGCAGAGCTGGGGCCAGGGCCATCTGGGAGTGATATGCAGACTCCGGAGCCTCCAGAGACTGACAGCAGAGAGGCAGAGGAACAGGAGGAGCCTGTTCCTAGTGCATGTATGAGAAGAGCTGCCAGAAGGCAAGAGCAGCTAAAGCGAAGAGGACGACTCGGGAGTAAGGCCAAGAGATAATTGGCCCCTCCCATAAGGCTTAAAAGACCAGCAATGGCTCTTGGGCTCTTTGTCGGAAAACAATGTTTATGTTGATAGATTTGTTTCTTGTCTTGCTGCATTTATTTCTTATCAGCGTCTTCTGCTTTTGAACCAAGAGAAGCCTTTGGCAGGTTGCCTAATTATACCAAGATTGGTGATTAGATTGAAGAATTTATGTTATGAAGAATTTGTTTTAATTTAGTTTGGACTACGCTGAGAATGAGTTAATTCTCAGCTGTTCTAATAAAGTCTGTTTGTTTCGAACTGATTGCGTCTGATAATACCTACTTGGGCCTGGGTCACAACACTGATATTACTTATGGCAGCTCTGGGACACTGTAGTTGCTTTAACTAAACACATGTTAAGGATGTACAGGTAGCCCTTGACTTACAATGGTTCATTTTGTGACCGTTCAAAGTTACAACCGCGCAGAAAAAAGTGACTTGTGATGGTTTTTCAGACTTAGGACTGTTGTAAAATCTCTATGGTCACATGTTCAAAATTCAGAAGCTTGACAACTGGAATGTACTTGTGACGGTTGCAGTGTCCCTGGCATCATGTGATCCCTTTCAGTAATTTCTTTAATTGTATTTTATCAGCTGTACATAATGCTGATCTGGGACTATAATAAAGGATTTGCTTGTAATATTCTTGTGCCTATATCCCTAACATTTGAAATCCACCAAGATATTAAGAATTCTGTGGGGTTTTTTTTCCCCCCCAGGTATAGGAATTGGTTAAGGTATTTATATAATACTGAGAAAAATTGTGTATAGGATTTGCGGCAATGAAATCATGGTATACATTGGTAAAAAAAATGAATTAATTTGAATGCTGACGAAAGCAAGGGAGGAAGCAGCAGTGCAGCATAGTCAAAATTTGGGACGTTGTTCTGTTTATAATTTTCCGAAGTCTTTCTCCGCTTCTAATTATCACAGTTATTATTAATTTTTAGGTTACTTTCTCTTGTCATCGGTGCTGTATGTGTATCTGTGTCGGTGTACAATCTTCTAGTACAAGGGGATCAAATTCAAGGCCCGGGGGCCGGATTCGGCCTGCAGGGTGCTTAGATCTGGCCCGTGCGGCTGCCCTGGAAACAGTGAAGGATCGGCCCGCGGTGCCTCTGCCAGAGAAAACTGAGCTCTGTGAGTTCCATTTTCGTTGGCAGGAGGCCATCGCAGCTGATAATGGAGTTCAGGAGCCCTTTTTTGCTGGCAGAGCACTTGGGCCACCACAGGCGCCCCCGACACGAGTGATGTTGGGCTGGCCACGCCCCCTGCTCCCCCCCCAAGGTCAAACACAACCCTGATGCAACCCTCAATGGAATCGAGTTTGACACCCCTGTTCTAGTATGTCACTTCATGATAATTATAAACAAATATAAAAGGTTTACCACCCAGTAAAATGCACCTCTTCCTCCATTTCATTGTGTGGAAAAAAATGTCTCTTTATTCACATCTACAGCATTAGAATCCTAGATGTCAAGGTCCATAAAACTTTTTACATTTTTTGGAAGGGTGAGGGGGAAAAAAGCACAAATATACTTGTGTCTGGATTCAGGCTCATGCAGGTTACCTCCTTACTTTGACTCTTAAATAGACATTTGCTTATAACCTATTTACAGCATAAGCCCTACAAGTCCAACTTTCTGTCTCAGTGGCTGATTGGATTGCTTGTTCCTTACATCCATCCATCCATCCATCCATTCATCTATCCATCCATCCATCCAACACCCTGTTTGAAAAGCACAAACCAATTTACATTTCAGTTAATACACACACATACACACACAAACACACTCAAGTTATTCTTTGGTGCTGCTGCTATGATGGAAGGGAGATATGGAAATCTGGGTTATCAAAAATTAAAGGCCGCCTTGGTGGGACAGCTTCCTTATCAGCTTTATGCAGCAGCTTGAACAGTCCCGTTCCGATGTTCATTGGGATACCCATAATAATGCATTCAGAAACACCTGTAGGACATCAAGAAAAGAAAAGAAGAAAATGTTTCACACTTCCCCGAGCTTTTTCTATGTTTACTGCTTTATTTATTAAACAAGATTGAAATAATGGGATGAAACATGGCTGCTTTAAGTAACCACGTGCATCCTAATTCAATGTTGTGATTTACAATGTTGTAAATCAACTTCCGCTGTCAACAAATCGTAAAGTGGGCATTAGAGGAGTGTCACAAACTGCATTCTGGAATCTTGGAAGAGAGTCCTCTAACTTTTTTGGGTTAGATTTGGGTGTGGCTTGACTAGAGAAAAGAAGGACTAGTGGGTGACAGGATAGCAGGGTTTCAGTATTTGAGGGGCTGCCACAAAGAAGAAGGGGTCAACTTATTTTCCCAAAGCACCAGAAGGCAAGACAAGAAAGAATGGATGGAAACTAACCAAGGAGAGAAGCAACCTGGAACTAAGGAGAAACTTCCTAGCGGTGAGAACAATTAACCAGTGGAACAGTTTGCCTTGTTGTGGGTGCCTCATCACTGGAGGCTTTTTTTAAGAAGAGACTGGACAACCATTTGTCTGGAATGGTATAGGGCCGTGATGGCGAACCTATGGCACGGGTGCCACAGGTGGCACACAGAGCCATATTTTTGGGCACGCGAGCGCATGTGCATGCTGGCCAGCTGATTTTCAGGCCTTCTGGGCCCACCGGAAGTCGGAAAACTTCTGGGCCTCTGAAGGGCCTCTGGTGGGGGGTGGGGAAGGCCATTTTCGCCCTCCCCAGGTTCCTAGGAAGCCTCTGGAGCCTGGGGAGGGCAAAAAATGGGCCTACCAGGCCCACCATGTCATCATGGGCCAAAAGCGGGGGGGGGGGGGGGG
Source organism: Arizona elegans (assembly GCA_022577455.1). Lineage (NCBI taxonomy): Eukaryota > Metazoa > Chordata > Lepidosauria > Squamata > Colubridae > Arizona > Arizona elegans. The sequence goes on along the minus strand of JAKOOJ010000005.1, from coordinate 91,727,106 downwards.
AAGCCGGGGGGGGTCATGCATGCATGCGTGGGGGATCGGGGCACATTGAATTATAGGTGTGGGCACACACGCGCGCAATCCCCCCCTTTGCCCGCTTTTGGCATGCGACAGGAAAAAGGTTAGCCATCACTGGTATAGGGTCTCCTGCTCAAGCAGGGGGGCGGACTACAGGACTTTTTTATCCATGGGCTGTCAGACTCCTGAATGAGAAATAACATCATAACTACGTAGTATGATGGACTGCAGGGCCGGTGCAATGTGTAACATGTTCACACTGATGCAATAGGACTGGGTGTTTTGTTAATATGATTTATTGGGTTAGGGATTTTCTGTCTTCACTGTGAATTGTATTGTGTTGGGGAGAGTGCACTGAGGGAGCTCAACCAATCTCATTGTACATATGTTGTGCACTGACAATAAAGATTTGAATGAATGAATGACCTCCAAAGTCCCTTCCAGCTCTATTCTGTATTAACCCTAATTCGGATGTTTTCAATGTGCTATCAAGAATGTAATGTCCAGACACAGAAATATACGAAGGTTTCAGCCTGTTTATGTTTCCTGATTGGTACAGGATGCACAAGAAGCGTGGGAGAGATCTTCACCAGTTTTGATTAACGTAATTATTCTGAATTAGATTTTGGAGGGGTGGGGGTTAATTAAGGGCTGTGCCTCAAACTCGTAACTCCTTCCAGCAAAAATAAATTTTGAAAAACCCTCTTATAATACCAATAAAATAAATCCACATACAGTGATGGTACCAGTTTGCTTTGAAAGTCATTGGATTTAGTACTCAACACATTTTGACGTGAAAATTTTGGTCCGGTACTCATTGTTTCTTTGGTACTCAATGGACAAGCTAGAATTTAGAAATAGGAATAGAACAGAATGCAGAATACAATTGAATAGAATAAAATGCAAAATACAAAAGAATAGAATATGGAATAAGAATAGAATAGAACAGAATAGACTGCAGAATAGAATGGAATGGAATGGAATGGAATGGAATAGAATAGAATAGAATAGAATAGAATAGAATAGAATAGAATAGAATATGGAATAGAATATGGAATAGGAATTGGAAGGGACCTTGGAGGTCTTCTAGTCTAGCCCCCTGCTCAAGCGGGAGTTCCTATACCATTTCAGACACATGACTGTCCAGTCTCTTCTTAAAAACCTCCAGTGATGAGGCACCCACAACATCTGAAGGAAAGTTGTTCAACTGGTTAATTGTCTTCACTGTTAGGAAGTTTCTCCTCAATTTGTTGACGTCGGCTGCCTTATGACTCACTACATTATTCCTTTTGGGAAAAATCTGTTTGGTATTCTCATCGTGCCTCCCGGAACCAATTAACGAAGAGTATCGAAGTACCACTGTATAGACTTTTTTTTTTCCTTTTTAAAAAACTCATTACCTTATTGTACTACATTTGAAAAGTCAAGAGAATGGACTTAATATATTGGGGGGGGGGAGGAGCAGGGGGGGCTGAGCAGAAAAGGCCTTCTTTTATATATTTTTTCACCATACCCGAGGACTTCAATTGATTTTACATGAACTGATTTATAGAAACTTTTATGGCTGGGCGACATCCTGACTGAACCATAAACGAACCTACAAATACTTACCACACACTGAGTCCTTCTGCCCAAAGTATGCGGCGTCGAAGAGATGGTCTGCTGTCTTTTCGAAGGAAGCAAGCATCAAGACGCTCTCTTTCATTTTTGCCAGCCCAAATCTAGTAATTCCCAGAACTTCACCCTAATCCCCAAAAGAGGGGAGAAAAAGCCATTAACATTACTAGAGAATTGCCGAACGGGTAACAGCGGGTTGGGGGAGGCAAAATTTGTAATGCTCCATTCCCAATTTCATGCTACAAGTGATACCAGATAGAACCAACAAGGATTATTTGATTTCTCAAAGTCTTTAGTAAAGCATGTACAAAATACAGCTCAACAACAAAGAACTCAAGGGATGGGAGGAGAGGTGGGATTCAGCCGGTTCGGGCCAAACAGTAGTAGCGACCTGTGGGTGGGCCGCCTACCCGCCTAGGCGCAATCCCATCCTATATTCCTGTGTTTTGTGATGCTGCACGCATGCACGGATGGCATGCGCTCACATTTCCGGTGCTGGGCGGACCACTTGTTACATTATGTAAAGCCCATCTCTGGATGGGAGTATAAATATAAATAGAATAGCACATAATTCTTTATGGGCCGAGTGCGATTGGACACACAAGGAATTTGTCTCTGGTGCATAAGCTCTCAGTGCACATGCAAGCAACCAAGTGATGGATCATAGATCATAGTGACAACCATTAATCATAAGATACAACAAGGGATAAATCGTAGATACCAATAGAAGGTATCTAGCACCTGCTAGATTAGCAAAGATGTTCCCCAACATGCACCCAAACTGTTGGAAATGTGGCTATGGTCAGGGCACCTTCTTTCACATGTGGTGGACATGCCCCGAAGCGAAAAGATATTGAAGTAAAATTTGGAGATGGTTACAAGAAATAATTGGAGAAGATATTGAATTGACACCGAAAATATTTCTCCTGGGAATAGTAAAGAAGGGGTATGGAAAGAAAAAGATTCACCTACTAATACATATAACTACAGCTGCCAGACTGGCATATGCACAATACTGGAAAGAGAATGCCCTGCCACCAGAAGAACTTATAATTAGGAAAATACTGGAGTGCGCAGAGATGAGCAAACTAACCCATGAAATAAACAATGATGAAAACTCAAGATTATTATACTGTATGAATGGATGAATGACAAAATCAAAGAAGGAGTAAAAGGTGCGGTAACTAAATAGCAATAAACAGCATAAATGACACCAGGTACATATCATGTATTCATGTATAAACACTGCATATCCGATGTTAAAAAGAAATGTTACTATAGTTTATGTATGTATATAAAGTCAATAAAGTATTTTTTTTTTAAAAAAAGGAGAAGGTATTAGGAAAAATGAGAAGATGAGAAAGATAATATCAATCCAGCCTACTACATGGATAAATGTCTTTAGGCCAAAGACAATGCTGTGGGAATCAGGTGTTGGCAGCAGAGTGATGGCAAAGGGGAGAAAACTGTCCCTGGGTCTAATTGTTTTGGCTTGCAATGCCCTATAGAGGGGTCCTCGGGGGGAAGGAATTGGAACAGTTTGTTTACAGTACTGGACAAAATTGTGGAAACCTTTTGGGAAAAGTATATTTTCTAAAACTAGCTAATAACACCACTTCTTTTTGGAGTAATACTATAAAATTACTGTATTTTTCAGAGTATAAGACACACCTCCCCCCCCCCCCCCTTAAAAGGAGGTGAACATTTGGGTGCGTCTTATACACTGAATGTAGCTTAGATTATAAAATAGATTTTCCATTGGGTGAAGGTCTGGGCTATTCCCAGGCCATTTAAGCAGTGGAATAGGATTATCTTGAAACTCCAAAACAAGTGGTGTTATTAGCCATCAAACTTCAAAAATACACATTTCCCAAAAGGTCCTCAATGGAAGGCATTCTCCCATTTAAAAATTCTCTTATCTAAAGGAGAAGGGCCCCTGCCCAAATCTCATGCTGGTATTACTACTAAACCTTTCTTAGCATTTTTCTTCGTTCATATGTTTTTCAGGGTGAGAGAGGTGAAAGAATGAGTCATTTTATACAATAATGGGAAAAAAATAAAAAAAAAAACCCAAACCTTGTAGGTCATTAGGTCCGACAACAGCATGACATGCCTCCGATCAATACTCATTCCGTGGTTTACCATAGTATATTGGATTTCACTGATAATAGTGGTTCGTGCAGCCTCAATGCCCAAGGTTTTCTCAACCTGCAAGATTAATTTATGTTGTCTTAACGAAATGGAAAAATCCTTATTCAATTTTCTCTGTTCTCCAACCCAATTATATTCATTTCTTTACACATTTCTATGGCATATCTGATAGATAGGTATGGCAGAGAAATATGTAAAGAAGTAAGTTATCTATCTACCTACCTAGGTACCTCTCTTTCTCCCCCTCCCTCCCTATTTCTCTCTCTCTCTATCTATCTATCTATCTATCTATCTATCTATCTATCTATCTATCTATCGTGTTTATCAAAAAACATGACCCACCCCAATAATAAGGCCAACCCTAATTTTTTTGGGGGGTGGGCCTAATATTATCCCTACCTCAAAAATAAGCCTAGGGGGTGGGGATGGGTGTGTCCAGCACGAGTGGCGGCGTGGGCGCAGGAAGGGGTGCAACTGTCCAGCTGCAGCTGCAGCACGCTGGCCCCTTGGAGCAGCGCAAATACCGCTTTTGTCCTCCCCATTTTCCTATGGTTCGCCAAAAAGCCTTCATTCCTCTGGTTCACCAAAAAGCTGAAGGTTCGGAATGGAGGCGACGGTACGTCCACGACATGTCCAGCTCACCGAGTCTGGCCTGCTGCACCTCAAAAAAAGTAAGACCGCCTCGAAAACAAGCCCAAGTGCTTATTTTCAAGTCTAAAAGAAAATAAGACTCGGTCTTATTCTCTTATTCTGAGAAACACGGTATCTATCTATGTGTGTGTGTCTGTCTATCTGTCTGTTTTTATTCATCATCTATTCATCCTCTCTCTGTCTCTGTCTCTCCCCCCATCCACCCACCCACCCCAATGGGAGAAATATCCAACACATTCCTCCTCCTATTTTCTCCACACCCACACCCATGAGGTGGGTTGGGCTGAGGGTGAGTGACTGGCCCAAAGTCCCCCAGTTGGCTAAAGTGAAACTAGAACTCACTGTCTCCCAGTTTCTAGCTTGGTGCCTTAACCATTAGACCAGGGGTCCCCAAACCCTGGTCTGTGGACCGGCACCAGGCCTTGGCATGCCAGAAATTGGGCTGCGCAAACAAGCGAAGCCCCATCCCCGGGATGCAGGCAGTCTCTCTCCACAGAACGGGTCCCTGGTGCCCAAAAAGATTGGTGGCCACTGCATTTGAGCTGCCGTGGTGCAGTGGTTAGACTACGGTACTGCAGGCTACTTCTCCTGACTGCCGGCAAGTTGGCAGTTTGAATCTTACCAGCCTGAAGATTGACTCAGCCTTCCATCCTTCCGAGGTGGATAAAATGAGGACCCAAATTGTTGGGGGCAATATGCTGACTTTGTAAACCGCTTAGAGAGGGCTGTAAAGCACTATGAAGCGGTATATACCCTGTTTCCCCTAAAATAAGACATCCCCTGATAATAAGCCCAATCGGGCTTTTGAGTGCATGCACTAAAATAAGCCCTCCATGAAAATAAACCTTCTCAAAAAAAATATTTAAATGCATGCGCAGCTGGCCCCACCACTTCCTCTGGTTTCCTCCACACACCCCAAAATAAAAAGACCTCCCCAAAAATAAGGCCAAGCGCTTATTTTAGAGTTCAAAAAAATATAAGACAGGGTCTTATTTTCGGGAAAACACGGTAAATCTATGTGTTATTGCAATTGACTCAGCCTTCCATCCTTCAGTGGTCAGTAAAACGAGAATCCAGACTGTTGGGGGCAAGATGCTGACTCTGTAAACTGCTTAGAGAGGGCTCTAAAGCACCGTGAAGCGGTATATAAGTGCTATCACTATTAGACCAAACTGACTCTGTATATATGACTCTTTATGCCTTCATACAAAGATAAGTCTTCTTTTTCCCCATCATTATGTCCAGAATCATTCGCAGTATGATCTTACTATCATCCTTACACAGACACCCACGAAACTTATATTAGGCCTATATCATGGAGAAGGCACCAAGGTTAAATGAAGGCCTCATTTTAATACTTAAGTCAGTTCACGGAAGAAGCAAGATTTGAACCAAGCAATAATGTGACATGTTAGGACCCCTTTCTTAACTGCTCTGTTCCACCAATTTATCCCCTCTTGTGTTGCATTACCTCATAAGTGTTGTTTGACGTCGTTCTGGTTCCTTTGACCCCATGAGTGGCCATGACAGCTCTCAAGTTGTCACCTTCCACCAACAATTTGTACTTTTCCTTGCCACTCTGTTCGTCGATATGAATGACGGCACGAGATACCTCTGGGATACCTTGCACTACGACCTAGAGGTTGAAAAAGAAACAACCAGAAACAGAAACATTTGATTTTTTTCCCTCAGGATTAGTAGTGCAAAAATAGAACCACAAGCTTCCTTCACAGTTTTTACTAAGACTTGGGAGTTCATCTGAATGTTCTCCCGGAAGGAAAATGGGTAGAATATGAATGAACAAGAATCTTAGAGCGTTAGGTATCTCAATTCTTTGGTGGATTAAGCAGCTGGAGGAAAATCATATTACCATTTATTATTGCTTATGATTATTTAAATATGATAAATCTGGATTCTGTACATCATCGGCAGCCCCTGGGGTAAGATGCTTCATAAATTTTGCAAATAAAGGCTTTCTGCCTGATCAACATTTGCTTTTTAATCAGGTCACAGTGTATGAGATCGTGAATAATCCGTGATTTGATAAACCCGAGTCTGGAGGACTATCAAGCTGGGGATGTCTTGGAGAAGGATCAAGAAGATCGTATCGATAGTCAAAGGCGCCTTTGGGTTCAATTCCCAAAACAACCGAAGCACCACTTGAACACCATCATTGGCATTGACAAAACCACCATCAGTCAATTGCAAAAGGCAGCTTCGGTTGGAACGGCTGACATCCTGCGAAGATACCCTCAAATACCCACATCTGCCTAACCCAGATCTTTGGGAAGGATTTTAAACATTATTATTATTTATTATTTATTATTATTTATTAAATTTCTATACCGCCCTTCTCCAAATAGGACTCAGGGCGGTGCACAGCCAAGGTAAAAACAGAGCATACAAAATTTAAAAACAGTATTAAAATAATTAAATATTTGGCCGTAAATTAAAACAACCCAATTTAAAATCAATTTAAAATTTAAAATTTAACTCAAGCCAGCCCAGCTAGTTGAAATAAATAGGTTTTCAGGGCCCGACGAAAAATCCGGAGGTCTGTTATTGTACGCAACTCTGGGGGAAGGTTGTTCCAGAGGGTGGGCGCCGTCACAGAGAAGGCTCTCCCCCTGGGGGTCGCCAGCCGACATTGTCTGGCGGACGGCACCCTGAGGAGGCCCACTCTGTGCGAGCGTACTGGCCGGTGGGAGGCTATTGGTGGCAGAAGGCGGTCTCGTAAGTACCCCGGCCCTAAGCCATGGAGCGCTTTAAAGGTGGTCACCAACACCTTGAAGCGCACCCGGAAGACCACCGGAAGCCAGTGCAGCTCGCGCAGGAGAGGTGTCACATGGGAGCGCCTCGTCGTCCCCATAATCCCCCGCGTGGCCGCGTTCTGGACCAGCTGGAGCCTCCGGGTGCACCCCAGGGGGAGCCCCATGTAGAGAGCGTTGCAGTAGTCCAGGCGGGAAGTGACTAGTGCCTGAGTGACTGTGCGTAGAGAGTGGCTGAATGTCAAAAAAAGCCGTAACAAAAGTTGCAACAATATTAAGAATTTTTTTTTTCCTTTTCTTTTCTGTTTGGAAGACTCTGAAGTCGATCGATTTCCAGAAAGAAAGAAAAAAACCTTGAACAATTTCACTTACTCGTCAATGACAATAAAATGAAGAATGCTCACCTTTGGCAGGTCTTCTTTCAGGGACTGCAAGACGTAATACATGGAGCTCTTGCTATTCTCTCGGGGAGTAACACAGACTACCGCTTCCCCATGGACAACTACATCCCCGGGCTTCACTCTGAGCTTTGAGACACAAATCGAATATCTCACAGTCTCCGCATTAACCTGTGCGTGGGGAGGGAGGAGGGGAGACAGTCATTTTATTACCTGCATTGGTTTTTGGGCTCTGATCTGCTCCCACAAGCATAGAATAGAATAGAATAGAATAGAATAGAATAGAATAGAATAGAATAGAATAGAATAGACTGCAGAATAGAATAGAATAGAATAGAATAGAATAGAATAGAATAGAATAGAATAGAATATGGAATAGATAGAATAGAATGCAGAATAGAATAGAATGCAAAATAGCATAGCATAGCATAGAATAGAATGCAGAATAGAATATGGAATGAAATGGAATGGAATGGAATAGAATAGAATAGAATAGAATAGAATAGAATAGAATAGAATATGGAATAGATAGAATAGAATGCAGAATAGAATTGAATAGAATGCAGAATAGAATATGGAATGGAATAGAATATGGAACAGAATATGGAATAGAATAGAATAGAATAGAATGTTGAATAGAATAGAATGGAATGGAATAGAATAGAAAGTGGAATAGAATAGCATAGCATAGCATAGCACAGCATAGCATAGAATACAGAATGGAATGGAATGGAATGGAATGGAATGGAATAGAATAGAATAGAATAGAATAGAATAGAATAGAATAGAATAGAATATGGAATAGATAGAATAGAATGCAGAATAGAATAGAATGCAAAATAGCATAGCATAGCATAGAATAGAATGCAGAATAGAATATGGAATGAAATGGAATGGAATGGAATAGAATAGAATAGAATAGAATAGAATAGAATAGAATAGAATAGAATATGGAATAGATAGAATAGAATGCAGAATAGAATTGAATAGAATGCAGAATAGAATATGGAATGGAATAGAATATGGAACAGAATATGGAATAGAATAGAATAGAATAGAATGTTGAATAGAATAGAATGGAATGGAATAGAATAGAAAGTGGAATAGAATAGCATAGCATAGCATAGCACAGCATAGCATAGAATACAGAATGGAATGGAATGGAATGGAATGGAATGGAATAGAATAGAATAGAATAGAATAGAATAGAATAGAATAGAATATGAATTCTTTATTGGCCAAGTGTGATTAGATACACAAGGAATTTGTCTTTAGTGCATAAGCTCTTAGTGTACATAAAGAAAAAATAAAATATATCAAGAATCATAAGATACAACACTTAGTGATGGCCATAGGATACTAACAAGCAATCAAATCGTACTAGGAAACAATAAAAACAATATAAGTTGTAAAGATACAAGCAACATGGATATAGCCATAAGTGGGAAGAGATAGGTACAAGGAAGGATGAGAAGAAAAATAGCAATACAGACTTAGTAGTTCATTTGACAGTGTTGAGGGAATTAGTTGTTTAGCAGAGTGATGGCATTTGGGGGAAAAACTGCTCTTGTGTCTAGTTGTTCTGGTGTGCAGTGCTCTATAGCGTCGTTTTGAGGGTAGGAGTTGAAACAATTTATGTCCAGGATGCGAGGGGTCTGTAGATATTTTCACAGTCCTCTTTTTGACTCGTGCAGTATACAGGTCCTCAATGGAAGGCAGGTTGGTAGCCATTGTTTTTGATTGATTGATTCTATTTTAATTAGTTAAAATAATTAATTTAATTAATTAGATTAATTGATTCTACAATTGTGATTGTAGAATCGCTACTGGACAAGAGGTTGCAAAGTTGACTTTTGAACCAAAGGCTTAAGATGGGAACTGATTCTAAGTTTTAATCTTTACCTTCTTTCTGAAATGCAATAACCTTCAAAACCTACACCTGTATTAGGGGACTCTCGTGTTCGTACTTACTTCCAGCCTCAACAGCCTAATCCGTTCCAAAGAAAGCTTGACAAGAATAAAACAGTCGTCAGGAAGGAAGACTTCTTCAATGTATTCCGAAATCTGCAAAGCGAAACAAAAACTTCTCAAGAGCCAGATTTGTGTCTGAATACTCGCGGCATTAACCACACAGGACAGGCAGTCCTCGATTTACGACGACAGTAGAGGCCAGAATTTCTATTGTTAAGCGAGACAGTTGTTAAGCGAGTTTTTGCCCCATTTTACGACCTGCCTCGCCACCGTTGTTAAGTGAAATCCTGCAGTTGTTAAGTTAGTCACATGGTTCTTAAGTGACTTTGCTGGTCAGAAGGTTGCAAAAAAGGAGATCATGTGACCTTGGGCCGCCTCTACCGTCATAAGTACATGCCAGTTGCCAAGCATCTGAATTTTGATCATGAGATCGCGGGGATGCTGCAACCTTCATAAGTGTGAAATATGGTCATAACTCACTTTTTCAATGCTGTTGTAACTTTGAACGGTCACTAAACAAGCTGTTGTAAGTCGAGGACTATTGTAAAGACTTTGCAAATACAGGTAAACCCCTGACCACAATTGAGCCCGATGGTTGCTAAGCGATCATCTTAAGTGAGTTTCTGCCCCATTTTACAACTATTCTTGCCACCATTGTTAAATGAATCCCTGCACTTAAGTCGTTAAGTGAATCCGGCTTCCTCATTGACTTTTTTTTTTTTGGTCAAAAGGTCACAAAAAGGGTATCACGTGACCCCAGGACACTGCAACCGTCATAAATACGAGTCAGTCACCAAGTGTCTGAATTTTGCTCATGGGAACATGGGGATGATGCAATGGTTATTAAGTGATACCGTGATTCTCCGAAAAGACAACCCTGTCTTATATTTTCTTGAACCCCGAAATAAGCGCTTGGCCTTATTTTCGGGGAGGTCTTATTATTTTGGGGTGCGTGGAGCAAGATGGGGCTCCTCTTGTCGTCTTAGCCGATTTCCAGCTCCGCGTTTAAATATTTTCAGGGAGGACTTATTTTCAGGGGGAGTCTTATTTTAGCGCATGCACTCAAAAGCCTGATTGGGCTTATTATCAAGGGATGTCTTATTTTGGGGGAAACAGTAAATGGTTCTAAGTCACTTTTTAAAGTGCTGTTGTAACTTCGAACGGTCACTAAGCAAACGGCCGTAAGTCAAGGACTACCCGTACATACAACGAGCTATTTAGTTGTTAAGAAACACACTGTACCTCTCCCAGAAGTGTCTTTTCTATTCTTCCTTTGACCAAACGAGCAAAATCAGGATCATCATCTATGTCGAGATGGGCAGTGATAATTGGCGTGCTACACGTAAGCAAGAAAAACATAAATGTGAAATGGTTTTTAATATATATATATATAGTTAAGTAGACATTTTATAATTCACGCAACAAAAAGTGCAAAACCAGCGCAAAGCAATATATGCTCTCCCTATTATTTTATTTTATTTATTTATTTATTTATTTATTTATTTATTTATTTATTTATTTATTTATTATTTATTTATTTCTTAATTTAATTTCTATACCGCCCTTCTCCCAGAGGGGACTCAGGGCAGTGAACAGCCAAAATTAAAAAAACATACAAATACAAAACTTAAGATAATTAAAAAAGAATTAAATCATTAGCTTCCCAATTTAAAACCCCCAAATCCATAAAATTTAAAATCCCAATTAAAAACCATTTAGGCTAGGCCGGCTTGGTGGAATAAAAACGTCTTCAGGGCTTTACGGAAGGTCCGGAGGTCCGGGATCAATCGTATTCCGGGAGGTAGCTCGTTCCAGAGGGTGGGTGCTCCCACAGAGAAGGCTCTCCCCCTGGGGGCCACCAGCCGACATTGCCTGACCGACGGCACCCTGAGGAGGCCCTCTCTGTGAGAGCATATTGGCCGGTGGGAGGTTATCGGTAGCAGCAGGCGGTCTCGCAAATATCCTGGCCCTAAACCATGAAGCGCTTTAAAGATGAGAACCAACACCTTAAAGCGCACCCGGAAGACCACCGGGAGCCAATGCAGCTCACGCAGGAGAGGTGTTACGTGGGAGCGCCACGTCGCTCCCATAATCACCCGCGCGGCCGCATTCTGCACCAGCTGGAGCCTCCGGGTGCTCCTCAAGGGGAGCCCCATGTAGAGAGCGTTGCAGTAGTCCAGGCGTGACGTGGCCAGGGCATGAGTGACCGTGCACAAGGAGTCCCCATGTTCTCAATGTTTTATATATAAATTACACCAACTTTAAATAGATGCTTTGCTATCTCCTAGCGTGGTTCTTGGAGCAAGTATCTTTTAAGACCGACCCATCACAGAATTTTAAAAATTAGTGATTCTTTTAAGGCCTCGTTTGAAATTGGGAAGAACTAGCAAGAAAGAATGGGCTAAGGCAGGACTAGAACTCACCGTATCCTAGTGATTGGCTCAAAGTCACTCAGCTGACTTCAGCGGCTAAGGCAGGACCAGAGTTCACAGTCTCCTGGTGATTGGCCCAAATTCACCCAGCTGACTTTCATGGCTAAGGCGGGACTAGAATTCACTGTCTCCTGGTGATTGGCCCAAAATCACCTAGCTGACTTTCATGGCTAAGGCGGGACTAGAATTCATTGTCTCCTGGTGATTGGCCCAAATTCCCCCAGCTGACTTTCATGGCTAAGGCGGGACTAGAATTCACTGTCTCCTGGTGATTGGCCCAAAGTCACCCAGAAGACTTTCATGGCTAAGGCGGGACTAGAATGCTCTGTCTCCTGGTGATTGGCCCAAAGTCACCCAGAAGACTTTCATGGCTAAGGCGGGACTAGAATGCACTGTCTCCTGGTGATTGGCCCAAATTCACCCAGCTGACTTTCACGGCTAAGGCGGGACTAGAACTCACAGTCTCCTGGTGATTGGCCCAAAGTCACCCAGCTGACTTTCATGGCTAAGGCAGGACTAGAACTCACAGTTTGTGCTTTCTAGCCCAGTGCCTCAATCACTAAACCAAACTGACTCTCAATTTTTTTTTTACTAACTTCCCTTGGTACAAAAGACCTTTTTAAAAAATATTTGGAGCCCAGACGCTTAAAATACGGAACCAAATTCAGTTGTTCCACATTTTTATTTGGAAATTTGAAACGTGTGTGTATCCCTTCCTATTAAAAAAAAAAAAAAAAACAACCCTCAAAGTGCTCTCCATGATATTCTACTCCATAACTGTAAATGTTATTTTTTTTTTTAAAAAAAGGCAAAAATTGGAACTGACACACCTAATTATGATCCAGAACCATTTCTGTGGCCCACGCACCTGATGGCTTTGGAGGCATTGATGATTTCTTTGATCCTTGGCACTCCTAAGGTGATGTTCATGGAGGCTACACCAGCAAAATGGAAAGTCTTGAGAGTCATCTGTGTGCCGGGCTCCCCGATGCTTTGAGCACAGAGGGCTCCCACTGCAGAGCCAGGCTCCATCTGCGCCCTAAGATATCGGATTCAAAGAAACATTGATTTTCGTTCATTGCACAGCTATCGATTTCCTTGACGCTTCATGGCTGCATTGAAAATACCCCTTTATAAATGCCTTGGTAAGATCACACTTGGAATGCCGCATCCAGCTGTGGTCACAACAATGTAAAAAAGACTAGAAAGAGTGCAGAGAAGAGCAACCAAAATGGTTAGGGGACTGGAGGCTAAAACATATAAAGAACGGTTGCTGGAATTGGGTATGTCTGGTTTAATGAAAAAAAGGACTAGGGGAGACATGATAGCAGTGTTCCAATATCTCAGGGGTTGTCACAAAGAAGGAGGAGTCAAGCTATTCTCCAAAGCATCTGAAGGCAGGACAAGAAGCAATGGATGGAAATTAATCAAGGAGAGAAGCAACCTAGAACTAAGGAGAAATTTCCTGACAGTCAGAACAATTAATCAGTGGAACAACTTGCCTCCAGAAGTTGTGAATGCTCCAACACTTTTAAAAGAAGAGATTGTCTAAAACAATCCGAACCATTTGTCTGCAATGGTATAGGGCAGGGGTGTCAAATTCTGTTTCTGTCAGGTGTGCTTCCTTCAAAGTCCAGGAAAGAATGAGCCAAACTCCATTATTTATAGAGTAATGTACTTTTACTAGAAAATGAAGTGAACGCTACCAAGGAAAAGCTGAAACTAAAGCAATAGGCGCGAAAGTTGCATATAGAAAGCATCCCCTCCCACTGTCCATCATCAATCACCCAATCCAAAGGTCTCCCAGAGATCAGGTGGAAGCACGTCTGGCATTGTCATTAATCAGGAACGCGATGACGGTTGACGCGATAGCCGCTTCGGAGATTAGGTTTCTTCAAAATCCTCCAGCACGCTTCCCACCCACCCCACGCTCTCTAATTCTCTCGTTTCTTATGGCAGCCAAAGCAGTAAAGGCAGAGGCTGACAATTTCATTGTGTTTGACCTTGGGGGGCTGGGTTGGGCGTGGCCAGCTCAACGTCACTCATGTGATGACCCAAGTGCTCTGCCAGTGAAAACCCAAGCTCCGTTTCGGCTGCGATGGTTTCCTGCAACCCTCTGCCAGGGAAATCGGAACTCGGGAGGGCCGCCTTCCCAAGTGCCATTTTCCTTGGCAGAGGCACTGTGGGCCAGTCCTTCGCTGTTTCCAGGGTGGCACCGTGGACCAGATCTAAGCACACCACAAGCTGAATCTGGCCCCCAGGCATCGAGTTTGACACTCCTGTTGTAGGGTTTCCTGTGTCAGGGTTCATATGGCAACTCGAGAGGAGGCCAGGGATGCTTTGCGAGTTGACATTCTGCCTGAGCAGGGGGTTGGACTAGAAGACCTCCAAGGTTCCTCCAAGGTTTGTTATTTTGTTCTGTTAAAACATAGCCGAGTTCTTGGAAGACCCAGTCACATTCTCCGTATTTAAAATGGAAATTCTCTGTGCACCATTCGAGACTCATTGCTTGCCTAAAGCTCAATTGAATCCGCGGTCCAAAAAGTACACAAGGTTACCAATCCTTTGGGAAAGGACATCAAAACTATTTATTTATTTATTTATTTATTTATTTATTTATTTATTTATTTATTTATTTATTTATTTATTTATTTATTTAATATTTATATGCCGCCCTTCTCCCAAAGGACTCAGGGCGGCGAACACAAGTTAAAAACATACAATAATAAAGGAAAATCTAATTAAAAACCAATTAAAACAGGGACAAATAATAATAAACTAGGTGCCCAAGGCAGTTAGATTCAACCCTGTCTGTAATTTTACCAGATGCCTTTGCGGTTTCTCATTCCTCAAGGTGCGATCCGTAACTCGTTCTCTTAAATCATTTTTATGCTTCCGGTAATGTGGGAATGATCAGTTGCGTGAAATCTGGAAATTCTCCCTTAGGACCACAAGGTAGGCTTTTCCAAATTATTTACAGATCTTCACAGATCTTGAGCATGGACGTACATAGGAGCAGAATCATCTCCCATCCCCCCAAAAGCTTATTTATTTACTTATTTATCCTCCTCCCCCCCCGCAAAAAAAAGAAATTCCCACATATTGCAGGTGTGTTTTTCACCCGCTCGCTGTAGTGCACTACAGCAGAGCACTACATTATAGCAATAGCACTTAGACTTATATACCGCTTCACAGTGCTTTTACAGCCCTTTCTAAGCGGTTTACAGAGTCAGCCTGTTGCCCCCAACAATCTGCGTTCTCATTTTACCCACCTCGGAAGGATGGAAGGATGAGTCCACCTTGACCCTGGTGAGATTCGAACTGTCAAATTGCAGTCAGCCAGCAGTCAGCAGAAATAGCCTGCAGTACTGCATTCTAACCACCGCACCATCGTGGCTCACAGAGTCACATTCCCCATCCCTGTGCTGTATTGGTAACCCAAAGCAGGAGTGAAATCCAGCAGGTTCTGACAGGTTCTGGAGAACCGGTAGCGGAAATTTTGAGTAGTTTGGAGAAGCGGCAAATGCCACCTCTGGCTGGCCCCGGAGTGGGGTGGGAATGGTGATTTTGCAATATCCTTCTCCCAGGAGTGGGGATTTTGCAGTATCCTTCCCCTGCCATGCCCACCAAGCCACACCACGCCCACCACACCACACCCACAGAACCGGTAGTAAAAGAAATTGGATTTCACCACTGACCCAAAGCATTTAAATATAGGTATATGATTATCTTGAAACTCAAAAAAAAAAAAAAAAAAAAAAAAAAAAAAAAAAAAAAAAGGGGGGGGGGGGTGTTATTAGCTATCAAACCTCAAAAATACACTCATGAGTATACAACACTCATCACCAATATCTATTCATTATACACAGGCTAACTGGCTATTTATAGATTACTTTTAGCAGAATTAGAGAAGCAACCTAGAACATAGGGAGATATTTCGTAACACAGAGTACAATCAACTAGTGGAAGAAGCCTTCTTGTTAATTTTTCCTACCTCATATACTTCTCTCGGCAGATCTCCAGAAATTTTTCTAGCTGGGTTGGAGTGATTCGGTCCAATTGGTATAAAACATAGGGCTAAAGGGATGAAGACCCAGAATGATTATAAGTATATTCGATATACTAGTCAATAATTGAGTGTTGTGTTCTCTACATATCGCTAAAAAGGTCACCGAACTTCTTGTACTTCCTCAATTATTCAGGCCGTTAAGATCCTCTTTTCCACCGCCCAAACTATATATCCCAAACTACAGAAAGCACCCGTTATGCAGATTACCTCTGTTGTGCCATTGTCATTAATGCCATACTTGTCCCTGGTTTTCTTGATCTTTTCAGACATGCTTTTGATGAATTTTTTAATTTCCTGCAATAAAGAATATCATGTGTTTAGCTTTGTGTCTCGTTTCTGCCAATTAATGACGAAAAGTCACCAGCACAGTACATTACACTAGGGGAGGGGGGGAAAAAGTGATTAGGAGACAAAATAAAAAAATAAAGATATCCTTCAAAGTCAAACTCAATCACTGCTGACTTTCTAGGCACTGGAGTTTTTCTTGCCAACAATATAGAAGTGGTTTGCCATTGTGTCTGACTCTGTATATAGAATTTCTTTCCTGCTTCCCAATTATCCTAGATCCTTCTCAGATGGTAAGTCTCCCATCCAAGGACTACCAAGGTTGTCCCTGCTCAGCTTCTTAGTCTTGAGTGAAGTCAGTGAAGTGCTGCCATCTACTGGGCCATACATAAAAAAAAGAATTAGGAAGTTGACTGGAAGAACTGAATTTCCTGCCACAAGAGCCAGGTTTTTTTACATTGGTTTTGGAAAGCATCTAAGATGTAACATTCAGAAAACTTAGCAAGCAGAAATAAAAGTATTATAGTTGTCTTTTCTTGTTTTGGGATTTTCTATTCTTATTTTACATTTTTCAAATAGGAGGAGGGAGATAAAACGCAATGGAATGGAATAGAGGAGGAGGAGGAGAGGAAAAGAAGAAGAAACAGAAGAACAAGAAGAAGAGGAGGAGACACCTGCTCCTCTGAAAATTAATATTAGGAAGCACCCAATGAAATGAATGGATCAAAGGAAGAGAGGAGGAGGAAGAGGAGAAAGAAGAAGGAGAAGAAGAGGAGGAAGAGGAGGGGAAGGGGAAAAGGAAGGAGGAGAAAGAGGAGAAGAGGAAGAGGAGGAGGAGGAGGTGAAGAAGAGGAAGGGTAAAAAGGAGAAGGGGAAGAAAAAGGAAGAGAAGAAGGAGGAGGAGAAGAAGAGGAGAAGGAGGAGAAAAGAAGGATGAGAAGAGGAAGGGGAAGAAGAAGAAATAGAAGAGGAGGAGGAGGAACAGGAGACACCTGCTCCCCTAAAAATTAATATTGGGATGCACCCAATGAAATGAATGGACCAGACCCACCCACCTAATTTAATTCTGGACACACCGTAACTGCTAACCATGATTTGCTGGTTTACTCGTTTATTTAACCGCTGGATTGGCCCACTTCATCAATCTATCTGTCTGAAACGGAGCTTCGCACGTGAGTGCAAGCGCCCTCCCCTCACGCGAGTGGAGCTTTGTGTGCACATGCCTGCTGGCCCATTGCCTGTGCAGGTGGCTCTTTGCACACGCACATTTGTCCATCTCTCCCACGGCCCAGTTTCGAAGAAGTAGTGGGCCGCAGCCCGGGATTTAGAGAGCCCTGTTCTATCTATGCTTTTGTATACCCTTGTTAAATTTGTTGTTTTCGTTTGTTGAGAACTGGTGGTAGAGCAAGGGTCAAACTCAAGGCCTGGGGGCCGGATTCGGCCCACGTGGTGCTTAGATCTGGCCCGCGGGGCTGCCCTGGAAACAGCAAAGGACTGGCTCGTGGTGATTCTACCAGCAAAAATGAAGTTTGGGAGGGCCGCCCATGGCCGTCCCGAGCTCCGTTTTCGCTATCAGAGGGTTGCAGGAGGCTGTCGCAGCCGAAAATGGAGCTCGGGAGCCCATTTTCTCTGGCAGAGTGCACGGGCCACCACAGCCCCCCACCCGACATGAGTGACGTCGAGCTGGCCACACCCACTCCAGCCCCCCCCCCCCCCCCGAGGTCAAACACAACCCTGATGCGGCTCTCAATGAAATCGTGTTTGACACCCCTGGAATCGAGCCACTCTTCAAACAAGTTCTTGCATTGAAACGGGAGACTCAGTGAAGCGAGCAATCGAATATTTAGAGCAGAAAAAAAGTGGTGTGTGTGGCGGTGGTTGTTTTTGCAAAGACAATACAGGGAAGGTTTTTCAGGAATGAGAGAACGGTCTTTCTCTCTGAATCTAGATCAGGGGTCTCCAATCTTGGCCACTTAAGGCTTGTGGACTTCAACTCCTAGAATTCCTCAGCCAGCTGGCTGAGGAATTCTGGGAGTTGAAGTCCACAAGCCTTCAAGTGGCCAAGATTGGAAACCCCTGATCTAGAGTAACACAACGAATACAGCAGGAAACAAACTGTGCGCCTGTTGTTACTCTGGCTCCCGAGCCTGTCCTCACGGAGGAAGATAACTCTGAAAGTGATGGGGAGGAACTGACAAGGCCTCCCTCTCTAGGACCCTCCTTTCTGGCAACGCCTCAGGTTCCAGCTGAAGGCCAGGAGGAAAGCATGTCGGGGCACCCACTAATAGGGAGTGATGAAGATCAATCTTGGATTGATCCCAGGCAGCGTCGGAGGGAGAGGCGTGCGCAGCAAAGGAAGAGGTGTGGAAGGGCCAGAGATTGCTGCGTCACTGAGCCATGCCCCACAGGGGATAAAAGTGGGTGGGGTTGCTCTGCAGGCTCTGTGATGGACAAAAACTGCATATCGTGAGCTTCGGATGGGATATTTTTCAGAATTAAGGCTTGACTTTGTGAATGACTTCTGACTACTCTTTGAATTCTTGGTTGCCTCAGCAACAGATTACAGATACGCTGACTCCTGTTTCTAGAGGTGATAAGAAACTTGGCAGGCATTCGGAAAGTAGCTGCCAGAATTTTTATCTGCCAAAGGGATTCAGGTCGGCTTGTAAAAATAAATTACTGGGAGACATCTTTTGCTCGTGTGTCTGCCTATGTGAGTTGGGGGGACAAAACAGCGCCCCTGTCAGCTTCAGTGAATTTTACAACAGGATTTTCATTTGAACGACCATGCACTCGGGGTAAGATTCTGCCTCCCCCCCCCAAAAAACAACAACAACAACAAAAAAAAACCAGCAAAACAATCTGGACACATTTTAAAGGTTAACCAAAAAAGGAAAGCAAACATTCCAAGCAGTTAAAAGACTTGAAATTTTAGTTGGAAAAGCAATATTTATGTGTATGTCAGTTTAGACTTCGGGCAAAAAGGGAAAATCAGTTTTGGAAAAGGAGTTTTGTTGCCGGAATAATGGACACGGAATGGAAAATTGTAACAAGGGCTACAGAACGAAGTTGGCAGCTGGGGGGTGTCTTTAGTTTTTTCCCAGGAACAGCACTAGCATGCATACAGCATTTAAGGTGCGATCCCGTAAGATTTTTTTTTTTGAAAAGGAAGTTTGGGGTTTATTTATTGACTTCCTGAACATCCCAAAGGTGCTTTTTCAAAAGACAACTGGACTTTCTTGTTTGTTTTTTCCTTGAAAACATTTCACTTCTCATCCAAGAAGCTTCTTCAGTTCTGAGTGAGAAATGTTTTCTAGGAGAAAAAAAAAAACAACCCAAGAAAATCCAGTCGCCTTTTGAAAAAGCACCTTTTTGGACAACCATGACCTGGATGATTGAAAATCTCCATGGACTTCCTGAATTACCTCCAAATGAAATTCCACATTTTTCAAAGCTCTGGCACCAACAGTTTATACCATAATTCCAAATGTTTTGGGGAATTATTAGCTCGCATCCCTTCTACTTATATACTGCTCAAAAAAATAAAGGGAACACAAGCAGAAGACATCCGAGATCTGAATGAATGAAATAGCCTTATTAAATACTTTGTTCTTTACATACAGTAGTTTATACACTGCTCAAACAACTAGAGGGAACACAAAACTACTGTATGTAACGAACAAAGTATTTAATGAGGCTATTTCATTCATTCAGATCTCGGATGTCTTCTGCTTCTCTTCCCTTTATTTTTTTGAGCAGTGTATACGAACTTAGAAGTCTGTGTTGGCAATGAGATACAGGTTAGCTTAGATTATAGTGAACCTCTCGGGTAATACTTAATACTCTTCTTAGAACTTTTTGGTGCTTTTTACTTCATCTTCAAGAAGTGACGGAGGGAGGGAGGGAGGGAGGAAGGAAAAAGGAACGAAAAGTGGAGGGAGGGAGGGAGGGAGGAAGGACCAGCAGGGGAAAGAGGGAAGGAAGAAGAGCAGAGGAAGGGAGGGAGGAAGGGAGGGAGGGAAGAGCAGAGGAATGGAGGGAAGGAAGAGCGGAGGGAGGGAGGAAGAGAGGGAGGAAAGGAAGAAAGAGCAGAGGGAAGGAGGGAGGGAGGAAAGAGTGGAGGAATGGAGGGAAGGAGGGAGGGAAGACCAGAGGAATGGAGGGAAGGAAGGAAGAGCAGAGGGAGGGAGGAAGAGAGGGAAGGAAGGATGAGCAGAGGGAGGGAGGGAGGAAAGAGTGCAGGAATGGAGGGAAGGAAGAGCAGAGGTAAGGGAGGGAGGGAGGGAAGAGCGGAAGAGGGGAGGGAGGAAAGGAAGGAAGGAAGATATCCAGAGTAGAAATTGACAATGTAGAATCTGGTCGTGGTTTTCCTTCTAACGAAGTCTGAAGTCAAGAAAAGGCGATACTGAAGGTTTTGAGAAGGTCCATGGCCTGCATATTGTTGGGAGCCTCCAGCTTTTGCAAAACATCATGTGTGCCTAACGTGAGAGGCTGCATTTCAATCTCCACTAGCAAACTCAGCTCCGGCACTAATAAACCGGGCAGGTTCCAGTATGAAGTGGATTGATTTGACTATGTTTCTACACTGCTCCAATAGCCAACTGACTTTAATGCATTATGAGCCTCGGCATAATGTGTGCACAGACACACACCCCAGACACACACACTCTGCACACGTGCGCACACACTCATGCGTCAATTACCTTATTATAGGCCACATAGCCGCTTTCAGTTAATGCCTTCAAGAATGAATAGGAAAACAAAGCGGTGTTTTGCTGTTGTTGAAGTAACACTTCTCTGCTTTTTCAACAAACAAACATGTTTTTTGCCACTTAGTTTAGCTTTCTTTTTTTTTCTTTCTCTTTCTCTTTCTTTTCTTTCCTTTCTCTTTCCTTTCTTTCTTTCCTTCTTTCTTTTTCTTTCTCTTTCCTTTCTTTCTCTTTCTCTCATTTCTTTCTTTCCTTCTTTCCTTCCTCTTTTTCTCTTTCTTTCTTTTCTTTCCTTTCTCTTTCCTTTCTTTCTTTCCTTCCTTTTTCTTTCCTTTCTTTCTTTCCTTTCCTTTCTCTTTCATTTCTTTCTTTCCTTCCTTCCTCTTTTTCTTTCTTTCTTTTCCTTTCTCTCTCTCTCTCTCTCTTTTCCTTCCTTCCTTCCTTTAAACAAACCTCTGGTTTTGGATATCAAGGATATCAAGCATCCAGGCAAAGAGCTCTAAAATAATAAAGCCCTCCCTTGTCTTAAAATAACGTGTGGTCTTAAAAGTGAAGATTTAGGAATTCTTATCTGTTCCGGGTTTTCGAGAAGTTAGGGGGAAGACAGGGATGAGGGAGATGCTAACATACATTAGTCTCAAGTCCATTTACTGAATGATCAAGATAGGAATACGAGGACATTCGTTCGGCGTTTGAAAGAAGGCGGCGCCCTTTATGAAAAATCATCTTTGTAATAAAAGGAGATCGAGAAACAATCCAATACCTGCAGGAAGCTGTCCTGGCAACAAAGGAATTCGTTTTTCTTCATGATGGATTCGGCGGTGAGCACCAGTTCGTTTTTACTAAGCGCGGGCTCGCTTCGGCTGGGATAGACCGCCTAAAGGGACAAAACAGCATGCAGATCAGTGACAGGGCCGTTTTATGTTTGGGGTTCCTTAGAAAATTCAATAGGCATTCGAAAGGGATGCTGCTGTGCGGGCTTGTACAAATATATAACCCTCTGACAGCAAAAATTCTAACCTTCAAAGACTTTTAGTGCTGTAGATGGGACTTGTCAAAGTACCGTATTTTTCGGAGTATAAGACGCACCGGAGTATAAGACGCAGCTTAGTTTTTGGGGAGGAAAATAGGAAAAAAAATCTGTCTACCAGGTATTCATCTGGCTAGCATCCTTAGTCTGGTCAGCTTCAGCACATTAGTTTGCTGGTTTTTTATCCCAGGCTTCGGGATAAAAAACAGCTTTTAAGGCACAGCCGAGAGGAAGCAGCAATGAGAAAAGCAGGCAAAGCAAAGTGGGGGGAGGAGATATCGCTTCACTCAGCTAGCGCCTAGTTAGGGCTGAAAAAAAGTTTCTAAAGAACAGCTGAGAGTCGGAGCAAAGCATGGAGATCGCTTCACTCGCTAGCACCTTGTTAGGGCTGAAAAAAAGCTACATTCGGAGTATAAGATGCACCCAAATTTTCAGCCTCTTTTAGTGGGGAAAAAGGTACGTCTTCTACTCTGAAAAATACGGTAGTTTCCCCAAAAACAACGTGGGATAAAACCTTGCAAGATGAAGAAATCTTGCAAGGGCATTTCAGCTGCAGAAACTGAAATGACGACGGGATCAAGCGGTATTTTAAGTCCAAAGCCTTCAATGGTTTGGTGGACAGATCCATAAGGGTGCAGTGGCTAGAATGCAGTACTGTAGGCTACTTCTGCTGGCTGCCAGCAGTTCGAATCTCACCAGGCTCAAGGTTGACTTAGCCTTCCGTCCTTCCAAGGTCGGTAAAATGAGGACCCAGATTATCGGGGGCAAGAGGCCGACTCTGTAAACCGCTTAAGAGGGGGCTTTAAAGCACTGTGAAGCCTAAATGTTCTTGCTATTGCTATCTAGAGGATTCTTCTTCTTCTTTAAAAAGGATATCCAGTGCTAATACTTACTCTGACGTTGTCCAGAACGCGCTTGAACTCCAAAGGTTCATCTTTTCCTTCCATGGCGGCAGGATCTAAACCATCCCCACCATAAATGAACTGGATAATGTCTCCCGTAGAGCTCCTGACGGTCAAGTCATACTGAGAACAAAGATCTTCAAGGGATTTCACCAATCGCCTCTGGGAGAAGATGGAGAAATACCTTCTTCAGTACACAGCCACGAAATATTTGTTCAAGATGAGGGTAGTAGCCAGTTCCTACTAACTACCACAAAAAGGAGTTGAGGTCTACTTCCTATTTTTGAATATCCAGAAGAATGTTTATTCAGTTATACAGCTGAATAGCAAATGTAAATTATCTATCTATCTATCTCTCTCTCTCTCTCTCTCTCTATCTATCTATCTATCTATCTATCATCTCTCTGTGTGTGTGTGTGTGTGTGTGTGTGTGTGTGTGTGTGTGTATCTACCTCCCTCTCTCTCCCTCTATGTCTATATCTGTCTATATGTATCTCTATATCTATCTCTATTTCTATATAACTCTCTCTCTCTCTCTCTCTCTCTCTCCCTCCCTCTCTCTCTCATTACTTATTTGTGGTTTATAACCAGACATTTACTCAACTGAAATGTAACTCTAAAGCTAATCTTCTATTCAAGTTTCTTAAGGGACCAAATATATTAACTAACACCCCGGATTTTGTTAATTAGCTTGGCTATATTCATCCTGTCAGAAAACTGTGGATACAACAGTTGGTTGGTATTTCTTTTTTATTTATTTCTTTATTCTCAGAACTGAAACCAGACAGGAGACCGAGACTAGTCGGCACGGAAATAACTCTTGACCTAACGGAGAATAAATGCTTACAGTTGGCTATATAGAGGGTCCCCCTATAGAAAAGTGCCTCCAATTACCTGCATGTATCCTGTTTCAGCTGTTTTTACAGCTGTATCAACAAGACCTTCCCGACCAGCCATGGTGTGGAAGAAAAATTCAGTGGGAGTCAACCCAGAATAGAAGCTGTTGGCCACAAAACCTTTAGCAGCTGGAAGCTGAAAAAGGAAAATAAAAAACAACTTTTGAAATATATCGCTGTAGAATTTACTTCCACGGTCAGCATGCTTAACATGTTAGAATAGTACTGGTGGGCACAGATTCAGATCGCCATTGGGCAATTAATAAGCACATCGATCTAATTGGCTCCATGTGATTTGTCACGAGGGTCAAATCAGAAGACATCTGATCACATAGAAGCAGGTAAAATATAATTCAAAGAACACACATGCTTGTGATCAGAACTGGTAAGGTAATACAGCATCTTTGTGCAGCCTTATGAATGTTTCAGACACGCCACATGAAGAGTGTATATAATCTATAGAAAGCAACAGTGGAAAAGGTGCATCGTAGCAGAAGCTGTAAGTCTGAGCAGCAGTAAACTAGCACAATTTTGCACATCAAAGCACATGTGCTAGAAAAAGACTCAAAGTAACAAAAGTTGGAAGAGACCTTGGAGGTCTTCTAGTCCAACCCCCTGCTCAGGCACCTGTCCCAATACCCATTTCAGACAAATACTAATGAAAATGCTAATACCACTCTATAAAGCCTTAGTAAGACCACACCTAGAGTACTGCATCCAGTTTTGGTCACCACACAATAAAAAAGATGTTGAGACTCTAGAAAGAGTGCAGGGAAGAGCAACCAGGATGATTAGGGGACTGGAGGCTAAAACATACGATGAATGTTTGCAGGAACTGGGCATGGCTAGTCTAGTGAAGAAAAGGACCAGGGGAGACAGGATAGCAGTCTTCCAATATTTGAGGGGCTGCCGCAGAGAGGAAGGGGTCAAGCTATTTTTCAAGACACCCAAAGGCCAGATAAGGAATAATGGATGGAAACGGAACAAGAAGAGATTCAACCTAGAAATGAGGAGAAACTTTCTGACAATGAGAAAAATCAACCCATGGAATAGAAGTTGCCTTCGGAAGTTGTGGGAGCTTCATCACTGGAGGCTTTCAAGAAGAGACTGGACTGCCATTTGTCAGAAATGGTGAAGTGTCTCTTGCTTGGGTATGGGGTTGGACTAGATGACCTTCAAGGTCCCTTCCAACTCTGTTAATCTGTGTCTAAATAGTTGTCCAATCTCTTCTTTAAAACCTCCAGTGTTGGGGCACCCACAACTTCTGGAGGCAAAGATTACTACTCAAGATTACCCAGCAATTCTCCTAGGCCACGATAGTAATTTAGTGTGACTTTAATTCTTTTTCAGAACCACAGCTAGTCTGGGACCATGTACCCTGCTTGAGCTGGGGGTTGGACTAGAAGGCCTCTAAGGTCCCTTGTTATTCTGAGTATTTTTCTAGCGGGTGTGTTATGGTGCCAGCAGAAAAAAAAAAAAAAAGCCTTATGCCAAACTTTTCCAGCTTTATTCCATTACAAATAGCATCTTCTATTTCTGGTGGGACATGCAGGATTCCACTTCCTGGGAGGAACCCAAAGTCCCCAAATTCTCTCCATTTCCGAAATAAAGAGACCTGGACAAGCTGCCCAACAAGAAATGCCTTGTATTTATAGAATAAGATTCACATTCTGTCCTGTGTCTAAAACATAGTGTTTTGGTTTTTTATCCAAACAGCAGCAATCAGCATTCTGATTGTGGCTATTAACTGTTCAAAATGATTATGTCCTATTATCCTTGTAGGAACTTCATAGCACAGGTCAACAGTTCTTAAATAATCCGAACACTTTCATCCAGAGGAAGACCTGAAAGATTTGAATGACTCTTAGCTGTCATTTTGTGAGACTGGATTGGCACAGTGGCCAAAGATGCTAAACTAGGAACAAGGAGAGCAATATTTTAGGTCCGTGATGGCGAACCTATGGCAAGCCTGCCGGAAGTCGCGCGCAGAGCCATCTCTCTGGGCACTCCAGCCGTCGCCTGTTGCTCTTCCGGGTTCCAGCGTGCACATGCGCGCCAGCCAGCTGGTGTTCACGCATGTGGGAGCATCGGAAACCGGAAGAGCAGCTTCCTGGTGTGCATGCGTGTGCCGGGAAGCTGAGCTTTTGGTTTCCGGCGCATGTATGCGTGCTGGCTAGCTGGTCTTTTGAGTGCGCATGCATGCCAGAAACCGGACATCCAGGGGACCAGCACGCATGTGCACACCGGAAACCGGAAGCTGAGCTTCCCAGCATGCACATGCATGCCAGGGAACTGTTTTTCCGGTTTCCGGCACTCCTGTACGTGAGCGCTGGGGAACTGCTCTTCCGTTTTCCGGCACTCCCATATGTGTGCAACGGGGAGCTGCTCTTCCGGTTTCCAGTGCTCCCCTGCACGCGTGCACTCCCATTTCGGCACTCGGTGCTGGAAAGGTTCGCCATCATGGTTCTAGGTCTTCCTTTGGCATGGTTCTAGGCATGGGAGGCAACTGTTTCTGGTTTTGGGTCAACTACTTTCCCTCACCCTTAATCTGGAAAGATGAAAGACAACCCAGCACAGGTAAACTATTTCTGAAAATGTTGCCAAGAAAACTGCAAGGGATTGTGGTCTCCAGGAATCAAGACGAGGATCTTAACAACACCAACATCACCTGGATCAAACGTTCCCCTTCATCTTATGTTTTCACCACACAACTTCATTGGACAATATTGCCGAGGTCTTATCTACCTCCCAGGCTCCTTACCTTGGAATGCTTCTCAAAATGAGGCAAGGATCGATTTTCAAAGCCATCGGGCACTCGTGACCCACTGATGGCTTGTTGACCTACACAAGCAATCATCTGGGATATATTAATAAAGGATCCTATGAGGGGAAAAAAAATGACAGCAACGAAGGTCAGCGGCAGCTTTTTCTCCTGACTGAAAACAAACACATTATCACGCTGTTTCTCTCCCCCTCCACCCAATTCTACGACGAAAAGTAAAATATCAAAAGTCAATATGGAAAACTTGTTCCGCTATCCCAGGGGTGCCAAACGAGATTTATTCGAGGGCCAGATCAGCATTGTAGTTCTCCTCCGTGGGCCGGTGGGGGGTTGGGGGTGGCAGGAGGACAGATGCCTCCTGCAACACCGTGCCGGCCAAAACTCTATCCCGTTTGTGCCTGAACAGCCTCCTGCAGTATTTTACCAGCCAAAACGGGGCATGGGGGGCCCGCATGCGGCTCCCCACCTCATTTTCTCCCTACATGGCCTCGTGCAGCACTCTGCTGGCTGAAAACAGGCCAAAAATGGGCTGCGCAGCCTGTTTTCAGCCAGCCGAGGCACCACAAACCGGTCCTTTGATATTTCCAGGCCGGCCCCGCGGGCCTTGAGTTTGATACCCCTGCGCTATCCTATAATGTTGCATTCATTGTGAATAAATTCTCCTTGAGATGATTTTACTCTCTGACTGATTGTGAAGCATTCCCTACCCCACCAGCTGAGCTTAAAAAACCCCCCACAAAACAAAGCATGGCCAGGTCTGAATAATGGTGAGAGAAGAGCCTCCCAGGAAATCTCAGAGCTTTAGGGTGAACTGTGTAGGTAGAGAAGAGTAGGCAGAGCTGGGGGGAGGAGGCAGAGTTAAACATGTCATCAGTTTAGAGTCCTTACGTTGCTACAAATAATCCAAGTTCAATCCCCTTTGAATTCCTTATTTGGTGCCAATTTAAATGTTTAACTTTAGTTGACTAGATTCTTGTGAATAGGCTTAATAAATCTTCTGTGCTGCAACTTAACTTAGGAGGCGCAGTGATTAGAATGCAGTATTTCAGGCTAACTCTGCCCACAGCCATGGTTGACTCAGCCTTCCTGTCAGACCTGGAAGCCATCTTTCTACCTTTGAGCCTTCAGGCTTCAGGCCTGCCACAAATTCTACTGTAGGAAAATGGGAGGTGGGGATTGTATAGAGTGAAGAGGATATGTAATCAAAATAAAATTCTTTTTAGAAAGTCAAGGCCGTTGTGCCCTGCAGCTGTGCTGAGAAGAATGAGGAGGTATCTTCTGTTCCGGAGGGTACCTGATTGGCTGTGTGGTGGACATGTGGGTGAAGGGCAAGGACTTGAACTTTCTTTTGGGTGAGGAAAACCTGGAAGCTTTCAGATTCGGGTTTTCACAGATGTGCCAATATGACATCTCTAATAAAAATTAGCTTTTGAGGAACTTCAAGCTTGGAGTTTAATTTCGTTGGGGGTGTTACTTGGAACCCTGACATCCTTCCGATGTTGGTTGAACGAGGACCCAGATAGTTGAGGGCCAAAGGCTGACTCTGTAAACTGCTTAGAGTGGGCTGTAAAAGTACTGTGAAGTGGTACATACCGTATTTTTCAGAGTATAAGACGCACCTTCTCCCCCCCCAAAAAGAGGGTGAAAATCTGGGTGCGTCTTATACTCTGAATGTAGCCCCACCCACCTTCTCAAACGGAGATTTCAGAGGCTGAAAAAAGTATCAGAAACGAAGCTTCAGAAAAAAAGCCCACAAACAGAGCTTCAGAGGCTTTTATTCTGAAACTCTGTTTTGGAGGCTTTCAGGAGCAGGAAAAATGTTTTTTCTGAAACAGAGTTTCAGAAGTTTCAGAGGCAGGAAAAAAGAAACCCTCCGAAAAATACGGTAAGTCTAAGTGCTAGTGTGACTGCTGTTGTCTCAGCCTCCCATCCTTCTGAGGTGGGTAAAATGAGGAGCCAGATTGTTGGGGGCAATAGGCTGACTCTGTAAACTGCTTAGAGAGGGCTGTGAAGAACTGTTGAAGAGGTATATAAGTAAGTGCTATTGGTGTTGCAACTAAGATATAGTCCTGATCCTTGTACCTGAGAAACTGGAAGGATGAAAGTCAACCAGAAAGAGAGCAATGGCTAACCACTTCTGCATCCCTGCTGAAAAAGCGCACAGGGATGTGTCCATGAAGCCCCCGCGGTCTACTAAAAAGAGACATAACCTTTCACCTAAAAAGTGGAAAATAAATTCTTCCTCAGCAATTCTGACCATGTTTGCTCAACATGGAGAAGATCTGATTTAAATGATCCATGGTCAGAAATTACCAAACAGAGCTGAAAAAGCAATCTGCAAGTCCTAATGGACATACTGTATTTTTCGGAGTATAAAATGCACCTGAGTATATGACGCACCTTAGTTTTTGGGGAGGAAAATAAGAAAAAAGCTGATTGGCGGGTGGATTGGCCTCCTGGAATACCCCCAATCAGCTGTTCCCAGAGGTGAATTTTAGCAACAGGTTCTTGGTTGCGAGCTCTGTGCCTTGCTTTTTTTTTCAGCTTCTGAAACTTTCTGAAACTTTTCTCTGCCTCTGAAAGCCTCCAAAAGAGTTTCAGAAAAAAAGCCTCTGAACGAAGTTTCAGAGGCTTTTTTTCTGAAGCTCTGTTTTGGAGGCTTTTTTTCTGAAGCTTCATTTCTGGGGCTTTTTTTTCTGAAGCTCTGTTTGGAGGCTTTTTTTCTGAAGCTTTGTTTCTGAAGCTTTTTTTTTCTGAAACTTTGTTTCTGAGGCTTTTTTCAGCCTCTGAAACCTCCATTTGAGAGGTTAGGCGGGGCTACATTTGGTGTATAAGACGCACCCAGATTTTCACCCTCTTTTTTGGGGTAAAAAGGTTTGTCTTATACTCTGAAAAATACAGTATGCAGGCAAGCTGTCCACTTCATATATGTGTAAATAGCTTGAGCTGCATCCAGCTGTCTTAAGACATAGACAGAAAGCAAACTGAAATTGGATGGTCAATCCTACCTTTTGAACCACAAACGGCCATCGTGAGGGGGCTGTTACTTTTGTCTAGTTCTCTAAGGCAGGCACTGCCAGCGTGGTCTCGGATAACAGACAGTTCCTTCAGAATTAGGGCCTAGGAAAAAGACTTGATTAACAAACGGTGCTTACAAGAATTTGCCTGTTTTCATTTCATTATAACCGGGTCTAATCAGAAGTTGACATTATTCTTAAGATAGCAATCCAACACATATTGTTTGGAATAGAACAAAGTACCCCAAAATAATGGACAAAAGATTAATCACTCTGAATTTTCCCAGAGGATCAGACTACCGTTAGTGATACTAATTGTAAGAATTTGTCCTGCAGTGTTTCTTTCAGAACTAAAAGAGCTTCTGCAGCGAGAGAAATCAAGAGGAGCTGCCTCGTTCTTTAATTTCAAATCATAAAAAACCAGGAGTTTGAATTTTAATGGGTACGCCACACCCGCTGCAGACTTTACAATACTGTTAAAGGGAAAACAGTCCTGTGCTGGATCCAATTTCTGAACTTGACATGGATATAGAATAGAATAACAGAGTTGGAAGGGACCTTGGAGGTCTTCTAGTCCAACCCCCTGCTTAGGCAGGAAACCCTACACCACTTCAGACAAATGGTGATCCAATCTCTTCTTAAAAACTTCCAATGTTGGAGCATTCGCAACTTCTGGAGGCAAGTTGTTCCACTGATTAACTTTTCTGTTAGGAAAACTGTCATATTACTTATTAATTTATACATTGCTTCCTTCCTCAGCTATCTTTGTTAATTTTAATGTTAACATTCATTGTTTTAATATTTTAATGTTTTGTACTGTTGGTTTTATCTTTGCTGGAAGCCACTTAGACTCGCTGTTAAGACTGACTCGCATTTTCACGTACATTCCGCTTTGCTCACGGCTTGACAACGAAATGGAGGGGGATGGAATGAAATGTGAGGGTGGGGGGAATGGCATCTAAGCATCCATCGGTTCCCGTGAGACATTGCTTTCAGCTCAAGGGCACACCGAGCAGGTGTCCCAGCGTGGCCAGCAGGTTCCCATAACAAAATCAGCAGAAGTGATTAGTGGACGTACTGGACTGTGGGTGGCCCGTAGGGAAAGGGGAGAAATAATTATGCTTGCTTTTGTGTGGGAAACGCAGAGCTGATTTTGTCTCTTCTGTGCCAATGTTGTTATTTTTTTTTACTGTTGGTAAAATAATGTCTTCTTTCTGGATTCATCAACTGGACAGTTGACAAGTCGTTTGATGGCGAGATGGGCGGCATATAAACTTAGTAAATAAATTAAAATTTGCATAAGGGGTTATAACTAACTTCTAGTGTCTCCTCTGCTGTGCAGCCGGGCTGCTGCTGTAGCTTTCCGGTCTTCAAGGCTTCGATATATTCATCGCATTTCTTGTAGCCAGCATTCAGAAGTTCGTATTTTGCCTTCAGCAAGCCTTGGCCGGGGGTGACATCGCCAATTCCAATGGAAAACCCACGATTAGCTATGCAGTGGCAAAGAAAGAACAAAGGTCTGCATCAGCATACTTGCAATAAAGGAGAACATTTTACACGAGAGGATTGCGAGGTGATCCTTTTGTTGGTTCTGGCTGCCAAGACTTTTAAGTTCTTTTCGGTATAGGACTGGGTCACCCCATTCTGACAAATAATACTTTAGGCCAGGGGTGGGATTCAAAAATTTTAGCAACCGATTCTCTGCCTGGTTGCTGGGTGGGTGTGGCCATTGTGGGCGTGGCCTACTCTGTTGGGGAAGACCAGGTGTCTTGGTAAACACTTAATCTTTCCCCTGGCTCAAGCTGATGAACGGAGGAGAACTTGTGGCTCAGTGGTTAATACAATTGCCTAACATGCAGGCAGCCCAAGTTTGAATCCAAGTAAGGGTATGGCTGGCTGATG
Source organism: Arizona elegans (assembly GCA_022577455.1). Lineage (NCBI taxonomy): Eukaryota > Metazoa > Chordata > Lepidosauria > Squamata > Colubridae > Arizona > Arizona elegans. The sequence continues at coordinate 91,695,511 of JAKOOJ010000005.1, read as the reverse complement.
AGAGCTAAAAAGCTTGAAATAGATCTATACTAGTCTCCCTTTATTTCTTTATCAGCAAAAATATAAATTTGATACACACACACGCACACTATATATATATGTGTGTGTGTGTGTGTGGAGAGCGATGGATTCTTTAATAGGGCAAAGTAAAAAGATCACTAAACAACTGCTGCTTGAAGTGTTCCTTGCTCTCAGCATAAGATCCTGATTTTGCTGTTGTGCAAGGCCACACAACTATTTGCACTCATCCTAGGCTGCCATAACAATTTGCGTTCTTCTCTAAAGCTCAGCGGAGGATGTCCCAAACGTGTTTTTTTCAAGCGGCAACTGGACTGTCTGATTTTTCTTTGAAGATGTTTTGCTTTTCATCCAAGAAGCTTTAGAATAGATTTTTTTTTAAATTGGCCAAGTGTGATTGGTTGGACACAGAAGGAATTTGTCTTTGGTGCATAGGCTCTCAGTGTACATAAAAAGGAAAGATACATTCGTCAAGAATCATAAGGTACAACACTTAATGATAGTCCTAGGGTAAAAATAAGCAATCAAATCATATTAGGAAACAATATCAATATAAATTGTAAGGATACCAGCAACAAAGTTATAGTCATACAGTCATAAGTGGAAGGAGATGGGTGATGGGAATGATGAGAAGATTAATAGTAGTGCAGACTTAGTAAATAGTTTGACAGTGTTGAGGGAATTATTTGTTTAGCAGAGTGATGGCGTTTGGGAAAAAACTGTCCTTGTGTCTCGTTGTTCTGCTGTGCAGTGCTCTATAGCGTCGTTTTGAGGGTAGGAGTTGAAACAGTTTATGCCCAGGATGCGAAGGGTCTGTAAATTCTTCTTTAGCTTTGAGTGGATGGTGGGGAATGGAAAGATTTATATTTATATTTAGATTGGAGAAAGAAACACAGTCCTTTCAACAGTTCCAAGAAGGCTCTACAACAATTTGCACCACTTAGGTGACTCTGAGGACACAGATAAACCTCCAGGTGCCCTCAAGGACCCTCTAAAAGGATGCAAATGACCAGCTGTCTGCAAGGAATATAAATCCTTCCATTCCCCACTATCCTGTCAGAGCTGAAGAAGCTTCTTGGATGAGAAACAAAACGACTTCAAAAAAGAAAAACCAGAAAGTCCAGTTGCCACTTGAAAAAAAGCACCTTTGGGACAACCATGACCTGGATGACTGAGAATCTCCATAGAAACTCAGCAGGAGGATATTTTGGGCCGACCCAAACTAATCTCTTTTACTGCATCACTGTGAAGCTAAAAATTAACAGTGGCAAAAGAACAAAGGAAAATTCAAAGGTAGCATCAAATTAAAGAGGAAAAGCACATTTCAAGATACTTACAGAGGTAGACAGGAGCCAGCCGGGCTAACCTTGACATAGCATCAGCTGCCTCAACTTGGCCCCAGTCTCTCAGTAAAATGTAGAATATATTATTCTTCGATCCGGATCCCAACGTTCCCTTGTCCATGCTGCCAGACATCAACTCGCTGTTGTGGATTGCAACATCTGAAACACAAAATGCCATTTAGTTGGCCAACGGAACATTTCGGAGGAGGAGGAAGCTTCAATCCTTCCTTGCTCGGCTGTGCAAAGTTATTGATGTAATTCCAAAAAGGGGCTTTGGAGCACACAAGGGAACTTGTCTGCAAACTCTTAAAAGCAGCTGCATGTTTATGGTATTCTGCGGCACCTGCCATGAGTGTGACTCGTTGTGCCCATGTGACACCTCTCCTGCGCGAGCTGCACTGGCTCCCAGTGGTCTTCCGCGTGCGATTCAAGGTGTTGGTCACCACCTTTAAAGCACTCCATGACTTAGGACCCGGGTACCTTCGAGACCGACTTCTGCCACCAGTAGCCTCCCACCGGCCAGTCCGCTCCTACAGAGAGGGGCTCCTTAGGGTACCATCGGCCAAGGTATGTCAGCTAGTGACACCCAGGGGGAGGGCCTTCTCTGTGGGAGCTTCTGCCCTGTGGAATGAACTGCCCCCGGAATTGTGCAAGATCTCCGACCTCCGTGTATTTCGCTGTGCCCTCAAGACCCTGCTGTTCTGCCAGGCCAGGCTATCAATGTAAATGATTTTAAATTGGGTGTTTTAAATTTTTTGGGTTTTAACCTGGGGCGAAATTATTTAATAATTTTAATTATTTTTTAATTGATGTCTGTATATTTTTGTGTTTTTAATAGGCTGTACACCGCCCTGAGTCCTTTGGGAGAAGGGCGGTATAGAAATAAAATTATTACGATGATGATGATGAGCCTGGGAGTAGACACGGCTACTTGAAAAGGTTCATTATGTTTAGATAGCATAGTGTGCCTGAAATTTCTCACCTTATATGCCCTGAAGTATCTTTTGTTACAGACACACTTGAAATCAAATAAACAAGGCTTTTTTTTCTTTCTGCTTGTTTTTTGTAACAATTACTTCACAATTACTACCAACCTGCCTTCCATTGAGGACCTGTATACTGCATGAGTCAAAAAGAGGGTTGTGAAAATATTTACAGACCCCTCGCATCCTGGACATAAACTGTTTCAACTCCTACCCTCAAAACGACTCTATAGAGCACTGCACACCAGAACAATTAGACACAAGAACAGTTTTTTCCCAAACGCCATCACTCTGCTAAACAAATAATTCCCTCAATACTGTCAAACTATTTATTAAGTCTGCACTACGATTAATCTTCTCCTCGTTCCTATCACCCATCTCCTCCCACTTATGACTGTATGACTGTAACTTTGTTGCTGGTATCCTTAAGATTTATATTGACTGTTTCCCTATGACTATCATTAAGTGTTGTACCTTATCATTCTTTTTTTTATTGCAAAAGTTTTACAATTACATTTTCACCCCTTTTTCCCCCCCCTCAACCCGCCCCAAACTTCCCAACCTCCCTAACCCACCCTAACCCACCCCTCCCCCCAGACTTCCTCACAATATATTCATGTCAAATAAAAGGAAAAACCCTCTTTTGTATATAAAACTTGAACCCCGCCCTCCCCTTACAAATTTTCATCTTCATTACATTAACCTATTTCTATCTTAATATAGCAATTTCAAATAAATTTTCATCCTGATTACCTTGAAAATATTTCTATCTTAATATAACATTTTCAAATAAATTTTCATCCTCAACCTTGAAATATTTCTATCTTAATATAACATTTTCAAATAAAAGCTATTTGGTACTTCCTAGTTTGATATTTGTTCTGAACATAATCTATCCACTTCTTCCATTCCCATTCATAAGTCTCTTGAGAACAGTCTTTTAAATATGCTGAAATCTTCGCCATCTCCGCAAAACTGGCCATCTTCAAAGTCCATTCCTCAATCGAAGGCAGCGCTTCATTTTTCCAGTATTTACCTATCAACAATCTTGCTGCAGTTATCATGTACAATATCATTTTTGTTTCCCCCAATGTAAAACCCTTAACTATACCCAATAAAAACAGTTGTGGAGAAAATTGAATCTTTCTCTTCAAAACATTCTGCATGACCCACCAAATTTTTATCCAAAAAGCCTTAACTTTCTTACAGGTCCACCAAACATGATAATATGTAGCGTCTAAGCAGTCACATCTCCAACATTTAGGCTGGGCACTAGGATACATACACGACAATTTTTTTGGATCTAAATGCCATCTATAAAACATTTTGTAGAAATTTTCCCGCAGATTTTGCGACTGTGTAAATTTGTACCTTATCATTCTTGACGAATGTATCTTTTCTTTTATGTACTCTGAGAGCGTATGAACCAAGACAAATTCCTTGTGGGTCCAATCACACTTGGCCATTAAAGAATTCTATTCTAGTCCATTCTATTAAGCATGTTAACTTACCTGAACCTTACTTATCATATAAAGGTAAAGGTTCCCCTTGCACATATGTGCTAGTCGTTCCTGACTCTAGGGGGCGGTGCTTATCTCTGTTTCAAAGCCGAAGAGCCAGACCTCTCCGTGGTCATGTGGTTGACATGATTAAATGACAAAGGCGCACGGAATGCTGTTACCTTCCCACCAAAGTGGTCCCTATTTTTCTACTTGCATTTTTTACATGCTTTCGACCTGCTAGGTTGGCAGAAGCTGGGACAAGTAACGGGAGCTCACCCCATTACGTGGCACTAGGGATTCGAACCGCCTAACTACCGACCTTTTGATCGACAAGCTCAGAGTCTTAGCCACTGAGCCACCATGTCCCTTACATATAGGAAGTACTTTTTCTAAATTTTAAAATATTAAATTTTTATTTTAAAACATTTATTGTTATTATTGTTGTACTACTAGTGCTATTGTTTTAATGCTTTTATTTGTTGGTGTGTGACTGTAATAAAGATTGATTGATTGATTGACAAGCTCAGCATCTTAGCCACTGAGCCACCGTGTCCCTACTTATCAGATGAGGTCTTACAAAATGAGTCGTTCTCCCTATAAACTATCCCTTTGGAACTCAGTATAGAATGTGAACAGGTGAATTTTTATGCAAATTCTTTCCGAAGGGAGGAAGTTCTAAACCATTGATAGGATACAATTCAACATTAAAAACTAGATCCAAGTAACTACAAGAATCTAGTTTTAAGCATTTGGAAAGTAATGTTAAATAAAAGGAAAATTGCTTTAACAATCCGTCTTGACAAAAACTTTATTTTTCTTTCCTGTTTTTTGCAGCTTGCAAATTAAAAAAAAAAAACTGTTGCAAAACTAAGAGTAAAGTCTCTTCAAGAAATCCTGGCAATCGACGAGCACGATAACAAATCAGGGGAGCCTTACTACTTACAGGAGTCGTTACTGCACAAATCTTCTCCTTTGCCACAGTATTGTTTGCCTTTGGTCCTGAGATTGGCTTTGACTGGACAACTGTCCCCAGGCTTCAGAATGATACTGAACACCTGCTTTCCTGTCCACAGGGTGACCGGCTTAAAAAAAAAAAAAGAGGCCAAGAGGAAAGGATTACAAATAGGGATGTGGAAGAATGTTCTCCAGATGCTAGTTCAGAGGGAGATGAGCTGGCAACTGAAGGCCACGAGCCAGGAATGGAGGGGTCAAGCACAGGGGACCAACCAGATGGGCAGCTTGAATTCAAGCATATTCATCCTCATTCTCTCACACACACATTCTGTCCCTCCCTCTTTCTCTTTCTCCCTTCATCCCGCTCTCTCCCTCCCTTTCTGTCCCTCCCTCCTTCCCTCCCGCCTTTTTCTCCCTCTGTCCCTCCCACCCTTTCTTCCTTCCTATTCCTCTTCCTCCCTCCCTCCCACTCTCTCTCCCTCCCTCTCTCCCCATCATCTCTCCCTCCCTCCACCGTCTTTCTCTCCCTCTGCCCCTCCCTCTCTCTCCCTTTCTTTTTCCTTCCCTCCCGCCCTCCATTCCTCCCTCCGTTTCCCTCCCTCCACCGTCTTTCTCTCCTTCCCTGTTCCTCTTTCTCCCTCCCTCCCACTCTCTCTCCCTCCCCATCTCTCCCCTTCCTCCAACTTCTTTCTCTTTTTCTCCTTGTCCCTCTCTCTCCCCCTTCCTCTCTCTCTCTCCCTTTCTCTCTTTCCTTTCCTCCTGCCCTCCGTTCCTCCCTTCACCCTCTTTCTCTCTTTTTCTCCCTGTCCCTCCCTCTCTCTTCCCCACTCTCCCTCCTTTTCTTCCTCCGTCCCTCCCTCTCTCTACCCCTCCCTCCCTTTCTCTCTTTACCTCCCTCCCTCCCTCCTTCACTCTCACTCTTTCTCTTTCTCTGCCATACCTTAAGAATTGCCGGAGGTGGGAGGCGAACTTTCACTTTTTCATCCTTGCCCACCAGAATAGAGGCGATCAACTGACAGGCTTTTGCTCGGTCAAAGAAAGTGTCCTTTAGTGTGAGGAGATAAGCACCTAAAACATGAAAATTTTAAAAATCCAGAAAGAAAGAAAAAGCATTCAACTAGGTGCATTTTATCAGGTCTCAGGTTTTTGTACCATGACATCGTGCAGAACAATGAGGTAAAACAACCCCAAAATAAAAAAAACAATGTATTTATTTAACAAAGATCATTTACATGGTAAGAAGATAAAAGAGCAAAAAAAGTGATTAAAAAGAATTTAAATATTTTATGCCTGGCACTTTCCTTCTTCATATGCACACATTTTCTTTCACATTTATAAAGCTGTAAACACTATGTCAAAAGTAGAAATTTTTAGGGGAAAACTTTCAGAAAAAGTGGTCAAAGGTTCATGCATTTGCAGTTCATACATAACTATTTCAGACATACTTCGATACCAATCTTCTCAAGAAAAAAAAAACCTATGACATTGTATTAATTTCTTAATTTAAATGGAAATGTTATTTCAATCATGAGCAAAAGACTTCCAACTTTCTTCTAACAATAAGTTCCCTAAAGGCTCAGGTGAACAAAAAAAATAAGAAAAAAAGATCTTCATTTCTATTTTTCGCCTCGGGTCATATATATATATATATATATATATATATTTGGTTTTGTTTTCCAAAACGTTGGAAAAATGAAACATTTGGACAGACTAAAATAAAACGTTCTTGTTATGCCCCATTATTTTACAAAGGTGTATCTGAGACTGAAGTTAATAAAATGCAACTGCTATTGGTAATACGGCTTAAAATACACACCTGTCAGAAAATCCTGAATTGCAGCAATAAGCGGTTCTCCATTTCTTGGTGTTACCAAGTTGGCTTTGGTCTGAGAAAAGAAAATATTTTATTTCTACACTAGTTTTCCTCCCAGAAATTCCTTATCAAGGTAAATACCTGGACTCTGTCTTTCTTTATGCCAAGTCACACCTGAAACCAGCAAAACAAACATAGGCAGGAGACCCTATATAAATATTCTGGACAAATGGCTGTCCAAACTCTTTTAGAGAACCTTCAGTGATGGAGCACCCACAACTTCTGGAGGCAACCCATTACACTGAGTAATTGTTCTCACTGTCAGAAAATTTCTCCTTAGTTCTAGGTTGGTTCTCTCCTTGATAAGTTTCCATCCATTGTTTCTTCCTGCCCTCAGGTGCTTTGGAGAATAGATTGACCCCTTCTTCTCTGTGACAGCCCCTCAAATATTGAAAGTCTGCTATCTTGTCACCCCTAGTCTTTCTCTTCACTAGATTAGACATTCCCAATTCCTGTAACCATTCATAGAATAGAATAGAATAGAATAGAATAGAATAGAATAGAATAGAATATGGAATATGGAATATGAATAGAATAGAATAACAGAGTTGGAAGGGACCTTGGAGGTCTTCTAGTCCAACCCCCCACTCAGGAAGGAAACCCTATACCATTTCAGACGAATGGTTATCTAACATCTTCTTAAAAACTTCCAGTGTTGGAGCATTCACAACTTCTGGAGGCAAGTTGTTCCACTGATTATTTGTTCTGACTGTCAGGAAATTTCTCCTTAGTTCTAAGTTGCTTCTTTCCTTGATTAGTTTCCACCCATTGCTTCTTGTCCTGCCCTCAGGTGTTTTGGAGGATAGGTTGTCCCCCTCTTCCTTGTAGCAGCTCCTGAGATATTGGAACACTGCTATCATGTTTCCCCTAGTCCTTCTTTCCATTTAACTAGACATATCCAATTCCAGCAACCATTCTTTATATGTTTTAGCCTTCGGTTCCCTAATCATCTTTGTTGCTCTTCTCTGCACTCTTTCCAGAGTCTCAACCAGTGGTGGGATTCAAATTTTTTTTACTACCGGTTTTGTGGGTGTGGCTTGGTAGGCGTGGCTTGGTGGGCGTGGCAGGGGAAGAATACTGCAAAATCCCCATTTCCTCCTGATCAGTTGGGACTCAGGAGGCAGAGAATAGATGGAGGCAGGGCAAGAGGTGGTATCTGCCGGTTCTCCAAACTACTCAAAATTTCCGCTACCGGTTCTCCAGAACTGGTCAGAACCTGCTCAATATTATCTCTGGTATCAACATCCCCTAATCATCTTGGTTGCTCTTCTCTGTACTCCCCTTTCCAAGGTCTCAACATCTTTTTTTGTATCATGGTGACCAAAACTGAATTGATTGGCTACATTTCAGTGGGAGGAAGATGCGACAGTGCAGATCAATTTGCGCTGCTGAATACTCTCCCGACTCCTGAAGGCTGTCATTAATTAGGAGAATTTGGCAGCGGCCTCTCGGTCTGTTTCATTGCAATGCTGGTGAGAACAAGAGGCCTGCTTACCCCCATCAGGACAAGTGCTTCGGCTTTGGCTTCTTCGGTTTGAGGAAGATGAAGATTCATCTCATCGCCATCGAAATCGGCGTTGTATGGCGTGCAAACACATTCATTGAAGCGGAAAGTCCGGTGCGGTTTTACTTTAGCCTGAAACACAACATCAAATCAAGGTTAAAAAAGAGAAACAAATACTCAAGGATTTTAAATACGCCAATATGCTAATAATGGGACGCTTCTGTCTTTTGGCTTTGAATAGGGCTGTTTTAACAAGAAAGAGAATGATATACCGTACTTTTCAGAGTATAAGACACACTTTTTTTTGCCCCCTAAGAGAGGATGGAAGTGTTGGTGTGTCTTATACACCGAATACAGCCATTTTTGTCCTCCCGAAACCCCGCCTTATGTGTCCTATTTTTGCCAAAAACAAGCCCGTTTTTTGCAAAAACAGGACGCACAGAGGTTTTGGGAGACCTGCAGAGTGCTTCTGGGGACTGGGGAGGGCAAAAACCAGACACGCAGAGGCCAAAAACTATTTTTTTCCTTGTTTTCCTCTTCAAAATCTTGGTGCGTCTTATACTCTGAAAAATACAGTATCTGCTCTGGAATACAGTAACACACGATGGTTCAGTGAATCTGTCTTCCCAATTGACTTTGTTTGTCAGAAGGTTGCAAAAGGGGCTCACATGACTCCAGAACCCTGCAACAGTCATAAGTACATGCCAGTTGCCAAGCAGCCAAATTCTGATCACGCGACCATGGGAATGCTACAACATTCTGTGAAAACCGTTGTAAGACACTTTTTTTCAGCGCATCGCAACCAGTGGGAGGAGCCATTAAATTAATGGTTGTTAAATCAAGAGCTACCGGCATATACTTGTTAGAATTTTAGCTTTTTCCTTGGCAAATATTTATGGAGATTGTCAGTCATCCAGATCACGGTTGTCCCAAAGGTGCGTTTTCAAGAGGCAATTGGACTTTCTTTCTTTTTCCTGAAAGACATTATGCTTCTCATCCAAGAAGCTACTTCAGCTCTGACTCACCATCCAGTCAGAGCTGAAGAAGCTTCTTGGATGAGAAGTGAAACGTCTTGAAAGAAAAACCAGAAAGTCCAATTGTCTTGAAAAAGCACCATTGGGTTTTCCTTGGCAACTCAGATTTGGTTCTACTTTCTACAGAAACTATGGTTAGCTATTTATCACAGAATAACAGAGTTGGAAGGAGCCTTGGAGGTCTTCTAGTCCAACGCCCTGCTCAGGCAGGAAGCCCTATATATACCATTTCAGACAATTGTCCGATCTCTTTTTTTTAAAAAAAAAAACTGCAGTGTTTGGAGCATTCGCAACTTCTCCAGGCAAGTTGTTCCACTAATCAATCATTTTAACTGTCAGGAAATTTCTCCACCTGCAAATTTAGCACAATACTCCATCTGCAAATTTAGTACAATACTGTTCTTAAACAACTTTGTTCCTAGAGGAATCATGAAGCCAAATGCCCAGATGGTGTTTGGAGTTTGACACCATGTCTTCTGCCCCAGCCTTTGTCGACCCTGAAGATGACATATGTGTAGCCAAATTTTATTGTAGCCTTTGTATTTTTTTTTCTTAGATTGTAATGGTACTTCAGGTTTGCCATTCTCTAACTGTTGAAAGGGGGGGGGGGGTTTGTAGAGATAAAGGGGAATGTTATGTCTAGGTGGCATTCCTTTCCCGTGGGAACAGGGAAGATGCCTGCAGCTGGACGAAGGAGGAGTTTGGAGTCCCTGGACCGATGGATTGAGAATTGATTGGACATTGTGACTCGGGGGGAAGTTTCAAACTTTGGCTTTTATTGGGTGTAATTCCGGATATCTTGGCCAGAGTCAATGCCCTTGCCAATGTCAGCACTTCAAGCTGTAGTTACTCTAGGAGGAGAAGCGGAGGCGTCTGGAAAGGGACGTTTGACTTTTCACCTACTTATTTTCCCTGGAGATAATATCCCCTAGGAGATGGGATGGGAGGGGGGAAATTCCTTTGAGCTGGAGCAGTAGATTAGGGGTAGAATGACTTGGAAGATGGCCAATGAGTGCAGGGGAGTGGGGAACGGAAAGGGAGGGTTTTGGGGCTGGAAGTCAATGTTGGCTTCGATGGAGTTGGGTTTAGAATGCCGTGCTTAATAAATAGGAGTTTTTCTTCAAAGACTTTGTTTGAAATGCAGTTTATTTGAGACGACCTCGAAACTTGACAGCCAATTTAATATGTTCCTAATAAATAGAATTTAAAGGAAAATGGATGCCTTGGACTTTATTTCTTGGGACACGTTACTTGGAAGCCTGACAGCCTTCTCCTTCTCTTACCACATCCTAAAGACCATGAAACAATGAGAAACCCAACACAGATCTCGCCCTTACTATATGAGCCATGATGCTGAGCTTGTGCAAAGAGGGCTGGCGGTTAAACAAGACTATGTCTCCATCAATCAGGTGCCTCTCTACAATGTCTCCATACTTCAGCTCCTGGGCCATCCTCTCCCGGTTTCCATATTTCAAGAACCTAAGCAGGGGCAGGAAGAGAGAAAAGGAAATGCAGAATTTGATTCAATATTGCACTTAAAATATTTTGAAATACCGTCTACTTGGGTTTTAAAAGCTGCTTGATATTACATAGAACCATCTCAAGAAGGATAGTCCCTTCTGTGTAAGAACAATTTCCTAATAGTAGAAAAATGTGATTTTTCATCAACTGTTGAAATGATTACCTCAGAAAAACCTTGCCCTCTTATACCTTGGAAATGCCTTCTTTAGTAATACAAATGATTTCCCCTAAAAACTTGTTTTTCATCTAACAGTCAAAAGTTGCAGCATAGGCATTACGCTCAACTGTTCAGGAAGAGAAAGAGTAGCATACTTTGTTGTCCAAAGTGCTGATTGACAATACAATCATTTTTAACTGTACAGTAAATAGCATAGCATAGCATAGCATAGCATAGCATAGCATAGAATTCTTTATTGGCCAAGTGTGATTGGACACACAAGGAATTTGTCTTTGGTGTATATGCACTCAATGTACATAAGGAGAATAAAATACATTCATTAAGAATAAAAGATACAACACAGAGACAGTCAAGGTTACTAATAAGCTATCTAATCGTACTAGGAAACAAATAAAAACAATATAATTGAAAGATACAAGCAACATGGTTATAGTAATAAGTGGGAAGAAATAGATACTACTAAGAAAGAGAAGAAGAATAGTCTTAGTAAATTATTTGACAGTGTTATGGGAATTAGTTGTTAAATAGAGTGATGGCATTCGGGATTAATTAATTAATTGGATTAAATTAAAACTGCACATGCTTCTATCAGCTGAATGGGAATCCAAGTTTCTAAAGGTTTTTACATCTAAAGGTCCATCACTGCTTTCCTGGAAAAGTATGTTTATAGGGGTTAATTTTACCCATATTTAAAAACAGAAGGGCCTTAGGGGAAAAAAATGAAATAAACTGACAGGAAGAAACCATGCAGATCGTGTTGAATTACATCCGAGACCCTATAGCTGTGGTGGCGAACCTATGGCATGCGTGCCAGAGGTGGCACTCACGAGCCCTCTCTGTGGGCACGGGTGTCGTCGCCCCAGCCCAGTTCTGTCGTATTTCTCCGTCGCGTTTCTCACTGTCGTTTGCAGGGAAACAAAAGTTTGTGGGACGAAAAAGAAAAGTTCACTCGATCAATTCCAACTTCTCGCGAAAGAAAAAGATCTCGCGAAGTTGGAATTGATTGAGTGAACTGTTTTTTTTTTTTAGTCCCACAAACTTTTGTTTCCCTGCAAACGATGGCAAGAAACGCGACAGAGAAACGCGACAGAGCTGGAAATCAGATAGGCAAAGAAATGCTTGGGAGAGAGAGGGAGGGAGGGAGGGAGGGAAAGAGAGAGAGAGAAAGAGGGAAGGGGGAAAGAGAGAGAGGGAGGGAGGGAAAGAGAAATGATATTACAAAAGGTTTTCTTTTTTATTGTTGCTAAACGTAATATTTCAAAACCAGGGAAAAAAATGAAGGGGCATAAAAGTGCATTTATCACATTTTTCTTAGAACAATTAGCTGAACTCTGCCTTGTTTTATCATTATTTTAGGTAGTAAAACCTCAGTATTCAGGTTAAATACCCAAAAGAGCCGAGGTGGCGCAGTGGTTAGGGTGCAGTACTGCAGCTACTTCAGCTGACTGCTAGTTCAGCAGATCAGCGGATCAAATCTCACCGGCTCAAGGTTGACTCAGCCTTCCATCCTTCCGAGGTGGGTAAAATGAGGACGCAGATTGTTGGGGGCAATATACTATTTAGTATACTGACAATTGTTGTAAGCCACCCAGAGTCCTCGGAGAGTGGGCGGTATAGAAATATGACTAATAATAATAGTAGTAATAACAACAACAACAACAACAATAATAATAAATTGCCGTGTTGGCACTTTGCCATAAATAAGTGGGTTTTGGGTTGCAGTTTGGGCACTCAGTCTCTAAAAGGTTTGCCATATGGCATGCATCTCAGAGGTGGCACGCGAGCCATTGCCCTAGTTCAGCTCCGTTGTGCATGTGTGCGCGCCTCCCAGCTGGTCTTCAAGTCTCTGCCTTTGGGGAGCCTCACGCGCATGCAAGGGGGCATGCGGGGGGGTACAGGGCACATGAAGGAGGCTGCGCATGCACGAGGGGAACGCATGTGTGGGGCCCGTGCATGCATTGCGTTTTGGGGGTTCAGGCGCAGATGTGCGTATGTGCGTGCATGCTTGTGCACTTTGGCCACTCAGTCCGGAAAAGGTTCGCCATCACTGCTATAGGGTTATGCATGACTGAAGCCAAGAACTGCAGGAACAGCGGACAGTGAAGTAGAAAAATGCCACTTTTGATCGAAGACCGTACCGTTTCATTTGTGTATGCCTCTGCTGGATGAAGTTGGCGCCGGGGTGGACTTCGGGACCATTTCGTACAAGTTTCCTCATGAAAGCGATGTTGGCTTTGTTTACCTGCAGGAGAAAGAAAGGAAACACACCTTTAAAGGTCCAGAGTGTAAGGGGAAAAACGAACCTTTACGATGACCTAAATAACTGGATATATGGAGGATGTCCCGAGAGTTGGTATCGTAAGATAAAACATGTCAATATTATGTCAAATTGAGTAAATATGTCAAGGTTAATATATCAACCTCATCATCATCACCACTACCACCAACATACCTGGAACAGGGACTACCTGGATTAGTCCAAATAATGCAATTCTGAACTTACTTTAGTCTTGTTGGGTTGCAGGTCAACAGAATAACAGAGTTGGAAGGAACTTTGGAGGTCTTCTAGTCCAACCCCCTGCTCAAGCAGGAAACCTTGTATCATTTCAGACAAATGGCTATCCAATCTCTTCTTAAAAACCTCCAGTGATGAAACACCCAGAGCTTCTGGAGGAAAGCTGTTCCACTTATTGTTGTCACTGTCAGACCATTTCTCTTCAGTTCTAGGTTGTTTCGCTCTTTGATTAGCTTCCATCCATTGCTTCTTGTTCAGCCTTCAGGTGTTTTGGAAAATAAGTTGACCTCCTCTTCTTCGTACAAGCCCCTTAGATACTGGAAGACTGCTATCAAGCCACCCCTAACCCTTCTTTTCATTAGACTACATTCCCCATTCCTGCAACCATTCTTCATGTTTTAGCCTTCAGTCCTCTGATCATTTTTGTTGCTCTTTTCTTCACCCTTTGTAGAAGAATCTCAACATCTTTTTTATATCGTGGCGACCAACTGATGGAAAGCTGTTCTTCAGTTGATTTGAATGAATTCTAAGAAGAATTTCCTACTTGTAAAAAAGTTACATAACAAGTGCCAGGAAATATTGAAAACCCATAAGGTCTCCTCTTGGTTTTCCTATATGAAATGAGAGGCTGGACAATAATGAGACAGTCTTCTGGTCTTTCCCCAAATCTCTATGCCTAATGAGATCAGGAAGGGGTTGGACATTTTCATTCCTTTCTGATTAGCTTGGACATATAAGATAAAATGGCATGATGGATTTTACCCAACCAGATAGAATACCGAATAACAGAGTTGGAAGGGACCTTGGGAGTCTTCTAGTCCAACTCCCTGCTCAAGCAGGAGACCCTATACCATTTCAGACAAATGGCTATCCAATCTCTTCTTAAGAACTTCCAGTGATGGAGCATTCACAACTTCTGAAGGCAAGGTGTTCCATTGCTTAATTGTCCTCACTGTTAGGAAGTTTCTCCTTAATTCCAGGTTGCTTCTCTCCTTGATTAGTTTCCATCCATTACTTCTTGTCCTGTCTTCTGGTGCTTTGGAGTATAGGTTGACGCCCCCTTCTTTGTGGCAGTCCCTTAGATATTGGAACACTGCTACCATGTTACCCCTAGTCCTTTCCATTAAACTAGACATATCCAATTCCAGCAACCATTCTTTATATGTTTTAGCCTTCGGTTCCCTAATCATCTTTGTTGCTCTTCTCTGCACTCTTTCCAGAGTCTCAACCAGTGGTGGGATTAAAAATTTTTTTACTACTGGTTCTGTGGGCGTGGCTTGGTGGGCGTGGCAGGGGAAGGATACTGCAAAATCCCCATTTCCTCCCGATCAGTTGGGACTCGGGAGGCAGAGAATAGATGGAGGCAGGGCCAGAGGTGGTATCTGCCGGTTCTCCGAACTACTCAAAATTTCCGCTACCGGTTCTCCAGAACTGATCAGAACCTGCTCAATACCATCTCTGGTCTCAACATCTTTTTTTTATATAAATATGGTGATCAAAACTGGATGCAGTATTTCAAGTGTGGCCTTACCAAGGTAATTATAAAGTGGTATTAACACTTCATGTGATCTTAATTCTATCCCTCTTATGAATGCAACCTAGGACTCAATTCGATTCGGTTCAAACTAAGTGTGAAATCTTTAATTGAGGGGCATCTTGGAGACGGCTTCTCTACTAAAGGGCCACACGACAGAGAATAAGAGAAGAACTTGTCCTTGCTACCTTCTCAGGAAAGGTGAGAATCTTTGCCACGTGAACAGGTACCGCCACTTCATCAATTCTCAGGTTAGGGTCAGGAGAGATCACTGTTCTGCCTGAGAAATCGACTCGCTTTCCAGACAAGTTTCCCCTAAACCGACCTAAGGGAAAAAAAAAAAAAAAAAAAGAGGGAAAATAAGGTGAACTTAGTGAAATAAAACCCGATTGATGTTTCAGTGAGAAAACAAAAAGCCTCCTGGAATACCCCCAATCAGCTGTTCCCAGAGGTGAATTTTAGCAATAAGTTGTGAGTTCTTTGCCTTGCTTTTTTTTTTTGCTTTTTTTTCTGCCTCTGAAACTCCGTTTCAGAAACAACTTTTTTTTCCTGCCTCTGAAAGCCTCTGAAACAGAGCTTCAGAAAAAAAAGCCTCTGAAGCTCTGCTTGGGGGCTTCTTTTTTGAAGCTTCGTTTCTGAGGCTTTTTTCAGCCTCTGAAACCTCCGTTTGAGAAGCCGGTCGGGGCTACATTCGGAGGATAAGACGCACCCAGATTTTCACCTCTTTTTTGGGGGAAAAAGGTATACTCTGAGGTATTTTATTCTAGAAATTTTAATTGTGTATTTATTGAGTGTTTTTATTTCTTCTGGTCTCTGTGACCAACTGATTGAAACCGAAATTAAATATTTAAGTGTTGTTTAAGTAGGGTCTGCAGGATTATCTGGATGCTACATATCTTCTTCACGACCTGTTTTCCTTGCTATCTTCTTGGGGGTGGGGGGAAGCTTCGTGGTATCTGAAGCAGAACATTTAAATTCAGTCAGTTTACATGTGTACATCCGAACTAGACCGTGCTGTTTCTCTGTGCCATATATAATATATGTGGGTATATGGATAATTTTGTATTTATTTACTTTGTCATGTTTATATAGCTGTCAGCTTTGGAAGCCATATTAGGCCGGAAGCTTCCATGCTGCCACCTTCTCATGTGTGGGAAAGTAGGAGGGGGGGATTTAGTATGGGGGTTGTCTTTAGACATAATAGCATTCTTCCTGTCGGTCAAGGTCAGGGTGATCCTGCATCTGGAGAAGGAGTGGTCGGAGTGATGTCTCGAGATGGAACGGTGGTTGATTGGAGCATGTGATCAACTGAGGACTGAGGGGATGGTTTTGGGGGTTTTGATTTACTGAGGGAAAACCCGGACCTCTTAGATTCGGGTTTTCCCAGATGTGCCAGTTTACGTATTCTAGTAAATCATGGGGATGCAGCAACGGTAAAAAGTGTGAAAAACAGTCATAAGTCACTATTTTTCAGTGCCGGTGTAACTCTGATCGTTATATGAACTGTCGTTAAATCGAGGATTAACCAGAGATGACAATGAGACTCCAGATACGGATTAATCTTCTAAATGTTGCCGAATTGCCTAACAGTGGGTCCAGTAATGGGTTGCAAAACCCGTCGCTACCAGTTCACTCGTGCATGCGCATGCAATGCTTCTGCATGCACGCAATGCTTTTGCGCATGCACAGAAGCGTCCAGCATAGATGGCTGGAGCCTCCTGCCGCTACCGGTTCGCCGATCCGGTAGCAACCCACCATTGAGTGGGGCCCACAAATGATGGAGGCGACTAAAACGTGGTGCACCAACCTTGCTTTCCTTTGAGCCTTTGAACAAAGCCCCTGGTCCATTTCTTAGGCGCCATGTTGAGGGGAATGCCGGAAAGTTCACTGTTAATATACAGGGCGCATTGTAGCTGCAAGAAATCCCAGTCTTCCATTATCATCTGAGTTTTGGCTCCGGATATTCTATGCTGAACAGAGAGAAGCCAACCGAAAAAGCAAAAACAAACAAACAAAGACAGATTAAAAACTATTGGTTGTAACACTGGGAAGTGTGTTCTTTTTTTTAAAAAAAAAAACAGGGCTCATGGAGAACTTAAGCAATAGCAATAGCACTTAGACTTATATCCCTCTTCACAGTGCTTTACAGCTCTCTCTAAGCAGTTTACAGAGTCAGCCTTTTGCCCTCAACAATCTGGGTCCTCATTTTACCAGCCTCAGAAAGGTGGAAGGCTGAGTCAATAAGCAAGAGCAATAGAGTTGGAAGATACGTTTGAAAGGGAGATAGGGGCCTGGGAAGAAATTTTGGAAACTAGGTAGTGGAAGAGGGTAGAGGTGGGAGAAATACCTAGATTGAATAGCCAAGAAGCAGATGCAGACAGAGATAAAGATCCAAGAGAGGAATTTGGGAGGCAAGTCAAAAAAAGCACAGCAACTAAAGTATTGAAGCGGGCAAGAGACGATGTATAGATGACTTCTCTTTTATGTTGTTGTTCTGATTTGCTTTTCCTTTTCTCTCTCTTCTTTTTTTTAGGTAGGCCACATGACTAGAAGTTAGGTAGGATAGAAATAAAAGGTCTTTTAATAAAGGGTGAGATGATTAAAAGTTAGAATAAGTGAAAGAAATAAGAGAAGGGGGAATATTAGTGTATACACTTTTATATAATAGAATAAAAGTAATAATAAGAGAAAACATGAATAATTGAACAATGACAGATTGTAACTTAATATAAATGTGTACCATTATTAGGAATATATAAGTTGATTGAATGTAATAATTATGATTAATTCTACTAGTTTTATTTGTATTAAAATATATGACACCCGGTGCCACACACTGTTCACGCATTGATGTCTGTAAAAATACACACACACACACACACACACACACACACACACACAATCACACACAAAGCAATAGCACTTAGACTTATATAACAGTACTTTATAAACAAAGGCAAAAACGATTGGTTTTAACACTGAGAAGTTCACATGTTTTTTGAAGGGATCATGGAGAACTTAAGCAAAAGCAATAGCACTGATATTTATATACCGCTTCACAGTGCTTTACAGCGCTCTCTAAGCGGTTTACAGAGTCATCCTCTTGCCCCCAATCTGGGTCCTCATTTGACCAACCTCGGAAGGATGGAGGGCTGAGTCAACCTTGAGTCGGTCAGGATCGAATCCAGGCAGTGGGCAGTGAGTTAACCTGCAATACTGCATTCTAATCATTGTGCCACCACGGCTCTTTGAGAATGTATTTTATTGCTAAACATCATAGTGAAGCCGTCGAGCGGTGTGGTGGCCTAGTGGTGAAGATTCTCACCTCCCACTCGGAAGGTTGAGAGTTCAATCCTAGCTAGCGGCAGACGTTTCTCTCTCCTAGGGTGCAAAGAAAAAATATCTGCCAACTCTGCACAGGCGTCAGGAAGGGCATCTGGCCAGTAAACGCTCAGTTCCATCCAGTCGCCCCCAACTCTACTTCGAATTAAGCAATGACAGGGTCGTAAAAAGGGAGTTATGATTAATTGTGGCTTGTTAATCAAAAATCTGCTCATTTCAAACATGGTGCTTTCAGATATATCTGAAACATTTCAGGGCTGGATCCAAATCAGAATAGAATAGAATAGAATTTTTTATTGGCCAAGTGTGATTGGACACACAAGGAATTTGTCTTGGTGCATACGCTCTCAGTGTACATAAAAGAAAAGATATGTTCATCAAGAATCATAAAGTACAACACTTAATGATAGTCATAGGGTACAAATAAGCAATCAGGAAACAATAGCAATATAAATCATAAGGATACAAGCAACAAAGTTACAGTCATACAGTCATAAGTGGAAGGAGATGGGTGGTGAGAATGATGAAAGATTAATAGTAGTGCAGACTTAGTAAATAGTGTGACAGTGTTGAGGGAATTATTTGTTTAGCAGATTGATGGCGTTCAGGAAAAAACTGTTCTTAAGACATTAAGATTTATTGAAATCAATGGAAGAAATTATCAGTGGAACATGAGGAAATCATGGCTTTCAGTGTGAAGAAAATTGAATGACCTTAGCCTATATAGGGTCAAATAAAAGCTCCTCTCCATTATTCTGTAGACAGCTTGTGTACAGGGAAACTAAAATAATAATTTACCATATATATCAGGATGGTGTAAATATCATTCTGACCCTGATATAGTAGAAATTTAGCAAGAACTAAAATAAGGGTTAAAAAAAAGAGAGACAATATCACTAGAGCCAGAAAACAACACAGGACAGGTTTAATGAACAGTCAGTAACATGATTAGAATCAGAATTGGGCAAAAGTTGTTAATTAAAATAACTGAAGGGGAAAATAGCTGAAGGAAAAATCAATAAGGTATCCAGACCGAGACATAAAATGGTCTGAATTCATGTTGAGTAAAGAGACAATATTTTTACAATTAATAGGAGACCAGATTCTTGCAACCCCAACAGGTCTTTGACAACAAAGTGAGAAAAGTTTCTTTCAGGAAACACTCACACAAGAGCAAGGGAAAAGAGAGGGAGAGGGAGAAGGTAGGGGAGGGGAGAGGAGAGGAAGAAGAGAGAGGAGAGAGGAGAGAGGGGAGGGGAGGGGAGAGGAGAGGAGAGGAGAGGTTGACCAACCCAAGAGAAAATCTCTAGGTAAAATCTTGGAACATCTTCTGCAAATATTATACTGCCTTTCATATTATTTTGGGACTCATTGTCCAAGCTACGTTAAACATGATTGAGTAGGAATTTAAGGAGTGCTACTTGTACTTCGTATCTGCTGTCAGCTGGTTCATTTTGTTCATGTAGCTCTTTCTATTCTATATATTTAACTACAGAAATTGGTTAAAAAAACCTGCTAAAAATAAATAATAATATATCGGTGGCCTTCTGTTTGGATGGCTTAGTATTTTGCCTCACGTAAATTCACTCATTTAGTTTCACTTGAAACGGTAAAATGGACGAAGTTAAACTGCATACAGCTACAGTTTCACTCTACAGTTAGCACATTAGGTACAGCAAGTGGAAGGACCTGGTATTTAAACAGCCTTAAATAAAAGGCTTTCTATTCCAGTTTTTACGAATTATATTTTAAAGCGAGAGGGGAGGGTAAGACATGTATTGTAATATACGACCAATTTTCTTTATCATTAAAAAAAAAGGAAACAACATGGAAATTTTTCACTTTTTTTTTCAAACTGAAAGGTGGGAAAAAAGGTAAAAAAAAAAGCTAAAAAAATTTCTCCTTCCTTCCTTCCTTTGTACCTGCCAGAAGCAAAACAAGAAGCTACCTTTTTGATCACATCATTAAGGAAAATGATTTCCGTCAGCTTCATTGTCAGATCATCCTCGTTGGTGCCAGACTTCAAGTCGCTGATCACAGAAGGCCGAATGCAGAGTGGTGGAACCAAAAGGCGGGTCAGGATCAGGTCAGATGGTTTCCCCGATTCAGGGTTCATCAGAAGGAGAGGGATGTCTTCTGCAGGAATTCTCTTCAAGATGCTCAATACCATTAGGGGGTTCAGGTTCTCCTGTAAGAATCAAAACAATACAGTCACATTTTTACCAAATCGCCCTACATGGGCGACAACTCGCCTCAGCCAACTCGCACGGCCAATTCGCCATGGCCAACTCAGCACAGCCAACTCGCCACGGCCAATTCACCACAGCCAACTCGCCACGGCCAATTCACCATGATCAAGTCACCGCAGCCAGTTCACCACAACCAATTCACCATGTCCAACTCGCC
Source organism: Arizona elegans (assembly GCA_022577455.1). Lineage (NCBI taxonomy): Eukaryota > Metazoa > Chordata > Lepidosauria > Squamata > Colubridae > Arizona > Arizona elegans. The sequence continues at coordinate 91,674,804 of JAKOOJ010000005.1, read as the reverse complement.
ATGGCCAATTCACCACAACCAACTCACCATGGCCAACTCGCCACAGCCAATTCACCACGACCAACTCACCACGGCCAATTCACCACGACCAACTCGCCACGGCCAATTCACCATGACCAACTCACCATGGCCAACTCGCCACAGCCAATTCATCATGGCCAACTCACCGTGACCAACTCACCATGGCCAACTTGCCGCAGTCAACTTGTCATGGCCAACTTGCCGCCAAGCCAACTCACCATGGCCAACTTGCTGCAGGACAAGAGTTAACACTAATATTGAAGAAATAGTGGATGCCAAAGAACGGACAAAATGAAATGTGAATGACTAAAATATTTTTAAAATTATTTAAAATAATTAAATTGAATTGTTGAATTGTCCCACAGTGAGTTGTCCCCCTGGTGAATTGGCTGTGGCAAGTTGTCCCATTCTGCCCTACATGTGGGCATCTCACAGCTCTAAAGCTACAAGAAAGAACGCATTACAATATAGTTTTAATAATAATAAATTAATATCATCATTTCTCCTGGTAGGAATTTGTCCTTATGGATAGCCTTCAACTTACAACCATTTGTTTAGTGACTGTTTGAAGTTACAACAGCACTGAAAAAAGGTGACTTATGACTTTGGTTTCTCACATTTACGACCGCTGCAAAATCCCGAAGGCCATGGGATCAAAATGTGAATGCTTGGCAAACTCGTTCATATTTATGATGGTTGATAGTCCTGAGGTCACGAGACCATATTTTGTGACCTTCTGACAGGCAAAGTCAATGGGGAAGCCAGAGTCACTTCACAATCGGGTTACTAACTTAACAACTGCAATGGTTCATTCAACAACTGCGGCAAGGAAAGTATAAAATGGGGCAAAACTCACTTCACTGTCTTACTTAGCAATGGAAATTTCGGGCTTAATCATGGTGGTTAAATCAAGGATTAGCAAAAAAGCCAACAATATTTAAGTAAATTTGCTCTCTCTGTGATGCTTCTATACAAGTCAAGGCACAGACACACAAGCATCATGTAGCAGTGGCCAAAATTGTGGAAACCTTTTGGGAAAAGTGTATTTTCTAAAACTAGCTAATAACACCACTTTTTTGGCGAGTAGTACCATAAAATTATATAGCAATGGAAAGATAATTTCATCAAGAATGTAATGCAATACCTTTTTTTGAAGGATTTGCTATTAGAATAGCAGTGACAGGATAAAGAAGAAAAATGAAACACGCAGGAAAAAAGGAGATATACAAAAATTATCACCATGCGAGTCAATAGTTGGGTAACCTTTAGCATGAATTACGGCCTTGCAATGTCTTCCCATGGAGTGAACCAAGTCTTTTAGTTCTGCAGCTGTTTTCATGTGAAACCAAGATTGAATGATGGCTTCTATTAACTGGGTTTTATTGCTGGGTCGCTTCTGACTAACAAGTTTCTTTAATTGGCTCCCTAGATTTTCAATTGGCTTAAGGTCTGGGCTACTCCTAGGCCATTCCAGCAGTGGAATAGGATTATTTTGAAACTCCCCAAAAAAATAAAAATTAAAGTGGTATTATTAGCCATCAAGCCTCAAAAATACACTTTTCCCAAACGGTTTCCACAATTTTGGCCACTAGTGTATTGGAGATCTACTCCAACAGAAACCTGGATTATTGTAAAAAAGAAGAAAAGCGAACTGGGCTAACATATGGTTTGATGTGTTTTCAACTCACCTGGGCTTTTCCCAGCAAAGATTCAATCTCTTTGTTATGTTCTAATGCAGTGTCGAAGGATTGGATGAAATCAGACACCAGGGGATCCACAATCTTTTTGGTGGTCTTATATTTCTCATGGATGATCTTCAGCAAGCCACACTTCTTTACGGTACCTACAAGGTAACAAGGTTCCAAACCAAGATTATATATTAATCCACTCTTTAACTGAGTTTGCGGCTTAGCACAAAAAGCAATGAAAGAGTCTTCTGCTATAAGGATGCCACCCAAAAAGCGTAACAATGGGGCAAATATTATGATTTCCAAAATGTGAAGAAGGAGTACATTCAGTTCCAGTTGGTTTTTGTTGGTGTTGTGGTCCGCCAGCAGCCTGAGAAGCTGACAGCAGAGTCGGACAGTGAGGAGGCTGGGGAGAAACATGGGCCAGTCCTGGAGTCTGGGGAAGGCCTGGCTCTGGGTCAGACGCAGAGATGGGGCCAGGGCCATCTGGGAGTGATGCACGGACTCTGGAGACTCCAGAGTCGGACAGCAGAGAGGCATGTTCCTAGTGCACACATGCACAGAGCTGCCAGAAGGCAAGAGCAGCTAAAGCAAAAGGGACGACTCAGGAGTAAAGCCAGGAGATGATTGGCCCCTCCCATAAGGCTTAAAAGAGAAACAAAGGCACTTGGGCCTTTTGCAGGAAAGCAACGTTGCTAACTCTGTTTCCAGTCGGCATCTCTTGTTTGTTGCTGAACTTCATGGGGCTTTACCAAGTAAGGCCTTTGGCAGGGTGTCAAAGAAGGTAAAGGTTGGTGATTATCCCGAAGGACTTCTTCCGAAGGACTTGTTTTGCAACTAATTGGGATTCATCTGGGAATGAATGTAATTCTCAGCTGTTACAATAAAATAAGTTTTTTTGGAACTAATTGTGTATTGTAATGAGTAAGCCTAGATCACAACAGTTGGGGACGCTAATATTCAAGACGACCTTTACTGTTATAAGAGAGCCAATCTGGTAATGTGGCTAAAGACACTGGCTAGAAACTGGGGGAGCCAACCAGGTGACTAGGGGTCAGTCACTTTCTCTCTGCCTTAGGAAGAAGACAATGGCAAACCACTTCTGACAACTTTCCTCAGCAAAGGGTCAAAGAGCCCTGGTGGTACAGTGGTTAGAATGCAGTATGGCCTGCCGATTGCCAGGCAGCTTGATTCTCAGTGGCTCAAGGTTGACTTAGCCTTCCGTGGCCAGTAAAATGAGGACCCAGATTGTTGGAGACAAGAGGCGACTCTTTAAAACTCTTTAAAAGAGCCTTGGTAGTACAGTGGTCTAAGGCACCCTGTTATTAAGCTGGTTATTAAGACCAGCTGCCTGCAATTACTGCAGGTTCGAATCTCGCCAAGGCTCAAGGTTGACTCAGCCTTCCATCCTTTCTAAGGTAGGTAAATTGAGGACCCAGTTGTGGGAGCAATAAGCTGACTTTGTATAAATATACAAAAGAATGAAGGCTATTGCTTAGCGCATTGTAAGCCGTCCTGAGTCTCCGGAGAAGGGCGGCATATAAATCAAATTAAAAAAAAAACCTCTTACAGAGGGCTGTAAAGCACTGTGAAGAGGTATATTCACAGGTATAAGGAACACTACTTATGGGGGCGACATGGCGCTCCCACGTGACACCTCTCCTGCGCGAGCTGCATTGGCTTCTGGTGGTCTTCCGAGTGCGCTTCAAGGTGTTGGTTCTCATCTTCAAAGCGCTCCATGGCTTAGGACCCAGTTATTTACGAGACCACCTTCCGCCTCCGATAACCTCCCACCGGCCAACACGCTCCCACAGAGAGGGTCTCCTCAGGGTGCCGCCTGTCAGGCAATGTCGGCTGGCGACCCCCCGGGGAAGAGCCTTCTCTGTGGGGGCACCCGCCCTCTGGAATGAGCTACCCCCGGGATACGACTAATCCCGGACCTCCGGACCTTCCGCCGGGCCCTGAAGACTTTTTTATTTCAGCAAGCCGGGCTGGGTTAAAAAAAAATTTAATTGGGTGAATTTTATGGGTAACGGGGTTTTAAATTGGAGAAGCCCAAGATAATTTAATTCTGTTTTAATGTATTTTAATATTTGTAATGTGTGTTTTTAATTCTGGCTGTTCACCGCCCCGAGTCCTTCGGGAGAGGGGGCAGTATAAAAATTTAATAAATAAATAAATAAAATAAATAAATAAATATAAGTCTAAGTGCTACTACTAGTGCCACTGAAGTAGAAACAAATAAATACCCATTCCTGCTTATTTTCCTATATTAGGTGTAGCAATGGTGCAGGCTAATTCTGCTGACTGCCAGCACTTCAGCAGTTCAAATCTCACCAGGCTCAAGGTTGACTCAGCCTTCTGTCCTTCCAAGGTCGGTAAAATGAGGACCCAGATTGTTGGGGGCAAGAGGCTGACTCTGTAAACCGTTTAGAGAGGGCTGTAAAGTACTGTGAAGCGGCATATAAGTCTAAGCACTATTGCTAAACAAATAGTTGTAAATTGAGGTTTAAATACCTGGATTATAGCTCAAGGCACATTTGGAAACACTAACTGGCTGCATCAAAGTTATGAGCCATGGTAGCGCAGTGGTTAGAATGCAGTACTACAGGCTACTTCTGCTGACTGCAATTTCGATTCTCATCGGCTCAAGGTTGACTCAGCCTTCCATCCTTCTGAGGTTGGTAAAATGAGAACCCAGATTGTTGGGGGAAAGAGGCTGACTCTGTAAACCGCTTAGAGAGGGCTGTGAAGCGGTATATAAGTCTAAGGGCTATTGCTATCTGCTGAACTCCACAGGTAAATTCCAATCGCCTTGTCCAGATGCAGAAGAAGGGGGTTGAGAACCGAACCTACCGTTGAAAGCACCACAATGGGGGCAAGTGTTCTTCTTCCTGCATTTTTCAGAGATCTTTTTCTTCAAGCCTCTTTTCTGGAGATAGGTCAACCCGGGTCTCTTCAGATAATCCAAAAATTGTTTCTGTTCTTCAGTGGTCAGTAAGATACGGCAACAAGTCTTGCAAATCATCTAAAGGAGGAGGAGAAAAATCTTTCAATTCAGCTTTCCTAAAGCAAAAGAAACAATTAACCTCGTCCTTTGATAAAATCACACACAAAAGTTTGTGCAAGGGAAAGGGTCCCTGCCGTTCATTTTCTCAGGAAATAGCAAAAGATCTAAAAAAACACCCTTATTTCTAAATACCTACAAACATTTGGAGAAGACTCCAGGCCTCCTGAAGATTTAATTCATTTTAGTGGATGTTAACAATTTGCAAAATAATTTTATTTAATGTAAAATTTCGCTGACATAATGCAGAAACTGTAGGCTTGGTACAACATACTGTATAACACAAGAGATCTGCTCACATGCATATTTTATTTGAAGTAAGTTCCTCTAAATTTAACTTTTTTATTTTTCAAGCAGGTGAATGTAGGTCAGCAATCTGGAAGTATAACTTCTCCCGCAACAAATATGCAAATTAATATCAATATTTCTCTTCCACAGATTGAAGAACTGACATAGAAAGGAACATTAGGAGAGAGCAGACTTTGTTCCATAAAGGTACAGGTTAGTCATATTTGAATTAGACTGCATTCCAGGTCACTTCATAGACACAGCTACACAATTTTGTTGGCAAGTGAAGGCTTTTATTATTCTTTCTTCTAGGGCAGGGGTCTGCAATCTTAAACACTCGAAGAGCCATTTGGACCCGTTTCCCACAGAAAACACCGGGAGCCACAAAACCCTCCCGTGCCTGACTATTTCCTGAGCGGCCACAAAACTAGCACATGTAGTTGAATTAAATGTTCTGTTTTCTTCTGAAACTGTTTTCTTGGATTTATCCATGGTTGTCTACCGGGGGTTGAAAATCACGTGCTGGCGAATGTTGCACATTGGCGGTTGTGACGCATTGAGTGACAGGGAGCCACAGCAGAAGGGTGAAAGAGCCACATGCGGCTCCAGAGCTGCAGGTTGCCTACCCCTGTTTTAGGGTATGTTTTTGCCTTCCTGCCTGATATTTATTTGATTTTTGTGCCTGCTCATTTCCAATCTACTCTGGACACCTCAGTGTTTAAACAACTTAAAGACAACAAAATTCAATACATTCCCTCATCGACTTCCATCCAACTGCTAAACAGTTCTGCCCCTGCTCTTATTTTTTTCACAGGACAGGACAGGCAGACAATAGACAGATAGAGATGGAGATACAGGGACGGAGGGAGGGATAGATAGATAGATTCAAAAACACACACACATATATGTATGTATGTACCGTGTTTTCCCCAAAATAAGACATCCCCTGATAATAAGCCCAATCGGGCTTTTGAGCGCATGCTCTAAAATACCCCCCCCCCAAAAAATATGGCCCCGCCCCTGAAAATAAGCCCTCCCCAAAAATATTTAACCGCATACACAGCGTTATATAAGATCTCCCTGAAAAAAGGCCAAGGGCTTATTTCGGGGTTCAAAAAAATATAAGACAAGATCTTATTTTTGGAGAAACACGGTATATGTATATGTGTGTATGTAGAGAGAGAGGGAGGGGGGAGAGGGAGAGAGAGAGAGAAAGAAAGAAAGAGAGAGAGAGAAAGAAGGATGTATGAATGGGGAATGAATAGATAGATAAGACAGATAGACAGGTAAGTAGGTAGGTAGGTAGGCAGGCAGGCAGGTAGGTAGACAGGCAATAGAGTGATAGAGATGGAGATAGATGGATGGATAGACAGACATAGATATCACATTTCTGCATCATTTTTCTTAGCAGGAGCATTTCTCCTCTAGTTAAAACCATATATTACAGCTAGGTTACAGCTACAATTCGGCACATACAAGAGTGTAAACGCATCCTAAACACCCCTCATTAAAGTTACTGAATCGCTTTTCAGAAGTGTTACAGGCTTCTAGAAAGTCGTTTCTGCTCCAACTGTGCAACTGCAGAAAGAGATGCAGATGCTTTAGTGAGCCAGATACGTGCTTGCATTCCTGCACATTATGATGCACTTTTCCCCTCAAACTGAATGCAAGGTACCGTGCAGCTTGACAGCAATGCCAATGAAAGATGCTTCTGCTAGAGTTTTTGACTTGACCTTACCTGGAGAATGCCTATCACAGCTTTGAAGTATCCTACATGAAAACAAGGTAACTCCAGGTCAATGTAGCCATAGTGCCCCAAACATTCTGCCAGATTTTTCCCACAGGTTTTGCAGGGACGATCCTTTTCACTTGTACCCTTGGATAAAAGAATAAAAAGAATGGATGAAGATGAACATTTGTCAAGATACTATTAGATGAATCAGACTTTTTCCTCCAGTTAATCACAAAATTTCAGAAACAGAAATAACAACAATCCATGGCCTGAAGTGGAGATATCTTTTTTTAAAAAAGTACCTCAACAAGTAATTTTATCAATACCTCTGGAATACCTCAAGTCACTTACAAAGAATTTATTTTCAACAAATGCTTAAAAACTATTCTCCTGAAAACCTGGGTCTGGAGGAAAAGGAAACATTTCATTTTGCTCCAGAAGGGTCCATTTCCAGATTCACAAATCTTGCACAAACCCAAACTGAAGAATGTCTTAAGGATGATGATAATCCCAGAAAGCAATGCAATTGTTATGGGAATGGGGTGGGGTGGGGTGGGGTGGGATGGGATGGGATAGAATAGAACAGAACAGAACAGAACAGAACAGAACAGAATTCTTCATTGGCAAAGTATGATTGGACACACAAGGATTTTGTTTCCGGTACAGAAGCTCCCAGTGTACATACAAGCAAGAATTGATAAATCATGATCATAATCATAAAATACATTCATCATAAATCTATAAGATACAACACTCAGTGATAGTCATAGGATACTAAATAATCAACATAAATCATAATAGGATACTAAGTAAAGGCAATCAACATATATCATGAGATACAAACAGCAAAGTTAGAGTCATAAGAAGCTAAGAAAATAGGTAATGGGAAGGATGAGAAGGAGAATAGTAATACGACCCTACTACATGGTGTGACATCCCAGGGCATAAGACAGTGTTGAGGGAATTAGTTGTTTAGCAGAGTGATGGTGGCGGGAGGGGAAGGGGGAACTGTCCCTGTGTCTAGTTGTTTTGACATGCAATGCCCTTTAACGTGGTCTTGAGCAAAGAAGTTGAAACAGTTTATGTCCAGGATGTGAGGGGTCTGTAGATAAACACAATGTCAGCTTGCACATGAGCAAATGACAAAGAAACTAAACTTAATATTATATAATTCGCGAAATGAAGCATCAAATACTGATTGGCTCAGCATGGTCAGGGAAGTACTTTCAGCTCAACAGGAATATACGAGACAAACGGTACCCTTTCTGGTTTAGAGGCCCCATGGTGAGCTTTATTGATTTCTCCTTTCCAATCAGCTGAATAATCCGTAGGTTCTAGTTTACCATGGTTTATTCTGAAACTCTTCAGATATTTACTTCATCAACGTCACTGCTAACATGCCTAAATCAGACTGAGCACCTAGAAGGCTTACCATGCGATGGTCCAATACGCCATATTGAAGAGGTGAGTGGTTGTCTTGGCTGTATAAATTTTTACTAACCACCTGGAGGTGAGCCTGTTGCCGCATTTCTTCAGGAGACTTCATCCCAAAGCAGATGTGGCTTCTAGAACAGAAAGACACCACAGAATATCATAAAGTAGAGACACAAAATAACAGAGTTGGAATGGACCTTAGAGGTCTTCTAGTCCAAACCCTTGCTCAAGCAGGAAACCCTACTACACCATCTCAGACAAGCAGCTGTCGAATCTCTTCTTAAAAACTCCAGTGATGGAGCACCCACAATTTCTGGAGGTAAGCTGTTTCACTGCTTTATTGTTTTAACAGTCGGGAAATTTCTCCTTAGTTCTAGGTTGCTTCTCTCCTTGATTACGCTAGTTTCTATCCATTGCTTCTTGTCCTGCCTTCAGGTGCTTTGGAGAATAGACTGATCTCCTCTTTGTGGTAGCCCTTCAATTATTGGAACACTGCTATCATGTCACCCCTGGTCCTTCTTTTCATTAAACTAGACCAGGGGTGTCAAACTCATGAACTGCGGGCTAGATGCGTCACGCGCTAGCCACGCCCACCTCCGTTTTAGCGAACGGGGAAAAAAGTCACTATATATCACATGACGACAACCTGATACCCCTGAACTAGACAGACCCAATTTCTGCAACCATTCTTCGTATGTTTTAGTCTCCAGTCCCCTAATCATCTTTGTTGCTCTTCTCTGCACTCTTTCTAGAGCCTCAACATCTTTTTTATATCGTAGTGACTAAAACTGGTCCTTGGCGATTATCTCTAGTGTGGAACAAGATGCTTCTTCCACAGGCAAAAAAATTCCAAAAACACAATGTGCAAACTTTCTAAGAGCAACTAAGACGATTAAAGGCCTCGATACTGAAACATCTGAAGAACCATTGCAGGAGTTGGGTATGGCTAGTCTAGAGAAAAGAAGGACTAGAGGTGACATGATAGCAGTGTTCCAGTATTTGAGGAGCTGCCACAAAGAAGAGGGGATCAACCTATTATCCAGAGCACCAGAAGGCAGGACAAGAAATGATGGATGGAAACTCATCAAGGAGAGAAGCAACCTGGAATTAAGGAGAAACTTCCTGATGCTGAGGACAATTAACCAATTAACCCATCTTCTTCAAAGGAGGAGAACCAATCTGAACCAGTAGATAGCTGAATCTGCTCCGTGCCTCTTGCATGAAGTACCATTTTTATTGTTGTTGTTAGTCAGAACTCGTGTCCAATCAATCATGACCCCATGGACAACGTTCCTCCAGGCCTTCCTGTCCTCTACCATCCCCCGGAGTCCATTTAAGCTCACTCCGATTGCTTCAGTGACTTCACTGAAGTCACTGAATAAACACGTCATGTTTATACACCCCTATAAATCTGACAAATGTCTTTTTTTAAAAAAACAGATGTCTAAAAATGCTCTACCAATGCAGTTTGCAGCATTTGAAGAACACTAGAAACCCAGGCATACACATCTGACACTTCCATTGAGTATGTGCCATCAAAGCTGTTTTGATTCCTAGTGATTCCCAATGGATAGATATATGAATATAATATAATATAATATAATATAATATAATATAATATAATATAATATAATATATATATGTTGATATAATCTTTAAATTGATTATATTGGATTTGTTTTTAATTTTATTATGCATTAGGCAATCCAGCAGGTAGTCCTCAATTTACAACTGCAATTGAGCGCGACATTTCTGTTGCAAAATGAGACATTTGAGTTTTGTCCCATTTTACAACCTTTCTTGCCCCAGTTGTGAATCCCTGCAGTTGTTAAGTTAATAACGGGATTGTTAAGTGAATCTGGCTTTTCCATGGACTCAGAAAGTCACAAAAGGGGATCACATGACTCCAGGACACTGCAACGGTCATAAATATGAGTCAGTTGCTAAGCTTCTGAATTTTGATCACATGACCATGGCCACGGGGATGCTACAACAGTCGTAAGTTTGAAAAACGGCCTACAGTCACATTTTTCAGCACCGTTTGTAACTTCGGCCATTAAATGACCTGTTGTAGGTACACCTTTGTCTGAACGTGGGCATTTCTGAACTTGCATCACACCTGCCTAGAGTGCAACTCTGCACATCTGGTGATGTGTTTGGGGGGGTGGGTTCTGAGGTGGGGTGGAAGGAAAACCCTACAGGGGAACATGCTTAGAAATGGAAGGAGAGAATCTCTTTCTGAAAAGGGAGAAACCAGGAGACCCTTTGAGTCACTTGGGCTTGTGGCCTGCAAGGGTCGATCTTCCCCTATTTGCACACACACACACACACACACACACACACACACACACAAACACATGCACACACAAACAAATGCATGGACATAAAATACACAAACACGCACATACACACAAACACAAACACATGCACACACAAACACATGTACACACAAACAAATGCATGGACACACAAATACACAAACACACACACAGTCACACAAACAGGACACATGAACACACACACCCCAACACACACACACAAATGCATGGACACACCAACACACACACACACCAACACACACACAAATGCATGGACACACACAAACACACACACACACACAAACAGAACAGACACATGAACACACACACACAAGCACCAACACACAGAAACATTGACACACACACACACACAAATGCACGGACACACAAATGTACAAACACACACACACAAATGCACGGACACACAAATGCACAAATGGACACAGAAACACACAGAAACACACAGAAACACCAACACATACACACACACACATCAACACACACACACAAATGCACGGACACACAAACAGAACAGACACACCAACACATGCACAGACACCCACAAAGACACAAACACATGCACGCACGCACGCACATACAGCCACCCCCACCCCGCTCCCAGCCTCACATCTTCTTGGCCACGTCCGTCTCGCGGAACTGTTCCTTGACCATGGCTCCGGCCGGCCCGCAGCGAGCAAGTCGAAGAGAAGAGGACACCACGCCGGCCGAGTGACGTCACCGGCGGAGCGACGGCGGTCGCCTACCCCGTGGCGTCACGCGCGCCTGGGGAAACCCCGGAAGTGAGGAAAGAAGGAGTCTTTTGATAGGCTGACAGAGGGGAAAGGGGGCGGGGTGAATGGGCGGGTAGGGGAAAGAAATATGAATGGGACTCTCTTCACTTGATTATTTGAGTGATAATAGAGTGCTAGAAAATGTCTGGATAGATACATGAATGGATAGTGGATGGATGGACAGACAGACAGACAGAGATGGAGATAGATAGAAACATATACATACAATGATAATGAAGAAGAGATAGATTGATAGATTGATGATAGATATGATGAAGAAAGATATGATGAAGAGATAGATACAATGAAGATGATGAAGTAGATATGATGATCAAGAATAGAGATATGATGATGATGATGATAAAAAAGATATAGATGGTTAGATGATAGATAAATCGATAGAATAGAACAGAACAGAACAGAATAGAATAGAATTTTTATTGGCCAAGTGTGACACACAAGGAATTTGTCTTGGTGCATATGCTGTCAGTGTACATAAAATAAAAGATACGTTTACCAAGAATCATAAAGATAGATAGACTAGATAGATAGATAGATGGATGATTGAGACAGAGAGATGGATAGAGGAGTTTCTTGACTATTGATTGATACAGTATCTTGATGAATGGATAGATAGATATAGATCAATAGATGGTTTGTAGGTATATGATAGTTAAAAAAATAATAAAAATTTGATAGATAAATAAGACGACATTGATAGAAATCTATAGAGATAGAAAATTTCTTGATCGAATGATGGGTCAATAGTTTAATAGATCATCAAATACTAGAGAGATAGACTATAACTAACCACACAACAATGTGATGATCGGGTAATTGTATAGAATTGGGTAGTGTAAATAAACCATGTAGGAGTAGAAGTCTGTGAACAAAACAGCAAGGAAGGTGGTGGCAAACCATGACTCTCAGCAAGTGGCAGTTCCTAGTCACCTTAAGAAATTATGTTGGAGGATGGACCTGGTTAGAACATGGATGGGAAATCACCAAGCAATGCTAGGGTTGAATGAATGAATCTCTATTACAGCCAAAGGCTGGAGGGTTTTAAAAAAGGGAACTGAAAACAACTAAAAACAATAAAAAGTGGAATAACACAAGCAATTGCAGTCACTAGTATGAAAAGTATCCCACGTTGGAAGACTTCTCAGTAATTGATGCTTGATTTTCATCGCCGAGGCACAATATTTACCCAGTTGTGGGTTAGACTGGGAAGAATTTTGGCAAATTGTATGCTTGGCAAGAAAAATGCATGGATTTAGTCCATGTTTTCTGAAGGAGTTTGGCTTCACTTGAAGGAGATTTTAATTTCCATGTAAAATATCCAATACAGGTGCATTAGATGGGCTATGCAGAGCAATATAGAACATATGGAAATATCAAGTCAAGCTCATCCCACATTGATTTTGGAACACGGTTATGTAACTTATCTTGGCAATATTTTGGAAGTGGAATATAGGAATTACAATTTGTTTAGTGACCATTCGAAGTTACAACAGCAGTGAAAAAAGTGACCATTTTTCACACTTTTGACAAGCATCGGCAGGGTCACACGATCAAAATTCGGACACTTGGCAACTGACTCATTTTTACGACGGTTGTAGTGTCCCAGGATCATGTGATCCCTTTTTTGCGACCTTCTGACAAACCAAGTCAACGGTGAAGCCAGATTTCACTTAACAACTGTGTGACTCACTTAAAAATTGCAGTGATTCCCTTAGCAACTGCAGCAAGAAAGGTCACAAAACGGGGCAAAACTCAACTACTGTCTCGCTTAGCAACAGAAATTTTGGGCTCAGTTGTGGCTGTAAATCGAAGACTACCTCGGTTTTAAAAGCTGCGTATAGGGGTGTGTTTTAAATTCAAATTGCAACACAGCTCCACTATTAAGACCAGGATCCAGTTGCTATCGAGTTGATGGTCACTATTCACTGAATTTGCAAACTGCGGCTATCAACCCTGAAAATGTAGAGCTTCATTCAGCCACTGCTGCTGAATATCCATGATATTTCATGGATTACAGGCAGACTTGGTTGGATTAGGCCTTAAATTGCATTTGTCCGCCTGGCTGACTGTTGAAATGCATATGCATCTCATTAATATCCGATAGAAGTTCCTATTTCCGTCTTTCTCCGTACAAAACATGCATAAGAGCTTCATAATCCATATGCCATAACATTCAACCTGATAGAATCAGGAGGACTAATCAGTGGTCTCTCTTTCCCTCTCCACTCGCTGGTTTCCCGGAAGGCCTTTTCCCGCGGCTAGCGGAAATCCCTCCTTTTTCCGTGAGAGTACCACCTTGTCCTCCCCGCTGCGGCATATGATTGGCTACCGAACGTCCCTTCCTTCTTTTCTCTCTCTCTGGGGCTGCGAGACAGGTCGCAAAGATGGTGAGTGCTGGCGATGGAGATTCTCGAGACAGAGAAGCTCCTTCAATCCGTCCTGCCCAGGCGCCATCCTCGGCCCTGGGGACTCCGGGCCGCCTGCCTTCTTTTCCGCGGGGGTTGCGGAGTCTTTTAGGGGGGTTATGGGGTGGAGGAAAGGGGGCGAAGATGCCGACGCCGGGGCTTCCCTGTGAGTCCCCGGTTCTCTGCCATGGGCCAGCCTCCCTTTCTCTCTCTCCCCATCCCCCCCCCCCTTTTATTAATCTGAGCTGCACGCAGTTGTGGGAGCTTCATCACTGGAAGCTTTGAAGAAGAGACTAGACTAGCATCTGTCAGAAATTGTGAAATCCTGCTTGGGGGGAGGGCGGGGGTTGGACTAGATGACCTACAAGATCTCTCCCAACTCTGTTATTCTATTAATGAATGATGTAGGGTCTCCTTGGATGGGGGGGGTTGGACTAGATGACCTACAAGATCCCTTCCAACTCTGTTAATTCTGTTAATAAATGGTGTAGGGTCTCCTGCTTGGGCGGGGGAGGAGGGTTGGACTAGATGACCTACAAGGTCCCTTCCAACTCTTATTCTTTTAATAAATGGTGTAGGGTCTCCTGCTTGGGCGGGGGCGGAGGGTTGGACTAGATGACCTACAAGGTCCCCTTCCAACTCTGTTATTCTGTTGTGTTATTCAGAACTTGTGGATGCTCCATCACTGGAAGCTTTCAAGAAGAGACTGGACTGCCATCTGTCAGAAATGGTGTAGGGTCTCCTGCTTGGGTGGAGGGTAGGGGGTTGGACTAGATGACCCAAAAGATCCCCTCCAATTCGGTTATTCTGTTTCTGCTCTCCAACATTGAGCGGGCGCCAGGTTGGGGAACAGCGGGTGTTTGCTCTAACATGGCTCTCCAAATTGACCCTCTTTTTTTCCACTTTGCACACTTCCAGAGGTTTGTAGCTGTGCACACTCACCTGTTTTGTTTTGTTTTGTTTTTGGAAAAGGGGTGGTTTGCATTAGTTATGTATGCAAGTAAAATGCTTTATCAAATTGTTTATTTTACTTTATTATAGAATGATACGGTCACTATCCGAACGAGGAAGTTCATGACAAACCGGCTGCTTCAGCGTAAGCAAATGGTAAGATGCTTATTTTGTGGGTGAAGTTGGAGTCCGAGGTGAAAAACTTCATGGGCCTGCAATTATTTCATTTGCATGCTGTCTAATCAATAACCTAATCACGCTGGCCTACAGGAACAGTTAAAACTGCCCGCTGTAAATATAGCTAGTAATATAATCTGGCTTTTGGAATGCTAATTGTGTTAATCGAAAAGATGGCAAGAGAGGCTAGCTTGAGAGGTTCAGAAGGATTTACAATGATTTGGGTGTAATAAGTTGCAATTATGGATCCCTCCCTTCAATGAATATGGTTTAAAAATGAGACAATTGGGAAACCTATGTATTGCATGGAAGCAAAAGTTGTTGTATAAATGCATGAAATGGGAAGATGTGTCATTTGTAAATTTGTTGTTCTGTTCTCATCCTTACCGGCTGTCATAAACTCATGATCTTCTAAATGTCCAGGGAACTGTCAATCTTTAATGCGAGTTTGGGGTGGGTAGAATGACTGCAGAATTGCAAGTTTCGAAATGGTTATTTGGCAAACATAGATTCAATAATATATTTAGTAAGACTGTATTAATATTATTATTCTCATCTTTCCTGTTACCTATCTCCTTTTCTATTTATGACTATAATTTTGTTGCTTGTATCTTTACAATTTATATTGTTTTATTTAGTTTCCTAGTACGACTTATGTTGATTCTATCACTAAGTGTTGTAACTTAAGATTTATGGTGAATGTATTTTTTATGATGATTATGATCATGATTTATATTTTTTACCATACAATTGACCTGTTTCATTTTTGGATTTTTGCCTATGTTTCTGCACAAGTATCCCCTGTTGTTGCTGCTGTCTTTCTTCACCACTACTCCCTCTACAAAAAACCCTCAAAAGAATCTCATCTCATTTTTAAATCTGAAAATACTCTACAGTAGTGGCCAAAATTGTGGAAACCTTTTGGGAAAAGTGTATTTTTTAAGACTAGATAATAATACCACTTTTTTTGGAGTAGTACCATAAAATTATATATCAATGGAAAGATAATCGAAGCAAGGATGTAATGCAATAACTTTTATGAAGGGTTTGCTATTAGAATAGCAGTTACAGTATAAAGAAGAAAAGTGAAACAATGAGATATACAAAAAATATCACCATAGAAAAAACAAGATATACTAAAATTATCACCATGTCAGTTAATCCTTAGTTGGATAACCTTTAGCATGAATTACGGCCTTACAACGTCGTCCCATGGAGTGAACCAAGTCTTTTAGTTCTGCAGCTATTATAATGTGAAACCAAGACTGAAGGATTGCTTCTATGAACTGGGTTTTATTGCTGGGTCGCTTCTGACTAAGAAGTTTCTTTAGTCGGCTCCATCAATTTTCAATTGGATGAAGGTCTGGGCTATTCCCAGGCCATTCCAGCAGTGGAATATGATTAACTTGAAACTCCTAAAAAGAAGTGGTATTATTAGCCACCAAACCTCAAAAATACACTTTTCCACCATTTTGGCCACAACCTATAAGCATAAAGATTGAGGCATTGAATATTTCTGGCCTACTCTTTCAAGTTCGATGCTGAATTTTTAACAAGCTTATGTGCCATCTCTGCCACTAAAATATTTCCTTCACAGGCATAAAGAAGCTTTGAATTTATTTGTTTTTTTCACTCCTGAATCTGTAGGTTATTGACGTCCTTCATCCTGGAAAAGCCACTGTACCCAAAACAGAAATCCGTGAAAAGTTGGCAAAAATGTATAAAACAACACCAGATGTCATTTTTGTCTTCGGCTTCAGGACCCATTTTGGTGGTGGGAAAACCACCGGCTTTGGCATGATCTATGATTCTCTAGACTACGCAAAGAAAAATGAACCAAAGCATAGACTGGCCAGGGTAGGTTGTTTTTATCTTTTTTTTCCTTGGAATATGCACCATGTTGGATTAAAAGGAATATTTATTCTGGTTGCGTAGCAGTTTATGAAGTTTGGAATTAAGGGGCACTCTTTCTCTCGTTCCGTTTTCAGGGGTTAATTAAATATCAATTAAAATGTCAAAATGGGGTTTAATACTTCCACCACTGAGGCATGAATTTGCACATTTCTATAACAAAAAATAATAATACCATGTTTGTAAAACGCCTAAATTAAAGTTGTATTTTCCTGATGTGGTGCCCCCCTTTCTCTGTGCTACCAGTGATTTGTGTAAAATGGTTTGTAATAGGATAGTAAGTATTATGATGCAAACCACTAGCTATTATTATCTTTGCCGAGTGTACAAATACAAATAGTGGTTGGCTGGAGTCTAGTTTTTTGTTTAGATGTATGTAACTTGCCTACAAAAAAAAAGTGCTTTTTGTATGAGTTGGGTTCTTAAATAGCGGCTCACTGTGGATTGAGAATCATTAGCTCATCATTTCTGTAAATTGTAATAATCCTGTTATAGAACCTTAGATCTTGTGAAAGAATGGAATGTAGATATTCAAATTAAATGTATTTCTATTCTTTCTTTATTTATAATCCTGCCTTTGTTATTTTTATGAATAAGGCAGTGAAGACACATAATATTCCTTCTCCTATTTTTCCCCACAAGAACAGCCACCCTATGAAATGGGTAGGGCTGAGAAAGAGAGAGAGGGAGTGGCCAAAACTCACCAGCTGCCTTTCATGGCTAAGTCAAGACTAGAACTCACAATCTCCTGGTTTCTAACGTGGTGTCTTCACGACTGGACCAAACTGGCTCTGTTAGGCCGTTAATGGGCACTGCAGTTGTAATATGGCATCAGATAAATAGGTCAAAGCCACATGTATTATTTTTATTTATTGAGCTGTGGTGGCGCAGTGGTTAGAATGCAGCAATGCAACCTATTTCTGTTGGCTGCCAACAGTTCAAACCTGACTGGCTCAAGGTTGATTCAGCCTTCCTTCCTTCCGAAGTTGCTAAAACGAGGACCCAGATTGTTGGGCTGCAATATGCTGACTCTGTAAAACCACTTAGAGAGGGCTGAAAAGCACCGTGAAGCAGTATATAAGTGCTGTTGTTAGTGCTATTTATAAAATTTATTGGCTGCCCATCTTACCATAAGGTAACTCTGAGCAGTGGTGGGTTGCTACCGGTTCGGGCGAATCAGTGGCGGCGGGAGGCTCTGCCCATCCGCCCAAATGTCATCAAATACAATATGCACATGCGCAGAAGTGGCGCACGTGCGAGCAAACTGGTACCAAAAGTAAGTGAAACACACCCCTGCTCTGTGCGGCTTATAGTTACATCTATGTTAAAACATAAAAAGTTAAAATCAAACGTTGAAACCCAAGGAGACGTGGAGAAGAGGGGCAGAGTAGGGAAGGAGATGGGATCTGTTATTACTCAAATCAACCCTCTCCATTGTGCTGATTCCCTGACTGGTGCTCTAAATCGACTGGCAGAGCCACATCGGGGAAACGGACGGACGGACAAGATGTTCCAGAGGGCAGGAGCCACAGCAGAGAAGGCCCTATTATAATCGGGCTGTCGGGACTGGACCAGCACGAATCAGTGGGGCGAGACGGTCCCTCGAGAAACCTAGACCCATGCCGTGAAGGGCTTTAAAGCTGATCAACCCCTTGAATTGCACACGGAAGCAAACTGGTAACCAGTTTAGCTTGCGGAGCAGTGGTGTCCCAGGGGCCATTCTTGGGCCCCCCAAGTTAACCACGATGCCACACTCTGCAGCAGTTGTAGATTCCGAATGCTCTCCAAGGATAGCCCCAGGTAGAGCGTATTACGGTAGTCCACCTGTCAGATGACTAGGCACTGAATGCCCTAGAAATGTTGGCGTGAAGTTCATTCTCGTTGTCTTCACCAGCATGGCTTGTATGAAAAGAAAAAGACGTCCAGAAAACAGCGGAAAGAGCGTAAGAATAGGATGAAGAAGGTCAGAGGAACCGCGAAAGCCAGTGTTGGCGCTGGCAAGAAGGTAAGGGCATCCCTCTGAAAATTAGAAACGTTGATCAGACACAATTGTTGCTGCTTTACTTTTATTTCATTGACAAAATAAAATGACTTTTTTTTTCTTCCCCTCACTAATTTCCATCTTTCACCAATGGCTCACAGAAGGTAATTCCGAGCTCATTCACTTTGTTTTGGCTTTATAGCTAACAAAGTGAAACGGTAAAAGGATGGGGGTCTTTAGAATTTCCATAGAAACATAGAATTTTTAGAGCATGTCTCTTCCCCCCCCCCACTCCTTCTCTTTTTCCTCGCATTGCACCTAGTTTCCTCCTTAGTTTACCTTGTCAAATACTGCTTTAATTTCAGATTATTATTATTTTTTTTACAATTGAGAAATAATTCCTTCTGGCTGGTGATTGGCAGGTATCAAAACTGAAATGCTCATTAACTGGCATTTAACGAGATTGGAAATGTATGTTGAATTATAATTTTAGCTTCAAAAGAGAAAAGAGTTACAGGCTTTTAACAGATGTTTGTTAAAACTGGCATTTAAGGAGAGGTATACCTCTCCTTAAAAGGGACGCGGTGGCTCAGGGGCTAAGACACTGAGCTTGTCGATTGAAAGGTCGGCAGTTCAGCAGTTCGAATCCCTAGTGCCGCGTAATGGGGTGAGCTCTCATTACTTGTCCCAGCTTCTGCCAACCTAGCAGTTCAAAAGCAAGTAAAAAATGCAGGTAGAAAAATAGGGACCACCTTTGGTGGGAAGGTAACAGTGTTCCGTGCGCCTTTGGCGTTTAGTCATGCCGGCCACATGGCCACGGAGAGGTCTTCGGACAGCGCTGGCTCTTCGGCTTTGAAACAGAGATGAGCACCGCCCCCTAAAGTCGGGAACAACCAGCACAGATGTGTGAGGGGAACCTTTACCTTTATACCATTTTATCAGCAACATAATGTTTAGATTCTGGGATAGCCTATTTAGGATTAGAACACCCTGGCCCAGTTTTATTTTGTGTGGACTTCCTTTCAAAGGTGGTGGTTTTCAAGTTTTTCATTCAGCCAGGGTGTGGTGCTTTAAATAAATCCTTCATGTTAATAACTGTTTGCTTTCACTTCTCTTTCTTGGATTTCTTCTTAATCAGAAATGAGGTGTTTGGTAGGTATAGAGAATAAGCATGGTTGTGATTGCATGAGCTGAGTGTCCCTCACCTGTTTTTCTGATGTTCTTCATGGGTTTTTCATTTTGAAGCCGAGTTTCTGTGTTTTGTGCACATTTAATTTATTCATTTAGTGCACATCTAGTTTATTAATTTAGTATGCTGCCAATCTCACTCTGCGAAGCATCTCTGCTATAGTTCCAGGTACATGTGCTACGGACTCATAAGTTGTTCTTATAGGCTTGTTCCTGCGTTCATGTTTATTTCATATTTAGATTGAACTGTATTACCGAGGTTCTGTAGAAAATGCCCCTTTGAGTTAGCTAATTATAATTAAAAGGGTTGGGAAAACTGAGTCTCTAGATCAGCGGTCACCAACTGGTGGTCCGTGGACCATTGGTTCGTGAGAAAATTTTGGTGGTCCGCAGAAAAATAATTTTCATTTTTTTTATCTTGCACTAAATACTATTTATCTTTTTTAAAAAATTATATTAGTGGTCCGCAGGATTTAAAATTATAAATTTAGTGGTCCATGAGGTCTGAAAGGTTGGTGACCCCTGCTCTAGATTTCTCTCCTTTTCATAGAATGGGAAGAAAATTCCCCCTTTTTTGCTTGTAAGTTACTGGTAAAAATCAGTAATACTGTAATTTTGGGGCAACACATTGTATCAGTAAAAGATGAGGGTTGAGGGATGTCTGGTAAGCTTCCCTCTTCTATTTTCTCAGAGTTTAATTCCAAGAATTGCAGCTTTCCTTGCTGATATAAACTAGAAGACAAGGAAGTTTTCCGATGTATTTTGCTATGCAGGCATTGTATATCCCTGCCTTATTTTGGCTTGCCTGAAATTGAAAGTTTATAGATTGGATTTGTTATGGCCACACTGTGTATCAAATTGTTGCTGCCTCTATTAATCACCTGTAGCAAATCTGTTGCAAATTGGCTATCACATATTCTACATCTTAATTTCTGTTCCTTAACATACCGCAAAACCCTTGATTGATTTACCGGACTCCAGTTTAGTGGACATAACCCATTCATAGCTTTACGCACGGGTAATGCTATTTTTGCGTGTATAACATTCATTTTCTGTTTAGCAAGTATCCTCTAGCAGTCAATTACAACCAAGGTTTTATTCCACTGGAGTGCTAAACCAGATTTAGCAGAGCACTCTGACATCTCACCTGTTACGGTTGACTTGTACGGTAAAAAAAACACTATATTTTTTCCCTGTGTTGTAAAAATAGCTTATCTGCGGGAATTTGTTTATCAAGCATTTCACTCCAAAAGCAATCATTGTCAACGACTAACTTAGGTGCTTTTTGTTACCTTCAAAATTCCGTTGCATCATTGCTTTTTTTCCTATCAACTTCTATTTTGCCACGGTCCGTGGTCCTCTGTGCCACAAACAGAATCTAACATGATCATCCTTAGAAATTGAACAAAGTTTCAAGTTGAATCTTTAACCTCCTGAGACAGCTAAGGTAAATTCTTTAGCTTGGTAAGCTGTTTCCTTTGGAAATAGTTAATAACCAGTGGCAGAACAGCCAAACGATCAGATTATTTGAAGCATGTTTTATATCTTGCATGTTTAAAGATCTACTGACAAGCCTTCTTTTCTTTTCTTGCAGTGAGCCAGTCAGGGAACCAAACCAGGTACAGTAGTTTGAATGGCATTATTCAACCACCTGCTTACCCACAGTCCGTTTTCTACCTGCTTATTTTAGTGGGAAAAGATTTCCTTTTACAGCCTAAATACACTGCATTCTTTTAATTTAACCATCTGCTTCCTCCAGAATTTTTAGATGTAGTAAATTTTATAGTTAGGATTAGTTGAAACCAGTTGTTTGAGGTAGAATTTTAGCTAATCCAGACTTTGGAGCAAGGAGCTGTGTTTCTCCCCCCCAGCAAAGTTAGAAAGTTCTGGCAGAATCTCTCTTCACATGAAGCCCTTTGTTAGAGTGGAAGTACAAACATTTAGGAGCTCCTTACCAATCACATTTTGGGGGCTGATATTATTTTGAGCCATT
Source organism: Arizona elegans (assembly GCA_022577455.1). Taxonomy (NCBI): domain Eukaryota; kingdom Metazoa; phylum Chordata; class Lepidosauria; order Squamata; family Colubridae; genus Arizona; species Arizona elegans. Next base: position 91,652,838 of record JAKOOJ010000005.1, on the reverse strand, counting down.
GCAAGCAGAAGAGGTTTGGGAATCTTAAGATTCTCACATACTTTCAGTTACTGTATTTTTCGGACTATAAGACGCACCGGTGTATAAGACACACCAAGATTTCGAAGATGTAAGCAAGAAAAAAAAACATTTTTGCCCTCCCCAGCCCCCTGGAGCACTCTGCAGGCCTCCCAAAGCCTCCGCGTGCCCCATTTTTGCAAAAATGGCGTTTTTGCCCTCCCCAGCCCACAGGAGCACTCTGCAGGCCTCCCAAAAGCCTCTGCACGCCCTATTTTTGTGAAAAACAGGCCAGTTTTCTGCAAAAACGGGACACGCAAGGCAGGGCTTCGGGAGGCCAAAAATGGCTGTATTCAGTATATCAGATTCACCAACATTTCCATCTTCTTTTGGGGGAGGGGGAAGTGCGTCTTATACTCCAAAAAGTACAGTAGCTGCTCTTTTTTAGCACTGTTGCAATTATAAGCTCACTACTCAAGTTGGTCAGTCACTACATTTGGATAAATAAATGCAGTCTGGGTCCCAGTTCTGGGTTGTAATTGGTGGGGGGAACTACATGCATCTTACTCAGATTTATAATTTACTGCCTAATGTTAAAAACTGACTTTATTTTTTCTTTTTTTACCTATAGGAAAACTAAAATAGCCCGGCTCTATGGAAGTTGTACTGAAGTCAGTTCTATGAATAAATTTTTATGAAAATCAAAACTCTGCTTCCTGTAAGTTCTTGCCCTGAGGAGTTGGGACTGCTCAGATTCGCACACAGTATCAAAAAGAGAAAAACAAAATTTGATTCAATCAGGTAATTGGCCCTAGGGAGTGAGAAGATGAAGTTTAATCTAAAATAGTGGTATTTAAAATGAAGTGTGTTTGAAAAAGAGCAGCCATAATTACTCAAATCAGAATGTAAGAATCAATCTTTACATTGGGAAACGACCATGAGATACTGCTGCAGGAGCAGCAATCAGAAAGGAAGGGGAGGGGAGAAGAGAATGCGGAGTGGAGTGGAGTGGAGTGGAGAGTGGAGTAGAGTAGAGTAGAGTAGAGGAATGGAATGGAATGCAGAATAGATAGAATCTTTATTATCACTTTAAATGTATTGTCACTAATAGGCACACATTAAAATGAAATTTTGTTGCATTCAGCTCTCAAAAGATAACCATTATCTTAAGCCCCCCACGCATAGGACACAATGGGAATTTTAATTGAGCAATCTTGCCAGTGTCTAAATTTCTTCCTGCTTCGTTTATGTTTCCTTTTGGTTTTGGTCGGTCGTCAGATGCAAAGATGACAAAGCCCAACTGGTAGAATTCTTCTGCTGGAGTCTAGCTCTTGCTCTCCAGCATTCCTGGATCTCCAAAGAGATTCCTCCAGTCCTGCATATCGTCTTATCGCCACTAGTCGTGCTGTACTGCATGCACTAATATCACATCCTTCATTGTTGCTTTGTCCTGATCAAACTTTCTGGCATTTCCACCCTTAATCTGTCAACACTAATGCCGTCTAGCTAGTTTAGACTCTCAAAAGTCTGAAAGCAGCAGTTGCTATGATGCAGTATTGTCAAGACCCAACTGGAAGGCAGAACCAGGTGTCCAAGTAAACGCTGCAAGAATTAACCTTTTAGTTTCTTCTCAATTTGGCTCTGGGTTTCCAAGAATTCCCCATGATGGTGGTTTTAAAGCTGTTTCAGAAGCCCTGATGTTCTTCAGTGAAGGTAGAAAAACCTTGAATAAATTCAGGCACTTCTGAACTTCCTTCCACATGAAGAGTGAACAGTATCTTGGCTTATGTAAGGTACCAGGAACCATCCGGTGTTCTGTCCCCTCCCACGAGTGGCCTTGCAGAGGCTCAAATAGCCCGGCAGTAACAAACGCAGGCTAGAGAGACTGAAGCTGGCCCTTTAATAAATAGTTCTCTTCCAAAGCGTATATCAGTCCAATAGTTACCAGGCAATGTTCCAAAGGTCTTGGCAGACGGCCAGTAGGCTAATGCAGGAATGCAGACTCTTGTCAAAAAAACCCCTCCAAACTAACAGTTGTAAATCCACTGCATCCAAAACGCCAACAAATTGTTCACCACGCCTTTCCAGCCCAGTCACACCCCTTTTATACTTTGTAGGGTGTGGCCTTACGTCTTCTGACCACACCTTTTGGGACGTGGCAATTGCTGTTCTCTATGACGTCTCCTACGCCTCTCTCTTGCATCCAATAGGGGCTCCCCCTCATCGAAACCGGCTTCTGTTTCCTCCTCAATTTGGCTGGGGCCCAGAGGCACGTCGGCAACTGTCAGTTCTTGCTGACTCACTAGTGAAGACGGTCCCTCCGGCACATAGCTCGTGACAGCTTCCTCCTCCTCCATATCATCCTCCGACTCAGCATGCAAAGATAAATCAGCCTCCGGGGCTGGGGTCACAACATCCGGTGCTGACACGAATTATGGCAATTTGTGTCACTCCTCCCTTCCTCCCCCAATTCTGCAACTTGGTTTCCTTGGCTGACTTAGGGATTCTTGATGGCTCATTTATTATAGATTTCGGATCCTTAAAAAAAAAAGTTCTAAAACCGGGAGCATGCAAGAATTCTTTAAATAAAAACATCGATGGTGACTTGAAACTTTCCAATCAGCCTTTTCATCAGCTGCCCGAGTCCTCACTTCTAGCAACTTTGAAAATTGCTTTTTTGGTTGATTTCAATTCTGACCCCGTAATGATGCCTCTGGGGCCTAATTAACAGGGAAATTACTTTGCAATGTCTTCTCTGTGAAACTCTTCTCAATCACTTGGGTTAACAATTTTTTTGCATTGGGGTAGCATTCTTGCTGCTGAGAGAACGATGGAGGGGCGGGGGAAGCTAAATTGCTACTTTTTAAAAAGAAAAAAACACAATTTCTGTTTGCCCTATTGGTCTGTGCTTGTATATTAAATGACAAACCGTTTTTGGAGGCAGACCGAAAGAAAGGGAGGCATTTAGCTCCTGATAAAAACAATAAAATAGATCAAGCTAAGGTGTTTTTTTTTTTAAACTAATTTCTCTTGTGTCCTTGTCTCTTTTTTCTTTTTTCTTTTTTTTCTTTTTTAATTTGATTTATATGCCGCCCTTCTCCAGAGACCCAGGGCGGCTTACAATGCGTTAAGCAATAGCCTTCATACTTTTGTATATTTATACAAAGTCAACTTATTGCCCCCACAAACTGGATCCTCATTATTCTGCTATTATTCTGGGTTTCATTATTCTGCTATGACCTAGGCCTCAGTAAGAAAATATCCACCTCCCCCCATTTTCTGCCGGAGCGGTCCCCAACCCCCTGTCTGTGGCCCCCAGGGCGAAAATTCACTTACCTTCCCTACCGGTTCGCAAATGTACGCATGTCATCCGTGCATGTGTAAAGCCTTCGCATGCGCAGAGGCTGAAAATTGTCACAAAACAGACGTCATGACATCCGCGCGGTTGGGCGGGGCTTCACGGAGTTGGCCCTACTGATCGCACGATCCGGTAGGAACTGGCTGAATTTCACCCCTGCCGCAGACCATTTGGAACCGGGCTGTGAAAGTGGAGGACGAGCGTGTGCGCGTGTGAAGCTGCAAGTTTGTGAAAGCAACGCACAGGCGCACAGGAAACCATCCCTTCTACCCTTCCACCACTGTCGCCTCCGGTCCGATGAGCTGGAAAGAGCTGGAGACCAATATTCTAGAGTGATTTTGATCCATCAGACTTTTGTAACAAGTGAGAGGCAGTTTGGCCTAGTGGTTAAGGCTCCCGGCTAGAAACCTGGAGACTGATTTCTGGTCTTAACTTTAGGCATGAAACCCGGCAGGGTGACTGTGGACCAATAACTTTCTGTCGGCCCATGACAGGCTCTGTTGTGGCCCGTCAGTGGCCTGTGCAGATTGTAGCTGATTCCAACAATGAGGCTGGTGTAGTGCTGCGCCAACAGCCTGTGCAGCTGGTGCTCGAGTCGGACAGTGAGGAGGCTGGAGAAGACGTGGTACCAGAGGCAGGGATTCAGCCACGGCCTTCAGAACCTCCAGAAACTTTAAGTGGAGAGGATGAAGAGGAGGAGCCTCTTCTCAATTCACGGGCGCGCAGAGTTGCCAAAAGGCAGAAGTGGCTCCTCAGGAGGAGGTCTTCTCGAGAGTAAGGCTTGGGGCTAATTGGCCACTCCCTTTGCCTATTTAAGGAGGAACGCCAATTGCAGCAAGCTGTAGGGAACAACTTTAGTTCAATGTCCTTCACGTCTGGATTCTCTGTAAAATTATTTCTGGACTTTCTGCCAACTCTAGTAAGACTGTGATTACCTTATCTTAGAATTCTGGTAGGCTGTTAAGACAGTTTATTAACAGCTTATTGGTTGATAAAGACTAAGTTATTTGAGTAAAATAAGCTTTGTATAGAGTTTGTGTGTGCTGTGTTCTTTGCGGTCTGTAGCTGGGGCAGAACAGGCTCTGGTGAAAAGCCAGTCAAGGAATTCCTGTTGCAAACAGATCAAATTTGATTGATCCAAACCAACCCCCCCCCCCCCCCCCACACACACACAAGTGAACCTTTGGCTTCTAGGAAAAACAATAGGAAGAAAAGACTTGCAAAGCATCATAAAGCTTTTAGCTATTTCCAGTACCTAGAACATTGAATCACAATTGGAAGGGATCTTGGTGGTTTTCTAGTCCAACCCTCTGCTTAAGCAGGAAACCCTATACCAGGGGTCTGCAACCTTAAAACACTCAAAGAGCCATTTGGACCCGTTTCCCACAGAAAAGAAAAAACTGGGAGCCACAAAATCTGGGTGGGTGTGGCCAACTTGATGTCACTCCCACTCAGTCACATGACCCCCCCCCCCAGCCATGCCTACCCAGCCAGTCATTAAGACAGAGAACCAGTTGTTAAAAAACACTGGGAGCCACAAAACCCTTTTGACATCTCTTCCTCCCCCCCTCTGTATCTCTATGTCTCTCTATCTCCCCCCTCTCCCTCTCTGTATTTCTCTGTCTCTCTCTGTCTCTCTCTCCCTCTCTCTCCCTTCTCTCTATCTCTCCCTCTCTGTCTCTCTCTCTCCCACCCCCCGTATTTCTCTGTGTACGTATCTCTGTCTCTCTCTTTCTATCTCCCCCCTCTCTCTGTATCTATGTTTTCCCCGTCCCTCTTCCCCCTCTGTGTGTCTCCCTCTCCCCCCCTTGCTTTATGTCCCCCTCTCTCTATGTCTCCCTCTCCCCCCTCTTTCTGTCTCTCTGTGTGTCTCCCTCTCTCCTCCTCCCTCTCTATCTCTGTCTCTCTTCTCCCTCTCTGATTCTGATATGAGGCGTTGGGCAGGCCATGAGGCAGCGCCTTGTGCAGCACAGTGAACTTTAGTGTGCTTCACAATGGGGGAGATGGGGTCCCCTACTCCTGGAGTCCATTACAATGCAGAGCCACAATGTGATCCTGCCCCATTCGCCCCTAGCAACAGGATGTGGCTTACAGCTCCGAGCCCAAAGCGGCAAGAGGTGAGGGCTGCCTTGTGCGCAAATGTGGTGAGAAGGCAAGTACAGGGCTGTTTTGCTCCTGCACTAAGGCTCCAGCGACCCTCCTCCTCCCCCTCCTCTCGTAACCCCCTGGCCAGCTGTGACGGGGCCGGGAGGTTACGCATGAGCGGGGAGATCCTCAAGCGAGTGGCTGGCCTCAGCCAAAGCGCAGCAAAGGCTCATGGCATGGGCGGGTTGACTGTCTGACAAGCGTCTTTGGTGAGGGCGCTCCGGCTTTCTCCAAGCCTGACCCCTGGGGTGGGCATGCGAGGTTTGGTATCCCCCTTTTCCCGCTACCCTGAGCCTCCTAAAGCTGCAGCTGGGTGCTGTGTTCCCATTCCCCTTTCTGCTGTCTCCTCCTCCTGGATCCCATTTCCACCCCGCCAGCCCTCATGTTAGTGAGGCCAGCGCCAGTCACGGCCGGGTCAGGCCAGTGTCTCAAAACAGAGATCAAGTTGCATGTCTCCCCAAGCAACCAAGGCACGCCCAGCACCAAGGGCCAGAAAAAGCTCCAGCAAGAGATGAGGCGCCGGAGAATCAGCCCCAGCCGCTTCTCCATCCCTCGCCATCATCCTTACCTTCTCAGGCGAGGAGTGACTGGGAGGGGAGGGTGAGGGGCGGGGCCAGCCAAAGGTGGGTTCAGCCAACGAGGAGCCACAACAGATGGCCCAAAGAGCTGCATGTGGCTCCTGAGCTGCAGGTTGCCGACACCCCTCCTATACCATTCCAGACAAATGGCTGTCCAGTCTCTTCTTGAAAACCTCCAGTGGTGGAGCCCCCACAATTTCTGGAGGCAAGCCAATTTCACTGATTGTTTTTGTTGACTAGAAATTTCTCCTTAATTTCTAGGATGGATTTCTCTTTAATGATCTTCCACTTGTTGCTACTTCTCCCTAGCATTTTTTGACTTGGCTTGGTCTAGGATGGTCACAGTTTCCCAGGTGAAACTATGGTTAAGTCGGTCCATTTGCTGTGCAATCAAAGAATTTTCATCATGTCTTCTGACCGCTAGTTGGTGCTCATGGATGCGTTCTGCTAATCTTCTGTCTTAATTAATTAGGATGTTTCTGTTCCATGGAAAGACTTCCAACATCCATTTTCCTAAGGAATTAGACATTTATCTTTCAAGTGCAGTATTACAAAATTGGAATATGTTTCTGAACTTTTCTATGGGTAATACTAACTTTTAAATGCTAGCCCAAATCAGCTTTCTGAATTCTTAGTGAAAGTTAATATGGTTTAACCTCTTTTTCTGGAATATAATCTTCTGTGGATTCCAAATGTGCAGCTGTGATGACCCAGGACATGGCACAAAGAAAACACAAGGAGCTGGCAGTTCAAACCACCCCTTTATTGCTCCAAATTTCCCCAAATGCTCCCATGTTTCTGGCAAGTCCCAGAGCAGAGTGATAACAAACCACCCACAAACCTCAAGCAGCCTCTGGCTGCAATTAATCCAGCCCAGAGCTGTCTGCACCAAGGGTGCACAGCAATAAATCCCAAATGTATTTGGCAAAACAAGAGCAAAGCAAAGAATTCAGGGAACACAAGATCCAGGTAATTAGTCCAGAATGCCAAAAAGGAATGCAAGGACTCTTGGCAAATTCAAATGTCACAACATTTCAGGAACTCAGTGTTTGTTCCTGACAAATGCCTCTCCCCACAGCGTCTCCCCAGGTGTGCCTTGTACAGATGGGCAGGGCATTCTCCTCCTGAGTAACCTGCTCAGTCTGCACTGCACCTTCTCTGCCCTCTCCGAGCCCTTGCATGTGCTGCACACGCATGCGTAGGGGTGGGGCGCGTGTGTGGGGGACAGGAAGCATGCACTGGGGCCACGCGCACATTGCATTTTGGGGGTTTGCGCACACACTTTGGGCACTCGGTCCGGAAAAGGTTAACCATCACTGCACTACAAGATAACAAAACTCCACCTTTGTTATGTCAAAATTGGTAGTCACATACTTATCCACAGCCATTGGAGAAGCATGATTTCAAAGTAGTAGGTAAAAATACCCATTGCAGACCTGTTTGCTCTACCAAAGTAAATCTGGAAAACCACACGTTTGGTTTGGTAACAAGGTTTCACTCCAAGGCAGCGGCGTTTCATTTGAAAACCTGCATGTTTCGGTACTTCACAGATGTGCAGTAGCAACATTTTGAAAGCAGGGAGATGTGCTGAGAAACTTTTGAAAATCATGTCTGTATTTGCACTCAGAAGTGCATGCCTGAATGCCTGTCAAAGTCGGTAGCTGATTTAATTAGGGCTATTTTAAAATAGCATACGAATGAGCTCAGAAACATTGTTCATTAATCGGCTTGAATTTAGCTGTGTGGCTTCAGTGTGGAATACAGAAGAAGTGAAGGAGAAAAAATCTGTAGCGATTCTCGGTCCTCCAGATCATGGTTGTCCCAAAGGTGCTTTTTCAGGAGGCAACTGGACTTTCTGGGTTTTTTTTTCAAGATGTTTCACTTCTCATTCAAGAAGCGTCTTCAGCTGAAGAGAAGAGCTGGAGAGCTGAAGAAGCTTCTTGGATGAGGAGCTTGGAAGAGTAGCTTTTTCACAATCTTTACCCAAAGAATATTTATGACATACATGATTGTTTTCCCATAAAAATTGTAGAGTTGGAAGGCATCATTTATGTCAATGCATACAGTGCTAAATGTTCAACCCAGAGCTACAATTATTCCCATGGGCTTTCAAGTACTGACAATGTTATCTAGTTGGGTAATGAAATGTCCGCAAGAAAACAACCAGGCTCAGAAAGCATCAAGTGTCAATTCGCAAAGCATCCCTGGCCTGCTCTCAAGTTGCCATAGGCCAGAGGGGATGGGAAACCAGTGAAATGGCCCAGCAGCCAAAGACAGATGCACATTCCATGCTTATCTCTCTCAAGGCTGTATCCCAGGGTTACCTACAGCAGCTGGAGGGGAATGTGATTGATGACACACCCTGGGGGAGGTGGGGAAACAGGGTCATAATTGGAGTGTAAATTACATAGGATCAGAGCTGGCTTCACTTGGGAACATGCCCATGAAGCTCCTAATAAATAACTGGATTTCTTTTGAAGCTTGGCTCAAGGCTCATGATTTAATTAGGCCATCTGGAACCCTGACGTCATAATTCTGTGTTGTGTAAGAAAGATATGATTTCTTTATATCAGGACCTGTAAGAAAATGATCTCATCATGGTGGGTTTACAATTGAACCTCTTCCCATTTATACAACCAGGGAAGGCGAGGCAGAGTGAATGCATTCCCGCCAATGATTAGAAGGGGAACTGAAAAGCTATTGCTCAACTTGAAAACAAAAATGCTGAATTCTAAACTTGAAGATGGGAAATTTGTCTGCTTCCCTACCTAATGTGACCCAGCCGTGACCGGGAGGATTTTTCATCAGGTCCGCCTGATTCACCAGTTGCGTCCCTTTCTGGATTGGGACTCCCTACGCACGGTCACTCATGCCCTCGTCACCTCCCGCCTGGACTATTGTAACGCTCTCTACATGGGGCTCCCATTGAGGAGCACCCGGAGGCTCCAACTGGCTCAGAGTGTGTCTGCGCGGGTGGTAATGGGAGCGACATGGCGTTCCCATGTAACACCTCTCCTGCGCGAGCTGCACTGACTCCTGGTGGTCTTCCGGGTGTGCTTCAAGGTTTTGGTTACCACCTTTAGAGCGCTCCATGGCTTAGGACCTGGTTATTTACGGGACCGCCTACTACCACCAATAGCCTCCCACCGGCCGGTACGCTCTCATAGAGAGGGGCTCCTCCGGGTGCCGTCGGCCAAACAATGTCAATTGGCGGCCCCCAGGGGGAGAGCCTTCTCTGTGGGGGCACCTACTATCTGGAACGAGCTCCCCCCGGAGATATGGAGGATCCCGGATCTGCGCACTTTCCGCTGCGCTCTTAAGACCTTTTTATTCCACCAGGCGGGCCTGGCCTAATCTTTTCCCTCTTTTTAATTATGCAAATTTTAATCGGTTTTTAAATGATTGGGGTGTTTTAATTTGTCTGGGCCAAATTGTTTAATTCGATTTTACTTTGTTTTTAAATTTTGTATCTATGTATTTTTACTGTTTGGCTGTTCACCGCCCTGAGTCCTTCGGGAGTAGGGCAGTATATAAATCAAATAAATAAAATAAAATAAATAAAAATGTAACAACTTCAACAGGAATTTACATCTCTTGCAAAAACCATTATCCAAAAGCATTATGTTTGTTTCTTTTCCTGCGTAAAGAGTCTTTGCAATTGGCCAAGGTTCTTGTCTCGTAGATCTTCTAGCAATGGCTCCAATGTCTCTTGGGACCTTACTAGGAGAATATGGTATTGATTTAGTAGGAGAGCCATGAATCACTGAGATAATATTTCCCTGGCTACAATATGGTTCATTTCACCCCCACCCCACCCCCACTCTATGTTCACGTGTAATCACATTTAATTTAACTTAATTTATTACATTTGTGATAGCCAGCCATTCTATTACAGTCTCGGTGACTTACAAAATCTAGAAGTTAAAAAAAAAATAGTAATTTAGCAAATATAGACATGCAGCTGAGGACTAGAACAACTAAAGAACAAATCGTATAGATATGATGGGGATCCCACCGATACTTCAATAAACCTATTAATCCCAGAAGTGGGGGCAAAGCCAGGTCTTAAGGGCCTTCCTGAACCCCATCTGTACATCTGTTCCAGATGTTAGAGGCCACAACAGAGAAGGTAGGTTTCCTAAGTCCCCCAAGATGGTAGTGTTTAATAGGTGTGTACCAGTAGTGAAATCCAAATTTTTTTACTACCGGTTCTTGTGGGCGTGGCTTGGTGGGCATGGCAGGGGAAGGATACTGCAAAATCCCCATTCCCTCCTCACTCCTGGGGGAAGGACATTGCAAAATCTCAATTCCCACCCCACTCTGGAGCCAGCCAGAGGTGGTATTTGCCAGTGCTCTGAACTATTCAAAATTTCTGCTTCCAGTTCTCCAGAACCTGTCAGAACCTGCTGGATTTCACCCCTGGTGTGTACCCATGCTGTACAAACGTACTGGGTGGGCAGAGACCATTAAAGGTAGGTGGTCCCACAGACAGTCAAGTCCTATGCCATGAAGGGCTTTGAAAAATGATGACCAGCATATTGTATGGCATCCTATTGACAATCAATGCAACTTACTTTCCAGTGGTAGACAATATATATATATATATATATATATATATATATATATATATATATATATATATATATATATATATATATATATATATATATATATATATAACAAATTGTGGTTTCTGGATGGCCTTCAATGGCAATCCCATATAGAGGACATTGTACTAGTCCAGTCATTAGGTGACCAGGGTATGAGTGACCATCTGAAGGGCATCCTGGCACCTCTGCCACCTGAGCAGGAGCTATGAGTCCAGAAGGAACTCCTAGGTATCTGCAGCAGAAGCTGTGAGTCCAGGAGGAACTCCCTAAGTATCTGGAGCAGGAGCTATGAGTCCAGGAGGAACTCCTAAGTATCTATACTCTGGAGCAGGAGCTAGACTCAAAGGTATCTATACTCTGGAGCTATGAGTCCAGGAGGAACTCCTAGGTATCTGCAGCAGGAGCTATGAGTCCAGGAGGAACTCCTAGGTATCTATATTCTGAAGATAACCTAAGGATGATGGATAAAAGAAAGTTGTGCATTGCTAGCATTCGGACCAAAATCTGGTTATATCTGTACATTGAAAATAATTTTGTAGACACAGATAGATAATTGATATAGTACAATAGAACAATGATATAAATTATGGCCAGGTTTAAATGTCCCCCATTGGCTTATCATGGGCTGTGGTTGTCTTAAATATTTTGAACCTTTTAGAAAACCTAAATGGCTACCACTGTAACTCTAAACCATTATTTTTTCATCAATCATGTCAGTCATCTGTGTTGTTTAAAATTATTATTTATTTAGCATATGGCATATCATACAAGGACTAGCGATGTAGGTTAATATTTCATCTAGATTATTAAACACAATAAAATGTAGATGTTAAAAAGTTTTATGTTCAAATATCAATGTCTAGGCCATCTCACCATTGAACCGCAGCTTTGTTTAGATCAGGGGTCAGCAACCTGCAGCTCTGGAGCTGCATGTGGCTCTTTCACCCCTCTGCTGCGGCTCCCTGTCACTCAAAACATGCGCCATAACCACCAATGTGCGACACCCGCCGGCACACGATTTATTGAGCTTTTCAACCCCCAGTAGACCAACCATGGATAAATCCAAGAAAAGAAAAGTTTCCAAAGAAAACAGAATGTTTAATTCAACTACATATCCTAGTTTTGTGGCCAATCAAGAAATAGTCAGGCACGGGAAGGGTTTTGTGGCTCCCGGTGTTTTCTTTTCTGTGGGAAATGGGTCGAAATGGCTCGTTGAGTGTTTAAGGTTGCAGACTCCTGGTATAGATTTTTAAAAAATCAGATACCGGATCAATAAATGCCCTCAGTTTACAGTTCTTTAGAAATATTGAGGCAATACATGATCTCTCTTTCTTAAAAAAAGCTCGCATAAGCACCAGCCTTTTATAACCTGATTTTTGTTTTTTTGTTTTTTTAAAACAACACTGTGTTTTGCAAGCTTCATGTCACGAGGGTACGATAGGGAACCCCTTTTCCTATGACAGCTGAAGCAGTTGTACTGATGAATTGAAGGCTTTTAATGTTATGCTTACAGCATCCTGAATACACCTTTCCATCTCCTGCTGACCTCGTTCCATCCATCATCAAGACAGGTTGCAACAGTAATTATGCCTCTTTCTGCTTTCTTTCCAAGGCCTGCTGGCCTCCAGATTACCATATATGGTTGCTTTCCCTGTTTCACTATTTTTTAAAATTTGATTGTCTTTGTTTAAACCATTACCTTTAGAGGAAGTGTAGGAAGAAAAATCTAGGTCCAGTTCCAAGCCAGGAATAAAATGGAGGTTGATTGGAAAGAAAGATTCTGTTTACTGATGAGCAGAACCAACACACACACAGTATGCAGTTCTGGGACAGCTGATAAAATGGAGTTGAGAGTGGGTGGGGTTTTATACCTTCTTGATTCCTATGGGGTCATGTAGGGGTCATGGCTAGCTCTATAGGCAAAAGGGGAAATGCAAATCCTAGGTGTTTGTCTGAGCTAATCTTGTTAACCTTTGGCTTGCCTAATTGTGTTGCTTATCTGGAGTCTCTGTCTGACCCAGTCTTTCTGAATGGATTACCAAATCTGCATTTTTAAAAGCTGGCCTCCTCAGTTTCTGCTTGGAGCAGGGAGACTGGGGCTGGTTTCTACCTCCCCATTTCTCCTTCAGGGGAAATATTCTATCCTGCCTTTTTTTAATATTCTCCAAAATATGTCATTCTCTAGGAGGGTGGGTGGGTGCTGACTTTCTACAGAGGCGCACTCAAAAACAAAGGCTGTCGGTATTCCTCTGACTGATCTCAGCAAGTTTCCTTGCTGGTTTTCGTATTTTCACACACGGGTTGCTTCCCCACCAACCCCCCCACCCCCGTCTGCCAGAAATTACACAGCTTTTTCAAACCAGCATGTTGTAGAACTGTCTGTCGAGATGTTTCAAGGAGGGGGAAAAAAAAACACATCACCAACCTGTGTTCCAGCTGAACTTCTTTTGTGTGTGTTTGTGTGTATTTGATCAACCCGAAGCCACGACAAATCTATCGAGCTCGTTGTGATGTCAACGAGCACTAATCGGAGAAGAAACGGCAATATCTCTGCGAAGGCAAACAGCTTTTCTGTTTTGCACAGCTGTTCCTGACTTCTTAAAAGCAGCAGAGCTCCTAACTCAGCACTATTTCTGACACAGATAATGGAAAGGAACCTCAGATCTGTTTTCTCCCTTTGCTCAAAAGACAACATGGCTTCCGTTCTGAAACCAGATTTTTTTTTTTTTTCCTTTTGGGGATAATGGAAAAAGAACTGGAGAAAAAAAAATTGGAATTTTGTTACTATATATGATGACAGCAACAAGACTATTGCATGTGCAAAAATGGAAAGACACTTTAATACCTACCATGGAAGAATGGATGCAGAAGTTGGCTGAAATAGCAAAATTGACTACACTGATTAAAGAAAAGAACATACCGTATTTTTCAGAGTATAAGACACACTTTCCGCGCCCCCTAAAAGAGGGTGAAAATTTGGGTGCGTCTTATACACCGAATGTAGCCAAAAATGGGAGGCACGGAGGTAGCAATGGTCTGTGGCAATCCCTGTAGCCTGGAACAGCTGATTGGGGGTATTCTGGGAGGCCGATCCACCCGCCAATCAGCTGCTCATGCTGAATCAGGCTGCAATAATGTGCTGAAGCTGACCTAGCTGTTTGCTATTTGCTGCAAGGACTCAGAGTTTACAGCAGCAATCACATCCAGAAAGTACACACAAGTAACTGATTCAGCTGATTCAATAACTTCTCTTTATATATAATATAACACATGAAGTAAACACACAATACCAAAAGCAAGCAAAACACAAGCAGAGGAGAGGAGTTTCAGTTTTAGTTTTGAGCAGCAGACTAGTTTAGAGCTCAGCACAGACTCAGAGCTGCAGAGTTAAACCACGCCCAGACTCCTTGCTGTCTCCTTCCTTGCTCACACAGCAAATACTGTTTCAGTTTCCAAACAGCCCTCAACTCTCTCACACACTGACAGGACGCTAGCCAGATGAATACTGATGGATGCTGGTGGGCAGAGGCAGATTTTTTTTTTCTTATTTTCCTACCCAAAAACTAAGATGTGTCTTATACTCTGGAGCGTCTTATATTCTGAAAAATACGGTAAGTACTTTTGTTTCCACGTGGAAACCGCTTCTGAACTTCGTGCTTGATGTGGAAAACAATGAAGCATTGACTTTGGGTTTTACAGATTAGATGGATAGATCTTTATAGAAATGACCTGTTCATATTATTATGGAAAAGCAAAAAGCTGTGATTTGATGCTAATGCCTTATTCTACTGCAACAGAGTTGGAAGTCAATGCTTCTTTTTCTTTTTTCTTTTCTTTTCCTTACCTTTCCTCATTTCTCTTTCCCCTTTCCCCTCCCTCCTCACTGCTCTTTTATTTACTTTTGTATTTTGTATTTTATAATACTTTATAACTTAATAAAAAAATGTTTAAAAAAAAGAAAGGAAGAAAGATAACACGACTTCCTTTCCTGTACAGGAAGTCCAGTTCGCTTAGCGACCATTTCAAAGTTACAACGGCACTGTAAAATGTGACTTACCCTGTTTTTCATGGTCACGACTTTTGCAGCATCCCCGCGATCATGCGATCAAAATTCAGATGCTCGGCAACGGGTTCATACTTATGACTGTCGCTGGGTGGGGATCACGTGTTCCTCTTTTGTGACCTTCTGACAAGCAAAGTCAAGGGGGAAGCTGGGTTCGTTTAACCACCGGGTGACTAACTTAACAACTGCAGGGATTCACTTAGCAACCGTGGCAAGAAAAGTCGTAAAATGGGACATGATTCACTGAACAAATGTCTCGCTTGACAACAGAAATTTTGGGCTCAGTTGTGGTCATCAGTCAAGGACTACCTGAAATTACTTTGCAGACTGGCAACCAGATCACGAGAAGCCTTTTCCTCTGAGTTAGACTTGCAAGGTTTAATTTTATGGCTTGGGATAAAGAGATTTAGGAGAGCTGATTTGGTGTACTGGTTAAGATGTTGGGCTAGAAACCAAGAGGCTGTGAGTTCTAGTCCCGCCTTAGGCATGAAGCCAGATAGGTGTCTCTGGGCCAGTCTCTTTCTCTCTACCCTAGGAAAAAAAACAAAAGGAAACCACTTCTGAAAAAAAGACATCTGAATAAAACCGCATGGATTAGTCCAGTTCAACACGGACTTGAAGATTCAAAAAAAAAAAAAAAAGAGAGAGAGAGAGAGAGAGAGAAAGAAAAAGAAAAAAAAAGAGAGAGAAAAACAAAGGGAGAAAGAGAGATGGGGAAAGGAGTCAACATGTATTTCCCAATCTAACACCTAAATATACATCTGTGTAAATATAAATCCGTTTACCCAAAATATCTGAACACTGGGTATTTCGGATAAAACAGATCAAGGTTATAAAAACCAATTTCTAGGTTGGCTTCTTGTTCTGCAAATTTGATACCAGCATTAAGCTACTTGTCGATGTTAACAGTCCAGAGTCACCTTGTAGGGGAGATCGTCACATAAAAAAAATGAAGAAATAACTAAAAGAAATAACTAAAAATAATTACCCTATGGGTAAACTGCTCTTAAGTTTACATTCTTTGCACTCCCAGTCCATTCCTCTATCGAGATTAGAGGAATGAGAATAGAATAGAATAGAATTCTTTATTGGCCAAGTATGATTGGATACACAAGGAATTTGTCTTTGGTGCATATGCTCTCATTGTACATAAAAGAAAAGATACGTTCGTCAAGAATCATAAGGTACAACACTTAATGATAGTCATAGGGTACAAATAAGCAATCAAATCATACTAGGAAACAGTCAATATAAATTGTAAGAATACCAGCAACAAAGTTACAGTCATACAGTCATAAGTGGAAGGAAATGGGTGATGGAAACGATGAGAAGATTAATAGTAGTGCAGACTTAGTAAATAGTTTGACAGTGTTGAGGGAATTATTTGTTTAGCATGTTCATCTGTTTTTTTTTAAAATGTTGCTTGATGTTTATTTATTAAAATCTATAAACATCCAGTTTATGAAGAAACTTGAGATAAAAGGCAGGAAAAAGTCGGGTGGGCAAAAATGTGGTTTATCTCTATATGTCTACGTATCAAAAGAACATATGGAATCTTTCAGACCCTCTGGAAATAATATTAAGGAGAATTAACCTGGACAGTGAAGATAACAGAGGAAGTGGGTTTTAGTTTTATGTATGCAGTAGAAGAATAATGGGGCACCTTGTGAACAGGAACAGAATAACAGAGTTGGAAGGGACGTTGTAAGCATCTAGTCCAACTCCCAGGTGCAGGGGTTGGTGCACCATTTCTGACAGATGGCAGTCCAGTCTCTTCTTGAAAGCTGCCAGTGATGAAGCTCCCACAGCCCCTGAAGGCAACTTCTGTTCCATGGGTTGATTGTTCTCACTGTCAGAAAATTTCTTCTTATTTCCAGGTTGAATCTCTCCTTGATCAGTTTCCATCCATTATTCCTTGTCTGGCCTTCAGATACTTTGGAAAATAGCTTGACCCCCTCCTCTCTGTGGCAGCCCCTCAAATATTGGAACACTGCTATCCTGTCTCCCCTGGTCTTCTCTTCACTAGACTAGTCATGCCCAATTCCTACAACCATTCATTGTATGTTTTAGCCTCCAGTCCCCTAATCATCTTGGTTGCTCTGCTCTGCACTTTTTCTAGTGTCTCAACATCTTTCTTATAGTGTGGTACCAAAACTAGATGCAGTATTCTAGGTGTGGTCTTACTAAGGCTTTATAGAGTGGTTTTAGTACCTCACGTGATCTTGATTGTATCTGTCTGTTAATGCAATTTAGGATTGCATTGGCTTTTTTGGCTGCCGCTGCACACTGTTAACTCATATTTAATTTGTTGTCCACTAAGACTCCAAGATCCCTCTCACAGTTACTGCTACTAAGCCTGGTTTCACCCCCTCTATATGTGTACTTTTGGGTTTTCTCGCCTAAGTGTCAGACTTTACTTTTCTCTACCCCACTTAGAGACTAATGGAGAAAACTAATATAGAGATCTTACCAATAAATAGATACATTTGGGTCCTGGTTTTTCCTTGCTTTTGATACGTGGGTATTTTAGGTATGAAAGCCGGTTAGGTGATTTCGGACTAGCTCTCAGGATTGTTGTTGGGGGGAAAATAGGAAAGACTAGTAGGCATTTAAATTAACTTCAGATTAGATTAACAGAGTTGGGAGGGACCTTGTAGGTCATCTAGTCCAACCCCCCGCCTAAGCAGGAGACCCCACACCATTTCTGACAGATGGCAGTAGTCTCTTCTTGAAAGCTTCCAGTGATGAAGTTCCCACTGCCATTTGACCGCCTTGATTTGTTTACAAAACAATAGAGGATATAAGGAAATAAGTAAAAGCACAAATGCAGAAACGCGAATCATATGCATGCATTTAATTAATAAGGGAGGGACTCAAGAATTGATTAGCTGCCAGTGTTGTACCGGATTTTGGTCCATATTTATTATTACACTTCCTTAAGGTGTATCCTTTAAAGAGGGAACGCTCGTCAGTTCTAGCCTGTCTTTGGATTTAACAAGTAGTCCCCGATTTACAACAGTTCGTTCAGTGACGGTTTCAAAATTACAACGGCATTGAAAAAAGTGATTTAGGACCGTTTTCCACGCTTACGACTGTAATTTTGGTCACGTGATCAAAATTCAGATGCTTGGCAACTGATTCATATTTATGACGGTTGCAAAGTCTCGGGATCATACGATCCCCTTTTACGACCTTCTGATGAGCGAAAATCAACGGAGAAGCCAGGTTCACTTAACAACCATGTTACTGTGCTAACAACTGCAGTGATTCACTTAACGATGGCAAGAAAGGTCGTCATATGGGGCAAAAAACTCACTTAACAAAGGTTTCATTTAACGACAGAAATGTTGGGCTCCATCGGGGTTGTAAGTCGAAGACTGCCTGTTATACCTTGTGCCCTTATAATTTTAATGAGCAACTCAGTTTTGATTTCAAAGGGTGTAAATCAAACTTTTCACCAGGAGAGGGCGATACAATCCCACAACTGAACTTCCGAAACTCCCAAAGGCAAGACAAATGTTTGTTTGGAACATTTTGCTGGAAGGATATACAAAAGGGTAACAGAATCCACTAATCCCAGATGAAATATTGCTAGTCTTCCTTCCCCCATCCCCCACCCCCCTAAATCCTCTGTTTTGTTCATGAATACATGCAACACACACACACACACACACACACACACCCTGCGGAAGATTGCTGGGAGTTCGGTTTGCATTCTGGTTTACATTTTGTCAAGAGGACTTTATACATGAAGTACTATACTTGGAAGCCATTTAGAAATACGAGAGTGCTATTAAAAAAAGATAATGCTATCCTTCAAGGATGACATCCTTCATTTGCGAATATATCCTCAAAAATCAGTGCAAAAACTTGTGATTGGGTTTTTAGGTAGAACACGTTGCTTTTTTTGAGATTTAAATGGGGTTAAATCAGGGGTGAAATCCTCCTGGTTTGGACCGGATCTCCCGATCCGGTAGCGAAGGTGGTGGGTGGTTCGGAGAACCGGTAGCAAAAATCCCTGCACCCCCCCCTCCACCATGCCCAACTGAGCCGCACGATCATCAGAGGCTTTTTTTTTTAACTTTTAAAAGCATTTTTTCTACAACCTCCTCTGATGAAAAAATGCTTTTAAAAGTAAAAAAAAAAAAAAGCCTCTGATGATCGTGCGGCTCAGCTGGGATCATCAGAGGCTTTTCAAAGCATTTTTTTCTGCAACCTCTTGGCCGAAGAGGTGCTAAAAAATGCTTTGAAAAGTCTCTGACGATCCCAGCTGAGTTGCCTGATCGGCAGAGGCTTTTCAAAGCATTAGAAAAAATGCTTTGAAAAGTTAAAAAAAAAAAAAAAGTTGGCCACGCCCACCCAGTCACATTCCCCCCTTCACCAAGCCACACCCACAGAACCGGTAGTAACAAATTTTACATTTCACCCCTGGGTTAAATACAGGGATGTGGTGGCTCAGTGAGTAAGACACTGAGCTTGTCGATCAGAAGGTCAGCAGTTCAGCAGTTCGAATCCCTAGCACCGCATAACGGAGTGAGTTCCCGTTATTCGTCCCAGCTTCTGTCAACCTAGCAGTTCGAAAGCACGTAAAAAAGACAGCACTGGCTCTTCGGCTTTGAAACGGAGATGAGCACCACCCCCTAGAGTCGGGAACGACTAGCATGCATGTTAAAGTTAGTGACTAAAGTTAGTCACCCTGCTGTGAAGGGAATCTGGCTTCCCCGTTGACTTGGCCTATCAGAGGGTCACAGAAAGTGGATTACGTGGCCATGGGACACCGTGGCCATCATAAATGTTGGTCAGTTCCCAAACATTTGAATTTTGATCTCATGACCTTGTGGATGCTGCAATGGTTCATTGAAAAACGGTCATAAATCACTTTTTAATAACCCCTTCTTGTAAGTTTGAAACATCATTAAACGAACTGTTGTAAGTCACCTGTAACCTATATTCACTTTTATAAACATTTGCTTCAAACTGGTGGGCCCGTCAGATACTTTCTTCTTCCTTCTCCCCTCACTGTGAGGCATATCATTCTTTGATGTCCCTCTTTGACCTTGTCCTCCAGATGTGTTGATAAAGACATCTGGAAGGCATAGATTTGCTTGGCTGATAAAGAAGATTAAACTCTTAGAATCTGGATTTTAATTTTTTTTAAAGAAAGACTGCTTTCTTATTGAAACTTGAGTTCTTAAAATTCAGTTGACAGAATAAATACAATTAAGGAGAGGTTTGCATGAGCTCACTTTTAACTTTAGTTGGTTTTGATTTGAAAGGAGGACCCAGAAGATTTTTTGACAGAATAAAATAGAATAGAATAGAATAGAATAGAATAGAATAGAATAGAATAGAATAGAATAGAAAAGAAAATATGTAATGGAATGGAATAATAGGGATAGGATAGGATAGAAAATATGGAATGGAATGGAATAATAGGGATAGGATAGGCTAGGCTAGGCTAGGCTAGGGATAGGGATAGGGATAGGGATAGGGATAGGGATAGGGATAGGGATAGGGATAGGATATAGATAGGATAGGATAGAAAATATGGAATGGAATGGAATAATAGGGATAGAATAGGATAGGATAGGATAGGATAGGATAGGATAGGATAGGATAGGATAGGATAGGATAGGATAGGATAGGATAGGATAGAAAATATGCAATGGAATGGAATGGAATAATAGGGATAGGATAGGATAGGATAGGATAGGATAGGATAGGATAGGATATAGGATAGAATAGGATAGAAAATATGGAATGGAATGGAATAATAGGGATAGGATAGGATAGGATAGGATAGGATAGGATAGGATAGGATAGAAAATATGCAATGGAATGGAATGGAATAATAGGGATAGGATAGGATAGGATAGGATAGGATAGGATAGGATAGGATAGGATAGGATATAGGATAGAATAGGATAGAAAATACGGAATGGAATGGAATAATAGGGATAGGATAGAATAGAATAGGAACTTGGAGGTTTTCTAGTCCAACCCCCTGCTTAGGCAGGAAACCCTATATTATTTTAGACAAATGGTTGTCCTATCTCTTCTTAAAAACTTCCAGTGTTTTAGCATTCACTCCCCTCCAGAGTCATTCCACTGGTTAATTGTTCTCACTGTCAGGAAATTTCTCCTTAGTTCTAAGTTGCTTCTCTCTTTGATTAGTTTCCACCCATTGCTTCTTGTCCTGCCCTCAGTTGCTTTGGACAATCTCTTGACTCCCTCTTCTTTGTGGCAACTCCTGAGATATTGGAACACTGCTGTCATGTCTCCCCTAGTCCTTTTTTTCATTAAACTAAAGATACCTAATTCCAGGAGCCATTCTTTATATGTTTTAACCTCCTGTCCCCTAATCATCTTGGTTGCTCTTCTCTGCATTCTTTCTAGAGTCTCAACATCTTTTTTACATCGTGGTGGCCAAAACTGGATACCGTATTCCAAATGCAGCCTTACCAAGGTATTATAAAGTGGAATTAACACTTCACATGATCTTGATTCTATCCCTCTGTTTATATAGCCTAGGACTGTGTTGAAGCCACCCTAGAAAGATACTGATACTTTGCCAACTCTACTATTATTTTCATACATTGTGATTGGCTAGCAAGCTTCTAAAGCTTAATAGAGCTAGAAGTTCTTGAAGTGCATCTTTCTTTGGGACCTTCTTCCAAGTGACCTAGATGAGGAGACTAACAAGCAGAAATTCATAACTTGGAGTTAGATGGACATAATATGTGAGAATCACACAAATGGTTAGTCAATGATCTAGGATGCATTGATTGATATTCACTGGTTCTCTTTGAACTTGTCTTTGCAACTGGTCTCCGCCAACTATAGAAAGGTAGTTGAAAGGTAGTTTGAAAGGTTCTAAGCTTGTTTTCTTCAGAAAATGAATATTTTCTTCCTTCCACCTTGCACTGATCATGTTTCCAATAATACACAGCCATAAGGATTGTTTTTCAAAATGCCGTTAACTAAATAGCAATAACAACAGCGCTTAGACTTATATACCGTTTCACAGTGCTTAATAGTCCTCTCTAAGTGGTTTAAGGAGTCAGCCTATTGTCCCCAACAATCAGGGTCCTCATTTTACCCACCTTGGAAGGATGGAAGGCTGAGTAACCTTGAGCCCGTCAGGATCAAACTGCTTGCAGCGAGCAGAGTTAGCTTGCAATATTGCATTCTAACCACTGTGCCACCACAGCTCTAAACAAACAAACAAACAAACAAATAAATAAACAAACAAACAAAATGAATCTAAAGGACAACTTTCTGAAATAAAGAATCAGCGTTTACAAGAAAGGAAACAGGTTCACTATTTAGCAATAGCACTTAGATTTATATACCGCTTCACAGTGCTTTATAGTCCTCTCTAAGCGATTTACAGAGTCAGCCTATTGTCCCCAACAATCAGGGTCCTCATTTTCCCCTTCCCCACTTCGGAAGGATGGAAGGCCGAGTCAACCTTGAGCCCGTCAGGATCAAACTGCTGGCAGTGAGCAGAGTCAGCCTGCAATATCACATTCTAACCACTGCGCCACTATGCAGTGTAGAAATATCTGCCAATAAATAAATAAATAAATAAAAATGTCTGGGATAGTCTGATAGATTCCTGCCTTCCAACATTATAATTCTACGGACCTGTGACTTGCATGAACAGAGAGATAGAATCAAGATCACGGGAAGTGTTACTACCACTTTCTAATTAATGCCTTGGTAAAACCACAGTTGGAATACTGCATCCAAGGTTATTGTTTTTTATCCCAGACATTTTTTTTTGACAGATATTTCTACACAGCGTAGTGGTGGCGCAGTGGTTAAACTACAGTACTGCAGGCTAACTCCCTGCTCTCTGCCAGGAGTTTGATTAAAAAGAGAAATATGGGAAGACTAAAAGGTGCAAGAAATCAAGAGCAAAGGCAGTTCAAATGAATAGTTTGAATGTTTTAATTTAAAGTTTAATTTTAATTAGGAGCCGCAATGACACAGTGGTTAGAGTGCAGTACTGTAGGCTACTTCTGCTGACTGCCAGCTGCCTGCAATTTGACAGTTCAAATCTCAACCAGACTCAAGGTTGACTCAGCCTTCCAGCCTTCTGCGGTGGGTAAAATGAGGACCCAGATTGTTGGGGGATAAGATGCAAATAATGTCTCTCCATTGGTGCTCCGTAAGCCACCCAGAGGGTGCTGTAAAAGTCCTGGGGGGGGGGGGTTGTATATAAGGCTAAATGCTAGTGCTATTGTAGTGTAATTGTGGTGTAAGAGCCGAGGTGGTGCAGTGGTTAGGGTGCAGAACTGCAGCTACTTCAGCTGACTGCTAGTTCAGCAGATCAGCGGATCAAATCTCACCGGCTCAAGGTTGACTCAGCCTTCCATCCTTCCAAGGTGGATAAAATAAGGACCCGGATTATTAGGGGGCAATATGCTATTTAGTATACTGTCTTTGGTGTAAGCCACCCAGAGTCCTTGGAGAGTGGGCAGCAGAGAAATATGACTAATAAAATAAAATAATAAAATAATGCAGTGGACTAGAAACAGAGGAACAGGTAGTCTGCCTTCAGCCATGGAGGTTCGTTGGGTGACTTGAGACAGCCTGTCTCTTTTAGCCCAACATGCATCCTAGACTGAGGTTATTGTAAGGGGGGGGGGAATAAGTGGGAAGTTTAATACAGATGCCACACTGCACTTCTGGAAGAAAAGGATTGTAAATATAAATAAATGGGATTAAAAAAACCCAGTTCAGCCTGAAACCTGTGGTGTATATCTCCACAATAATTAGGATTAGGAACTTTAATAATGTTGGGAAATAGAAGGTCTGCAGACATCTGGACAAAGATAAGAGCTCTGATTTTAAATTCGGAGCTGATTGCGCTTGAATTTCAATTCTCAACCAGCTGCACGTCGAGGGAGGTAATTGTCACATTTTTTCCCCCCAACCAAGTGGAGATGCAAATTTCTAGCATCCCTGAACGGAGATGACAAAGCTTAAACTTCACGAAGAGGCGGATTTTGGAAAGGGGATTTGTTTACCTTCTTTGCTTTCCTTAAAGGAATGCAAGTGCTTTCTCTTCCACTTTTCTTGGCCTCCACGACAGCAAACGCAGACAAGTTCAGCCGAAGAAACAAATGCTTGATGTGATAATCAAGCTCTTTGGAGAATTGTGACATCAGTTGGAAGACAGCTTGGTTTGCGGATGCTGAAAGAACCCACCACCACTCTTTTTTTAAAAATAATAATAATAATAATTTTTTTTTTTTAAATTTGATTTATATGTCGCCCTTCTCTGGAGACTCAGGGCGGCTTACAATGCGTTAAGCAATAGCCTGCATACTTTTGTATATACCTGCTTAGTAGGGCTTTCGGCCGCTCCTAAGCGGTATTCTATTTTATACAAAGTCAGCTTATTGCCCCCACAATCTGGGTCCTCATTTCCCCTACCTTAGAAAGGATGGAAGGCTGAGTCAACCTTGAGCCTGGTGAGATTCGAACTTACAGTAATTGCAGACAGCTGGTGTTAATCACAATGCTTTTTAGTCTGCTGAGCCACCAGGCCCTTATTAAGTTTTCCAGGTTAAAATCAACATGAGACAAAAACATTGATTATACATAAAAACAAAAACCATACATTCCCCTCCTTCCTTCCCCCATTCATAACACTAAACATACAAACACGTCTATCCCGGCAGATAATATTCCTGCCCTCATTAATAAATAATTATGCCCACAACACAGAATAAAGTAAATAATCCCCAAATATGGTTTTCATACAATTATCTTTCAATCTAGAGAAGTATATCTCTCCTCATATTGATTTAGGCCCTCACTTCATCTCAATCCTTTTATTCAACCACCGATACCAACTGTCCCAACTTTGAAAAAATTCAGAATCCTCTTTTTCTTTCAACCCACCACCGCTCTTGTCACACTTCTGTGTTTTGTTCTTTCTTCCAATTTTTCTTTCTTTGTATTATTCTAAAATGATTGTGACATACAGGACGTCTTGTGAAGTCTTACAGCGTGTCTCTCCCCCCCGCCCCAATTTGGTATAGGTTAGCAGAAGCTAGAAGAATAAAAGAAGTGACCTTGGAGGTCTTCTAGAATAGAATAGAATAGAATAGAATAGAATAGAATAGAATAGAATAGAATAGAATAGAATAGAGTAAGGTAGAGTAGAATAGAATAGAATAGAATAGAATAGAATAGAATAGAATAGAATAGAATAGAGTAAGGTAGAGTAGAGTAGAGTAGAATAGAATAGAATAGAATAGAATAGAACAGAATAGAATAGAGTAAGGTAGAGTAGAGTAGAGTAGAGTAGAATAGAATAGAATAGAATAGAATAGAATAGAATAGAATAGAGTAAGGTAGAGTAGAGTAGAGTAGAGTAGAGTAGAGTAGAATAGAATAGAATAGAATAGAATAGAATAGAATAGAATAGAGTAAGGTAGAGTAGAGTAGAGTAGAGTAGAGTATAATAGAATAGAGTAAGGTAGAGTAGAATAGAGTAGAATAGAATAGAATAGAATAGAATAGAATAGAATAGAATAGGAGTAAGGTAGAGTAGAGTAGAGTAGAGTAGAGTAGAGTAGAATAGAATAGAATAGAATAGAATAAGGTAGAGTAGAGTAGAGTAGAGTAGAGTAGAATAGAATAGAATAGAGTAAGGTAGAGTAGAGTAGAGTAGAGTAGAATAGAGTAGAGTAGAATAGAATAGAATAGAATAGAATAGAATAGAATAGAATAAGGTAGAGTAGAGTAGAGTAGAATAGAATAGAATAGAATAGAGTAAGGTAGAGTAGAGTAGAGTAGAGTAGAGTAGAGTAGAATAGAATAGAATAGAATAGAATAGAATAGAATAGAATAGAATTCTTTATTGGCCAAGTGTAATTGGACACATAAGGAATTTGTCTTTGTGCATATGCTCTCAGTGTACATAAAAGAAAAGATACGTTCATCAAGAATCATAAGGTACAACACTTAATGACAGTCATAGGGTACAAATCAGCAATCAGGAAACAATCTAGTCCAACCCCCTGCCTATGGCAGGAAATCCTACACCCGTGATGGTGAACCTATGGCACGTGTGCCACAGGTGGCACGCAGAGCCATCTCTGCGGGCATGCGAGCCATCGCCCCAGCTCAGCTCCACTGTGCATACATGTGCGCCTCCCAGCTGCCAGCTGGTTTTCGGGTCTCTGCCATGCATGTGCGGGGGGCATGCGAGAGAGGTGTGCACATGTGTGGGGAGGTGGGGCATGTGTGGTGGGGTCACATGCACATGCACGGGGGTCGTGCACACATGCAGGCGGTAGGGCACATGCAAGGGGGTCACGTGCGCATGCGTGGGGGCAGGGGGAGCACGGTGGGTTGTGCGTGCATGCGCAGGGGGCAGGGCAGTGGCAGGGGTCATGCGTGCATGCGCAGGGGCAGGGCGCATGGAGGTCACGCACACATTGCATTATGGATGCACACATACGCTTTCAGCACACAATGTTAAAATGGTTAGCCATCCCTGTCCTACACCATTCCAGAAAAATAGCTGCCAAATATCTTCTTGTAAACCTCTAGTGATGCAGCACCAGGGGTGAAATGTAAAATTTGTTACTACTGGTTCTGTGGGTGTGGCTTGGTGGTGGTGGTGGGGTAATGTGACTGGGTGGATGTGGCCAACTTTTTTTTTTTTTAAACTTTTCAAGCATTTTTTCCAATGCTTTGAAAAGCCTCTGCTGATCAGGCAACTCAGCTGGGATCGTCAGAGACTTTTCAAAGCATTTTTTTAAATCACCTCTTCAGCCAAGAGGTTGCAGAAAATAATGCTTTGAAAAGCCTCTGATGATCCTAGCTGAGTTGCCTGTTCAGCAGAGGGCTTTTTTTTTACTTTTAAAAGCATTTTTTCGTCGGAAGAGGTTGTAGAAAAAATGCTTTTAAAAGTTAAAAAAAAAAAGTCTCTGATGATCACCTGGGCATGGGGGTGGGAGCTGCAGGGATTTTTGCTACCGTTTCTCCGAACCACCCGCCACCATCGCTACCGGATCGGGCAATCCGGTCCGAACCGGGAGGATTTCACCCCTGTGCAGCACCCACAACTTCTGGAGGCAAGATGTTCCACTGAGTAATTGTTCTCGCTGTCAGGAAACTCCTCCTTAGTTCCATTTGGTTCTCTTTTCTCAGGTGCTTTGGAGAATAGGTTGATCCCATCTTCTCTTTGACAGCCCATCAAATATTGGAAGATTGCTATGTTGCCACTGGTACTCCTTCTCTTAGTTAAACTACTAGATGTTCCCAGTTCTCTTCGTTAAAGTAGACTTCCCTACATTCATTGTACAGTTTACTCTCCAGTCCCACGGTAACTATTTTACTGGGTTACTACTAAGTAACTCAGTAAAACACAGCAGTAACTGAGTTACTACTCAGTAACTCCTGAGTGGCCTTCAATATACAGATGATGCTGGCAATAACTCGAAGGACCAAAGGAGCATATTTGTATCTAGATTAAAAAAGGAGGGATTTATAAGAACAAGAAAAAGAGTAAATGGAAACCCTCCCTTCTAGTTTTTTTTTTTTTTTTAATTTGATTTATATGCCGCCCTTCTCCGGAGACTCGGGGCGGCTTACAGTGCGTTAAGCAATAGCCTTCATACTTTTGTATATTTATACAAAGTCAGCTTATTGCCCCCACAAACTGGGTCCTCAATTTACCTACCTTAGAAAGGATGGAAGGCTGAGTCAACCTTGAGCCTGGGGAGAATATTATGGGGCTCCTCGTCACTTTGAGACGGACCATGATTCTACTCCCACCTCACTAGAAATTAATACATTAACAGAGTTGGAAAGGACCTTGTAGGTCATCTAGTCCAATCCTCCGCCCAAGCAGGAGACCCTACACCATTTCTGACAAATGGCAGTCCAATCTTTTCTTGAAAGCCTCCAGTGATGAAGCTCCCACAATTTCCGAAGGCAACTTCTGTTCCATGGGTTGATTGTTCTCACTGTCAGAACATTTCTCCTTATTTCCAGGTTGAATTTCTCTTTGGTCAGTTTCCATCCATTATTCCTTGTCTGGCCTTCAGGTGCCTTGGAAAATAGCTTGATCCCCTTCCTCTCTGTGGCAGCCCCTCAAATATTGGAAGACTGCTCTCATGTCTTCCCTCGTCCTTCTCTTCACTAGACTAGCCATGCCCAGTTCCTGCAACCATTCATTGTATGTTTTAGCCTCCAGTCCCCTAACCATCTTGGTTGCTCTTCTCTACACTTTTTCTAGACATCTCAACATCTTTTTTATAGTGTGGTGACCAAAACTGGATGCTATCTTCTAGGTGTGGTCTTGCTACTGTCAACGGCAAAATGTTCTTCTCCTGTAGAAAAATCATTGCTTGTTATTATGATGGCATGATGTTATTTTTGGACTGTTTCAGCAAAATCACGGAAGCAGAGCTAACTTCATTTCTTAGGGTTGGAAAGGCAAGTTTAGCCTGTGGAGAAATGAACTCCAGGCAAAGACGAGCAAATGAAAAGAGTATGGTTGTAGCAGTTATCTCCTTCCATTTTGGGGATAAAGGTAAAGGTTCCCCAGTGCTAGTTGTTCCTGACTCTAGAGGGCGGTGCTCATCTCCGTTTCAAAGCCGAAGAGCCAGCACTGTCCAAAGACGTCTCTGTGGTCATGACTCAATGCCAAAGGCGCACGGAACGCTGTTACCTTCCCACCAAAGGTGGTCCCTATTTTTCTACTTGCATTTTTTACATGCTTTCAAACTGCTAGATTGGCAGAAACTGGGACCAGTAACGGGAGCTCACCCCATTACACAGCTCTCGAACCGCTGAACTGCTGACCCTTTGATCGACAAGCGCAGCGTCTTAGCCACAGAGCCACCGTGTCCCTATTTTGAGGATAAGGACAGCTATAATATCAAAGAAGGATGGACAAGGAAACCAGACCAATCTTATACACTTGGTTGGAAAGTCCTGAGTGGTTCAGAACATCCAAATGTCTTTATGTGGCTTCTTTTTTGAAGGCAGATTGATGGATGCCTGGCAAAGGAAAAACTTGGAAGCTAAGTGTCCCGTCTTGGGTGAAGCCACCAACTTTGCCAACTCGAATGCATTGTCCATCGTGGGAAGGTTGATCCTGATAATACTGGGATCAGATTTATGGTGATGATGGGCCCTGGCCAGCAGCTTTATTGGGCTGGTTCCCAGGCTATTCTCCCGTGAACAGCAGTTTGACAAAGGCAAACTGTAAAAGTTTATGGAGAACAAAGAAGCAAGAAACTGAATAGCTTGATAACATCCTGTCTGTAAACATTCCCCAGCAGAAGTTCTGGTGGCATCTTTAATTCGGGTGATGCCAATTGTCCAGCCTCCTGACGGTACCCATATATAAAAGTTGCAATTATTTTTATTACCCGTTTATACAATTTTAAAAACTGTCACCATTCCCTATATTAACAGATCCGGAGAGTTTCATCCATCCATTGAATTGAATTGAGCTTTATTTGGCTAAGTGTGATTTGACACACAGGAATTTGTCTCTGGTGCAGAAGCTCTCAGGGTACATGCAAAGCAATAGAATAATCATAATCATAATCATAATAGCAATAGCACTTATCTACCGCTTCACAGTGCTTTTACCACCCTCTCTAAGTGCTTTACAGAGTCAGCATATTGACACCAACAATCTGGGTCCTCATTTTACCGACCTTGGAAGGATGGAAGGCTGAGTCAGTAACAATAGCAATAGCACTTAGACTTATATATCGCTTCAACAGTGCTTCACAGCCCTCTCTATGAGGTTTACAGAGTCAGCCTCTTGTCCCCAGCAATCTGGGTCCTCATTTTACCGACCTCAGAAGGATGGAAGACTGAGTCAATCTTGAGCCTGGTGAGATTCGAACTACCAAATTGTAGGCAGCCGGCAGTCAGCAGAAGTAGCCTGCAGTACTGCATTCTGACCACTGCACCAAAACGACGCAATGAATAATATGAAATAGGAATACATTGATCCATTGGTTTCATTGATTGCTCAATGCATTCTGTATAATATGAAATAGGAAGACATTGATCCATTGGTTTCATTGATTACTCAATGCATTCTGAATAATATGAAATAGGAAGACATTGATCCATTGGTTTCATTGATTACTCAATGCATTCTGTATAATATGAAATAGGAAGACATTGATCCATTGGTCCATTGGTTTCATTGATTACTCAATGCATTCTGAATAATATGAAATAGGAATACATTGATCCATTGGTTTCATTGATTACTCAATGCATTCTGAATAATATGAAATAGGAAGACATTGATCCATTGGTTTCATTGATTACTCAATGCATTCTGAATAATATGAAATAGGAAGACATTGATCCATTGATTTCATTTATTACTCAATGCATTCTGTATAATATGAAATAGGCATACATTGATCCATTGATTACTCAATGCATTCTGTATAATATGAAATAGGAATACATTGATCCATTGGTCCAATGCATTCTGAATAATATGAAATAGGAATACATTGATCCATTGATCCATTGGTTTCATTGATTACTCAATGCATTCTGAATAATATGAAATAGGAAGACATTGATCCATTGGTTTCATTGATTACTCAATGCATTCTGAATAATATGAAATAGGAAGACATTGATCCATTGGTTTCATTGATTACTCAATGCATTCTGAATAATATGAAATAGGAATACATTGATCCATTGGTCCATTGGTTTCATTGATTACTCAATGCATTCTGAATAATATGAAATAGGAATACATTGTTCCATTGATCCATTGGTTTCATTGATTACTCAATGCATTCTGAATAATATGAAATAGGAAGACATTGATCCATTGGTTTCATTGATTACTCAATGCATTCTGAATAATATGAAATAGGAATACATTGATCCATTGATCCATTGGTTTCATTGATTACTCAGTGCATTCTGAATAATATGAAATAGGAATACATTGATCCATTGATCCATTGGTTTCATTGATTACTCAGTGCATTCTGAATAATATGAAATAGGAATACATTGATCCATTGATCCATTGGTTTCATTGATTACTCAATGCATTCTGAATAATATGAAATAGGAATATATTGATCCATTGATCCATTGGTTTCATTGATTACTCAATGCATTCTGAATAATATGAAGTAGGAATACATTGTTCCATTTGTTTCATTGATTACTCAATCAATGAACCCAATGTATCAATGTAGTCTTATTTCATATTATTCATTGAGCCGTTTTGGTGCACTGGTTAGAATGATTTACCGTGGTGTTCACTTAATGACTGCCAAGTTCACTTAACAACTATGGCATTTGCTTAACAAGGACTGTAAAACAACAACAACAACAATCAACCCTAAAATCGGGTCTGGTCACACAAGTGCCTCTATTTGTGACCATCATGCCTCATGATGGAAATTCCGGTCTCCATTACAGTTGTAAGCCAAGGACTATATATCCCTCGTTATCTGTGGGAAGCTGGCCTAGCAAAGGTAAGCTCTTTAAGGGATGACTCTGGAGAAATTCTGTTTTAAATTCTGCTCCCCTCCCTGCCGGATCTGGTAAAGGTATGTTGAAAGAAGCAGAAGGGTTTTTTCAAAATTGATTTTTCACATCTTCCATGGATATGACATTCCTCTAATGTCTCTTTCAAAGCTGGAAGGGCCTTTGCAGGCCTCAAAATACCATCAGCAGAGAGGCTGATGGCGCAAATTGCATTATTGATTTTCATATCTAATATCAGCAGGTGAGCAAACGTAGTCAAGACGAAGAAGGAAAAATGCAGCAATCAGGAAGAAATCTAATTTACTAATAATTATAAATAATTGGCTTATTCAGGAAGTAAAATGATTATTGTTTCATATTATCGCTGCGATTTTATTGTACTTAATACTTCATCTACTCTACGTTCTAAAAGACCAAAAGATCTTGTCTTAAACAATCTTGCCTAGTTCAAAAAGAAAAAAAAATATTTCCTGGGTGGGAATAATGAAGAGACTCTACGTTTTGTTTCACTGCTTCTTTATTTCCCTCATCCACACCAAATTGCGGTCATGAAAAAGAATATAAAAAGGCATTGTGACGCCCTTGGTGCTCTCTGAGCTTGGTTGTTTTCTTGGAGATGTCTCATTACCCAACTTGATAACATTATCAGTGCTAGAAAGGAGTGGGGTTTGTGGACTGGAGGAAGGAGAGGAGGAAGAGGATGACTGTGGGGTCCTTGGTGCTCTCTGAGCTTGGTTGTTTTCTTGGAGATGTCTCATTACCCAACTTGATAACATTATCAGTGCCAGAAGGGAGTAGGGTTTGTGGACTGGGAGGAGGAGGAGGAGGAGGAGGACTGTGGGGTCCTTGGTGTGCTCTAAGCTTGCTTGTTTTCTTGAAGATGTTTCATTACCCAACTAGGTAACATTATCAGTGCTAGAAGGAAGTGGGATTTGTTCTCTATTTACCTGCTTAACTATCTGTCATCACCTTTGGTCTCTTTCAAAAATACTTTCAAAAGTTGTAAGCTGGACTTCTGGGAAGTGAAAAGAGCCTTGGTAGTACCGTGGTCTAAAGCACCCTGTTATTAAGACCAGCTGCCTGCAATTATTGCAGGTTCAAATCTCCCCAGGCTCAAGGTTGACTCAGCCTTCCATCCTTTCTAAGGTAGGTAAATTGAGGACCCAGTTGTGGGGGCAATAAGTTGACTTTGTATAAATATACAAAAGGATGAAGGCTATTGCTTAGCACATTGTAAGCCGCCCTGAGTCTCCGGAGAAGGGCAGCATATAAATCAAATAAAAAAAAAAAAAGAAAAAAAATTTGTTTAGGTGGCAGCCTAAACTGGAATAGTTCTTACTTAGATAATTTTCATTGGCAACACCAAGAATTGTCCTTCGCAGGCCCAGTCTAGAAAGATAATGGGAGCGTGATATTGTTGGGCTTCTTATTTCTAAGCTGGTCCAGTCCTTTTTTTTTTTCCTCCAAAAGTCCCATTTGTCTCCCTCCCTGAAGCGAAGGGCCTTCCGGAAACAAAGAGGCCATTGGAGCATTTCCCACAACCATGGTCCAAGTACAGTAGTGGCCAAAATTGTGGAAACCTTTTGGGAAAAGTGTATTTTTGAGGTTTGATGGTTAATAACACCACTTTTTCTTTTGGAGTTTCAAGATAATCCTATTCCACTGCTGGAATGGCCTGGGAATAGCCCAGACCTTAACCCAATGGAAAATCTATGGAGCCGACTAAAGAAACTTGTTAGTCGGAAGTGACCCAGCAATAAAACCCAGTTAATAGAAGCAATCCTTCTATCTTGGTTTCACATGATAACAGCTGCAGAACTAAAAGACTTGATTGACTCCATGGGAAGACGTTGTAAGGCCATAATTCATGCTAAAGTTTACCCAACTATTAACTGACATGGTGATAAGTTTTGTATATCTCGTTTTTTTCTATGGCGATAATTTTCGTATATCTCGTTTTTTCTACGTCTTTCCCTTTTCTTCTTCTTTATACTGTAACTGCTATTCTAATAGCAAATCCTTCATTATATGGCATTATATTCTTGATTAAATTATCTTTCCATTGATATATAATTTTATGGTACTACTCAAAAAAGTGGGGTTATTAGCTAGTTTTAGAAAATACACTTTTCCCAAAAGGTTTCCACAATTTTGGCCACTACTGTATCTTGTGTCTTTCTGCCTGGTGGGAGAGAAAGCTTGAAAATGAGCCTTCGTCCCGCTAGAGTGAAAGCAATTGGCTGTCCTTCCTGATTTATTACTTCATTCATTAATCCATATATAAAATGCAATTTAGGATAAGACTCAGAAATCCTTGCTGTGACACCTTCTCTGCGGAGTTGATAAATGATTCCTCTGGCAGAGGCTTGAAGGGCGTCTGCAGTAAATTCTGCTGAGATCTATTTTTCAAAACATGTTTGCACTTTCCTATCAAATTAGAATCCATCCCTCAGATGAGAGAGGAAGGGATGAGAGACTTCGGGGGCTCTGCTTGGGGTCTCTGAAGTCAGGGACAGCGAGCAACCTTCCCAATTAAACAAACAAACAAACAAACAAACAAAAACTCCAAACAAACGTATTTGCTTTCTTCGCTTATCGAGACAGACTGAAGAAATTTATTGATTTAGCGTGTAGCAAAAATGCTTAAAAGCCCATGGCCATTACATTTTCAATGAGCAAATATGAACTACAGGTAGTCCCAGAGGTGGGATTCTACCAGTTCAGATCAGTTCGGGAGAACCGGTAGCTTCGATGTTCAGCTGGGAGCCAACCGGTTCGCTCCGACAATCAGGTGGGCTCACCTACCCGCACCTGCGCTTTACTTACCTTTATCTTCTCAGCTGTTTGGGGCAGCAGAGCAGATTGCTATGCCTCAGCTGTGTTACTCCTAAGTGGTAACCACAGAAGCAGTGGTGAAATCCAATTTTTTTTACTACCGGTTCTGTGGGTGTGGCTTGGTGGGTGTGGTGTGGCTTGGTGGGTGTGGCTTGATGGGTGTGTCAGGGGAAGGATACTGCAAAATCTCCATTCCCACCCCACTCTGGGGCCAGCCAGAGGTGATATTTTCCGGTTCTCCGAACTACTCAAAATTTCTGCTACCGGTTCTCTGAATTGCTCAAAATTTCTGCTACCGGTTCACCAGAACCTGTCAGAACCTGCACCACATCTTCTCCAGCCTCCTCATTGTCCGACTTGAGTGTCAGCTGCACAGGCTGATGGCGTAGCACCACACCAGCCTCTTCGCTGTCGGAATCAGCTACTAGCTGCACAGGCCGCTGACAGGCCACAACACTTTGGGACAACCATGACCTGGATGACTGAGAATCTCTACAGACTTTTAGCTATACAATTTGCAATGAACACCCTTTGAATGGTGTGGGAGTAGGAATGGATTTCCAGAGGAAAAAATTGCAGACTACAGAAACCAGGAGCACCACTCAGGTGACCCTGAGGACACAGATAAATCTCCAGGTGGGCTTCAAGGACCCTCTAAAAGGATGCAAATGACCAGCTGTCTGCAAGGAATATTAATCCTTCCCTTCCCCACTATCCTGTCAGAGCTGAAGAAACTTCTTGGATGAGAAGCGAAAATGTCTTCAAAAGAAGAAACAAGGAAGTTCAGTTGAATCCTAAAAAAGCACCTTTGGGACTACCATGACCTGGATGACTAACAATCTCTCCAGACTTTTAACATCCAATACAGTTTGACTTTTCTTGCATGAATGTGTTGGATAAGAAGGAACAACAGAGGAACCAGCAATCAAGTCTTACGTTGGCCCTAATCTGAATCAAACACTGATTCTTTTGCTAAAAATCTGAACTGAAATTTCTGAAGTCTGCTTGAAAGAAAACCTAGAGACAAGCAATTCAGGCTGTCATAAAGAAATTCCTTTAGTTATTGTTCCAGGATTTGGTATTTCATTAAGTCATCAAGGAGCATGGATCACTTGTCCATGGGCGACGGCTAAAACAATTATTATACATTTGCAACTGTTGGCATGTTATTTATCCATTTTTGAATGAGGGTGTTGCACAGTTTTGTTTTTCAATGGAAAGGCAATAAGGATGTTTTTCAATTAATCCATTTAAGTTTTCAGACTCCATTTTTTAAAATGACAAATCACATTGTTCTCCTTTCTGCTGTATCTACCCTTACCCAAAGAGAAACATAAATGTTTAAAAAGAATTTACTCTTGCGAAGGAGAGGAGTCGTTTCAGATAGCAAAACTTAGCACAGTATTATATCTTTGTAGTGACAGATTTTATTTTCCTGGGCTCCAAGATCATCACAGATGGGGACTACAGCCAAGAAATTAAAAGATGCTTGCTCCTGGGGAGGAAAGCCATGCAAAGCTAGACAGCATGCTAAAAAGCAGAGACATCAGCCTGCCAACAAAAATGCATTTAGTCAAGGCTATGGTTTTCCCAGTTGCAATGTATGGTTGTGAAAGTTGGACAATAAGAAAGACTGAGTGCCAAAGAATTGAGGCCTTTGAACTCTGGTGCTGGAGAAGACTCCTGGGAGTCCCTTGGACTGCAAGGCGATCAAACCGGTCAGTCCTAGAGGAGATCAACCCTGACTGTTCTTTAGAAGGCAGTCTTTAGATCCTGAAGATGAAACTCAAATACTTTGGCCACCTAATGAGAAGGAAGGACTCACTGAAGAAGAGCCTAATACTGGGAACGATTGAGGACAAAAGAAGAAAAGAATGAGGTGGCTGGATGGAGTCACTGAAGCAGTCGGTGTGAGCTTAAATGGACTATGGGGGATGGCAGAGGACAGGAAGGCCTGGAGGAATGTTGTCCATGGGGTCATGATGGGTCGGACATGACTTTGCAACTAACAACAACATGTCTTTGTAAGATCTTTGAAAGTAAGTTTGTGTCACGGCTTAAAATATAGCAGAAATGCCCCATTTTTGCTCCAGGGACTTAATCGTAGAGGGCTTTAGGTAGTTACAATTGAATTAAGCTGTCCTGAGTTTCAGGAAATGTTAATTATAAACTCGGTAAAAGGAAATGAAAACTCCATCCATTTAGAATTGCATTTCTTTAGTCTCAGACAAATAACATTAAGATAATGTTAAGAGTCCAGACTATATCACTTAGAGAGCATCACATGATGGGGTGCAGGAAAAAATTATTCCCTATCATGATGCCAGCTGTCTGGAGTAATATCTAAAAGACTTGTAAAACTTGGCTGTTCTTCCAAATCTGGGACAAGAATGGTTGTTGATTCCCTTTGGGATGTTTGATTTGTGAAATTCAAGACATCCCAGAAGATGTTTGAGTCAGAGATGATATAGCTATGACCAGTTTTGGTCACCTCATTACAAAAAAAGAAGTTGAGACTTTGGAAAAAGCGCAGAGAAGAGCAACAAAGATGATTAAAGGCTGGAGACGAAAACATTTGAAGGTCGGTTGCAGGAATTGGGTTTGGCTAGTTTAGAGAAGAGAAGGTGACATGACAGCAGTCTTCCAATATTTGAGGGACTTCCACAAAGAGGAGGGGGTTAATCTATTTTCCAAAGCACCAGAAGACAAGACAAGAAACCATGGATGGAAACTAATCAAGGAGAGAAGCAAACTAATCAAGGAGAGAAACTTCTTAACAGTGAGGACAATTAACCTGTGGAACAGAAGTTGCCTTCAGATGTTGTGAGTGCTTCATCACTGGAGGCTTTTAAGAAGAGACTGGACAAGCATTTGTCTGAAATGATATAGAGTCTCCTGATTGAGCGGAAGGTTGGACAAGAAGATCTCCAGCTCTGTTCTGATTGATTGACTCTATTGTGATTTTCCTTTTTGCATTGTTTGGATTGCTTTGTTTCAAATTTTTATTTCGTGCCCTGCTCAGAATCATGATGGAATCAGGTAGCCTTATGCATTTTACAAGAAGTTAATAAATACGTCTAAGTGAGATGTACAAAATAGTTGCTAAAATTGTTCTCGCATTAGAAAAAAATTGCAAGCTGCATGGGATCTAATCAGGGGTGGGTTCTAAATTTTTTTACTACCGGTTCTGTGGGCGTGGCTTATTTTGTGGGTGTGGTTTGATGGTCATGTGACAATTCTTTAGGATTTAGCAGAGGTACCGGGCTACCAGGCTTTTAACTGCTTGCAGAGCTGTACCAGTCTACTCATTTGTTTTTTGAGCTTCCTGGTCTACCCATTTGTTTTTCTAGCGTCCCAGTCTACCCATTTGTTTTTCGAGCACACTGGTCTTCCACCACACTGCCTTTTAACACTGATTAGCTGTAGGGCGGCCCTTTGAAGCCCCAAGGCAAGAGTTTAAACAGTTTTTTCCTTCCAGCCAATCAGCTGGGACTCGGGAGGCAGCGAAAAATTGGGGGTGGGGCCAAATAAAAGGTAAGAATAACATGGGGGGGGGAGGCGGGAAGGCCCAGCTCCCGAACAAAGAGAACCGGTTCAGTGATGTCATATCGTCACCACTAACAGCTCGGCCGAACCGGGCCGAACCGGGAGGAACCCACCACAGGATCTAATATACTGTGTTTCCCTGAAAATACGACCTACCCCAAAAACAGGCTCTAGCCTGTGCCTAATATAAGCCCTACCCCCCAAATAAGCCCTAGTTAAGCCCTACCCACTATCTGGTTGTACGAGGTGGGGTGAGGTGCATGCATCAAAGTCAAACTAGGGCAGGATGTGGGGGTCGAGCTGCCCCATGCATTCCCCATCCTCTTACCTTAGTACCACCGCAGACACCTGTTGTGCCGCTGCCTGACTTCTGTGGCCACTCGCAGCTGGACGCTATGTGGTGCATTGTACCAGTGCTGCCACTCTTGCACGCAACAGCAGAACATGCTATGCAGCCACTTGCTGTGAGTGGTGGCACCGGTGTAACAAGCCACGTGACATCTGGCTGCAGCAGCAAGCGGACGCAGAAGAAGTCAGGTGACTGAAACTGGATACAGTATACCAAGCACGGTTTTACCAAAGGAATAGAAAGTGGTACTATCACTTCTGGTTGCCTTGATGCTATCCTTCGGCTGATGCAACCTAGGACTGCATTGGTCTTTCTGGCAGCTGCAGCACACCACAAGCTTATATTTAACGAAGCTGCATTCAGGTTTTGTTATTCATAACTTGGGTTAAATCTATCCTCTATTGATTTGTTTAATGAAAGATGGCAACCTACATCTCACACGCATGATCAATGATCCAGGTATAGGCCTCAAGACAAACCGAATCGGGGCACATAACATATTTTTGTGTTATTTTCCTTTCTCTGAATTCTGGGATTCGTGTAATACAATATGTAAATGCTGTAATTCCTATATGTTTTGAATTCCCACCTTGACATCTTTGTGAATCAGTCTCAGCCTAGTTTATCCTGGAGCTTCAGATGTTGCTAGAATAATTTCTGATCTCCAGCACTCCATCAACAGCCATTCAGGTAAATTCATGGGGTGGTTTAGAGCCAATTAAGATTCATAAGCCACAAGGAGTGAGTGAAATTTTGAGGATTAATTTATTCACTGAGGTATTAATCTGTGTAATGTACCGGGTTATCCTCCAATAATCTGGGCTATATGGAGATGGGTTAAGATATATTTCCTGGCATGTTTTACTATAAATGTAGTAATTAGTCCCATTGGGCTGGTGGGTTTGAACAGCTACAGCAGGTGCTACTGACACAGCCTCAGTGTGAATTTTGGGAAATAGAAAGGAGAAAGAACAAAAAAAGAAAAGAAAAGAAAAACAGCAAGAGGAGAGGAAAATAAGTCGAATCAACAACATGAAACATATCCATGTTTTGGATGGGGGATTGAATTCTGCCTCAATTCCTTACTGTGAGTGTAAGATTAGGTAAGAGGAAGCTTAGAAATGTTACGATGATTAGAAAGAATGGGCTCCCTTCTGCTGTTTAGATTTAGGTAAAGGTTCCTCTTGCACATAGGTGCTAGTCGTTCCCGACTCTAGGGGGCGGTGCTCATCTCTGTTTCCAAGCCGAAGAGCCAGCGCTGTCCGAAGACGTCTCTGTGGTCATGACTAAACGCCAGAAGAGCACGGAACGCTGTTACCTTCCCACCAAAGGTGGTCCTATTTTTCTACTTGCATTTTTTACCTGCTTTCAAACTGCTAGGTTGACAGAAGCTGGGACAAGTAACGGGAGCTCACCCTGTTATGCGGCACTAGGGATTCGAACTGTTGAACTGCTGACCTTTCGATCGACAAGCACAACATCTTAGCCACTGAACCACTGCGTCCCTTTAAGTTTAGGTTTACCCCACCTCATTATTCCTAGCTTCCTTTAGGCAAAGAGAAGTATCAAAAGAAAAGCTACTGCTTTTCAATAGTAGTAGCAGTAGCAGTAGCAGTAACAATTTCTGTTCAGGATTTCGTAATCAACGTCCTCTGAGGATGGATTGTCAAACCAATTGGCAACAAAGCTGGAACCAAATCCTTAGACATCAGACCAGCTCATGAGTCTAGAGAAAAGAAGGATGAGGGCAGTGGTGGGATGCTGGCGGTTTAACAACCAGTTTGTGAGTGCACACTTTGCTTGCACGTGTGTTTAAAGCACCTGCACACAGCGCTGAAAATGGAGCATTTGGAAGCTCAGCTGCTTACCTTCCATGTCAGCAACAGTAAGTAGAACAGCAAGGGGGGCGGGGGAAATCAGCTGTGCCACAGATTGAGATGAGCTAGAAAGTAGGAAATAAAGGACAGGATAGGGCAGGGATGGGTGGGCGGGGCCAACTGATTGTCGGAGTTACTGGTTTGCCCAAACTGGTCCAAACCACCTCTGGACATAATAGCAATCTTCCAATATTTGAGGGGCTGCCACAAAGAAGTGGAGGTCAACCTATTCACCAAAGCACCAGAAGGCACGACAAGAAGCAATGGATGGAAACTAGAAGAGAAACGACCTGGAAATAAGGAGAAACTTCCTGACAGTTTGAACAATTAAGCAGTGCAACGACTTACTTCCAGAAGTTGTAGATGCTCCATCACTGAAGGCTTTTAAGAAAAAGATTGGACAGCCATTTGTCTGAAATGGAATAGAGTTGGACTGTTGGTTTGAGCTCCAAGCTCGGCAATTTGGTTGCAAATGTTTCGTCACCATTCGAGGAGACATCGTCAGTGCGCTTTGAGTTGTGCTCGTCTGTCAGAACACTGGCCTTATTAAGTATTAAGAACAAACTACACTAATTTACATCACACAGATGGTATTTAAAAACCAAAGACCATGTCTCAGTAACAACAGCCAGCTAATAAAACATTCCAAAATCACACTATGACTCAAAAATAAGCCAAACAAAACAACAGCCATACTAATTTGCATCACATAAAATGATACTTAAAGGCCAGTGTTCTGACAGACAAGCACAATTCAAAGCACACTGACGATGTCTCCTCAAATGGTGACCAAATGTTTGTAACCAAAATGCCAAGCTTGGAGCTCAAACCAACAGCCCAACTACCAATCTGAGCCACTAAAGCCAATGCAACCTTAAGTTGCATTAACAGAGAGATACAATCAAGATCAAGTGAGGTACTAATACCACTCTATAAAGCCCTAGTAAGACCACACCTAGAATACTGCATCCAGTTTTGGATCACCATACAATAAAAAAGATGTGGAGACTCTAGAAAGAGTGCAGAGAAGAGCAACCAGGATGATTAGGGGACTGGAGGCTAAAACATACGATGAACAGTTGCAGGAACTGGGCATGGGTAGTCTAGTGAAGAGAAGGACCTTTAGGTTTAGGTTTACCCCACCTCATTACTCCTAGCTTTCTTTAGGCAAAGAGAAG
This sequence comes from Arizona elegans, assembly GCA_022577455.1. Classification (NCBI taxonomy): domain Eukaryota; kingdom Metazoa; phylum Chordata; class Lepidosauria; order Squamata; family Colubridae; genus Arizona; species Arizona elegans. The sequence continues at coordinate 91,611,769 of JAKOOJ010000005.1, read as the reverse complement.
TGTCAAAAGAAAAGCTATTGCAGTAGCAGTAGCAGTAGCAGTAACAATTTCTGTTCAGGACTTCCTAATCAACAGTTGCAGGAACTGGGCATGACTAGTCTAGTGAAGAGAAGAACCAGGGGAGACATGATAGCAGTCTTCCAATATTTGAGGGGCTGCCACAGAGAGGAGGGGGTCAAGCTATTTTCCAAAGCACCTGAAGGCCAGACAAGGAATAATGGATAGAAATTGATCAAGGAGAGATTCAACCCTGGCTCATATTTAAGTGATTGCCACTAGGCCGCCAAGATCCCTCTCACCGTTACTACTATTGAGCATGGTACCATATATACTGTACCTGAGCAAATACTGTATATTTGAATATATTGATGCTTTGGATATGTAGAATGAGTTTGGGGGCAGTCAATGCAGGTCAAGGAGCTAACCAAGTTGAATAATAGAGCAACTTTCCTAGCACACTGCTACAGAAGTTGGCTGCCCTCCATTTTACCGTTAAAATAACATTTTGTCACTCATGTGAGCGAGAATGTTCGTCTGACTTTTGCTTCTTCCTTGTTCAAATTGGGGAGGGGGGGGTCAAAGGTTGCCCAAAGGATTCTTGGGTTATTTTTTTGCTTTATTGCTTCTATTTATCATGGTTCTTATGAGGGTAATGTATTCTATAGAGGGCAAAACCTGCACAGTTGTTTTCGTTATCTCGATGACATAAGCATTAGCCCTGTGATCACCTTTCCTTATAGAGTTATAGCCGGTACAGAGGTAGTTTCCCTTTATGGCTCTCATGCTATGGAAGCATGAACCATCATAGCAAATAACTGCAAAGAAGGACAAGAAGAGCAATGTTCCAACTCTTAATATTTAGCAGGGAATTGCAGAGGAATGTTCCAGAGGTTAGGTAAAGGTAAAGGTAAAGGTTCCCCTTGCACATATGTGCTAGTCGTTCCTGACTCTAGGGGACGGTGCTCATCTCCGTTTCAAAGCCAAAGAGCCAGCGCTGTCCAAAGATGTCTCCGTGGTCATGTGACCGGCATGACTAAACGCCAAAGGTGCATGGAACGCTGTTACCTTCCCACCACAGGTGGTCCCTATTTTTCTACTTGCATTTTTTAACGTGCTTTTGAATTGCTAGGTTGGCAGAATCTGGGACAAGTAACGGGAACTTACCCTGTTATGCGGCACTAGGGATTTGAACCACTGAACTGCCGACCTTTCTATCGACAAGCTCAGTGTCTTAGCCACTGAGCCACCGCGTCAAGATGTTATACCTTTGGAAATGCATGACCACCCCACAGAGAAGCCCCATCCAAGAGAAAAGTAGGCTATCTAAGAACTGATTTGATTTGATTTAATTTGATTTATTAAATTTTTATACTGCCCTTCTCCTAAAGGACTCAGGGCGGTGTACAGCCACAATAAAACACATATATCCACAAAATTTAAAAACAATTTAAAATATAATAAAATATATTAAATAAATTTGGCCCTTATAGTAAAAAAACTAAAACACCCATTAAAATTCGTTATTTAAGCCAGCCCAGCCTGTTGAAACAGTAAAGTCTTAAGGGCACGGTGAAAGGCACGTAGGTCAGGGACCATACGTATCTCCGGGGGCAATTCATTCCAGAGGGCAGGTGCCCCCACAGAGAAGGCTCTCCCCCTGGGGGTCGCCAGTCAACATTGTGTCAGGTTTTCAGGCTGTCTTCAAATAAATTGCATCGCAAGCAAAGTCTTTTATAAAACAAACTTTCATTTTATTAAGCGCAGCACTTTTTACATCGACTCGTTGCAGCCAGCACTGACGTGCTGCCCAAAAACCCCTCCTCTTCCTTCCCCCACTCCTCTGCATTCATTGGCCATCTTCCCAATCATTCATCCCTAACCTACTACTCCAATTCAAAGAATTTCCCCCCACCCATCCATCTCCTAGGGGACATTATCTCCAGAGGAAATAAGTAGGTGAAAGGCAACCGTCCCGTTGCAGACACCTGCGTTCTCCTTCTATGTCAGCACTAGGATAAATGCATCTTGACATGCTGACACATTGTTTGACCGATGGCACCCTGAGGAGTCCCTCTCTGTGGGAGCGTATTGGCCAGTGGGAGGCTATCAGTGGCAAAATGGTGAACTGAATTCCACCATTTTGCCTAACAAGTGGGAAGGGACACACATCACACAGTTAAGGCTTTATTGTTTCACTCTTGAATGTTTTATAGTGTCTCTGTAGGAGATGAACAGGCTGCCCCCGAGGGAGGGGTCAAGCACGCTATCAGCCTCAAGTCCCTTCATGCCCACAAGAGATCTCAGTCTAGCCCACCTTGAATTGACTCTTATCTACCGCCAGTTTCCTTTGATTGTCAGTAGTTCAGATTCTTGTAGAAAGTGTTAGCATGCAATAGCAATAGCAATAGACTTATATACCACTTTACAGTGCTTTACAGCCCTCTCTAAGCAGTTTACAGAGTCAGCCTATTGCCCCCAGCAATCTGGGTCCTCATTTTACTCACCTCAGAAGGATGAAGGTTGAGTCAACCTTGAGTCTTATTGAGATTTGAACTGCCAAATTGTAGGTAGTCAGCAGAAGTACCCTGTAGTACTGCACACTAACCACTGCATCACCGTGGCTCCTAATTAAAATTAAACATTAAATTAAATCATTAAAACTATTCATTTGAACTGCCTTTGCTCTTGATTTCTTGTACCTGATAGTTTCACATTTAATGTTCCCATATTTTTGTTTTTAATCCTATCTATCAGGGGTGGGCTGCTGGGGGTTCACAGGGGTTCGGTAGAACCTCTAGCTAAGATTCTGTGCAGCTCAGAGAACCCCCAAATCCCACTCCTGGCTGGCCCCACCCATCCCTCCCCTCCTCTCCCAGGAGTCCCCACGTACAGGGGGGAAATCCAGCAGGTTCTGACAGGTTCTGGAGAACCAGCAGCGGAAATTTTGAGCAGTTTAGAGAACCAGCAAATACCACCTCTGGCTGGCCCCAGAGTGGAGTGAGAATGGAGATTTTGCAGTATCCTTCCCCTGGCGTGGGGTGGGAATGGAGATTTTGCAGTATCCTTCCCCTGTCATGCCCACCAAGCCACACCCACCAAACCAAACCATGCCCACCAAGCCACGCCGACAGAACCGGTAGTAAAAAAAATTGGATTTCATCACTGCCCATGTGGCCCATTTTGGATGGGTCCAGGGTGCACGCGAAGGCTCGGGGAGGGTGAAAAATGGGCCTACTGGAAATTCAGGAAGGCCTGAAATGGGCCCATTTCCGACTTCCAGAGGGCCTCCGAAGGCTGGGGAGGCCCCTTTTGCCCTCCCGGAGGCTTGAGGAAAGCCTCCAGAGCCTGGGGAGGGCAAAAACACCCCCCCCCACCATGGTGCAGGAGGCTGACTTGGCCACACCCACTCAGTAACCGAACAGAGAACCCCTTGCTAAAATTTTTGAAGCCCACCCCTGCTATCTATCAGTATACAAGAGAAGCCTCGTGTTAACAGACAGCAAAATTGGTAAATATTGACCAAATCTATCGTAGGACACGTATCCAGCGTTTTTAATGATAAAGTGGGTCAGACATTTTATAAAGTGATTTAGAGCGCTCCTTGGCTTAGGACCTGGCTACTTACGGGACTGTCTACTACCACAAACAGCCTCCCACCGGCCGGTACGCTCTCATAGAGAGGGGCTCCTCCAGGTGCTGTCAGCCAAACAATGTCGACTGGCGGCCCCTAGGGAGAGGGCCTTCTCTGTGGGGGCACCTACTATCTGGAACGAGCTCCCCCCGGAGATATGGAGGATCCCGGATCTGCGCACCTTCCGCCGTGCTTTGAAGACACTCCTATTCCAGCAGGCCGGCCTGGCCTAATTTTCTCCCCTTCTTTTAAATTTTTAAATTGAAATTTTAATTTGTTTTAAATTATTGGGAATTTTAATTGTCTCGGGCAAAATTATTTAATTTGGTTTTAATTATGTTTTTTAACTTTTGTATTTATGTGTTTTATTTTGTGCCTGTTCACTGCCCCGAATCCTTCGGGAGTAGGGCGGTATACAAATTTAATAAAATGAAAATGAAATGAAAATGAAAATAAAGTGATTATTTCAGAGTTTCTAAGCTTTGTTAGAAAAAGGACGGTAGCAGAACGAACAGCTATCAGTGGGTGTTGGCAAAGACGTTCAGACGAGGCAAGAATGCAAATTTGTTTTCAAGTCTGGAAAATTAAGGGCGATCAGAGAGCTGACAAAGTGGCAGACAAACTTTTTCGGCTCTAACTTGCAGCTCATCATGGTTTTATTCCCCAAAGTACTTTAAAACCACGATGATCAGATAATAAGAGGTTGAGTAGGACGCATAACATCAAACTGATTAAATTTGTTTACTTGTAATTCTTTCAAGGTTCCAGGAATATGGTGTAATTTTCAGGGTTTATTTCCAACTGATTTCGTGTAATTTATTATTGACAACATCCTTGTGACAATGTCATTCAGGATAATTATTTCACAACAGATTTCTGCAGAGCTCCCGAGTCCTGTTGGGACTTGCTTTTGCATAAATTATGGTGTGGAATATTTAATCAGAGCTCTGTTAGGACCCAGGAATGGATATTTTTTTAGGAGAGGAAGGGGGACCAAAAAAGAGAGGGGTTTTTGAGCAATTTTAAATCCAAATCTATATCACTCTTTTGCTCTTTTTTCTAAAGTGCAGGAGACAAAAATGCTACCCTCTAGCATCTTTTCTTAACAAAATTAAAAAAGAAGAAGAATCGAAGACATTCATCTTCAAGTGATGTTCTATTAAATATTCATATAAACAGATCGCAACATGCAAAGGGGTTTTATAAAGCATTTTCAACCGCATTATTATTATTATTTTAAAAAGACTGATTCTACAAACATTAGTCTCCTTTCGCTAAAGAAAAGAGAACACTAAAACTAGTAACAAAAACTCTTTTAAATAAACTTTATCAGGAGAAATGCTGAGAATTTAATTTAATTTAATTTAATTAATTAAATTTATATGCCGCCACTCTCCGAAGTCTCAGGGCGGCTCACAATACATTTAAAAAATCATTATAAAAAGACATTGAAAAATTAAAAAACATTAAAAACTCATTCACACCATTCATGGCCGGATCTCGCCAGATCACAAGAGTGAGATCAATGGCCCCAGGCCTGCTGGAAAAGCCAGGTCTTCACCGCTTTTCGGAAGGCCAATAGGGTGGGGATGGTCCGGACCTCAGGAGAAGCATAATTGTTGGGAGTCACCTGCTCAGGTTGTGTTATAACATTGAACACAGAATAACAGAGTTGGAAGGGAGCTTGGAGGTCTTCTGGTCCAACCCACTGCTTAAGCAGGAGACCCTATGCCATTTCAGACAAATGGTTGTCCAATCTCTTCTTTAAAAACTTCCAGTGTTGAAGCAGCCACAAGTTCTGGTGGCAAACCGTTCCACTGGTTTATTGTTCTCACCATCAGGAAATTTCTCCTTAGTTCTAGGTTGCTTCTCTTCTTGATTAGTTTCCATCCATTGCTTCTTGTCCTGCCTTCTGGTGCTTTGGAGTCGGTCAACCTCTTCTTCTCTGTGACAGCCCCTCAAGTACGAGAAGACTGCTGTCATATCACCCCTAGTCCTTCTCTTTGTTAGATTAATATCAGAACAGAACTGGAAGGGACCTCGGAGGTCTTCTAGTCCAGCCCCCTGCTCAAGCTGGAGATCCTATACATTTTGGATAAATGGTTGTCCACTCTCTTTTTGAAAGCCTCCAGTGATAGATCACCCACAATTCTAAAGGCAAGCTGTTCCATTGGCTGATTGCTCTCCTTATATTGGTTGGTTGCTCTCATTATAGATATATAATCTAGTATATATTTGTTGCATTTGACGTATCTGTAAGACCATGTTTCTGCTTTAGCTTTTGGAACACATAAGCAGATTATTCATCACACATTCCTCAAAATTCTGCTATGTCTACAAGAGATGATCAATAGCACCCTGGGTTTCATACTAACTAATGTACCTGTGACGGACCAAGGTGAATTAATTTTCTGAATTGAGGGAGGTTTGTTTTGGTTCCTGAATGATAAACTGTAGCTTGCCAAGGATGCATTGATGCGTTGGGGGCCTTGGAGTTTGAATGTCTTTCAAAAACAACAACAACATGAAATATATACTCTCCGGCTGATTCTAGCAATTCTGTTCAACCCTGGGAGAGGTTTTGGAGCAATATTTGGGTCTGCCCTTCCCACTCATATTGGGAGCTCTTATGAAGGCACCCCGTCTGTGGGGCAGTCTATGTGCTTCAAACAAACTTAGGGTGTGGGGAAGGAAATCCTGAATGAGAATGACAAATAGCAGAGTGTCAACTCGCAAAGCATTCCTGGCCTGCTCTCAAGTTGCCCTAGGCAAGGGATGGGAATACAAACTTTGCAGCTTCAGCAAGGGAGCACTCAGTCAGAAACAAAAGCACATTCCAGCCATATCACTCTCAAGGTCATCTCCGCAGTGACCCACAGTGGCCGGAGGGGAGGGATCCCTACAACCCCTGAAGCTGTTTCGTTGAAGAATGTGATTGATGACACACCTTGGAGGGAGGGGGGGAAATAGGGTCAGAGCCAGAATGTAAATTACATGGGGTCAAAGTTTGCTTCACTTGGAATGTGCCGACATGAAGCTCCTAATAAATAACTGGATTTTTTTTTTTTTTAAGCGTGGCTCGAGGCTCATGATTTAACTAGGGCATTGGTTGGAACCTTGGCACAGAGTTGGAAGGGACCTTGGGAGTCTTCTAGTCCAAATCCCTGCTCAAGCAGGAGACTGTTCAACTGAAATGACAGTCCAATCTGTTCTTAAAAATCTCTAGTGATGGAGCACCCACAAGCTCTGGAGGGAAGCCGTTCCATGGATTGATTGAAAATTTCTCCTAACTTCCAGGTTGGCTCTCTTTTTTAAAAATAATCTTCCATCCTTTACTTCAGGGGCTTTGGAGAATAGGTTGACTTGACCCCCTCTTCTTTGTGCCAGCCCTTCAAATATTGGAAGACTCCTATCATGTCATCCTTGGTCCTTCTGTTAGTTAAATTAGACATGTCAGACGTTGGCTGGGAAAGTCACAGACGGTCATAATGTGACCCTGGGATGTTTTTTTTAAATTTTTTTTTAATTTTTAATTTTAATTTTTAATTTTTTTTTAATTCAATTTATATGCCGCCCCTCTCCGAAGACTCAGGGCAGCTCACTATGCATTTAAAATCATTATAAAAACATTTAAAAATTAAAAACATTAAAACATTAAAACTCATTCACACCATTCATGGCCGGATCTCGCTGGATCGCAAGAGTGAGATCAACGGCCCCAGGCCTGCCGGAAAAGCCAGGTCTTCACTGCTTTTTGGAAGGCCAATAGGGTGGGGATGGTCCGGACCTCAGGAGGTAACTGGTTCCAGAGAGCTGGGGCAGCCACAGAGAAGGCCCTCCCACGCGGGCCCACCAGCCAGCATTGTTTAGTTGACGGAACCTGGAGGAGACCAGCTCTGTGGGATCTTACTGGTCGCTGGGAGCTATGCGGTAGAAGGCGGTCTCAAAGATACCGTTGAAACAGTCATACATACCTGCCAGTTGCTAAGCACCTGAATTTCGATCACGTGACTTTGGGATTGCTAGAAAAGTTGCAAGTGCAAAAACTGGTTGGAAGTCACCTTTTTCAGTGCCATTGTAACTTCGAGCAGTCACTAAATGAATGGATGTTAAGTCAAGGCGTACCTGTATTGTAAAAATCACGAGAAGGGGGCTAGTTCAGTAATTGGGTTGCCTGTGTTATAGGAACAGAGTCTTCATGTAAGGAATTGAAAAGATAAAACATGAGTTTTCAAGGGTCCAGCTAAGTTCAGCACATTCAACTACCAAAGGTATGGGTGAAATTTCCATCAACTGCCAGCTTTCAAGAATTGCCAACAGATTTGTCACTCTGGTTCTTGGTGAAGTTCATTTGCAACTTCCCTCTTTGAGGTGCATCAGAATTAGAATCGAGCTGGAAGGGACGTTGGAGATCTTCTAGTCCAACCCCCAGCTCAAGCAGGAGAACGTATACCAGTGATGGTGAACTTTTTCGGCATTGAGTGCCAAAAAGGTTGCGTGGAAACATCGCGCGCGCATGCTCATAGGGGTCGTGATTTGGAAAAGCCGAACTTCTGGGTTCTGGTTTGCATGGGTACCTGACAATTAGCTGGTCAGCGTGCATGCACATAACTATTTTCGGCACTGCCGCGCGTGCGAAGGTCAGCTGATCATTGCATGCACATGTACGCCAGAAACCTAGAAAACAAACAGGCAAGGCCGTGAGTGCCGGGCAACATGACTTCGTGTGCCACTTTGGGCATGTGTGCCATAAGTTCGCCATCACGGATCTATACTACTTCAGATAAGTGACTGTCCAGGCTCTTCTTAAAAATCTCCAGTGATGGAGTGCCCATGATTTCTGGAGGCAAGCTGTTCCACTGGTTAATTGTTGAATTGAAATGGAAAGGGGCTGGTCACAGAGCAAGAAGAGCTGAAGGCAGGAGGACCAAGGCAGTTGTAGAATGGATCCCACTTGATCAAAAAGCATCCACGAAAGAGATCTAAAACAAGATGGATGGACGACATCAGCAAGTAAGGTGGGCCCAACTGGTCAAAGGAAGCTTGGGACCGTATGGGTTGGAAACATGCAGAAGAGGCCTTCATCCTGCAGTGGATAGATGATGATGATGATGATGATGATGATGATGATGATGATGATGATGTTACAAAGACACATTCTATGACACATCTTCCTCTCTTCCCAGTCAAATTTCTAATGGCCAATCCCATTCTACTCTGACCAAGGAATGGAAGCTACAATGGATTTCACGAGTGAAGAACTGAACTTTATAGACATATATAGTACATGCTCTCAGAGTAGAGAGATATAGCTGCCATATTATGCCATGCTCCCATTGCTTGGCAAGCAGCCTCCATTTATGGTCCTTTGCAGCACACAACCATGTTAAGTTTTCGGCAAAAATACCCCATTAGCAAACACTGGGTTTTACTTAAATGACCATTGCAAAAAATAAAATAAAAAAGGCCATAATACTAGGTTGCTCATGTGATGACCTGCTTTATGACCATCACGACTTATGACCATAATGGGTAGATTTCCATTACTGTCATAAATTGAGGACTCTCTGTATGGCACCACTTTGGCCGCCAGGGGGCACCAGGGGACAGGTTTCAATGAAGGTTTATGGGTTTAGTTCCTTTAGAAGATTTGTACCCAGTAGAATAATAGCTGGTTATTTATATTTGAAGAGTCTTAATAAAGGATGGACTTTATTAGATTATAATAAACTGGATGGGATCTTGGAGGTCTTCTAGCCCACCCCCATGCTCGAATAGGAGAACCTATACCATAACAAGTAAAGCCTCCTGATATTCAATAATACGTTGACAGAGGTGTGTTCTCAGAGGCTAAGTGAGAATCTGGTTATTCACACTTTTGGGAAAAGAAGTAAAACTTATGGATGATCTTCAAAGCGCTCCATGGCTTAGGGCCAGGGTATTTGTGAGACCGCCTGCTGCTACCGATAACCTCCCACCGGCCAATACGCTCTCACAGAGAGGGCCTCCTCAGGGTGCCGTCAGTCAGGCAATGTCGGCTGGCGGCCCCCAGGGGGAGAGTCTTCTCTGTGGGAGCACCCGCCCTGTGGAATGAGCTGCCTCCTGGAATACGATTGATCCCGGACCTCCGGACCTTCTGTAAAGCCCTGAATTACTCAGCATTACATCTTAGAGTTACAGAATAAATTTAAAGTGATAGCACACATATATTGCCTGGACAACTTGTTAGACTTACACCATATCCCAACATGTGGGAAACTGGAAGAGGGGACTGTATGGAGCCAGGGTGATATATAGTCATAATAACATTCTTTCTCAGAGAGTCAAGGAAATCTTGCCCTACACCTGGATGACTGGATTTGGGAGGCATTTCCAGTTGGGACGGTGTTTTGATTGGACCATGTGATGGATTTGTCAGTGCTGGGCAGGGACTTGGACTTTCCTTTGGGTGGGGAAAACCTGGAAGCATTCAGATACGGGTTTTCTCAGATGTGCCAATATGACATCTCTAATAAAATGGGACTTTGAGGAACTTCAAGCCTTGGAGTCTTCTTTCATTGGGGGTGTTACTTGGAAACCTGACAAGGAGAGCATTTCTATCTTCTCTTTGAACTTATGTTCAACTTATGGAAAAAGAGATGCAGTTGTGCTTGGATAAAAGCAAGCCCTATTTCACTTGTAGCCCAGACCTCACTTTTGGAGAAAATTAAAGAGAACGGGATAATCTAGGTGTGAGGAAACAAAGAAACTCTCCACGTCTCCCATCCTTCCAGCTGTTGTGGCCCACCAGTGGCCAGCGGAGCTGGCAAGCCAATTCGGACAGTGAGGAGGTTGCGGAGGAACATGGGCCAGTCCTGGAGTCTGGGGAAGGCTCTGATGGGTGCTCTGCGTCAGAGGCAGAGAGGGGGCCAGAGCTGTATGTCAGTTATCAGCTGCCTTCGGAGTCGGGTATCAGTGGGGCAGAAGAATAGCTGGAGCCTGTTCCCAGTGTGCACATGCACAGAGTTGCCAGATGAAGGGAACAGCTAAAGAACAAGGGTCGACTTGGGAGTAAGGCCACAGGTGAACGAGGAAGGGCCCCTCCCAGAGGGAATAAAAGAGGAGCAAAAGGGGAGTGGAGTTTGCAGGAAACAATTAGTTCATTACTGCATTCTTGTCAAGTATTGCGGTGTCTGAAAGATATCGGCCTGGCCACTCTCCAAGCCTGATAAAGATCAGTAATTGTGAACTACCGTGTTTCCCTGAAAATAAGACCCTGTCTTATATTTTTTTGAACCCTGAAATAAGCGCTTGGCCTTATTGCCATGCGCTCAAAAGCCCGATTGGGCTTATTATCAGGGGATGTCGTATTTTGGGGAAAACAGGGTATCTTGAAAGACTGTGGGAGAGTAAAGACTTTGCTGGAGAAGAATTCATTGTAAATTGAATAAAAGGGATTTATTGGGATGAGAACTCGGCTCCGTGCTGCTGGGGAAGCCTGGGTCATAACACCAGCCTGTCAAACTTGCAAATACGTATTAGTGTAACCCTCTTGATCTTTTGAAATCTGTGGAAGGACTGCTACTAGTGAGCAATGGAAATTTACTGTCTTGAGTAAGATGAAGATTCACACGTGTTTGACCTTGTTGGGTGATTTCATCGAGACCTGCGGAAATAAAACACCTTTTCCCTGTCATAACTCTCTATGAAATCAAGCATTGACAGTCTAATCAACCGAGCGCAGTTAACTTCGAGGCCTTGAGGTGAACAAGTTCTCCAGTAGTCGTCGAAGGTGGCTTGGCCGCCCCATTCAGTTGCAGCCAAGATCGACTGCAGATTTGGCTTGCTCAGCTCCCAGGCTTCCATCTCATCTTTAGCAGAATAATAGACTAACAGAGTTGGAAGGGACCTTGGAGATCATCTAGTCCAACCTCTGCCCAAACAGTTTCTGTTTCACCGTTTCTGACAGATGGCAGTCCAGTCTCTTCTTGAAAGCCTCCAGTGATGAAGCTCCCACAACTTCCGAAGGCAACTTCTGTTCCATTGGTTGATTGTTCTCACTGTCAGAAAATTTGTCTTTATTTCTAGGTTGAATCTTTCCTTGGTCAGTTTCCATCCGTTATTCCTTGTCTGGCCTTCAGGTGCTTTGGAAAATAGCTTGACCCCTTCCTCTCTGTGGCAGTCCCTCAAATATTGGAAGACTGCTATCATGTCTCCCCTGGTCCTTCTTTTCACTAGACTAGCCATGCCCAGTTCCTGGGCATTAATTCTATTGTTTGTTTTTGAGAGAGAGAGAGAGGGAGGGAGGGAGGGAAGGAGAGGGAGAAAGAGAGAGAGAAAGAGAGAGAGAGAGAGAGAGACAGAGACAGAGAGAGAGAGACAGAGAGAGAAAGAGAGAGACAGACAGACAGACAGACAGAGACAGAGACAGAGAGAAAGAGAGAGAGAGAGAGAGAGAGAGAGAGAGAGAGAGAGAGAGAGAAAGAGAGAGACAGAGAGAGACAGAGAGAGACAGAGACAGAGAGAGACAGAGACAGAGAGACAGAGACATAATCAGTCTATGGAGATTCTCAATAATCCAGGTCATGGATATCCCAAAGGTGCTTTTTCAAGAGGTAATTCGACTTTCTTTGTTTTTCTTTGATGACATTTCACTTCTCATCCAAGAAGCTTCTTCAGCTTCTGACTGAATGATAGGGAATAGAAGGATTTCAGCTGATCATTTGCGTCCTTTTAGAGATTCATTGAGGCCACTTGGGAGGTTTGTCTGATCCTGCTCAAAATATACTGGAGTTTGGATTTTACTGGAAATGTGTATATTTGTATATTTATCAATGGGGATAAGGATTTAGCAGTAGCTTTGAGGCAGTGAAAAACAACTTCTGTATCAAGTTAAAAAGAAATAAACAAAGAGTTTAATGGAACTCCTCGGGAGTGGAACTCAACGTAAAGGAAATAGTAACCATTTTCTTTTTCTTTTTTTCCCCAGGATTTCAGATATGTTGGAGTTACAAGTGGCAATATCACAGCACTGTTTTATTGGCAATTAAGTTCAAAATTGGCAGGGCTGTATGAAAATAAACCCTAGTTATAGGCTGTAGTATTTCAGGGCCATCTGTCAACAGTTTGCTCCTTATGCTTCACCACGGATCTCTTTGGAAGGGAAAAATGATTTAGTAACACAACTGAAAAAGTGAAGCACACTGAAATACACTTTCAGTTTTTACGGGAAAAGGTCTCTTGTGTGATGTTTTGATGAGGTATACATATACATGCCTACATACACACATGCTTTGCCAAAAGTGTAGGCAGGAACAGCATATACTGAAAAGGACAACCAAGTAGCTGGCATTGTGTACAGGAACACAGTGCACACACTGTGGGCTAGACCCTCCTAAATCCGAGATGGGAGATCCCCAAAAAAGGCCATGGAGAATAAGAAAGCTAAGTTCCTATGGGACTTCCAGATCCAGACAGATGGGCAGGTACTAGCAAGAAAGCAAAGATCCTATGGGACTTCCAGATACAGAAGGATAGGCAGGTACTAGTCAATCAACCAGATATTGTGGTAGTAGACAAGGACTAGAAGAGATGTACCTGTGTCAAGAGACAGCAACGTCAAGAAATATGAGAAACTGGAAAAGTATTAGGGTCTGAAGGAAGGATATGGAGAGGGGATGAGGCAGGGTTGAAATCCAACAGGTTCTGATAGGTTCTAGAGAACCGGTAGCAGAAATTATGAGCAGTTTGGAGAACCAGTAGCCGAAATTTTGAGTAGTTTGGAGAACCGTCAAATGCCACCTCTGGCTGGCCCCAGAGTGGGGTGGGAATGGAGATTTTGCAGTATCCTTCCCCTGGAGTGGGGTGGGAATGGAGATTTTGCAGTATCCTTCCCCTACCACACCCACCAAGCCACACCATACCCACCAAGCCACACCCACAGAACCGGTAATAGAAAAATTTGGATTTCACCACTGGGATGAGGATGTGGAAAGTCAAGGCCAAAGTGGACCCAGTGGTGATAGGAGCACTTGAAGCTGTGACTCATAAATTGGGTGAGGAGCTCCAACAGATCCCAGGAATAATGACATCAGAGCTCTCCATCCAGAGGTGTGTAGTGCTATGAACAGCTAAAATACTGGGTGGAACTCTCAAACTCCCAAACTTTTCATAGAAGACCCGAGTTTGAGTAGAAAACTCATAGAGGTGAGATTTTTTTTTTTTAAATACAATATTAGGATGCTTAGATTTACCAACTCTCCACATCTTGCAAGGAGATTAGAACAGTGGTCCCCAACTTTTCCAGGTTGGCGGCCTGGCAGGATGGTTCTGCCACTTAGCAATTTATTGGAGCTATTTATTAGAGCAAGACAGATCAAGCTAGTACTTGCAGAATGTTTTTTTTTTAAATTATTCATAAAGCATTATGTCGGAAATATTGGATGCAATGATCTAATGTCACTTCAGTCTTCAGACCTCGTACCTTAATCCTAATCGGGAGTTTTCAATTTCTTTTCAAGTTGTGGAAACTATTAATTAAAAGCAAAACAAAACAAATTTCCCAGACTTCTCATCAAGCACCAAAGTTGTTGAAATAGAAAGATTCCGCAGTCTTTCATAAGACCCCATCAATCTTGCACAATTCTGTGAGTTTTATGCAATGCAGATTGAAAAACATTGTTCTAAGGTTCCCACTTTAAAATCTAAGCTTATGTCCTGACATGGTAGCTAGCTAGTTAGCTAGACAAACTGACTGACAGACAGGCAGATGATAGACAGACAGACAGACAGACAGATGTTAGATAGATAGATAGATAGATAGATAGATAGATAGATAGATAGATAGACAGACAGACAGACAGAGACGGAGACAGAGACAGAGACAGACAGAGAGAAAGCAATTTTGCTTTAAATAGTCCGGAAAGAAAATGTCGATTTTTTTTAAAAAGAATGTTTAGAATAGAATAGAATAACAGAGTTAGAAGGGACCTTGGAGATCTTCTAGTCCAATCCCCTGCTTAAGCAGGAAACCCTACATCACTTCAGACAAATGGTCATCCAACATCATCTTAAAAACTTCCAGTGTTGGAGCATTCACAACTTCTGGAGGCAAGTGGTTCCACTGGTTAATTGTTCTCACTGTCAGGAAATTTCTCCTTAGTTCTAAGTTGCTTCTCTCCTTGATTAGATTCCACCCATTGCTTCTTGTCCTGCCCTCAGGTGCTTTGGAGAATAACTTGACTCCCTGTTCTTTGTGGCAGCCCCTGAGATATTGGAACACTGCTATCATGTCACCCCTAGTCCTCCTTTTCATTAAACTAGACATACCCAGTTCCATGTAATTGCATTCACAATCACAATCACACACCTAACATTATTTACTTAGTTCAAAGCAGTGGTGGGATTCAGCCAGTTCGCACCACTTCGGGAGAACCGGTTGTTAATTTTCTGAGCAGTTTGGCAAACTGGTTGTTGGAAGAAATCATTAGGGCAGAGAACCAGTTGTTAAATTACTTGAATCCCACCATTGGTTCAAAGGCATATTCACATGGCATATAGATCATAATCTAATCCCATGAGCTGCATTTACAAACTATGCTTGGTTGACTTTGGTGTGAGTTTGTTGTGAATACAGCCAGTAATGAAATCTCCAAGGCCTTTACAAGAACAGGAAAAAAAATGACATCAGGCCAGTTAAGAGAAGCCATTTCTCAGTGGAATTTGAAAGCAAGTAACCTTTAATTAACACAGGGAAATATCAATTCTATCAAAAGCTGCATAAAAAGATATTAGAATTGGAATGTGAAAATATTAGTGTAGTAGGAGCAGGGGTGGTATTCACTTACCTTCACTACCAGTTCGCAAATTCTGTGCATGCACAGAGCATCAAAAACAGGACGTGATGAGACTGCCAGCTGCCTCTGCGCCTCCCAGCTGCTGGTCCTGGACCACAGCTTTTCTTTCCCTCCCTCCCTCCCTCTTTCTTTCTTTCTTTCTTTCTTTCTTTCTTTCTTTCTTTCTTTCTTTCTTTCTTTCTTTCTTTCTTTCTTTCTTTCCTGGCCTGGCAGAGGGAAGCCCATCTGCTCCGCCAGGCCTCCAGCCCTTGGGCACCCTGTCCCTTGTTTGGGGGAGATGGCCCCACCCCCTGTGCCACTTGGAGGAGGCATCTCCTGGCAGTGCCAGCAGGACGTCTGGGCATCTGCAGAGTTTCTGAGGCTGGGAGAACTTGGCTGGCAGATCCCTGAGAAGCCTCGCAGGGAGGTCCTGCTTCTGGACATGTCCGTCCTGGTCGTCTGATTAAAAAGCTTGCTCAGAGCGAAAACAACAACAACAAAAAAAAACAACAAAAACAAAATAAAAACAGAAACGGGATGTGATGATGTCCGGGTGGATGGGCGGAGTCTCCCGCAGCCGCAACCAATTCACCCGAACCAGATAGAACCAGCTGGATAGCACCACTGAGTAGGAGATTTCAATGCAATTGTAGATGCAAGACTAGATTACAAAAGTAGCACAACTGGGAAGAAGGCAGGAAAGATAGTCCCAAAAGCATTTTTTAAAACGGCAGAAGAATGCAGGATGTCCATGCAGGATATATGGAATGAAATGAATCAGGGGGAATATCAATATACGTGCTATTCAGATAGGCACAAGCCGTGGTCCAGAATCGACATGATTTGGAGCACACCTGAATTAAGAACCAACATGCAAGAGATAGAGATAGAAACCAATTTATGGCCGATCATAACCCTATAAAAGTAAAATGGAAGGGAGAAAAGAATAGGTGGAGATAGATATTGAAACAATCTATATTAAAAGAAAAAGAGTTCATGCAAACAATAGTAAAAGAAATTGAGTTTTTTAAAAAAGTAAGCAAAAAAGAAGATAAGGTAAAGGTAAAGGTTTCCCTCACAACCCCGCAATTGGTGCTAGTTGTTCCCAACTCTAAGGGGTGGTGCTCATCTCCATTTTAAAGCCGAAGAGCCAGTGCTGTCCGAAGATATCTCCGTGGTCATGTGGCCGGCATGACTAAAGGCCAAAGGTGCACGGAATGCTGTTACCTTCCCACCAAAGGTGGTCCCTATTTTTCTACTTGCATTTTTAATGTGCTTTTGAACTCCAAGTTTGCCAGAAGCTGGGACAAGTAACGGGAGCTCACCCCGTTACACGGCGCTAGGGATTTGAACCACTGAACTGCTACAAAACCTATGGGATACAACTAAAGCATATATTAGAGGCGTAGTGATAACCTATACAGTGGGAAAGAATAGAAAGAAAAAAAACAACACCCAAAGACATTAGAAGGAGAATATTAAAAATTGGAATTAGAACTGCAAAAGGATCCAAAAAAAGGAAACGGTAAAGAAAAACAAATGGAAGTAGTAAAACACAACTTAAATTTAATAGAAAAAGAAAACTGGCTCAGCGAATTAAAAGAGCAAGACAAAACTTTTTTGAAAATGCGAAGAAACCAGGAAGATCGTTAGCCTACAAACTAAGAAATTATTGCTTCTAAAAGGCCATGATCTCCAATTTGGATGGCATATTTTTTTATGGTATAACAAAAGCAAAACTCATAGATATTTTAAAAGACATTTGATAAGAAATGCTCTACTTTCAGTATGGGAAAAAAAATGAAAGCAACAGTTTACATTAAAATTCCAGTTTGGCTCTCAACAATGGAAGCATCCAAATACATCCAAATGCAGTAAATCTGGAAAAAATATTAACATATAAAGATGTTTTAAATGTGGAAGGGGAACTTAAAACCCAACAATAATTGCAGAACCAAGGTGTGGACTTATCGTGGTGGCCTCACATGCAAATAAAATCGAGATATGAGAAAGACACTAAGGATTATGGTTTTTACAAAGAGCCTACAACATTTGACGAAATAATGCTAGGAGTAGATGAAAAATTCATAATAAAAATATATGTTAAGCTTAAAAATGGAAGGTGAACAACTAAGGGAAACAATCAATGGTGGGTTGATACCGGTAAGCCCTGGTAGTGGTGGCAGCAGGAGGCTTCACCCCCCCCCCCCCATCCAGACATCATCAAAAACGCTCTGCGTATGCTCAGAACATTCATCTAAATGAAGGTTCGGAATGGTGTGGCAAAAGCTTTGGGAAAGAAGTTGTAAATTGACAATGGCAACTGCATATAAGGAAAATTTATATAAAATGTTCTTATAGGTAGCATTTACCACCGGCAAGATTAGCGATGATGTTTAAAAGTATGTCCGCCAAATGTTGGAAATGTAACCAGACACTGGGGATGTATTTTCATATGTGCTGGACATGTGTAAAAGCAAAGGAATATTGGACAAAAATAACATACATGGTTGGAGAAAACATTAAAACAAGACATCGATTATAAGCCAGAAGTATTCCTGCTAGGCATAATACCTGAAAAGTATGGTGAAGGGAATCTATATTTAATATTACATGCCTTGACAGCAGCAAGAATTGTTGATGCACAATATTGGAAAAATGAGGGTACTCCCACAGAAGATGATGTAATTAATTTTTTTTTAGATTGTGCAGAGATGGATAGATCGTCATTAAAAGTAAAAGAAGATACAGAGTATTTTCGAACATGGTTGGACAGTAAGAGGTAGAAATTAAGAGTGGGAAGCATATTATTGTATAAAAATAAATTGATCCAGACAATATGCTGTTCACTAAGCACTTATGTATGTAATGTGAAAATATATAAATAAAAACCATAAGGAAATGTATGTTACTTACTGATCTTGACTTGGAAAAAAAAGGTTATAAGGGCTAATAACCTGCTGTATTAGTTTGCCAGATTGTTGTGAGTCCGACCCCCGAGGCTGACTTATCGGAGGGAGAAGGCTTCGAACATGAAGGAGAGGAGTTGGCCAGGCCTCCCTCTCCAGGACCCTCCTCTCTGGCAATGCCTCAGGTGTCTCCCGAGGGAGGAGAGATTGGCCAGGAGCCAGGTATCTCCTCACAGTTGGACAGTGATGGAGATATGTCTTGGCTGGATCCACGCCAGCGTCAGAGAGACAAGTGCACGCAGCAGAAAAGGAGGCGTGCCAGAGATTAATCTGAGTACTGGACCACACCCCACAGGGGATATAAGGGGTTGAGGTGGCCATTCAGACTCTGTGACGGACAAACCTAACTACTAGCGAATCACATTGTATCTTTGCAACAATGATATCTGCCTTGGAATTAATACGGACTGGACTTGACAATTCTTGAACTGTGTGTATCTTGTTTGGCTTAATCTGTCGGAGGAACAACCCCCCACTTTATGGATAAAGTTCTTGGCAAGCAGCTACTGGGTTGCTGCCAATCCTCTTATCGAAAGAATTTGTTGTCTGCCAGTTTTATTTAACCCCTGGCTATCTGTTTGTGTGCGTGTGTGAGACGGGGACAGAACACAGATAGAATACCACATCTATAAGGGTTTAAATCCATCATGGCGAACCTATAGCACACGTGCCACAGGTGGCACACAGCACCCTTTCTGTGGGCACACAAGCTGTCGCCTCAGTTCGGCTCCTCCATGCATGCGTGCGTCCCTCCAACTGGCCAGCTGGTTGTCAGGTCTCTGCCGCACAAGCACGGGAGGCATGGGGCATGTGAGGGGGGGGCTGTGCGCACATGCGTGAGAGGGTGGTGTGTGTGTCTGGGCGGCACAAGCATGCGCAGGGGCACAGGGCACCTGCGGGGGCAAATGTGCATGCATGGGACGGGGCGCATGTGCAGGGATGCATGCACATTGCATTTTGGAAGTTCGGGCGCGTGCATTCGCACACATGCACGCGCGCTTTGGACACTCAATCCAGAAAAGGCTAGCCATCACTGGTTTAATCCTTTCATTCCCCATTATCCAATCAGAGCTGAAGAAGCTTCTTTGATGAGAAGCGAAACATCTTCAAAGAAAAATCGGAAAGTCCAGTTGCCTCTTGAAATAAAGCACCTTTGGGGCAAAGAGAGAGAATGAAAAAGAAAGAGAGACAGAGAAAGAAAGAGAGAGTGAGAAGGAAGGAGAAAGGAAGGAAGGAAGGAAGGAAGGAAGGAAGGAAGAGAAAAGGAGAAAGACGAACAGAGAGAGAGAGAGAGAGAGAGAGAGAGAGAGAGAGAGAGAGAGAGAGAGAGAGAGAGAAAGGGAATGAGAGAGAATGAGAATCAAAGTCAATCCTGACAGATGGTTCTGGAAAATGAACCTCTTTTGGGCACGATGAATGCTCCCCCAGGGGTTTTTGGTTCTCTCTCCATCCCTCCTTTTTTCATTTTTCCTCCCCGACTTCATCCTCTGTCTGTTCCTTTCATTTGCTCTAAAAAGGACAACATTCAAAACCCCTCGCCCCCTTCTTTTGCAATGGGTCAAGGCAAGAGGCAGCTAATTCCCCCAGTTTTCCAGCAGCCTCTTGCCATGCAAGAGGGCAAATTAAAAGGAAGAGGGCCAGAAAAGCTTATCTTTTCTGTTTTCATAGCTACCGCCAGGTCAATGTTGCTCTGCTGCTATCAAAAGATTCATGGCAGGAGAGGAAGAGACAAGTCTGCATCGGAGGCAAAGATAATATGTCACTTTGCAAAGAAAAATAACAGATGGTAGTTTGTGTTTGTTTCACTTCAGGGGCCTTTCGAACCACATGGAAGGTCTGAGAAAAGTTTAAATAACCATTTTTTATTTTGTTTTTTATTTTTTTTTTAAAAAAGGGTGCATATGCATCTAATATAGTTTAAGAGACTCTACCCATCTCTTTTAAAAATGACTTTAAAACCAGTGTAGGAAGTCAGCACCCATCCCTCTCCTAGGGAAATGAGATATTTTAGGAAATATTAAAAGGGCAGAATATTTCCCCTAAAAGGGAGGCAGAAACTCAGCCCCCCCCACCTTGGTCAATGGGCCATTAAGGCCTGGGCCAGTCTATTCTACATAACAAAGATCCACCCACTTCAAGCAGGGCCATAATAGGAATTGCCCAAAGCCCCTTTCATTACATCATCACCCAGCAAGAGTCAACCAAGCCTGGGACACAGACAACCTACAAAGTTACTTACCCCTCCATGGCCCCATGGGAGTCTGACAACCAATCAAAATACAAGCTCAAATTCAAAAGCTCAGAGAGGGCATAAAACCCAGGCATTGTCAGCATCTCTTCCCTTTTTTTTCTTCACCCAAGATCTTTAAGGCATGTGATCCTGTCCACCATTAAAACCATCGTTCCAAACAGCCACCATGTTTCCAGTGTCTTTCTCCCCACTTGGAACTGAACCAGGGGTGAAATCCACATTTTTTTCCTACTGGTTCTGTGGGCATGGCTTGGTGGGTATGGTGTGGCTTGGTGGGCGTGGCTTGGTGGGCGTGGCAGGGGAAGGGTATTGCAAAATCTCCATTCCCACTCCACTCTGGGGCCAGCCAGAGGTGGTATTTGCCGGTTCTCCGAACTACTCAAAATTTCCGCTACCAGTTCTCCAGAACCTGTCAGAACCTGCTGGATTTCACCTCTGAACTGAATCTAGAAAGACATTTCTTCCAACACCAGCTAATGAATTTAACTCTGCCCACAGTTTTCCTGAAATGCTTGGAAAACATGTTTGTTTCCCAAAACAAGCTTTAATTATTATTATTTTTTCCTGCCATTCATCTACCAATTTAACGCTCTTTTATTGCAAAACACTCAGCTTGCCTCAGGTAATCGAACGCAGAAATGACTTTGAGACGATCTTCCCTGCTGCCGGCCTCCTATAAACCTGTTTCTTTATGGGGAAAAAAAAATCTACCCAGAATGCAACTTTCCTTCGGCTTTTGCAGAACTGCCTGGTGCGAAAAACAAAATCAATTTATCTGCCAGGGTAAAAGGTTAGAAAGGTGTTATGCTGCATAATTTTGAATAATAAGGTGTGATACTGAGAGAAGCAGTGCAATAGGAATGCAAAAGATCAAATCTGCATTCTGTATTTTGTAGGTGTTAGCCTCATGAGCATTAAGCCTCAAGCTAAAAATCACAACAGTATTATCAGTAGCAAAAAAAAACAAAAACAAAAACAAAAAACCAGACAGCTTGGAATTTAGAGTGCAGTGGTAGTAGACGTACTTGATGATAATATGGGGGCGAGAAAGTTGCTTAAATTTTACATCGTAATTAGAGAAAGTTTGTATTCTACAGTCTGTGCCTTATTCATGACATCAGACCTTGCATAGAGGGAGGGAACATGAAATTAAAAAAAACCATTTATGCAATGCAAGAGGGGAGGAGGAGGAAAAGGAGGAAGATGGGAGGAGGAGGAGGAGGAGAAAAGGAGTAGGGGAGGGGGAGAAGGGTAAGAGGAGGGAGGAGGGAGGAGGAGGAGGAGGGGGAGGAGAAAAGAAGAGGAGGGGGGAGGTGGAGGTGGGGGAGAGGGAGAGGGAGAAGGAGGAGGAGGTGGAGAGGAAGAAGAAGAAGAAGAAAGAAAGAAAGGAAGGAAGGAAGGAAGGAAGGAAGGAAGGAAGGAAGGAAGGAAGATCATTTCAGTTATGAAGAAATGTCTTTTTCCTTTTAGATTTCTAGCTAATTAGATGTACAAGTAACAGAGGTTTTGAATATCAAAACCACTCACGTCTACATAATTAAGTTCTTAAGAAATATGGGATATGGAATTGTCTTTTTTATACATTTTAGACAAACGTGGGCTCTTTTCAGACACCAGTAGAGTGTTCCATCTCTTTGCCATTTTGATGAGCCTAAGCAAACACAAGACCTTGTGTCTTTCCCACCATATTTTCCCTAGCAAATAGCATGAAGCTTTTCATAAACCACCCATCTCCACAACCTCCATCTCAGACATACCAACAACAGCCAAGCCTCCTACAACTGACCCCATTCCATTGGGGTCACAACCCCTAGTGATCACAGAAAAGGAACCTATTTCACAGACAAAAGGCAGGAAAAGTTCCAGGCCCAGACAATATAACTCCTTCTTGCTTAAAAGTCTGTGCTGACCAATTGGCCCCCATCTTCACCAGTATCTTCAATAAATCACTAGAGATGTGCTATGTTCCTTCTTGCTTCAAAAGCTCTACTATCTTCCCAGTGCCGAAGAAGCCCATCATCAAGGAACTGAATAACTACAGATCAGTTGCTCTAACATCTGTAGTCATGAAAACCTTTGAAAGGCTAGTGCTGTCCCACTTGAAAACCATCACGGATCCGCTGTTAGACCCTTTGCAATTTGCATACCGAGCATATAGATCAACAGATGACGTTGTTAATATGGCTCTGCACTACACCCTACAACATCTTGAATCTCTAAAGACCTACGCAAGGGTCCTCTTTGTAGACTTCAGTTCAGCATCCAATACCATCATTCCAGACGCTCTTCTTACTAAGCTAAACCAGCTACAGGTACCTGAACACAACTTGTAAGTGGATCATAAGCTTCCTAACAGACAGGAAGCAGCAGGTGAAGCTAAGCAGAATCACATCAGATACCTGTACAATTAACACAGGGCCCCCCTCAAGGCTGTGTGCTCTCTCCTCTTCTCTTCTCTCTGTATACCAATGACTGCATCTCTAACGATCCATCTGTTAAATTTCTGAAGTTCACAGATGACACAACAGTGATCGGTCTCATTCGAGACAATGATAAATCCGCATACAGATGGGAGGTTGAACAACTAAACTCGTAGTGCGACCGGAACAATCTGGAACTGAACACACTGAAAACTGTAGAAATGGTGGTAGACTTTAGGAGAAAGTCTTTCCATACTTCCACCTCTTACAATACTAGACAACACAGTATCAACAGTAGGAACCTTCAAATTTCTAGGTTCTACCATATAGCAAAATCTAAAATGGACACCTAACATCAAAAACGTCATCTAAAAAGCACAACAAAGAATGTGTTATGTAAAATGTCTAACTTGTTTATATCTTGTCTGTATCTCTACCTTCTTACATTTCTGCAAGGGTTAACAATAATACACGCCCCCTCATTTCCATAATCCTACCTAATTCCTGACTCCTCCCCTCAGGTATAAAAAGGTCTCTCTGAGGTAAATCTGAGCTGTTCCAGTTGTGTATCTAAAAGAGAGAAACATAACGTTAAAGGTCTAATGAATAAAGAGGCCTAGGATCTATCCAGGTCTAAAATAAAAGCTTGAAAATAAAATACATTTGATTAGTGAGTTATTGGGCTAGAACCATCGACTTTAACAGAATGTTCTTTCTGCACCAACTCAGAAAGCTCAAACTGCCCAAGGAGCTACTGATACAGTTCTACAGAGGAATTATTGAGTCTGTCATCTGCACCTCTATAACTGTCTGGTTTGGTTCTGCAACCCAACAAGACAGACACAGACTTCAGAGGATAATTAGAGCTGCAGGGAAAAAAAAACCTGCCTTCCATTGAAGACCTGTATACTGCATGAGTCAAAAAGTGGGCTGTGAAAATATTTACAGACCCCTTGCATCCTGGACATAAACTGTTTCAACTCCTACCCTCAAAATGACGCTATAGAGCACTAAACACCAGAACAACTAGACCCAAGAACAGTTTTTTTTCTGAATGCCATCACTCTGCTAAACAAATAATTCCCTCAACACTGTCAAACTATTTACTAAGTCTGCACTACTATTAATCTTCTCATCGTTCCTATCACCCATCTCTTTCCACTTATGATTGTATGATTGTAACTTTTTTGCTTGTATCCTTACGATTTATATTGATATTGTTTCCCGATTGCTTATTTGTATCCTATGACTATCATTAAGTGTTGTACCTTATGATTCTTGAGGAATGTATCTTTTATTTTATGTACACTAATAGCATGTGCATCAAGACAAATTCCTTGTGTGTCCAATCACACTTGGCCAATAAAAAAAAAATTATATTCTATAATATGATCTGTTGAACCAGGGCAGGAGAGAAAGTCCTGTAGAAGTCACTTTGTATAGCAGACGCTGGGCAGGTTGATGGTTTTCTGAGAGTTTTAATGTACTTGTTTATGTCATACATTGACTTGATCTTCTAAACTGATGGAAATCTTTTTTTAGTGTGGGAAGTTAGGAAGGGAGGAGGGAGGGAGGAAAAAAGGGAAGGGGAAGGAGAAGTGGAAGGCAAGGGTAGAGTAGGGAAGGGGAGGGAAGGGAAGGGAAAGGAAGGGTAGGGAAGGAAAGGGTAGGGAAGGGAAGGGATGGAAAGAGAAGGGAAGGGAAGGGAAGGATAGGGAAGGGAAGGAAGGAAAGGAAAGGAAAGAGTACGGTAGGAAGGGGAAGGGTTTGGAAGGAAAGGGAAGGGAAGGGTAGGGTAAGGAAGGGTAGGGTAGAATAGGGTAGGGAAGGGAAGGGAAGGGAAGGATAGGATAGGATAGGATAGAATAGGATAGGATAGGGAAAGGAAGGGAAGGGAAGGGTAGGGTAGGTTACAGTAGGGCAGGGTAGGGCAGGGTAGGGTAGGGTAGGGAAGGGAAGGGAAGGGAAGGAAGATTTATAACATTTTTGATGACAGAGGCCCTACTTCTTCAGCATTAAATTCCCTGGAGACCTTGGGCATGAAACATAAGAATATTATCTGTCTTTTTCAAGGGTTCTGTAGGTTGAAGTGGAAGACAAAACCGGCTTAATCAGGAGGAACACACATTTCTTCCGAGCATTTGGTGTAACTGGGTTAAAAGGAGAGAACAAACATATTTCCTTTGATTTTTCTTCTGCTTCTACTTCAGGTCATTTATATGAAAAAAAGAAAAATGAGGTTTACACAAATTCAGGAGTGGGAATGAAATAACGCCCAAATGTAAACAACACTCCTGATCAGGAGAACATTTAAACGCTTCCAAGCAATGCATTTCCTAAGGCAGAAATCAAGAGTTTTGAAGATTCATAAAAAAGAGATTTAAAAAAAGAAAACAAACATGATCGTAGGTTCTTCATGGAAGCAGAAGAGGAATAAATGTTAAAGTGGGATGCGAGCTCCTTCCCTCTCAAATTTGTTTATCTCCTTTTTCACGGCCACTGGAGACATCTGGGGAAAGATAACCAGATGTTCAAGCATCTTTGTCTTTCCCAAAATTGCATTCAAAGGAACCAGCATCTTAGCAACGACCGACCAGCGATGTTTAGAAAATCCTTTGTTCGCTTTAATAAAGGCAGAACGTTTATATGCAAAAACAAATTCAAAAACTCTCCTAGAAGCTCCTCTAGTTTACGGCAATGCTGAAGTGGAGCACACCAAGTGCCCTTTCCTGTTTGTTCGGTCCCCCCCCTTTTTTTCTTTTGCAAAAAAAGAGGGGTTTTTTTTGATGACACAAGGCGGGCATCTGAATTATGCAGATGAGAAATCGGTACCAAAACGTAGGAAATAGCTCTTTTAAATGGAGATTTGAGAGTTGCAGTAAATATTTTTCCCCTCCTCCTCGCTTTGTCAAACCAACACAACCACGGTTGTCTCGATGTTTTTTTAAAAGCCTCGTCAACCAACTCTCTGAGGATTTTCTTCCTGCAGAACAGAATCTCCAGCAGAGAAGGAAGAGCAAAAATACATTTAGGCAAAAGCTCAGAATTTGCTGAATGAAAACGACAGCGTTCAATGTAAACCTTAAACCCGTTGGCTTCTTTTGCAGAGAACGGCTTCTTGTTTAAAGGATTGCAATGGATGGTAGGACTAAGTAGGATGATTCCTGGTAGAGCTCAAGCAAGTGCATACACAACCACAAATCGTAGCTCCCGACAGCAGAACGCATCCGTGAATACCAACTAGCAGTCAGAAGACATGATGAAAACTCTTTCATTTCACAAGATATAGACAGATTTAACGCCAGTTTCAATCGGAAAAATGTGACCATCCTAGACCAGGCCAAGTCCAAAAATGCCAGGGAATTTCTAGAAGCCTGGCACTCTGACAAATCAGCCATCGATAGACATCTAGACATTAACAACATCTATAGACCAGAGGTGTCAAACTGGATTTCTTTGAGGGCCGGATCAGCATTGTAGTTGTCCTCCACAGGCCAGCTGGGGGGGGGGATGGAGATGGACACCTCCTGCAGCAATCTGCTGCCCCAAACAGGGCACAGAGGGGCTGTGCAAGGTCCCCCCATGCACTGTTTTGCCTGCCAGAGTGTTGCAGGAGTGTTCCCTAGGATCGGCCCATGGATTTCCACTGCTCTCCTCTCCTCTGCCTTCTGTGCATCTGCATGTCAGGCACTGAACCCAGCTGTTCCTCCTCTTCCTCATCAGCCACCTCCAGACCTGGGGGCTGTTGACTCTCCATCTGAGGGCTGACAGATGGCCAAGCTCCACCTCTGTCTCTCTCTCTCTGACAGCTCCATTCCCTCTTCCCCCTCGGAGCTCTCAGGTTGCCCTGATGCTGACCCTGACTCTCACGCCTCCCCCTCCTCCTTTGATTCAGCTGCTGGTGGGACTGGCGGCTGACAGGCCACAACATAGAGAAGACATCTGTTGGGACAGTTGCTGAAACAAGATTTGCTACATACATTTTTTTAAAAAAATTGATTTATATGCCGCCCTTCTCCGGAGACTCAGGGCGGCTTACAATGCGTTAAGCAATAGCCTTCATACTTTTGTATATTTATACAAAGGCAGCTTATTGCCCCCACAAACTGGGTCCTCAATTTACCTACCTTAGAAAGGATGGAAGGCTGAGTCAACCTTGAGCCTGGCGAGATTCGAACTTACTAATTGCAGACAACTGGAGTTAAATTACAATGCATTAGTCTGCTGAGCTAATCCAGGCTCCTCATTTGACCATGGCCTGGGAAGGCTCTTGAAACAGCTATCTCAAACCTTCTAGAATGGTGGTTCTGGAATGATGGTTTGCTTAGCAAGCATGCTGTGAAACATCCCTAGAAACGCTATCCCTAAAAAAGAAATCCTGAATGTACAAATGTATGTCTTTCATTTTGCTGTACAGGGAGAAACAAGACGGAATCAGTTTGCTCATCGTGGCAAGCATAGGATGAGAGGAATGTAATTGAATTATCTGAGCAGCTGTTGGGAAATGACCCTCATCAATTGACTTAGATGTCCAGAGAAGCAGAAACATTTATCCACAATGTTTGCTGTCTAATGATTCATCACGAGAAACTTTCCCACCATGTTTTCAAAGTTAAGCTATCCATAATTGCTAAAAACACCATGTGAAGGATATAGTACATATCCACAATTCCCTGTCTAATACTTCTAGAAGTATTTTCAAGCAGAATTACAGGTCTGATGAGGACCTAAGATTGCCTTAAGTGGGTCTGTTCAAGAACCATTCATTTTTCTAGGACAACCAGCCAACATATTCTGTCCTGGCTTCTTCCTTATTGATGTTGTGACCTAGGCTTACTGAGTCATTACAATACACAATTAGTTCCAAACAAACCTATTTTATTGTAACAGCTGAGAATTACGTTCATTCCCAGCTGAGTCCCAATTAGTTGCAAAACAAGTGCTTCAGAAAAAGTCCTTCAGGATAATCACTAACCTTCATCTTCTTTGACTCCCTGCCTAAGGCCTTACTTGGCAAAGCCCCACGGAGTTCAGAAACAAACAAGAGATGCCGACTGGAAACAGAGTCAGCAATGTTGCTTTCCTGCAAAAGGCCAAAGTGCCTTTGTTTCTCTTTTAAGCCTTATGGGAGGGGCCAATCATTTCCTGATGTTACTCCCGAGTCGTCCCATTTGCTTTAGCTGCTCTTGCCTTCTAGCAGCTCTGCGCATGAGTGCACTAGGAACAGGTTCCCCCTGTTCCTCTGCCTCTGTGCTGTCCAACTCTGGGAGCTCCAGAGTCCGCGGATCACTCCCAGATGGCCCTGGCCCCATCTCTGCCTCCGTCACAGAGCCCTCGTCCGGACCTTCCCCTGACTCCAGGACTGACCATGTTCCTCCCCAGCCTCCTTACTGTCCAACTCTACTGCCAGCTCCACAGGATGCTGATGGACCACAACACCTGAATGCCATTCAGGAGATACCTTACTAATTGTCAGGACCACACATAAGGTTTCAATTAAGCTGATTTATCGCTTTTGTCTATACACAAGAATCCAGGGTGGGAAGCCCCCCCGCCCCCCCGCCCCCCCTCACCAGAGAATGAAATATTTTGGAGAATATTAAAAGAGGCAGAATATTAATTATATTTCCCCAAAGGAGAAATGAGGAAACATACTCTTAAAGGCAGAAAGCAGCCTCAGTCTTCCTGCTATAGGAAACGGCCTCCAGCAGATGCCTGAAGTCTTTAGAGATGGATATTTTGTGCCCATTAAGAAATCCAGGCCAGTCTATTCACCAGCAAAATGCCTTCAGTCCAGCTCTCCCAGGCTGGAGCTGATGGGATTAAGAATTTACACCCCCACTCCACCAAATTCTTAGGACAGGACATGACCTTTAGGACATAATAGGATTAACCCACCATCATTGAAATAGTAAAAGACACAAGGCTCACTGCATTGCACAACCCCCCTGGAGCATCTCAATCACCAAACACCAGAACCCTATAAAAATGCCCCCCCAACATTCCCCCCCCCACTCCCCACCAAGGACAAACACAACCCTGATGTGGCCCTCAATGAAATTGAGTTGAGCACCCCTGGTCTAGATGCACTTTTAACTCTTGCTTGCTTTTTTTTCAGATGAGTTTTACGTTTCTACTTCCACCGTCTTTCCTGCACAGACACCTGCCTTAGGCTTTGCAATAAATAATAGCAATAAATTGAAAGAAAGCAATCCAATGACTCTCTTATTGAAGTGAAGGATTCATGTTGATATATGAGCAGATGGGTCCTAGAGTCCACATGGTAATAAAAAAAGCTGGAACGATGCTCGCTTGAGTAGGCCTATCATCAGAGTAAAGGTAAAGGTAAAGGTTTCCCCGTACATGTGTGCTAATTGTTTCCAGCTCTAGGAGGCGGTGCTCATCTCTGTTTCAAAGCCGAAGAGCCAGTGCTGTCCAGACGTCTCCATGGTCATGTGACCGGAATGACTCAATGCCGAAGGCGCATGGAACGCTGTTACCTTCCCAGCAAAGGTGGTCCCTATCTTTCTACTTGCATTTTTTACGTGCTTTTGAACTGCTAGATTGGCAGAAGCTGGGACAAGTAATGGGAGCTCACTCCTTTACACGGTGCTAGGGATTCGAACCACTGAACTGCCAACCTTCTGATTGACAAGATCATCATCATCATCGTCATCGTTGTACCGGAATGCAAATCACAGCTTCAAGAAGAAAATGGAGTTTGCAGAAACTCCTGTTCCTGTGTTTGACCCTGCTCTTGTTCATATGGATTTGACAATTGTGTGAAATTTAATGCCACGAGCATTAGCTACACATGTCTTAGAGGGTCAAGAATATCAAGAGGTCCTTCTGATGTCATGCTTCACAGAGCAGCTAAGAAATGCAGCACACTTGTTTTTGATAAAGTCCCAGCAATCATACTGTCAGTACACTTGGTTGAAATGTCAAAGCCTTGCAGAGATTTGGGGGTGAAAGAATACTGGAGTTTCAAGATAAATTCTTCTGCTCTAAGCCCAACGGAATCTTAAGTCTGAAACACATTGGAGATTTCAGCTGGAACTTGTTATCTGCTCTCCCAATGTGGTTCTCATTTTGCTGCTTCCCAAATTAAAACAGGCTTATTTCCTATTCCACCCCCTTTTACAAAATCTGGAAGTTGCCCTGAATATATGGAAGAAGCAATAGCTTGTTGTTCTTTGAAACCCTTATTTCTTGTATCTTTGTAAACATAAGCTAGCTTTCTGAAAGCTTTACATATGAAGAAGTGCTGAAAGAAAGAAAGAAAGAAAGAAAGAAAGAGGGAAAGAAAGAAAGAAAAGCAGGAGGAGGAAAGAAAAAGAGGTGGAGAAGAAGAAGAAGGAGAAGGAGGAGGAGGAGGAGGAGAAGAAGAAGAAGAAGAAGAAGAAGAAGAAGAAGAAGAAGAAGAAGAAGAAGAAGAAGAAGAAGAAGAAGAAGAAGAAGAAGAAGAAGAATTGGTATGTTTTTTATCCTTGGCTGTGCATCGCCCTGAGTCCAATAGGAGAAGGGCAGTATATAAATTGAATAAATAATAAATAAAAGAAGAAGAAGAAGAAGAAGAAGAAGAAGAAGAAGAAGAAGAAGAAGAAGAAGAAGAAGAAGAAGAAGAGAAGAAGAAGAAGAAAGAAAGAAAGAAAGAAAAGCAGGAGGAGGAGGAGGAAAGAAAAAGAGGAGAGGGAGAAGAAGAAGGAAGGAAGGAAGGAAAGAAAGAAAGAAAAGCAGGAGGAGGAAAGAAAAAGAGGTGGTGGAGGAGGAGGGGGAGGAGAAGAAGAAGAAGAAGAGGAAGAGGAAGAGGAAGAAGAAGGAAAGAAAGAAAAGCAGGAGGAGAAGAAGAAAGGAAGGAAGGAAGGAAGGAAGGAAAGAGAGAGAAAGAAAGAAAGAAAGAAAGAAAGAAAGAAAGAAAGAAAGAAAGAAAGAAAGAAAGAAAGATCATTTCAGTTATGTTACTATACCAAGTGATGCTAGGATTAAGGAAAAGCAATCTAAAAAAATTACAAAATACCTGATCAAAGTTGAACATTTATGAAAAAAGAAATCCACTGTTATACTAATCATGTTTGGAGCCCCTGGAGTAATACCTAAAGGATTCCCGCAATATTTGGAAATTTTGAATTGATCAAACCTGACTCTCCTAATTTTACAAAAAAATTTAAAAAAAAATATCCAACCTTGGAGAACATAGCAAGGAAGATCAAGATTGGGTGAGCCCTGGTGAAGATGAGTTGCATTGTGTTTGTTTGAAACCTCTGACAGATCTACCCCCACTCATTGCCAAGCAGTTTAACAACACACAGCAAGGAGGGGAAATGGAACATCAGTTCGCATCTGACGAGCCTGCCTGATAATGTAAGTTCCAACAAAAGAAGCATCCCCAGGCAACTATAGGTCAATTACCTGTCTAACAACAACTTTCAAATTGCTAATGGTGTGGTAGCTCATATGAATAGAGTAAAATAGAATAACAGAGATGGAAAGGACCGTGGAGGTCTTCTAGTCCAACCTCCTGCTTAGGCAGGAAAGCCTATGCCATTTCAGACAAATAGTAATCCAATCTCTTCTTAAAGACTTCCAGTGTTGGAGCATTCACAACTTCTGGAGGCAAGTTGTTCCATTGATTAATTGTTCCAACTGTCATGAAGTTTCTTCTTAGTTCTAAGTCGCTTCTCTCCTTGATTAGTTTCCATCCATTGCTTCTTGTCTTGCCTTCTGGTGCTTTGGAGAACAAGTTGACCCCCCTCTTCTCTGTGGCAGCCCCTCAAATATTGGAACACTGCTATCATGTTACCCCTAGTCTTTCTTTTCATTAAACTAGACACAACCAATTCCAGCAACCATTCTTTATATGTTTTATCCTTCAGTCTCCTAATCATCCTGGTTGCTCTTCTCTGCACTTTTTCTAGAGTCTCAACATCCTTTTTTTATCATGGCGACCAAAACTGGATGCAATACTCCAAGTGTGGTCTTACCCCAGGGTAAGCCACTAACCTGGGCCTGTGGTTAGATGGTGTCTGGTGAGAGTTGTCCTCCAATACTAGAAATGCAATAATTCTAGATATGCAAAGTGTGGCCTCACCAAGGCAACAGTTCAACAGCTTCTACCTGAAAACAACTTCTTCCCAACTAAGCAGAAACGAAACTGACCAAGCATTAGAGGAACAAAAGGCAAGATGACTTTGGAAAACTGCAAAGGGCTCATTCTGGCTACATTGGACCGAGCCTTAAGAAGAAATGCACAGAAAGCCAAGAACAGAGAAAACCGCAACAGGCAGCAAAAGCCGTCTGCAAAGATGCTAAAGAAACAGTGAACCAGCTAGTTAGTTGCTGTAAGAAACTCACACAAACTCTGACTATATCTCTATATAATAATAATAATAATAATAATAATAATAATAATAATAATAATAATAATAATAATAATAATAATAATAATAATTTTATTTCTATACCGCCCTTCTCCCGAAGGACTCAGGGCGGTGTATAGCCTATTTAAAAACACAAGACAAAACAGCAATTAAAATTTAAAATAATTAAATAAATTTGGATCAAATTTAAAATTTATCTCTATCTCTATCTCTATCTCTATCTCTATCTCTATCTCTATCTCTATCTCTATCATCTATCAATCTATCTATCTATCTATCTATCTATCTATC
This sequence comes from Arizona elegans, assembly GCA_022577455.1. Lineage (NCBI taxonomy): Eukaryota > Metazoa > Chordata > Lepidosauria > Squamata > Colubridae > Arizona > Arizona elegans. The sequence continues at coordinate 91,579,014 of JAKOOJ010000005.1, read as the reverse complement.
TATCTATCTATCTATCTATCTATCTATCTAAAAGGGCACGACAAATTAACCACGATGGTGCATTGGAATATCTGCAGGAAATGCTGTTTGCTGCAAGCAAGAACTGGAGGGACCACAAAACAGACAAAGTCATGAAGAATGACAATGAAGAAGACAAAGTGTTCTGGGATTTTAGAATTCAAACAAACAAGCACCTGTCACATAACACTTCAGACTTAACAACTGTCAATAAGAATGACAAAAAAAAATCTGAATGGTGAATGTAGCAGTATCTAGAGACAGCAGAAGAGAAGAAGAAGAAGAAAAAAAAACCTGGAGAAAATCACAAAATATAAAGATTTGTAAATAGAAGTAGAACAAATGTGCCAAATGAAAGCAAAGACTATACCAATAGTAATATAGGAACAGAATAGCAGACATGGAAGGGACCTTGGAGGTCTTCTAGTCCAGCCCTCTGTTCAACCAGGAGAACTAATACTATTCCAGAAAAAAATGGCTGTCCAATCTCTTCTTCAAAAACCTCCAGTGATGGAGCACCCACAACTTCTGGAGGGAAGTCGTTCCACTGGTTAATAGTTCTCACTGTTAGGAAATTTCTCCTTAGCTCTAGGTTGCTTCTCTCTTGGTTCAGTTTCTATCCATTGTTTCTTGTCCTGTTTTCAGGTGCTTTGGAGAATACCTTGACCCCACTCTTCTTTGTGGCACTTCCTCAAATATTGAAACACTATCATGTCACCCCTAGTCTTTCTTTTCATTAAACTAGACAGAACCAGTTCCAACATTCTTCAGACGTTTTAGTCTTGATTCTATCCCTCTGTTGATGCTTTTGAAAAACAGGTTGCTTCTCTCCTTGATTAGTGTTGGAAGAAACATCCTTCTGGGTTCTGCTCCAAGTGGGGAAACAGACACTGGATACATGGAGACTGCTTGGAAAGATGGTTTAATGGTGGACAGGATCACATGGTTTGAGTTCCTGAACAGAAAAGGGCAGATACAGTGAGTTTTTCAGGTTTTATGCTCTCTCTGGCTTTGAACTTCCTGGGGCCCAGAAAGAGTACTCTGATTGGTTGTCAGACTCCCAGGGGGTGGGGGTCTTAGCCAGCCGATGGTCACATGCGCTTCCCAGGTCACATGTGGTGAGTTTCTGCTGTTATTGTTTAGAGAGCTAATCCTATCTTTGTTGGATCTTTGGCAATTCCTACTATGGCTCTGCCTGAAGGAGGTAGATCTTTGTTATGTAGAATAGACTGGCCCAGGCCTTAATGGCCCATTGACAAAGGGTGGGGGCAGGAAGATGGGAGCTGCTTCAAAACATGCTTATCCCAGGGAAATATAATATTCTGCCTTTTTCATATTTCCTAAAATATTTCACTCTTCCAGGAAAGGGGTGGGTGCTAACTTCCTACATTAGTTTCCATCCATTGCTTCTTGTCTTGCCTTCTGATAATTTGGAAAATAAGTTGACCCCCGCTTTTTTGTGGCAGAACCTCAGATATTGGAAGACTGTTATCATGTCTCCCCTGGTCTTTCTCTTCACTAAACTAGCCATGCCCAGTTCCTGCAACCATTCATCATATGTTTTAGCCTCCAGTCCCCTCATCATCCTGGTTGCTCTTCTCTGCACTTTTTCTAGAGTCTCAACATCCTTTTTTATAGTGTGGTGACCAAAACTGGATGCAGTAGTCCAGGTGTGATCTTACTTTAAGGTAATAAGTGCCTTGGGTGCAATCTCAAAACAACTGAATATTTTTGCAAATTGTTTTTATATGATTCGGTTATCTTTGTTATCGAGGGTAGCTTGTTTGCTTTGACCTATTTCTATATCTGCTGGGTTCACGCAATACATTTAATACTAACTCATTTTCATTTTTTAAAAAAATTGCTTGAGGTAGAAAATGAAACTTTGATTTGGGGTATTACTGATTCGATAGATTTGTTGTTATAGAAATGGCTAGTTTAAACTATTATGTAAAAGTAAAAAGTTGAGGTTTGATGTTATTATGTACTGCACCAAAAGGAGTTGAAAGTCAATGCCTTTTCTTTCTTTTCCCCCTTTTCTTTTCCCCACTCTTCTCTTCCCCTTTTCCTTTTCTATTTTCCTTACTATTTACTTTTCTCCCAGCTTGGAATTGAACCAGATGGATTTTCCTTCTAACAGTGTCAATTCGCAAAGCATCCCTGACCTACTCTCGAGTTGCCATAGGCAAGGGGGATGGGAAAGTGAACTTTGCAGTTGCATCAAGGAGCTGGTATCTCAGTCAAAACAAGGCACATTCCAACCAATACACCAAGGTCATCTCCATGGAAACCCACAGTGGCTGGAGGGGAGTGACTTTTACAACTGAAATTGCTTTGTTGGGGAATGTGACTGATGATGCATATTGGAGGAGGGGGAAGCAGTGTCAGAGGCAAAGCACGAATTAACTAAGGTCAGTGTTGGCTCCACCTGGTCTATGCCAGCTGAAGCTCCTAAGAAATAACTGGATTTTTTTTGAAGCTTAGCTTGAGGCTCATGAATTTAATTAGGGCATCTGTTGGAACTCTGACAAACAGTAGCTCAACAGCTCATACAAACAAGGTAGATTTAGCTCATCTAAAGTAGATTTAGCCCATCATTTAGCTCATGTGTTTCTGTCTGGTATACCTAAGAGGGCTGACATATGCAGATATTTTGCAGCTGAAGCGAGGCAGATATCAATATATGCAAATAAGATGCAAATAAGATTCCAATTCAGATCACCTCTTTCTGGGCTTGCAGGATTAGCCATACTCCAGGTAAACTGATTTTTGGAGCATTTTTTCATAGCTGCTATTTTTCTTTCCTGCCTCTCAAGATATTATGTATCTTGTATCTGTACCTGTACCTGTATCTGCAGGTAGAGTCTAGTTTCCTTAAAACCAGCTCATATCAATGAATGAAACGAACTGAAAATGCATTGATTTTCAGGAATATTATTTCACTCAGCCATTGGTGGAAACCTGGTGCACACACTGTTGGATTACTCCAACCTCATGATCTGCATGTGAATAGGGCATCATAAATGTTACTGAGCATCTCTGAAGGAAGATTAACCTGTGTACCTCAAAGGCAAAGCTTTCCAGAGAAGCCAATTCAGAGGGGTGAGTCACTGAAGCTGAAGAAATCAAGTGTTTTCTGTACACGAGTGAACCAATGTTCTCCAAAGAGACTCATGGTCATGAAAAGAAAGATGAAGACTCCCTAAAGTCGGCCTTCACTTATGTAGAACATAGACTCATAAAGTTGGAAGGGACTTCAAAGTCTTCTAGTCCAAGCCCTTGCTCAAGGCAAGATACCAGGGTGTCAAACTCAATTTCATTGAGGGCCGTATCAGCATTATGGTTGAGCTCAAAGGGCCAGTTGCACGTAAGACTATGATGACTAACAGTGGCCAGGTGGGCATGGCCAGGTGGGCATGGCATTGCCTCATGTGCCATCACCCAGAGGGAGCACCCGGACGGGTTTGGGTGGGCTGGGACTGAGGTGGTGAGGGCCAGCCCCTTGCCATTTCTAGGGCAGCCCCATGGGCCACATCTAACCACATCGTGGGCCGGATCTGCCCAATGGGTTTTGACTTTGACATGTCTGCCTTATACCATCCAGGTGAAATGGTTGTCCGGTCTATTTTTGAACATCTTTAGTGATGGAGCACCCACAACTCTGGGAAGCAAGCTCTTCCACTGATTAATTGTTCTAACTGTCAGGAAATTCCTCCTTAGTTCTAGGTTAGATCTCTTTTTAACAAGCTTCCATCCATTACTTTTTGTCCTGCCCTCTGGCGCTTTGGAGAATAAGTTAGTCCAGAGGTGGGTTTCACATAATTTTACCACTGGTTTGCCAAACACAGAAAGTGCTCGGGCACGTGGCTTGCATGTATGTGTGCTGGGGTGGGTGGACAGGCCCACCTGCAGGTTGCCACTACCTGTTGTGGTCCATCAGCAGCCTGCGGAGCTGGCAGCGGAGTTGGACAGCAATGAGGCTGAGGAAGAACATGGGCCAGTCCTGGAGGCTGGGGAAGGCCCGGATGAGGGCTCTGCGTCGGAGGCAGACATGGGGCCAGGGCCATCGGGGAGTGATGTGCAGACTTCGGAGCCTCCAGAGGCTGACAATAGAGAGGCAGAGAAACAGGAAGAGCCTGTTCCTAGTGCATGCATGAGAAGAGCTGCCAGAAGGCAGGAGCAGCTAAAGCAGAGAGGACGACTCGGGAGTAGGGCCAAGAGATGATTGGCCCCTCTCCTTTATTTCCATGCCCTTAGAGAAAGCCAAGAAAAAACATCCACAGAAACTAAAGCAACCCCTGCTTCCCAGCCAGAGTGGCCTCAAGTAACCTGGGTTAGAAGGCTGTTGTTGTTAATTGCGAAGTCGTATCCGACCCATCGTGACTCCATGGACAACTTTCATCCAGGCCTTCCTATTCTCTACTATTCCCTGGAGACCATTTAAGCTCACGCCGACTGCTTCAGTGACTCCATTCAGCCACCTCGTTCTCTGCCATCCCATTCTTCTTTTGCCCTCAATCGTTCCCAGCATTAGGCTCTTCTCCAGTGAGTCCTTCCTTCTCGTTAGGTGGCCAAAGTATTTGAGTTTCCTCTTCAGGATCTGGCCTTCTAGAAAGCAGTCAGGGTTGATCTCCTCTAGGACTGACCGGTTTGATTGCCTTGCAGTCCAAGGGACTCACAGGAGTCTTCTCCAGCACCAGAGTTCAAAGGCCTCAATTCTTTAATGCTTAGCCTTTCTTCTGGTCCAACTTTCGCAGCCAAAAATTGCAACTGGGAAAACCATCACCTTGACTATACACACTTTTGTTGGCAGGGTAATGTCTCTGCTTTATAGTATTTTTAGAAGGTTGAGACAGGCTGAAATGATAGGATTATGTCAGAAAACACAAAGCCACACAGAATTTACATTCCCCACCTTTCCCCAAGGCTAGCTTTGACCCTGATCCAGGAAACCAAATAGGGACAATTAGAATAGAGAATCTAATCTAATCAAATAACCCTCCCAGGCATCTCAATTTCAAAGGTCCAAGCAGGGTATAAAAATCACTTGACTCTCCATGCCAGGCTGTCAGCTGTCCCAGAACTGATGCTGCGTCACTTCGCTTCTGATTCCTAAATAAATGGAGACCTCCTTTCCTGCAGCCTGCCTCCAATTCATTGGCTCCTGCACCTTTCTCCTGGCTTGGAACCAGACCAGAATTTTCTTCCAACAGCTGTGAGCTGCCTGTAGGATGAGATGTTCCTAGAACTAGGAGTCATTATTTATTGGAACCATTCTCCTTTCTTCAGCTACAGAAGAACCAAAGTTCAGATTTTAAGCGCACCTGAAACATTGGTATTTTTTGTTACATAGTCTAGTGTTTTGAGCCTTTGTGTGAAACAAGAAAACAATTGCGTCCTCACACATACATACCCGGAGGAGTTTTATTTATTTATTTTTTTTGGTGGCTGCTTTGTTTAGATGTGTCATTCATTAACACAATGACAATCCCTGGGGTTCCTTAGATCAGAATCTTCTCCATATGCTTGACAGGCAGCAAGCGCCAGATCTGCAGCGAGAGGTGGTGTTTGTGACTGCAGGTCCAGATGGAATAAATGGAGAAGAGGTGGCAGCCACAGATATGAAAGTTTCAAAGGGAGAGAGAAAATATATTAGAAATGGCAGGTCCAACTTCAAGACAAACAAAATGAAAAGTGCTTAGAAACAGGAGCTACAATTAGGATAGGATAGGATAGGATAGAATAAATAAAAAACTTTTTTATTTCATCAAGCCGGGCTGGCTTAACCCCCACCCCCGCTTAGATATTTTAATTGTTAATTGATTTTAGTTGGGGTGTTTTAAATTTATTGGGCCAAAATCTGTTTAATTCTTTTTATAAAAACATTTAAATTTTGTATGCGATGTTTTTAGTCTTGGCTGTTCACCGCCCTGAGTCCAGTGGGAGAAGGGCGGTATACAAAATCTAATAAAATAATAAAATAAATAGGATAGGATAGGATAGAATAGAATAGAATAGAATAGAATAGAATAGAATAGAATAGAATAGAAAATAGGATAGGATAGGATAGGATAGGATAGAAAATAGGATAGGATAGGATAGGATAGATTAGAATAGAATAGAATAGAATAGGATAGGATAGGATAGAAAATAGGATAGGATAGGATAGATTAGAATAGAATAGAATAGAATAGAATAGAATAGAATAGAATAGAATAGAATAGAATAGAATAGAATAGAAAATAGGATAGGCTAGGATAGAATGGAACAGAGTGCAGAATGGAATGGAATTGAATGGAATCAAAATGAATCGAAACGAATTGAAACGAATCGAAACGAATCGAAATGAATCAAAAAATCAAAACAAATCAAAACAAATCAAATCAAAACAAATTGAAACAAAACAAAACAAAACAAAACAAAACAAAACAGAGTTGGAAGGTACCTTGGAGGTCTTCTAATCCAACCACCTGCTCAAGCAGGAGACCTTATACTGTTATATACAATTATCCTCCAGGAGTGCACAAAAACCTGTCTGGATGTTGCTATGATCAACATTAAGCTACGTTGAAGCAAATAGTCAACCAATTTTTATGTCACCAATGTTCATCTGTTCCCCTTAAGTTCTTTTATATCCGGGGGACGATCTGACAGATTTATTTATTTATTTATTTATTTATTTATTTATTTATTTATTTATTTATTTATTATATTTCTATACCACCTTTCTCCCGTAGGACTCAAGGCGGTGTACAGTCAAGAAAAATATAGACACACAAACATCATAAAATTGCTAATTAAAAATATTACTTAGTTTGGTCAATTAAATAAAACCCAGAATTAGATAACATTTAAAAAATCATTCACATGTTCGTATGTTTAGCCCCGCCTGTTGGAACATCATGATGTTTCATGATACGTGAACTGTATCTTTATTCTAAGGCAGGGGTCCTCAACCTTTCCAGCTCAGCAGACTGTGGTGGTGGGCCAGGGGTGGGTTCTTTTTTTACTACCGGTTCTGTGGGCATGGCTTATTTTGTGGGCGTGGCTTGATGGTCATGTGACAATTCTTTAGGATTCAGCAGGCTTTCAACTGCTTGCAGAGCCGTACCGGTTTACTCATTTGTTTATGGAGGCACTGGTCTACTCATTTATTTTTGGAGGCACTGGTCTACTCATTTGTTTTTGGAGGCACCGGTCTACCACCACACTGCCTTTTAACACTGATCAGCTGTAGAGCGGCCCTTTGAAGCCCCGCGGCAAGAGTTTAAACAGGTTTTTTTCCTTCTAGTTGATCAGCTGGGATTCAGGAGGCAGCAATAGATTGGGGGTGGGGCTAAATAAAAGGTAAGAATAATGCGAGGGGGGCGGGGGGGCAGAACCGGTTCGGTGACATCATATCGTCACCGCTACCAGCTCGGCAGAACCGGGCTGAACCAGGAGGAACCCACCATTGTGGTGGGCAGTGGCAACACCAGCATGGGGGAAAGGATGGTTTCGTGGACACAACCTAATCCTGCGCATGTGAAAACGGAGCTTTATGTGTTCACCTGTTGCTTGTGCTGCTTGGTTCCCAACAGGCTGCAGATCATTACTAGTCTGTGGACTGGGGGTTGTGAACCCCTGTTCTAAGATACCAGAGGTGCATTTGTAGTTAAGAGGAGATGATGTCAATCTTTGAAATTAATGGTGGTTGTTCAATTGGACCTTTGGATGATCAAGAAGGGGCTTCCACTTCCAATATCAGCTGCCTAAAAGCTTGTTCCTGCGAGGGAAGGCTGGAATAGGACTCTGAGGAAAGTAGACGTGCATATTTCTGTGATTGAAATCGTAAGCTTGATTAAGGATGGAAAGTGATCGAGGAGAGATTCAACCTGGAAATAAGGAGAAATTTTCTGACAGTGAGAGCAATCAACTCATGGAACAGAAGTTGCCTTCAGAAGTGGTGGGAGCTTCATCACTGGAAGCTTTCAAGAAGAGACTGGACTGCCATCTGTCAAAAATGGTGTAGGATTTCCTGTTTAGCTGTGGGGGTTGGACTAGATGACCTACAAGGTCCCTTCTAACCAGTGGTGAAATCCAAATTTTTTTACTACTGGTTCTGTTGGCGTGGCTTGGTGGGCATGGTGTGGTGTGGTTTGGTGGGCGTGGCAGGGGAAGGATATTGCAAAATCTCCATTCCCATCCGACTCTGGGGCCAGCCAGAGGTGGTATTTTCAGGTTCTCCGAACTGCTCAAAATTTCCGCTACCAGTTCTCCAGAACCTGTCAGAACCTCCTGGATTTCACCCCTGCTTCTAACTCTGTTAATCTGTTAAAGAAGACACCATTGAATCAAGGTTCACCCTTAATGACCTTATGGATAAATCCATTCCCCTACAGTCTAACCTACAGCTCTGGTGATTCCCATTCAAGTGCTGATCAGACTTGACCTCGCTTAGCTTCCTAGCCAGAGAAGGTCAGTTGGGTGGTGGCACATCACCTCCTCTTAACTACAACTGTGCCTCTGGTATCTTAGAACAGGGGTTCCCAACCCACAGTCCATGGATCAGTAGAGGTCTGTGGCCCATTGGGAACCCAGGCAGTGCAAGCAGTAGGTGAATTCATGAAACTCAATTTCAGCATGTGCAGGATTAGGTTGTATGTGTGAACCCAAACCCTCCTCCCCACTGCGGCCACCGCCACCTGCCATCGCCAGTCTGCGGAGCTGGAAAAATTCGGGATCATTGTCTTAGAACAGGAGTCGGCAACCTTAAACACTCAAAGGTCCTAACTGTAAGCACCTCATTCAATTTTGGAGCTGACCGGAAGTCCAGTTTCTCCACCATAGAGTCTCCTCCTAACATGGTGTCCTTTTTCCTCTGCCGACTGGAACTCGGTTCCCCCACCATAGAGTCTCCTCCTAGCACGGCATCCTTTTTCCTCTACCTGTCCTAATCGAAAGCCCTATCAATTGGGGAGCCGACTGGCAACAGGGAGCCACAGCAGAGGGATGAAAGAGCCACATGCGGCTCCAGAGCCAAGGGTTGCTGACTCCTGTCTTAGAATAAAGATGCAGTTCACATACTTGATCCTAATTCGTGTGTGCTAGGGCATGCTGTGCATTACAGCTTGGCTAGGCTGACCTGCACCGTTCTCGGAGCTCAGGGTTGGAATTTATGGCTTGGATAAGAAACAAGCAGTGGTGGGATTCAGCCGGTTCTCACCAGTTCAGGTGAACCATTTGTTAAATCCTCCCTCCCACTGCTATCAAAGTGCATCCTGGGTGCTGCGCTGCAATGGGGAAACAGCAATGAAGCATCATCTCCCATTGTTTGCTGAGATAATTAACTTTGGTCCGCCATAGTATTTAAAACTTTCCAGCCCAACAGACAGGCAAGCCACCAGAATATAAACTGACAGCAAGCCCCACTCCTTACTAGCACTGATGATATTACCTAGTTGGGTCATGAAACGTCTGCAAAAACACAAGCAAGCTCAGAGACTCCTCATGTCAATGCTGAAGCTACAAATATTCTGCTTTATTGGTACTTTCCAGCCCTTTGAAGCATGGCTGTTCATTTGGAAGCTGACCAGTTTAACTGTTCTCTCTTCAGTTCACACGGCTGGTATATAACCTGCTATTTAAAGAGTTTCCATTCACTGACAATAATAGGGAGTGACCCCTTTAGCTCTAAAGAAGAAAGCAGAGTCCTGGTGTTGAATGACACACAGTTTAATGACTGAAGTCTTCCCTTGGTCTTCTTTTCCCACACTACCACCATCTTGGCTCTTTCTTCTGCATTATACTGTTTATGATGTTTCAGCCAGTGGCTTTGTGCCCATGGAGATACATTGGCACAGGCAGAAAAAAACCCGACATGCTGCAGCTGAAATAGCCACTCTGTCTTGGTCAGGCAGGATCTCACATCTTCTGGCCTTCATTCCAGGTTATTTACCATCCAAAACTCTGGCAGGAATCTCGTTGCTGCAGCATTCTTAGCAGATAGATGGCAGGTTGGATGTGACTAGCATATCAAAACGGCCCCGACACAGCAAGTGCTGTTTGTAAGACAGACATTCATCCTCTTCGAGGCAAACCCATTCAATCCTGGGTGTTCTTTAACATCGCAGCACAATCAAACTTGTCAAGGTTCGGTCGGCTGAAAGAGATCTCAGCTGCTTGGCTAGGAAAAGAAAGTGTCAGGCACCGTAGATGACAACAACACAAAAAAAAAGAAAAAAAAAAAAAACCAAACAAAAAAAACCAGAGAGCTGTGTGAAATCCACACCTTTGGCAAGATGGAATGCTTTTGTGTTGATCTATCAGTTGCGTTCCAGGAACAAATTACAGCCGAAGTGCAGCCAGTTGATTTGATCGCACTAGAAGAAACTGTGTGGTAAGATGGGCAGCCAATAAATTTGACAGACAGACAGACAGACAGACAGACAGACAGACAGACAGACAGGCCTTTAGGTAAACTCACCCTTGTATGTGTGCAGAAATCACTCTCCTTGGCTTGAAACACACAGGGTAGCAAATCCTTTTTAAGAGCCTTGGCACAATTGATAGGTAGAGGAAAAAGGATACCACGCTAGGAGGAGACTCTATGGTGGGGGAGCCAAGGCACAAAGAGCCTTGGTGGCGCAGCAGACTAGAGAGCTGTTAAGTAGCACCAGCTGCCTCTAATTACTGCCAGTTTGAATCTCATCAGGCTCAAGGTTGACTCAGCTAGGTAAAATGAGGACCCGGATTGTGGGGGCAATAATCTGACTTTGTATAAAAAAGAACACCACTTGGGGGACCCCGAAAAGCGCTGTTAAATAGCACTTAGCTGCCAGCTGCCTGCAATTACTGCGAGTTCAAATCTCACCAGGCTCAAGGTTGACTCAGCCTTCCATCCTTCCGAGGTAGGTAAAATGAGGACCTGGATTGTGGGGGCAATAAGCTGACTTTGTATAAAAAAGAACACCGCTTGGGGAGGTGGGGTGAAAGCCCTACTAAGCAGGTATATACAAAAGTATGAAGGCTATTGCTTAACGCATTGTAAGCTGCCCTGAGTCTCCGGAGAAGGGCGGCATATAAATCGAACCAATAAAATAAATAAATTTTTAGCAAAGGGGAGAATGTTGATGTTTTGATTAAAATAAAACACTCTAAAGCAGGAGTGTCAAACTCATAGCCCACAGGCTGGTTGCATCATGCGCTGGCTCTGCCACTGCCCGGTTTAGCGAAGGGGAAAAATGTCCCAATACCAGTGGTGGGATTCAGCCGGTTCTGTCTGGATCACACTAACTGGTAGTGGCAACTGCAGGACCTCCACCCACCCACCAAGACGTAATGCACAACTACTGTGCATGTTCATAAGTGTGCACATGTGCAGTGGTAGTGCATGCAAGTGAAGTGAGTGTGCACGTGTGCATGGGTGCACACTCATATTTGCAAACCGGTAGGAAAGGTAAGTGAATCCCACCTCTGCCCAATACGTCACGTGATGCTGCCGTGATGTTGTGAATTTGTTACCCCTGCTCTAAAGGTATTATTACATGGTGCACTGTTTTTGATTCAGTGAATTTCAAAAATTCACTGTGGCTTCGGCAAAAATCTGTCTCTGCCCAAGGAAGAGTCCTACACTTGGAATTTAATTTTAGACGGTGAAAAACACAACATTATTATTGAAAATGGCAGCGATTTATGAGTTGGCAATTTAACCAGGCTTCTCTAATTTTCTAATTTTTTTTTTTTTGAAAAGTGTTCAGTCAAGATAGACTACAGAACATAGAATAGCATGTTAGAAAGGCCCTTGGAGGTCTTCTAGTCAAACCAATTAGTTGAGCAGGAGACCTTATACCAGTGTTGGCGAACCTTTTCGGCACTGATTGCTGATATGGGAGCATGCGCAGGGGGAGCGCTGGAAAATGGAAGAGCAGCTCCCTGGTACGCATGCACAGGAGCGCTGGAAATCAGAAGGGCAGTTCCCCAGCACCTAGGAGGCTGAGCTTCCATTTTCCAGAGTGTGCATGCATGCAGGTCACCTGATCTTCTGGTTTCTAGAATGCATGCATGTGCAAAGAGCAGCTGCGTGCCAGAAACCAGAAGCTTAGCTTCCCGGTGTGTGCATGCATGCCAGGGAGCTGTTCTCCCTGTTTTTTGCACTCCCACACATGCAAAGACCAGCTGGTCGCCGCCCATGTGCACGCTGGAACCCAGAAGAGCACTGGGTGACGGCTGGCATGCCTGGAGAGATGGCTTTGTGTGCCACTTCCAGCACATGTGCCATAGGTTCACCATCACTGTCTTATACTACTTCAGACGTATGATTCTCCAGCCTCTTCTTGAAAAATTCCAGGGATGGAACACCTGCAACTTTCAGAGCCAAACCATTCCACTGATCAATTGTTCTCACTGTCAGGAAATTTCTCCTTATTTCCAGGTTGAATCTCTTTGATAAGCTTCCACCCATTACCTCTTGTCCTGCCTTCAGGTGCTTTGGAGAATAGGTTGACTCCCTCGTCTTTGTGGCAGCTCCTTCTTTGAGACCATTAAATTTCCCACTGAAAATCCTCCCTCCCATCTACCCACGAGTATCAGAATTCTTTGCAGACACCACCCATTCACATATAGTTTACATCAGTGCAGCCCTGCTAGAATTAGTTGGTGGGGAATTAAACTTCCCCACCAAGTAATGGTGGGGAGGGGAGATGCTTACTCCCTCTGAAAGGGTTCGCAACCTCAGCGTCCTCCTGGATTTGCGGCTGTCTTTAGTAGACCATCTGATGGCTGTGTCCAGGGGGGCTTTTTCACAGGTTTGCCTGATGCGCCAGTTGCGACCCTACCTAGACAGGGATGCCCTTCGCACAGTCACTCAGGCTCTTGTTATCTCTCGTCTGGACTACTGCAATGCCCTCTACATGGGGCTGCCCTTGGGGTGCATCCGGAGGCTCCAATTGGTCCAGAATGCAGCCTCGCGGGTTATTACGGGAGCTTCCCGAAATAACCGGGTTACACCTCTCCTGCGCGAGCTGTACTGGTTGCCGGTGGTCCTTTGGATCTGCTTCAAGGTTTTGGTTTTGACCTATAAAGCCCCTCATGGCATGGGCCCGGGATATTTGCAGGACCACCTCCTACCGGCCTCCCACCGCCTAGTGCGCTCCTTTGGGTGCCGTCGGCCAGACAATGTCGGCTGACGATGCCCAGGATGAGGGTGTTCTCTGTGGCTGCACTGACCCTCTGGAACGAGTTACCCACCGAGCTCCAGACGGCCCCTGATCTCTGTTCCTTCTGCAAGGACCTGAAGATATGGCTCTTTAAGCAAACTGGCTGAGTCTGTTCTGGGAGTTTTAATTTAATTGTGGGTTTTAAACTGAGTTTTAATTGTTAATTTTAATCGTATTTACTATTGTTGTTTTTATTGTGATTTTATTGCTGTGAGCCACCCCGAGTCCCTCGGGAGAAGGGCGGCATATAAATTTTAATAAACTTAAACCTAAACTTAAACTTTGATGTTGGTGAGAAAAAGCAATCAAACAAAGAAGAACAGAAGGACAAAGTTGGAAGGGACCTTGGAGGTCTTCTAATCATACCTCTGCTCCAGCAGGAGACCCTGTATCGTTCCAGACAAACAACTGTCCAGTCTCTTCTTAAAAACCTCCAGTGATGGAGCACCCACAACTTCTGGAGGCAAGCTGTTCCGCTGGTTAATAGTTCTCACTGTCAGAAAGTTTCTCCTTAATTCCAGGTTGCTTCTCTCCTTGATGAGTTTCCATCCATTGTTTCTTATCCTGCCTTCTGGTGCTTTGGAGAATAGGTTGACTCCCTCTTCTTTGTGGCAGCCCCTCAAACATTGAAACACTGCTATCATGTCACCCCTAATCCTTCTTTTCTGTAGACCAGGGGTCAGCAACCTCCGGCTCTGGAGCCGCATGTGGCTCTTTCACCCCTCTGCTGTGGCTCCTTCTCACTCAAAATATGTGTCACAATTGGCAATGTGCAAGACCCACTGGCACACGATTTATTGAGCTTTTCAATCCCCGGTAGGCCAACCATGGATAAATCCAAGAAAAGTTTCAGAAGAAAACAGAATGTTTAATTCAGCTACATATGCTAGTTTTGTGACCGCTCAAGAAATAGTCAGGCACGGGAAGGGTTTTGTGGCTCCCGGTGTTTTCTTTTCTGTGGGAAACGGGTCGAAATGGCTCTTTGAGTGTTTAAGGTTGCAGACTCCTGCTCTAGACTAGTTATACCCAATTCCTGCAACCATTCATCATACATTTTAGCCTCCAGCCCCCTAATCATCTTTGTTGTGTTGTAAGAAATGTCCTTCTGGGTTCAGTTCCAAGTGGGGAGAAAGACACTGGAGACATGGTGGCTGCTTGGAATGATGGTTTTAATGGTGGGCAGGATCACATGCCTTGAAGATCTTTGGTGAAGAAAAAAAAAGAGAAGAGATGCTGAGAGTGCCTGGGTTTTATGCCCTCTCTAAGCTTTTGCATTTGAGCTTGTATTCTGATTGGTTGTCAGACTCCCATGGGGCCATGCAGGGGGTAAGTAAGTTTGTAGGTTGTCTATGTCCCAGGCTTGGTTGAGCCTTTCTGGGTGATGATGTAACGAAAGGGCTTTGGGATTCCTATTATGGCTCTGCCTGAAGGAGGTAGATCTTTCTTATGTAAAATATTCTGCCCTTTTAATATTTCCTAAAATATCTCATTTTCCTAGGAGAGGGGTGGGTGCTAACTTCCTACACTTGCTTTTTTCTGCACTCTTTCCAGAGTGTCAACATCTTTATTGCAATATGGGTGACCAAAACTCAATGCGGTGTTCTAAGTGTGGTCTTACTAAGTCTTTCTAAAGAGGCACTAGTACGTCACACATTCTTGATTCTCAGAGAAAGAGAGACTGGAGTCAGAGAGGCATGTTAGAAAAATAAACATTTCCAAATCTCCAGTCAGGGAAAGAGGGGGAAAAAAAACCCCCTTTCAAATATGCAAACCATGTGTGCTCCATCCTTTTTTGCTCCAAAAAATAAAAATAAAAATATCTAACGTCTGACTTTTATCCCTTATGGAACAATACAACACCAGACTTAACAGCTTCAACTCCAGAGAGCTGAGCTCTCTGTGATTTACACGGGAAACGTGATCTGTTTTGAGAGAGGAATGTTTGTGAAGACCACTCCACGGGCCTCTCTGAGCCACAGACCTGTCACTCAACAGCCAGTAAATTACTACAGAGAACTGAACTTAATGTTCATTATCTGAGAACGGATATTGTAGGGGGCGGGATCACTGGAAGAACAGAGTTTTCAGGGGTGCAAAGACGAGCCTTCCATCCTTCCGAGGTTGGTAAAATGAGGACCTAGTTCCGTGATGGCAGGATCCCATGCTGTTACATCCGGTGGATTATTAACTATATCCCACAGTCCTTCTCTACGCAGAAGTAGATTACATTTTGCAGACCAGGATACATAATTTGTTCCATCCAGCCAGGTTATCATGGAAAAATTTGCTGCTTGTTCTAGTGCCATCTTCACTTGGATTGTTTATCACAAACACAGTTTGTACTATTCACATTAACTCTCAGTTTGTCTTTTAACAATCCTAGTTAGTTCTGGTTGGCTCTGGGCCCATAACCAATGTTAAGGATATCGTTGTTGTGTTACCAACCAGCAGAGTAAATGCACAAGGAAACGTTGCTGAGAGCAATGAATAAGAGTTATGCAAACTGGTTTATCAAAAGCTTACTTTATAGTAGAAAAACAGTCTCATAGTCTTTAAACAAATTCCAAGTCTTTGCCAGTAAATCAGTCCAGTAGTTACAGAATCTTCTTACCAACAAATAGTAGTTGGTTAGAATAACAAACTCACTCTGGTTCACAAACCACGATGGTTGCAGATCCATCAAACGATGATTAGCAGATAACAACTCCTCTCAATGGCAGCATATCATAGCAGCTTCATCAATGACAGCATATCATAGCAGCAACCGAACATGTTACAATACCTTGCTTAAATACTCTCACAACCAGTCATTACCTAATTACAGCATGACATAGCATTAAAGTCACATAATACATTTACAGATTAAAGTTACAGTACACTTATATTGCCTGGACAACATAGTTAGGCTCAAACCATATCCTAACACAAATGCAAATGGCATTGGATGTCTCGAGAATTTGCCTTTATCGGAAGGGCCGTGTGTTTTTCCTCTGAACCCTGAAGAATCTCTTTTATTCTTGGCACACCCCCTCCTTTAGATAATGCGTTGAAGCTGCAGGTGAAGGCAGCTCAGAGAACTGTCATTTCTTCCCTTGGCAAGCAAATGGAAAAGAATTGTGTGAAGTGGACTTCAAATAAGAGCTTAAACGAAGGGGCTACACATCCAGTACAAGGCTCTCTTTGTGTGTGTGTGTGTGTGTGTGTGTGTGTGTGTGTGTTGTGTCTTTCCATAGAAATGATTTCAAAAGCCTTTGTTCAGTTCATCATATCGCAGCTCAGTTATCATAGTAAAAGGAGTGAGAAATTAAGAGGTCTAAGCAATGGGGATGGGCTACATTTCCTGATGAGATCCAAAAAGAGAGAGAAAATGTAGAGGCAGAGAAGAAGTTGCAAAGGGGACAGAATAACAATGGAATAGCAGAGCTGAAGGGACCTTGGAGGTCTTCTAGTCCAACCCCATGCTCAAGCTAGAAATCCTATATCCGTGATGGTAAACCTATGACCCGTGTACCAGAGGTGGCATGCAGAGCCCTTTCTGCTGGCATGTGCACCGTCGCCCCAGGTCACATCTCTGTGATGTTTCTTTCGTGAGCTTCTGTTTCCCAGCAAACGACAAAACGGAAGCTCACAAAAGAAAAAGATCTTGCCTCTTGCTGCGCTGCCGGTGTTGGGATGCCCTGCCTCCCGCCGGCCAGCTAGTCTTCAGATCTGTGTTGCGCATGTGCGCAAGTGCGCATGTCCATGCATCCATGTGTGCATGTCCACGTGTGCACACGCAGACATGTGCGCATGCCCTTGCACATTTGCGCATGTCTGCATGCATGCACATGTCTGCACGTTTGTATGAATGCATGCGCACATGCGTGTTTGCACATGTGTGTGCATGTGTGTGCATGTCTGTATGTTCATGCTCATGTCCGCACGTTCACACACAAGTGTGCACACCTTTCAGTTTCGGCATGCACGCGCAGTTTGGGCACCCGGTATCTAAAAGGTTCACCATCACTATCCTATGCCATTCCACACAAGTGGCTGTCCAGTCTCTGTTTAAAAACGTCCAGTGTTGGAGCATTCACAACTTCTGGAGGCAAGTTGTTCCACTGGTTAATTGTTCTCACTCTCAGGAAATTTCTCCTTAATTCCAGGTTGCTTCTCTCCTTGATCAGTTTGCACCCATTGCTTCTTGTCCTGCCCTCCGGTGCTTTGGAGAATAGCTTGAAATCCCTCTTCTTTGTGGCAGCCCCTGAGATATTGGAACAATGCTATCATGTCACCCCACAGTCCTTTTTTCCCATTAAACTAGACATACACAATTCATACACAACCATTCTTCATATGTTTTAGCCTCCAGTCTCTTAATCATCTTCTTGCTCTTTTCTGCAAACAAATTCTTAGGGTAGAATTCTGAATCCTGAGAAAAAAGCCTTTGTAAAAACAGAAAGACAATTCTTCGGTAACATCACACTACTAACCTGAGGGGGGGGGGGGAAACATTTGTTAGACCAATTCTCATATACAGCTCATCTGTCTGGAATCCGCACTGCATATTGGACATTAATACAATCGAACGTGTCCAGAAATATTTTACAAGAAGAGTCCTCCACTCCTCGGCTTGCAACAAAATACCTTATGCCACCAGACTTGAAATTCTGGGCTTAGAAAACTTAGAACTACTCCACCTTCGGTATGACCTAAGCGTAGCTCATAAAATTATCTGCCACAATGCCCTACCTGTCAATGACTACTTCAGCTTCAACCTTAACAATACACGAGCAAATAATAGATACAAACTCAAGGTAAACAAACTCGACTGCAGAAAATACGACTTCAGCAACAGAGTGGTCAATGCCTGGAATACACTAAGCTGGTCCTTCACTGTGTCCAAGGTGGCTCTGCAGGCCAGATCTAAGCACCCCACGGGCCAGATCCATTCCCTGGGCCTTGAGTTTGACTCCCCTGCTCTAGACCCTTTATTCTCTTTGTTGCTCTTTTCTGCACTCTTTCCAGAGTCTCAACATCTTTTTTGTATTGTGATACATTTGTGTGTTTTTTTGGATTTAGATTTGTATGTAAAAGTTGTCTCCCAGGTCCCACTCATTCACTAACTGCTGCTGGACTGGCAAAGATTAACAAGAAGCCATGGATTTTTCACCCACACCTTGACTGGATCAAAGTAAAGATATTCCACCAGTAGCTTTTTCCCATTCCTGATTAGATCAAGGCAGGCCTTTCTTAGAACTTAAAGATAACAGCCAATTATTAACAAACCTACGAAAATGTCAATCGATTGTTCCACTTTGCTCTCACATTCTATTTCAACTTACTCTTTCTTTGTAATAATGCGCTTTGCCTGAAATTTGGAACCGATTGTTCATTCAAGAAATTTCTTTCCTTCTCAGAATTAAGCTCCATTCTTCTTTTTCTCCATGGCCCTTTATATTTTTTTGTCCTTAATCTTCCAGTCTAACCAAAAGATCTTGCAGCCAAATATTAACCAGGTCCTGTCTTGCTTAACATTTTTTTCCAAAGATGTGTTGTGGCCCGCCAGCGGCCAGCAGAGGTGGCAGCAGGTTCAGGCACTGAGGAAGTTGGTGAGGAACGTGGGCCAGTCCTGGAGTCTGGGGAAGGCTCGGACAATGGCTCTGAGTTGGAGGCAGAGAGGGAGCCAAGGCCATCTGGTAGTTCTTTACTGCCTCCGGAGTCTCCGAAGTCTGACATCAGTGAGGCAGAAGAACAGCATGAGCCTGTTCCCAGTGTGCCCATGTGCATGCGCAGAGCTGTCAGAAGACAGGAACAATTAAGGAAACAGGGTTGACTTGGGAGTAAGGCTTGGAGATGATTGGCCCCTCCCATAAGACATAAAAGAGAAGCGAACGGGGCATGAGCTTTTGCAGGAAGCAATTAATTCATCTGGCCAATTCAAGATTTGAGAATTCTGTTTGTGACTCTGTGCCAAGTTTGGCCTTGTCCTGCATCGGGAAATTAGCTCTTTGGCAGCGTTCCATGTGAGATAGGTGGGTGTTGATATCCTTCCTCTGAAAGACTGTTTATCAAGCCTTGTGGACTGTAAATGAAAATAATTTATAGCCGTATGTATTAAAGACATTTGCTGGGACTACGTTTGTGCTGTTTAATTTCTAAGGAAGCCTAGGTCAGATCAAGATGTTTGGCTGCTGCTACCCACAAATCTGCTACCCACAAATTTTTTTGGGTATCAATTTATAGAATCTTACAATAGAGATGAACAGAAAGCGGTCCCAAATTATTTGTATTTTACCATAGTCTATTATAATGTCTGTGGAGATTCTTGGTCATTAAGGTCACTTTTTTAAAAAAGTCAAGCAGACTTTGGTTTTCCTTGAAGACGTTTCACTTCTCATCCAAGAAACGTCTTCGGTTCTGAATCGGAATTGAAGAAGCTTCATGGATGAGAACCAAAATGTGTTCAAGGAAAAAACAAGAAAACCCAGTTGCCTTTTGAAAAAGTACCTTTGGGATTCTATTATGATCTTAATCAGAGGTTTCTTTTTCTAGCTCATCTTTCTGTTCCAAATAGATAAACTTTTCCTGCAGAGTCTGTATCAAATAATGTTTTCACTTGGATTCTGATAATTAGACCAAACCACACTGTTTAAATTTGGACTTGGAAGTCTTTATAGTTACTTGTATTCTTCTGAGGTAAGAGGAAATCAGACACATCTCTTTGTGAGAACGCTTTTCCTCGTTTTGTTGAAATATTTTCACTTTTAAGATTTACAAAGGCACCAGAACAACATTTTTTCCCTTAAGAGTGGCTAAGCACCCAACTGACCTTTTGTTCC
The DNA here is from genome assembly GCA_022577455.1 of Arizona elegans. Lineage (NCBI taxonomy): Eukaryota > Metazoa > Chordata > Lepidosauria > Squamata > Colubridae > Arizona > Arizona elegans. Next base: position 91,558,979 of record JAKOOJ010000005.1, on the reverse strand, counting down.
TTAAAACACACACACACACACACACACACACACACACACACACAGAGAGAGAGAGAGAGAGACAGAGAGAGAGACAGAGACAGAGAGAAACAGAGACAGAGACACAGAGAGAGAGACAGAGACACAGAGAGTGAGAGAGACAGAGAGAGACAGAGACAGAGACAGAGAGACACACACACACAGAGAGACAGAGAGAGAGTCAGAGAGAGAGAAGAGAGAGAGAGAGACAGAGAGAGAGACAGAGAGAGAGACACAGAGAGAGAGAGAGACAGAGAGAGAGAGACAGAGAGGGAGACAGAGAGAGAGAGAAGAGAGAGAAAAAGACACAGAGAGAGACAGAGAGAGAGAGAGACAGAGAGGGAGACAGAGAGAGAGAAGAGAGAGAAAAAGACAGAGAGAGAGAGAGACAGAGAGGGAGACAGAGAGAGAGAAGAGAGAGAAAAAGACACAGAGAGAGACAGAGAGAGAGAGACAGAGAGGGAGACAGAGAGAGAGAGAAGAGAGAGAAAAAGACAGAGAGAGACACAGAGAGAGAGAGAGACAGAGAGGGAGACAGAGAGAGAGAGAAGAGAGAGAAAAAGACAGAGAGAGAGACAGAGAGAGAGAGACACACACACACACAGACAGAGACAGAGAGAGACAGACACAGAGAGATTTCTACTATCTCTACTATCTTCTACTATCTAGAGAGGTATCTAGATAGATACCTTTCTATCTCTCTAAGATTTCTACTATCATTGTTAGTTTTTTAAAGCTATGACAGGAACAATCTCCCTCACGGCTAATCACAAACTCTGCTTGTCTTGTGGAACAGCTTTGTCCTTAAAACTACATTTACTACTACTAAAAAAAATAAAATAAAAAAGCTGCACAGAAATCCTACAATGCCTCGAGAACACACAACTGAGCCCAGCCCATTTTGTGCCAATCTCTCCAGGATTTTCCATTTCAAAGTCTGAAGTCTGACTTGGGGCAGTTGTGGGTTTTTGGTGAAGGGAGTTGCAGGGGAATATTAATAAACCCACTAAACCACCGTTATCTGTGCGTGTACGCGAGACAGCACAGTATATGTAGCGGGTAAGCGTGTGGTCATTATTCTTTTAGTTTGTAAACCTTACTTCCTCCAGGTATGCCTTCAATCAATCTGAGCTGAGTTAAGGTCCCCAAATGCCACGGGTGTCTCATCCTGTTAAGCAGCGGATCTTTTTCAGTACCAGGTCAGAAATTAAGATGGCTCACATGCTGCTTGTGAGTCCCTCATCTGCCTATTAAGGGTAGAACTTGAGTTTTATGGCTGTAAGGCTTATGTCAGGCTGCCATCATTACTTAAATTTATTGTGGGGCCAGTGACTGATATAATGAGAACAACATACCGTGCATGTTACACTGACAATACGGTGCCTATTTATTAAAAACCAACCTGCAGTGTTAAGTGGATACGTATCTGGAGCACATCATTCCCTGGGGGACCCCTAAAGGATGAACTTGCATTTGTTACCCACCGGTGATCCAAACTTCTCATTTTAATTTACCAAGCCTGCCTCCTTTCCTTCCCATTCTTTACAGTATCAGCAATCTTCAAGCACTCCCACGTCTTCCCCAATTAAGAGGAAATGATAGGAATTTAGACAGCGATATTGTCCAAATGCTGGCATTTCTTTTCGTCAGAAGGACTAAGGGTGACATGATAGCAGTCTTCCAGTATTTGAGGGCTGTGCCACAAAGAACAAGGGGTCAACTTATTTTCCAAAGCACCAGAAGGCAGAACCAGAAACACATGGATGGAAACGTATCAAGGAGAGAAGCAACCTGGAATTAAGGAGAAAGTTCCTGACAGTGATAACAATTAGCCAATGGAACAACTTGCCTCCAGAAGTTGTAGGTGCTCCAACAGTGGAGATTTTTAAGAAGAGATTGGACAACCATTTGTCTGGAATGGTATAGGGACTCCTGTTTGAGCAGGGGGTTGGACTAGAAGACCTCCAAGATTCCTTCCAATTCTGTTCTTCTGTTCTTCTGACTTTTCAAGGACATCCTAACATCCATAGGTAGCCAGGTTTGCACACATTATCCCATCCATGCCCTCAACCAGGGGTGAAATCCAGCAGGTTCTGACAGGTTCTGGAGAACTGGTAGCGGAAATTTTGAGTAGTTCGGAGAACCGGCAAATACCACCTCTGGCTGGCCCCAAAGTGGGGTGGGAATGGAGATTTTGCAGTATCCTTCCCCTGCCATGCCCACCAAACCACGCCCACCAAGCCACACCATGCCCACCAAGCCACGCCCACAGAACTGGTAAAAAAAATTGGATTTCACCACTGCCCTCAACCCAGAAATGATGTGAGTGAGTGGGACATTCACTGAGTTTTACTTAGTACAATTGTAGTACAATACATAGTACAATAGTACAATACAATTACATAGTAATTGTACTATGTAACTGTACTAAAAGACAGTTACTGCCTTTTAAAAATGCAACTAATATCATTTGAAAGCCTGCAAGACATATGTGTAATGTTAAGATTTGTATGCCACTTGATTCAGCAGATTCAACAGCTGTGGCTGTTGTCAGAAGTTCTTCAGTCAAAACTAACCACTATATACCAGATTTGTCCCACATCCAAACTCAAACTCTACAGAAGAGAATATTTGTAGCTCAGGGTTGAACAGTGGAGTCCTTGGTGCTCTCTGAGCTTGCTCGTTTCCTCGTAGACGTTTCGTTACCCAGCTGGCTAACATTATCAGTGCTGGAAGGAGGAGTCAAATTGCTGCCGCATACTTGTTCCATAGCACAGTCTCCGGTTTCGGTAGATGAGAAGATTGTAAGGCTTTGTTTGGATTCCATTGTTGTTTTCCCAGCAGTTTTATTCTCAGTCCAATCCAAATCTATAATTTCAATAGGAGTGGAATCATTGGTTATAGGCAGCCTTTAGTTCCTGCTCTCAGAAAAGGACAATGTTTGTAGCTAAGGGTTTAAAATTGGCTTGTCCACAAGCCAGACAAGAGGACTGGAAAATAGTAAAAAGATCAGGAATTGAGGGTACTTGTTGCTTTTTGAGTTTGGTTGTTTTCTTGCAGATGTTTTATTAGAGCACTGATGATGTTACCTAGTTTGGTAATGAGACATCTGTAAGAAAACAACCAAGTTCTGGGAGCACCAAAGACCGTCAGTTCCTGATCTTTTTACTACTGTCCAGTCCTCTTGTCTGGCTTGTGAATTTTTCTACGCAATAGTCCAACAGCATTAGCTAGGTCAGATTTGCCCCTAGTTGTAATATAAGAGGAAGGTGAGTTTTCCCCCAAGATCGTCCTATATCAGTGATGGCTAACCTTTTTGCCATCGCGTGCCAGGAGAGGGGGGGCCAGGAGAGGTTTGTACACATGTGTGCCCACACCCATAATTCTATGCACCCTGCCCTGCGCATACGCGAGCAACTCCCTCCCACCGCTTCTGGCATGTGATGGCCTGGTAAGCCCGTTTTTCTTTCTTACCTGGCTCCAGATTCTCTCTATGCATCTGGGAAGGGCGAAAACAGCCTTCCCCACTCCCTCGGAGGCCTTCCGGAGGCCTGAAAGGGCCCATTTCCCAACTCCCGGTGGGACAGGAAGTGACTTTTTTTGCTGTCCCCAGCCTCCAGAGCCTCTAGCCTCTCTAGGAGTCTCTGGAGGCTGGGGACACAAAAAACGTCACTTCCTGTCCCACCAGGAGTTGGGAAATGGGCCCTTTCAGGCCTCCGGAAGGCCTCCGAGGGAGTGGGGAAGACTGTTTTCGCCCTTCCCAGATGCATAGAGAGGCTCTGGAGCCAGGTAAGAAAGAAAAACGGCTCTTCCCCACCCACCCCCAGACTCTCCAGAGGCAGGAAACACCTTGTTTCCCTACTTCTGGTGGGCCCAGAAGGTCCGAAAATCAGCTGGCCGGCGTGCACATGCGTGCCAGAACTGAGCTGGCATGCCCACTGATATGGCTACGCGTGCCACTTGTGGCACGTGTGCCATAGGTTCACCATCACAGTCCTATACTGTTGATTGTTTGCCAACTCGGTTTGATTTCTCCCCCCACTTTGTTAGCGATCCAACTTCAGTGGACATATTAGATCCCTTTGCCTCACTGATAGTTTTAGTTTTAGATCTATTTACATCTATTAATATTCGGGCTTGATTGAGCAAGCGCCCTCTACTTTTGTTCTTTTTTTTTTTTTTTACTTCAGTTCCAAGATAAAGGCTATTATCTCCAAAATGTTTGGCTTCCACTTGTTTATTTAAATCGTTCGCTGTCTCCAAGCTGCGTCCTTTGGGCACAGAATTAGATCATCAACATAACAAAGAATGTACAGTTTAAACCTTTGTACAGGAGCGTGGATCAGCATTTCCCAGTTGAATGTTCATATTTTTCAGCATTTGACTTAATTTATCAGACTTCTTGACTGCTAGTTTCATCCCATATATGGATTTATTTTATTTTTTTTTGCTATGTACACAGTGTTCTTTTTTCCTCTAGCTCTTCAAAACGGGGTAGCTGGTGTATATAAATTTCTCTTTCATCTCATCACACAGAAAAGCATCTTGCTAATTAACGTCTCTTTTCTAAATGCTGCTGCACTTGATTGAACAAAACAAACAAACAAAAAAAACTTCATCACCAAAATGCTCACCATATTTTTGCTACTGACGTAACTTTATGCCAACACCCATTTCCACAAGCATCCTGCTTCCCACTGACTATATATGACTTTCTTTATCATTTAATTTTTTTATTAGTTTATCAAAGTATAAAATACAAAGAAAAAAAGGATCATGGAAAAGTAAGAAGAGAGGGAGGGGGAAAAAAGAGGGATATAGTGTAAAGAGAGAAAAGAAAGAAAGAAAAAGGCACCAACTTCTGACTCTCTTTAGCACAGTAGAAGGTAACAACCTCACAACCACAACTTTTTGCTTTTACACAACGGTATGTACAAGCCATTTCTATAACAATAAGTTTGTCTAGTTTACAAAAACAGTTACAATCCATATTTGGCTTTTGGGAAAAGATCTTTCTTTCTTTCTTTCTTTCTTTCTTTCTTTCTTTCTTTCTTCCTTCCTTCCTTCCTTCCTTCCTTCCTTCCTTTCTTTCTTTTTTCTTTTTTAAATTTTTTTTATTCAAAACATTAAAATACAAAACTCCCAAAAAAGGAAAAAAGATACAAAAATAAAACACAATTGAGCAAGACTAGACAAAAACAAGGGCATAAAATGAAAACAAAACAAAACAGGAATAGGCAACCGGACTTTCTTGTTTTTCTTTGAAGACGTTTCGCTTCTCATCCAAGAAGCTTCTCCAGTTCACTGATGGAATAATGATATATGAACTAAAAAAGCTTCTTGGATGGGAAGCGAAACATTTGGGTTTGGCTAGTCTAAAGAAAGGAAGAATTAGAGATGATAGCAATCTTCCAGTATTTGAGGGGCTGCCACAAAGAAGAGGGGGTCAAATTATTTTTCAAAGCAACAGAGGGCCGGATAAGAAACTATGGATGGAAACTAATCAAAGAGAGAAGCAACTTGGAATTAAGGAGAAACTTCCTAACAGTGAGGACAATTAACCAGTGGAACAGTTTGCCTTCAGAAATCGTGGGTGCACTGATTCTATTCTATTCTATTCTATTCTATTCTATTCTATTCTATTCTATTCTATTCTATTCTATTCTATTCTATTCTATTCTATTCTATTCTGTTCTCCAAGGGAAAACAAACAAAATCCAGTTGCTTTTTGAGAAAGCACCTTTGAGACAACCACAACCTGGATGACTGAGAATGTCCATAGACATGCATCAATCTTGCATCCAAGAATCTTTGGGTGTGACAAATTGGGTTTGCTCCTATTTCGTAACTCCTGCAGGATTTTAGCTGCATATTTTGTTCTTAAATGATTTTACAGATAAATGCCTGTATTAAGTGCTTCTCCCTAAAAATCATCTAAATTCTTTTCATCAAGACACCATCTTGGTTCTTTCCTCCTGCCCTTCATTTTGATTGGCACAGGACCATGAATGTTTGAACCCCCCCCCCCCCCCCCCCACAAAACTGGCTGAATTAATGCCAAAGAAAACTGTTCCTTTTTGGTTTGGTTTTTTTATAAGCCACAATCACATTTTGAATCCCTGTGTTTTTGCAAGGCTAAATGTTTGATCCAACGACTAAGATCTCATTTTTGTTTTTCTTAATAATAGCTTCATTTCAAGGACCGGAATATTCTATGCTATTTTGTAAAAATTGTTATTATACCTACTTTGCTTTCGTTCTCATATGTTGCAGCAAAGTAGCTTCATTTTCTTTACTTGTCAACAATACGCTATTTGTATTGTTAACGGTGCAGTATCCATTTCCAAGCACAGTTTTACAGCCATGTTTGCATAAGGTAACAAAAAGTTTACATAATTTGCACCTCATTCAGTTATACAACGTACCTCTTTAAAAATTTGATTTGTGCTTTCAGTTATGATTTCAGTTTAATATTGCCTTCTATCGATCCTCCATAGGCTAAATCAACTTCCCTTGGTAAGTTTCATTAAAGGTTATTAATGTATTTTTGCTGCAGATATACTAATGTATTACTGTATAGCAAATACATTTAAAAAGCGATGTCAAATTTCCAGTTGACATTTATTTGCTAACATACTGTTTCTATGTCTGCAGTCGTATGCAGACTTCATTTTTCTTTTAGGGCATTTTATTGCATTATTTCTCTCTGTTTAATTGAGTCTTAGTTTTGTAAAGTCTGCATTCTCTTTTAGTATGCCCTCTTCTATTAACAGATTAACAGAGTTGGAAGGGTCCATGTAGGTCATTTAGTCCTCCCAAGCAGGAGGCGCTACACCAGTGGTGGGTTGCCCCCGGTTCAGACCGGTTTGCAAGAACTGGTAGTAAAACCGGAGGGAGGCCCCGCCCATCACCCCGGATGTCGTCATCGGTGATCTGCGCATGCACGAGTGAAGCGAGCGAGCGATCCCGTTGCGAACTGGTAGTAAAGGTAAGTAGAACCCACCCCTGCGCTACACCATTTCTGACAAATGGCAGTCCAATCTCTTCTTGAAAGCTTCCAGTAATGAAGCTCCCACAATTACAATTACAGTAACGACAAGTTACATTTCTCCTTTTTAATTTGTTTAGAGAATTTCCCTTCAGCTCTATTGTTCAAATCATGAAGGAAGAGCTCCATTTTGATAACTGCATTCTCAAGGAAAATTTTATCATGACGTATGATTAAGTCTTACTTTTCCCCTTCTAGCAGAGATCTCCGGACAGCCAGGCAGTGTCTATGTTGATTTTGATTGCTGATGTTTTTTTTTAAACAATCTATAATATTTATCTATTTATCAAATTTATGTAGCTGGCCATTTTACAAGTGAAACTCTAGGCAGGCTCCAAACTGTCACCAAACAGTCTCCATTGGCTGACCTGTTGCCATGTCTATTCCAATTCATGACCTCTTATACACTGACACCTTTTCAGTATATAACAGTAGTAAAAGTGGAATTCAGGTGATCTTTCCTCTATTCTGCACCATTAAAGAAACAATTTGGTAGACGGGGATGATTAGCATTATTCTGTTCATTTTTAAAATTTTATTTTATTCGGAAGATCTGGTCTTCAGATTTCCGGTGCTCCGGCACGCATGAAGACCAGCTGGCTGGCACGCATGTGTGTGCCGGAGGCCAGAAGAGCAGCTGGTGACAGCCTGCATGCCCACAGAGTGGGCTATGTGCCACCTCTGGCATGCATGCCATAGGTTTGCCATCACAGGACTAGACAAACCCAATTCTTAGTAGGTTATAGCTTCCAGCGTCCTAATCATTCTTGCTGCTCTTCTCAGCACTCTTTCCAGAGTCTCAACGTCTTTTTAATTTTTTTCAATTTATTTTAAAACAAAACACTTGAGACAAAAACATGTAAAGGGGAAAAATGTGCATTAAAAAGACAGAAAACTACATATACATATTGTCAACTCATGAAGTTTTCCTGACCTGCTCCCAAGTTGCCATAGGCAGGGGGATGGGAAATCATGCCTCGCAGCTGCACCGAGGAATTCACACCTCACTCAAAACAAAACACATCCTAGCCACCCAAAGTCAAGGCCATCTCCACAGAGACCCACAACGTGGCGGAGGGAGTGACTTCTACGACTCATGAAATTGCTTCGTTGGGGAATGTGACTAGTGACACACCTTGGGGCGGGAGGGGGGAGAGGGCCACAGGGTCAGAGGCAAGGCGAGAACTGAGTGAAGTCAGAGCTGGCTTCACTTAGTTTGTGCCGACATGGCGCTCCTAATAAACAACTGGATTTTTCTTGCTAAATGGCTTGAGGCTCCTGCTTTTATTAAGGCATTGGTCCGAACCTTGACACATATATTACCTCTCTTAGTTGAATACTGATAAATATATTAGAACAACAGTAGCTTTGTCCCCTTGCAAATCAGGCCCCACATGGTTATTTATGATTGGTCCAGGACAGGGGTGGGTTCTAATTTTTTTTAGTACCAGTTCTGTGGGCGTGGCTTATTTTGTGGGCGTGGTTAGATGGTCATGTGACAATTTTTTAGGATTTAGCAGAGGTACTGGTTTACCAGGCTTTTAACTGCTTGCAGAGCTGTACCGGTCTACCCATTTATTTTTGCAGGCACTGGTCTACTCTTGTTTTTTGCAGGCACTGGTCTACCCATTTATTTTTGCAGGCACTGGTCTTTCCATTTATTTTTGCAGGCACTGGTCTATTTGTGTATTTTTGCAGGCACTAGTCTACCTATTTATTTTTGCAGGCACTGGTCTACTCATGTATTTTTGCAGGCACTGGTCTACCCATTTATTTTTGCAGGCACTGGTCTACCATTTATTTTTGCAGGCACTGGCCTACCCATTTATTTTTGCAGGCATCGGTCTACTCATGTATTTTTGGAGGCACCGGTCTACCACCAAACTGCCTTTTAACACTGATCAGCTGTAGGGCGGCTCTTTGAAGCCCCGCGCTAAGAGTTTAAACAGTTTTTCCTTATAGCCCATTAGCTGGGACTCAGGAGGCAGCAATAGATTGGGGGTGGGGCCAAATAAAAGGTAAGAATAATGCGGGAGTGGGGTGGGGAAGTGCGGGTGGGGCAGAACTGATTCGGTAACATCATATCGTCATTACCACCAGCTCAGTGGAACTGGGCCAAACCGGGAAGAACCCACCACTGGTCCAGGATGAAATATAATGATTTGATGATTCATATTACTCAACGGTTAAAACACCCGAACTGAGCTAGGAACTTGAAATAGGCATGCAGAGTCGAGAGAACATGCTGCTTATTTTCATAAATGGAGCAATCATCACTGTTTTAAATTAACCATTCTCCTTCCCGTTTTATGCCACGTTGTCGAGAAACGAAATACCTGCCTGCGTTTTTTTCCCCAATTGTATAAATCTTTCTTTAAATCAAACCCAGAACTGAAATGCACAGCAATTGATTAGGCTGGGCTGAATCGAAACAGGCTATTTTTCGGTGCATGAAGTTAGACCCCTTGAGCGGAGTTGTGTGTTGAGTTCCCTGTTTTATGAGGGAGAGTCTAATTCTCCTGGGCAATTTTCAAAGCCCCGTTAAGTTGCACATTCATAATGGTCTTCGGGCTGAAACCTGCCCCCCAAATGAGTGCATTTGATTTATTCAATCCTACATATTTAGGAAATAAATTTTATGTCGTCGCTTGTAGCAAAGGGTCATTTCTGGGCTGCCCATTTTGGACCACACAATGCTGAAAAACACACGGGGATATAAATCTACAAAACCTCATAATTCACGTTCCCCTTTTATAAAAGAGGATTTTTACTTCACTTTTCTTTTCTTTTTCTTCTTCTTAGAGAGCGTTCGGAGGTCTGGCAAGTCAAATGCAATCCATAATCCCATTTTGAGAGCCAGTTTGCTGTAGTGGTTAATGCAGCAACTCAGAGCGAACAAATATATTGTGTAGCTTCCCGAGTCAATATTGTTTTTGTTTTTGTTTTAAAAAAGGCTCCAATTTGTAGTAAGAACAGAAGTGAAATTGAACATGGATGAGTAGCTTTAGTTTACCTGTTTGCTTGATGCTGAGAGCACATCGTCAATAGCCCTGAGAAATAATTAAAGAGAGACTTTTCCCTATTGGAACATGTGTTTGCCTTCCATTCATCACAGAATAATTAAGCTCCTAAAAACTGACATTTTGTTTGCAGATTCTTCAGGAAGGAAACCAAACAGTGAAATTAATCAGATCGACGGAATTGCAGTCAACCATTTTCCTTACGCTTTTACATACCAAAGAGACATTGATGTATCTGGCACAGGATGTCTGCAAGGGTGGAGGGGTGGGGGCTGGAGAGTTAGGAACTAGCATCTCCCAGGCTAAAGAGAACCGTTATGTCAACGCAGATCAGTTGCCTCTTGGAGACTATCAAGAGAAGATAAAATATCTGTTGAACTTGCCAAGGCTGGAGGAAATTCCACCCCCCCCCACCCCCAGAAGCAGTAACCTATTTGAGGGCTTTGATTTCTGTGTATTGCAAAAGACAGCTCTGTCCAAATATGGCTTCATTCTTGTTTTCAGTTAAAAAGAAAAAGAAAAAGACTTGCCAAGTCGTGCCTACCAAAGAAGGCAATTTTGTAGAAAGGTTTAAGTGTCTGGAGAATGGAGATTCTATACATACATCTAAAATATACAGCATATTCATTGAAGGCATTTCAGTGGTAATTGTTGTGGTTTGCCAGCAGCCTGCGGAGCTGGCAGCGGAGTCGGACAGTGATGAGGCTGAGGAAGAACATGGGCCAGTCCTGGAGGCTGGGGGAAGCCAGGATGAGGGCTCTGCATCGGAGGAAGAGATGGGGCCAGGGCCATCGGGGAGTGATGTGCGGACTTCGGAGCCTCCAGAGGCTGACAGTAGAGAGGCAGAGGAACAGGAGGAGCCTATTCCTAGTGCACGTATGAAAAGACCTGCCAGAAGCGAGGAGCAGCTAAAGCAGAGAGGACAACTCGGGAGTAGGGCCAAGAGATGATTGGCCCCTCCCATAAGGCTTAAAAGACCAGCAATGGCTCTTGGCCTCTTTGCCGGAAAACAACCGTTGAGAGATTTGCTTTGTGTTTGGATGTATTGTCAGCATCTTCTGTTCCTGAACTGTTGCCAAGAGAAGCCTTTGGCAGTTTGCCTAATTATCCCAAAGTCAGAGATAAACTGAAGAATGGTGTTTTGAGGACTTTACTTTCATTTAATTTGGAATATGCTGAGAATGAGTTAATTCTCAGCTGTTTTAATAAAATCTATTTGTTTTTTGGAACTGTTTTGCATTTAGTATTAACTACATGGGCCTACACAACAGTAATGTGCAATTCCATTGTTATCAGGGCCCACAATCAGGGGTGGGATTCTACTGGTTTGGACCGGTTCGAATGAACCGGTAGTTCCAATGATCAGATGGGACTGCCCACTCACCCCTGCACTTTACTAACCTACATCTTCTCAGCTGATTCATGAGGCAGAGCTGATTGCGGTGACTCAGCTGTATCCCCAGCAGTAACGTGGAAGGTAAGTTTTTGTAAAACTGCACACACGCACACAGCATGTGTCAGGCACACACGCGCAAAGCACACCATCACCAAACCGGTTGTTAAACCGGCAGGATCCCACCACTGCCCACAATGGTTTTAGAGAGCAGACTAAGATTCATGCTCCACTTATGGGTGGGGCCATAATCACATTTTAGAGGCATTTTCAGTCGTTACACGGTGATATATCTCTAAATTCCTATTTATTTATTTATTTATTTATTTATTTATTTATTTATTTATTTATTTATTTATTTATTTATTTATTCATATTTCTATGCTGCCCACTCTCTGAGGACTCTGGGCGGCTTACACCAAAGACAGTATACTAAATAGCATATTGCCCCCAACAATCTGGGTCCTCATTTTACCCACCTCGGAAGGATGGAAGGCTGAGTCAACCTTGAGCCGGTGAGATTTGATCCACTGATCTGCTGAACTAGCAGTCAGCTGAAGTAGCTGCAGTACTGCACTCTAACCACTGCGCCACCTCGGCTCCTATTAACTCATAAAAGCACACACACACAAAAAGAGGTCAATATTTTGTGCCCACAGAGGTGGGCAATCTAGAACCCATAAAAATGGCTTTGGAGGTCTTGTGCATAGGAATATGGTGTTAATTGCAAAGGAGCTTCTGAAAATTTGGACCTAAAGACAGGATACAATATTAAAATTTTTCCAAAGGATCACAGTGTTAACTTACTGCAATGAAAAAAAAGAAAGAAGGAAGGAAGGAAGGAAGGAAGGAAGGAAGGAAGGAAGGAAGGAAGGAAGGAAGGAAGAAAGAAAGAAAGAAAGAAAGAAAGAAAGAAAGAAAGAAAGAAAGAAAGAAAGTAAGTGAGTGAATGTTGTGTAGCTGTGAAGAGAAACTCCCTTCCTTCCTTTTGGTGCAGGATGAGAAGATGAGAAAACTACTTCCGTGCTGCCTCTGAGGTTGTAAAGACACACTAAATGAGGAAATATGGGACAATACATTTTTTGTGCTCTTTTTATTCCTGTGTCTTGTCCAAAATAATATGTTGTATAAGACAAAGTGTCGGAGATGACCTGGCTGAGTCTGAAGAGTCTTACAGTCTGAGTCTGTAAGAAGCTGGGTCCGAAGTTCATAGGACCTTTTCCTACAGTGAAAGTGATCAGCCCTGTTACCATACAGTTTAAACTTCTCTGCTTGCAAGAGAAAGTGCACCCGGTCTTTCACAGTACCATGTTAAAGCCCGCAGTAGGCTCCTAGATCAGGCCAGTAGATTGGGCAGCCCCGAAACCAATTGTGCTGGAGGGGCAGATGTACTATGACTGTGATGACAAACCTTTGGCTCACGTGCCACAGGTGGCATGCGGAGCCCTTTCTGTGGCACATGAATCATTGCCCAGCTCAGCTCCACCGTGCATGCGCTTGCACCTCCCACCAGCCAGCTGATTTTTGGGATGTGCAGGGGGGGCCCATATGAGGGAGATGTGCATGCATGCACAGGGGGGGCAGGGGTTGTGTGCGCATGCGCAGGGCAGGGGGAGTGTGGGGGGTTTTGGTGCCCCCCACATGGCCTGTTTTTAGGCCCAGGGGGCTGCAGAGAGGCCTACTAGGCCCACAATGGGGGCAGGGGGGTCACACGTGCATGCACATGGGGGGGGGAAAGGGGGAGCATGGTGGGGTCTTGTGTGTATGCACAGGGCTTCCCCCCGCATTGCATTATGGGTGCCGGCACGTGACGAGGAAAAGATTAGCCATCACTGCACTATGAGGTAAAAATGATCTTGGATTCTAGATTGCATAGGGGTCGATTACAATACCTAATACAGTGGAAGGGATACCCACTCTCTGAAGCCACATGGGTCAAAAGGTGGGTTGTAAAGGCAGATAGGTTGGTTAAACAATTCCATGACAAGTACCCCCATAAGCCACAAGGGCCTCCAGGGGAGGAAGGGTTGGTTAGCCTGTGCTTCAATTAACCTCTCTGTATTTTTTCTTTTCTTCTTCCAGGAACTCCTTTTTCAATTAAGGGGGGGGGCACCTGTCAACCCTGAAGCTGGCCTGACTGAGGCCATTTTGAGACATCAGCGCTGACACACTGGAGCCAAGAGATAGGGAGGGGGGAATAGATAGTTGGGGGTAGTAGAGTCAAAACAAAACACTTTCTCTTGGGAACCAAGGACATTCCTGCAGGTGTTCAGAAGGAGGGGACTGATGTCACCTAGCAACTGGACTGTATCCTGATTGGACCATGTGACTGTTGTTTTGGGAAAGTGACAAACTCTTACTTTTAATTAGTGAAAACTGCAGGAATATTCAGTCAGTATTCACCAGCCTGTGCCAATATGACATATCCAATAAACCTGGCTCAGAGTCTTGTTTGCTATGGGTATGTTACTTGGAATCCTGACAATGACTTGCCTCTTTTGCAAGCAATCTGTTTTTTTTAAAGAGTGGGGGCTGTCCAAGTCTGTTTGACCTCTGCCAATCTCTTAAATTCATGTAAAAGGCAGCCAGCCTACTATTACGAACATTACCTGGATATACCCAGTACCTGGATGAAGCTGTCTATCTGGATCTGCTCCAGTCCGGCTTCAGACCTGGGTACAGCACGGAAACGGCATTGGTCGCGTTGGTGGATGATCTCTGGAGGGCCCGGGATAGGGGTTATTCCTCTATCCTGGTCCTATTAGACCTCTCAGCGGCTTTTGATACCATCGACCATGGTATCATGTTGCGCCGGCTGGAGGGACTGGGAGTGGGGGGCACCGTTTTGCGGTGGTTCTCCTCCTATCTCTCCGACCGGTCGCAATCCGTGTTGACAGGGGGGCAGCGGTCGACCCCAAGGCGCCTTGTTTGTGGGGTGCCGCAAGGGTCAGTCCTCTCGCCCCTTCTGTTCAACATTTATGTGAAGCCGCTGGGTGAGATCATCCGTGGTTTTGGGGTGGAGTTCCATCAGTACGCTGATGATACTCAGCTGTACATTTCCACCCCAGACCACCCCAATGATGCCTTGGAAGTGATGTCCCAGTGCCTGGAGGCCGTGCGGGTCTGGATGGGGAGAAACAGGCTTCGACTCAATCCTTCCAAGACTGAGTGGCTGTGGCTGCTGCCGTCCCGGTATAGCCAGTTGACGCCATCACTGGTTATTGGGGGCGAATCATTGGCCCCCACAGAGAGGGCCCGCAACTTGGGTGTCCTCCTGGATGCGCAGCTGTCCTTAGAAGGGCATATGACAGCTGTGGCCAGGGGGGCTTTTTGTCAGGTCCGCCTGATACGCCAGTTGCGCCCCTTTCTGGACCGGGACTCCCTACGCACGGTCACTCAAGCACTCGTCACTTCTCGTCTGGACTATTGTAACGCTCTCTACATGGGGCTCCCCTTGGGGTACACCCGGAGGCTCCAACTGGTGCAGAATGCGGCTGCGCGGGGGATTATGGGAGCGACGGGGCGCTCCCATGTGACTCCTCTCCTGCGCGAGCTGCATTGGCTTCCGGTGGACTTCCGGGTGCACTTCAAGGTGTTGGTGATCACCTTTAAAGCGCTCCATGGCTTAGGGCCAGGGTACTTATGGGACCGCCTTCTGCCACCAATAGCCTCCCACCGGCCGGTTTGCTCCCACAGAGAGGGCCTCCTCAGGGTGCCGTCGGCCAGACAATGCCGGCTGACGACCCCCAGGAGGAGAGCCTTCTCTGTGGTGGCACCTACCCTATGGAACAATCTACCCCCAGAGATACGAGTGATCTCCGACCTTCGGATTTTTCGTCAGGCCCTAAAAACTCATTTTTTTCAGTTAGCCGGTCTGTCTTGATTTTAGGATTAGTTTTAATATTTTAATATTGATTTTAATTGACAAGTTTTTTAAATTATAGGCCAAATTTTATAAATTATTTTAACTTATTTTTTAACTGATGTTTGTACAGATGTTTTTATCTTGGCTGTTCACCGCCCTGAGTCCGAAAGGAGAAGGGCGGTATAGAAATTTAAATAATAAATAAATAAATAAATAAATTATTAGGGCAGGGTGTTTTTTTTTTTAAAAAAAGAAAAAAGTTCCAAATTTAGAGGAGAGAATCGAGCGATGGTAACATGAATGTCGTCCCTAATTTTGGAACAGTTTCCACATTGTTGCTTGTCTCGTTCTTGGAGCAGTGACTGCATAAATTTATCTCCCTTCCTATTACCATGACAAATTCTGCAGCTCGATCGCTTTGCAACCAGTGAACTGGAGGAAAAAAATTGGATTTCCCTTAGAGGTTAAATTGTATTATTGTATTATTTACCTGTCCAGTCTAGTCAGCATCTCAGTATCTGTTCATCGATCATCTTTTGGTGTGTTCATTTTGCTCTATAGCTTAATGACGAAGCTTTGCGACGTGCGTCCTGGGATAATGAGCATTGGCTGCCGAGCTAACATCAGTAAAGAAAGTGATCTCTACATAGAAATTATTCCAGTGAAAACTGCACACGTAATGCATTGGTTTTTTTTTTTTTATTGAATTTTAGACTTCACCCCAAACAAATTAGAAGAGGGTGGAAAAAAAGGACCAGCTGACAGGGTACTTTAGTTTCAGATGGTGTGAGGCTCACTGAACATATGTGTGTGTGTGTGTGTGTGTGTGTGCATTTGTATCATTCTCTTAGTATTTTAATCTATTTGTTTACCTATACAAGGTGTCTAGTGATATAAAACAGAAAACAGCCTAGAGCAAACAGAGAACCAGTGGTGGGTTGCCCCCAGTTCGCACCGGTTCTACAGAACCGGTAGTAAAACTGGTGGGAGCCTCCGCCCACTGACCCTGACATCATCAAAATGCTTCTGCACGGCCATGTTGCGAACCGGTAGTAAAGGTAAGTAGAACCCACCCTTAGCAAAGAACATATATCAAAAGCATAGAACAAGCACAGGAAATGTCCAAATCCCAAAGCCTGATGGGAAATCTTTGAGAAACGATAGACTGTTCCTAGCCGCTGTGAAAATATTTGAGTTCCAGAGAATTCCAGCAGGTTGGGTCCACCTTTTCTTTCTTTTTCTTTTCTTTTTCTTTCTTTTATTAGATTTATATACCGCCCTACTCCCGAAGGACTCAGGGCGGTGAACAGGCACAAAATAAAATACATCAATACAAAAGTTAGAAGATATAATTAAAACCAGATTAAATAATTTGGCCCAAGACAATTAAAAAAATCCCAATAATTTAAAACAAATTAAAATTTCGATGTAAAAGAATTTTAAAACAGGAGAGAAAATTAGGCCAGGCCGGCTTGCTAGAATAGAAGAATCTTAAAAGCATGGCGGAAAGTGCGTAGATCTGGGATCCTCTGTATCTCTGGGGGGAGCTCGTTCCAGATAGTGGGTGCCCCCACAGAGAAGGCCCTCCCCCTGGGGGCCGCCAGTTGACATTGTTTAGCTGAGGCACCCGAAGGAGAGACCGGGTGGGCGTGGCTGTGTGCATAGACTTTTTTCAGAGGGCTGAAAAAAGTCATTTCTGACTGGGCCTTACACTTTTGACCGGTCCTCACACTTATGACCATCCTCACATTTATGCCCGTGCAGCTTTCTTAACAACCATGTCACTCATTTCACAACTGCTTTTCTTCACCATGGTGACAAGATAGGGCAAAAACGTAAAATGTGAGGACAGTCGTAAGTTCGAGGACTGGTCAAAAGTGCGAGGACCAGTCAAAAATAACTTTTTCAGCCCTCTGAGTAGTCCATATGCACAAAAGGACTACCCAGAGGGCTGAAAAAAGTCATTTCTGACTGGGCCTCGCACTTTTGACTGGTCCTCACACTTATGACCATCCTCACATTTATGCCTGTGCAGCTTTCTTAACAACCATGTCACTCATTTCACAACTGCTTCTCTTCACCATGGTGACAAGATAGGGCAAAAACGTAAAATGTGAGGACAGTCGTAAGTTCGAGGACTGGTCAAAAGTGCGAGGACCAGTCAAAAATAACTTTTTCAGCCCTCTGAGTAGTCCATATGCACAAAAGGACTACCCAGAGGGCTGAAAAAAGTCATTTCTGACTGGGCCTCGCACTTTTGACCGGTCCTCACACTTATGACCATCCTCACATTTATGCCCGTGCAGCTTTCTTAACAACCATGTCACTCATTTCACAACTGCTTCTCTTCACCATGGTGACAAGATAGGGCAAAAATGTAAAATGTGAGGACAGTCGTAAGTTCGAGGACTGGTCAAAAGTGCGAGGACCAGTCAGAAATAACTTTTTCAGCCCTCTGAATAGTCCATATACATAAAAGGATACAGCAATAGAGAGGGATGAAGGAAGGGAAGGGAAATTAGAGTAGGAGAGAGAGGGAGGAAGAGAGGAGGAGAAGGGGAAAGGAAGAGGAAGTAGGGAGGAGAAGAAGAGGGGGAGGAAGAGAAAGTAAGAAGGAAAGAAAAGAGAGGTGGTAGGTTTGAGGAGAAAGATTGCTGTACAATAAAAAAGATGAAAGGGAAGAAAGCCAACCCCCCAAAAATATAAAGATATTAAGATAAAGAATGAATTGTTAAACTTTAAAGAACAAAAGAGAACAAATATGAATAAATAACAATAATTAGAAACACACATACAAACATACAATGTATTTTCTTTGAACAGAGTATTTGGCCGGTTCACAAATTTAAACAGTATTTAGTCATTTCAATTAAATTTACAATTTCTATATTTCCTTTTTGCCATATTTATTCCTCATCTATTTTTGTAAAAAACCAATATTACCCTCATCCTCATCTCTAATCTTAATCAAATTCAATTTTTTCCTTCTATTCTATATTATACCCCTTCCCATTGTCATCTATTTTTATATCCATCCTCACATTGGTTAATTATGTAATATTACAGTTGTTTAATATGAATTCAACATTTTAATATAAATCAATTAGTTATATAACTACCTTTTTTGTATATTAATCAATATGAACATGAATATTCCAATTATTTCCATGCAATCCAATTTCTTACAAATCAATTAATTATATTTACCAATAATAATAAACCAAATAATTTCCCCCATATATTCCTCCAAACCACAACTTAACCATTTCTGCTTTCAACACAATATACAATTAATAGTATCTCAATTATTACAATTCCCTAGTTAAATAGAGCTTTTTTTCTTTTGTGTTTTAAAATCTCCTCTTTTTCCCTAAATTTTCTGTTGTTTGCACCTACCTTTTTTGGTGAGGAAAAAGAAATCTGCCTGCCTAATTTTCCAACATGCAAAGCCAACAGCCTGCTTTACTTTCTCTTTCGTTTTTCAGTATAGCTAGGGGGGAAAAATCAGCACTCTTTGCAAGCAAGGAGCAGATCCGTTAGCAAAACAGCTGAGACAAATCAGCTGGGGGTCAGGAGCCGATCTAAGCAAGGGCTAATTAGCCTATGCTGAAGCTCCGGGGGCCAATAAAATTACAAAAAAAAAAAAACACCGAACCCTTTGTTAAATTGCTGGCTCCCCCGCCCCTCGCCCACCACTATTTATTGGCAATAAATAGTGGTGCGGAGGGGCGGGGCAAGCCAGCAATTTAACAAAGGGTTCGGCTGCAGCACTGGCTCTAGGGTGGCCCTTTGAAGCCCCGGGGCAAGAATTTGAAGGTTTTTTTTTCCTCCAGCCATGGGAGGCAGCAATAGATGGGGAGTGGGCGGGGTAAGCGAACGGCAGAGAGGGAGGGTGAGTGAAGGTGGGGAAGCTGCTTTCTCCATCCTGCTCTCTTGCATCCGGAGCCCACGTGGATCCCAGGCAGCGGAACTCAGGGGAAGGGGTGGGCAATTGTGGCTCTTTTACAACCTGTGGCCTTCAACTCCCAGAATTCCTCAGACAGCCAAGCTGCATCAGGAATTCTGGAAGTTGAAGTCCACAGGTTGTAAAAGAGCCACAATTGCCCACCCCTGGCTACGGTAGGCTGGCGCCGCGCGGGTGGGGGGCGAGGAGCGGGCGAGCCAGCAATTTAACAAAGGGCTCGGCCGAACCCCCTAGAACCCCCAGAATCCCACCACTGTGTAGGCCCCTCTTGATCTTGAGGCCCTAGGCTGAAGCCTAGTTAGCCTATAGGAAAATCCGGCCCTGATCACGGCGCTATACTATTCCAGACAAATGGCTGTCCGGTGTCTTCTTAAAAGCCTCCACTGATGGAGCATCCACAACTTTTGGAGAAAAACAATTCCTCTGGTTAATTGTTCTCACCTCCTGAGTAGCCTCGCAGCCCTTCCCTGGGCTTGCCTACGCTCCATGCCCTTGGACCAGGGGTGAAATGCTCCTGGTTCAGGTTGAATTGGGCAAGTAGGTAGCAATGGCGGTGGGCAGTTTGGAGAACCAGTAGCAAAAATCCCTGCCCGCACCCTCCATGCCCAGCTTAGCCGGGCGATCATCAGAGGCTTTTTTTCTTTTAAATGCCTCTGACGAGCCAAGCTCTGACGATCCCAGCTGAGTTGCCTGACTCAGCTTGGATCGTCAGAGCCATTTAAAAGAAAAAAAAAGTTTTTTTTTCTTTTAAATAGCTCTGATGATCCAAGCTCTGACGATCCCAGCTGAGTTGCCTGACTCAGCTTGGATCGTCAGAGCCATTTAATCGTCAGAGCCATTTAAAAGAAAAAATGGCTCTGCCGATCCAAGCTCTGATGATCCCAGCTGAGTTGTTGGGTTTTTAAAAACCCTCTGACCATCAGGCAACTCAGCTGGGATCGTCAGAGCCTTTTGAAAGCATTTTTTTACATGGTTTTACATGTAAAAAATGGTTTTAAAAGTAAAAAAAAAATGGCCACACCCACCCAGTCACATTACCCCCCCCCACTAAGCCACGCCCACAGAACCAGTAGTAACAAATTTTAGATTTCACCACTGCCTTGGACGGAGTCGAGGAGGCAGATGTTCCTCATGAGGAGATCGTCTGCCTATCAGCACCCAGCAGCCCATTCTCCTCGGCAGGCAGATCTCCATCTGGTCGACCAACTCCCCCAATTAAGTTGAAGCATGTGCTGAAATACGCGTAAGTATTAGCAATCAGTCTTACGTATTGCAAATATTCTTTCGGAACAAGACAAGGTCAACGTATACAAGGAAACAAAAGAGCGATTTGTTTAGACATGCTGAATACTGTTTTCCATATGGCCGCAATAGATATTGGAAACACGGACAATGTGTGGGAGCATATGAAACCATCTTCCCCGCCTGCCAAATTGCAAGTTGCTTTACCTAAGTCGAGTGCCTAAGAAGCCAGTCCTATCAGCAATTAGAACATAGACATAGAGATGAGAAGGGACCTTGGAGGTCTTCTAGTCCAACCCCCTGCTCAAGCAAGAGACCCTGTATCATTTCAGACAAGTGACTGTCTAGTCTTTTCTTGAAAACCTCCAATGATGGAGCACCCACAACTTCTGGTGGCAAGCTGTTCCACTGGGTAATTGTTCTCACCGTTAGGAAGTTTCTCCTTAGTTCCAGGTTGCTTCTCTCCTTGATTAGCTTCCATCTATTGCTTCTTCTTCTGCCTCCTGGTGCTTTGGAAAATAAGTTAACCCCCTTTTCTTTGTGGCAGCCCCTCAACTATTGGAACACTGCTATCATGTCACCTCTCCACCCTCCGTTCCCCAGTCCTTCTTTTCTCTAGACTAGCCATACCCAATTCTGGCAACCATTCTTCATATGATTTAGAAACATTAGAAAGTAGCAAGTTTTGAAGGACCATTAGAAGCCAGTAAAATATATACTGCTCAAAAAAAAATAAAGGGAACACAAGCAGAAGACATCTGAGATCCGAATGAATGCAATAGCCTTATTAAATACTTTGTTCTTTACCTACAGTAATTTATACACTGCCTAAACAACTAAAGGGAACACAAAACTACTGTAGGTAATGAACAAAGTATTTAATAAGGCTATTTCATTCATTCAGATCTCAGATGTCTTCTGCTTGTGTTCCCTTTATTTTTTTGAGCAGTGTATATAATAATATATGCACAAAATTGGAAAAATAACAATATACCAATGGAAGACAATCTGATTAGAAAAAGTTTTGGCGTGTGCAGAAATAGACAAAGTTACAGAGGAAATACAAGAAAAGGAGGACACAGAATATTATATAGTGTGGGGGAAATGGTATGAATGGTTAGAGGAGAGGGATAAAAGGCAAGGAAAGAGTAAATCAGGAAGATATAGGAGTGGGAATGCAGTAACAAACAAGGGGAAACAGAACAGATGCAGATCGTAGGAATGAAATTGTGTACACTGTTATCTATCTATCTATCTATCTATCTATCTATCTATCTATCTATCTATCTATCTATGTAAATAAATCAATATTAGAATTATATGTATAAAGGATAAATTGAAATAAGGGGAAAAAAATGTTTACCGATGCGAAATTGTTGAAAAGAAGAAAATTGTAAAAGATTCTTTTTTGTTTAAAAAAAAAAACCCACACAAAAAACCTGTTTAATAAAAATTATTTTAAAAAATATATATAATAGTTTGATTGAGCAGGCATTGACGGTTTCTATGCAGTGCTGAAAAAGTGAATTATGACCCCTCCTTACACTTACAAACATTGCAGCATCTTCCCTGATCATGTGATCAGATTTATATAGGGCTGATCTTTTCCCGTCAATAAAATAAGCCAACCTTCCAGAGATGAGTTTGATTGAGCTCTCAGCATTCATAATGCTTCTTGAAGCTTCCTTTCCCTTTTCTTGTTTCAAAACCACGAACCAGATTTTAATCGAGGGTTGTAACAGCTGCAACGCTCCTTCTTACATCTCACTGAACTCTTCACATTAAACGATTCAGTTGGAGGATAGGAAGGTAGCCCTTCATAGAGTGTGTGGGAAGTGCTGTAATCTTCCATTTGTTGACATTTGTAATAGCCACAACAACGCAATTTATCATCTGTTAAAGTACAACAACAACCAATCATGCCCCAGTCATTGCATTTCAAGAGTTCCCTATTTTCGGAAGAACAACTGTTACAACTGCATTTGCCTTCCGTGCTAAACTGTAAAGCTGATGTAATTTGAACAAAGCTTTGATTCATGACGGAATTTATTTTCCATCCCGGTGTTCACCTGTAGGATAAAGCTCGCAGGAATCTCGGTTTTGAGTTAAAACTGCAAATTCCAATTTTCAAAGCCAGCAAAGATTGGGGTTTTTTTTTTGTTTGTTTTTGTTTTTTGACTAGCTGGCACGATAGAGATAATAATAATAATAATAATAATAATAATAATAATAATAATAATAATAATAATAATAATAATAATAATAATAATAATTTTATTTCTATACCGCCCTTCTCCCGAAGGACTCAGGGCGGTGTACAGCCTATTTAAAAACACAGACAAAACAACGGTATAAAATTTAAAATAATTAAATAAGGTGGCTCAAATTTAAAACCCCGATAAATTTAAATACCCAATTTAAAACTATTGTGTTGATAGTCCGGCCTGGCGGAACAACAGGGTCTTCAATGCGCAGCGAAACACCCGGAGGTCGGAGATCTTGCGTATTTCCGGGGGCAGTTCATTCCACAGGGCTGGGGCTCCCACAGAGAAGGCCCTCCCCCTGGGCGTCGCCAGGCGACATAACTTGGCTGATGGCACCCTGAGGAGACCCTCTCTGTGGGAACGGACTGGTCGGTGGGAGGCTATTGGTGGCAGAAGACGGTCTCGGAGGTACCCGGGTCCTATGCCATGGAGCGCTTTAAAGGTGGTAACTAACACCTTGAATCGCACCCGGAAGACCACTGGGAGCCAGTGCAGCTCGCGCAGGAGGGGTGTCACATGGGCACAACGGGTTGCGCCCATAACCACCCGCACGGCCGCATTCTGGACCAGTTGGAGCCTCCGAGTGCTCTTCAAGGGGAGCCCCATGTAGAGAGCATTACAATAGTCCAACCGGGAGGTAACAAGGGCATGAGTGACCGTGCGCAGGGCGTCCCAAACCAGAAAGGGCTGCAACTGGCGAATCAGGCGAACCTGGTAAAAGGCCCCCCTGGCCACGGCCGTCATATGCTCTTCTAAAGACAGCCGCGCATCCAGGAGGACACCCAGATTGCGAGCCCTCTCCGTGGGGGGCAAAGATTCACCCCCAATAGATAACCTTTCTGATAAATCCGCCTGAAAAATAACAAGCTCAAGACACTTTCAGAAATCATTAACCAGAATACCCTTCCCCTACTTCATTATCTTCTTAAAAATCTTTTTTTTTTAGCTACAGTAGCTAGCAGGACACATTGCAAAGAAGAGCAGTGATTTCTTTTTCAGTTTAAAAAGCAAGCAAAGGAAGGAAGGAAAGAGTTGGGTGGATAAGAGGAAGGAGGGAAGAAAAGAAAGAAGGAAAGAAGGAAGGAAGGAGTTGAGGATAAGAGGAAGGAAGGGAAGGAAAGAAAGAAAGAAGAAGGAAGGAAGGAGGGAGAGAGGGAAGGAAGAAAGGAAGAAAGGAAGGAGTTGAGTGGATAAGAGGAAGGAAGGAAGGAAGGAAGGAAGGGAAGGAAAGAAAGAAGAAGGAAAGAAGGAAAGAAAGAAGGAAGAAAGGAAGAAAGGGAGGAAGGAGTTGAGTGGATAAGAGGAAGGAAGGGAAGAAGGGAAGGAAAGAAAGAAAGAAGGAAGGAAGGAAAGAAAGAAGAAGGAAGAAAGGAAGAAAAGAAGAAAGGAAGGAGATGAGTGGATAAGAGGAAGGAAGGAAAGGGGAAGGAAAGAAGGAAAGAAAAAAGAAGGAAGGAAGGAAGGAATTGGGTGGATAAGAGGAAGGAAGGGAAGAAGGGAAGGCAAGAAAGAAAGAGAAAGAAGAAAGAAAGAAGGAAGGAAGGAAGGAGTTGGGTGGATGAGAGGAAGGAAGGAAGCAAGGAAAGAAGGAAGGAGTTGTGGATAAGAGGAAGGAAGGGAAGGAAAGAAGGAAAGAAAGAGAAAGAAGGAAAAAAGGAAGGAAGGAAGGAAGGAAGGAAGGAGGTAGGTAGTTGAGAGGAAGGAAGGAAGGAAGGAAAGAAAAGGAAGGAAAGAAGGAAGGAAGGAGTTGAGTGAATAAGAGGAAGGAAGGGAAAGAAAGAAGGAAAGAAGATTTGCTTGAGGCCTTCTAACATATGTAAGAAGAATAAGATTTGCTGAGTTCCTAGGGAAATATTTGGGATCACCGTGTCAGCTTGCCTTGGCCACATTATCTCATCCCTGCTGTGTAGAAGTGACGTCAATTCTAATCGGATCATCAATTACCACTTGTCTGCATAAATCTCTATGCAGCTCCCGTGTATAATTTGTTGCTGTTTGAACACAAGGGACCTGAGGCTTTGACTCTTCTCTCAAATCTCAGCCTACCAGGGAGATCCAGACAGAGCTTTAGGATCTGGGATTGACACTAACCTAATTGAGGTTTGAGGACTGGCTTTATGTTTATAGCAGGGGAAGAGTGTGTAACTTTTGCTCCACAGAGGGACAGATTTCTGTGAAATCCGTGGAGCCCTCAAGGTTCAAATTTGATGAATTTGGCTCTGCCTTGTCAATAGATTCAGTTACTTGCGACTAATTCTTCCCCTATCATTTCTACCTTCCTCCCCTAGATGTGTGGCGGGACATCTTTTATGATTCTACAGGCAGTCCTCGACTTACGACCGCAAGTGAGCCCAACATTTCTGTCACTAAGTGAGACAGTTGTGCAGTGAACTTTGCCCCGTTTTACGACCTTTCTTGCCACAGATGTTAAGTGAATCACTGCAGTTGTTAAATTAGTAACATGGTCATTAAAGTGAATCTGGCTTTGTTTGTTGGAAGGACACTAAAGGGGATCACAGGACCCCGGGACACTGCAACTGTCATAAGTACAAGTCAGTTGCCAAGTGTCTGAATTTTGATCACGTGACCATGGAGATGTTGCAACGGTCGTAAGTGTGAAAAATAGTCATAAATCGCTTGTCATACCCTCGTTGGAGCCTGAATCTGCAGAGGAAGATGAATCAGATGGAGATCGTGGGGGTGGCTTCGTTGGCTTCTGAGGAAAATGGGGAAGAGCAGGCCCAGTCAGGCCAGGGCCTTTCAGGATTGGGATGGCTTGTAGGCAAGGAGGAAGTGGGGCAGGATGACCAAGAGAGGCTACACAGTGAACATGAGAGACAGAGCTCAGGCAATGAGCAGGGACTGCCCCCTCCTGATCCCCGAGCATGGAGAGTGGAGAGAAGGTGAGAACAGCGCAGACTGACTCAACTACTCGGGAGGAGAGCGCCCCACCCCAGTTCACAAGGCACACCTGGGGACTGAGACTTAAGGAGACACTGTGGGGAGGGGTGTTTGTCAGGAACAAATCCTGAATTCATGGAGTGTTGAGTACCCCGGGTCATCACAACACATTTTTCAGTGCTGTTGTAACTTCAAATGGTCATTAAATGAACTGTTGTAAGTCGAGGACTACCTGTACACATGGATGGACCTAATAGGATGAATTTTCCCCCCTCTAGACATCTTGCAAGCCACCCTTCCCTGTGGATAGTTTAGAAGAGGGTTTCTTAATATCAAAGCCCTGTAGAGTACTTAGCTTGACTTTAATAGGCTGACAGTTGGATTTTATTGTGTCTGAATATTTGTAAACTG
Source organism: Arizona elegans (assembly GCA_022577455.1). Taxonomy (NCBI): domain Eukaryota; kingdom Metazoa; phylum Chordata; class Lepidosauria; order Squamata; family Colubridae; genus Arizona; species Arizona elegans. The sequence continues at coordinate 91,532,853 of JAKOOJ010000005.1, read as the reverse complement.
CACTAAGTCACAAAACAGGAGTGGCAGGATATAAATTTTAAATTAATAAATCCTGTCACTGGCAGACTTTCATCTAAACCAGGACAATAAATTCTCCACTCTGGAGCTTCCATGCTAAGCGATGTGACAGGCCAGTAAAGTTTATTGCAGATGCAATTAATACTTATAATAACAAAGAGCATCTGAAGAAGATAAGGACCATCTTAGGTGTCTCCTAAGTGTCTATGGAGATTCTCAGTCATGGTTGTCCCAAAAGTGCTTTTTTCAAGAGGCAACTGGACTTTCTGGTTTTTCTTTGAAGACGAACATGATATATGCAGTACAATGCAGTGAGCCATGTGTAGAACTGTACATTGGGGAAACAAAACAACCACTTTAAAAGCTCATGGCACAACACAGAACAACAAACACATCAGGACTGGATTCAGCAGTCCATCTGCATTTAAAAGACAAAGGCCACTCTTTTGAAGACAGCAAAATCCACATTTTGGACAGAGAGGAACACTGGTTTGAAAGAGGGATCAAAGAGGCCATCTATGTCAAAACTGAATAGTCTTCTCTCAAGAGAGGGGGAGGGAGGATATAACATCATCTATCTCGAATCTACAACACAATCCTTTCAACAGTTTCAAGAAGGCTCCACCCATTTGCACCACTCAGGTGACCCCAAGGACACAAAATAAACTTCCAGGTGACCTTAATGACCCACTAAAAGGATGCAAATGACCAGCTGTCTGCAAGGAATATAAATCCTTCCATTCCCCCAACATCCAGTCAGAGCTGAAGAAACTCATCCAACTTCTTGGGTAGAAGCGAAATGTCTTAAAAAAAAAAAAAAAAAACACCAGAAAGTCCAGTTGCCTCTTGAAAAAACATCTTTAGGTGTGTCCTAAGTTTTTAACCTATTTCCTTCTTCATTTTGGTTGCTGGGGGAGCATGATAGCTCAGTGGTTAAAGGCCCTGAGCTTGTCAGGTGGAGAGCTGACAGCCCAGGTTCGAGACCCGAGTGCCGCATGATGGACTGACTTCACGTTCCTTGCTCCAGCTCCTGCCAGCCATCGCAGTTCAAGGGCATGCAAATGCAAGTAGATGCATAGGTAGGATGCATTTTGGTGGGAAGGTAACAGTGTTCTGTGTGCCTTTGGCGTATAGCCATGTTGGCCACATGACCACGGAAGTATTTTTGGACAACGCTGGTACCCTCGGCCAAAAAAACGAAGGTGAACACCGTGCCTTCAAGTCAGACATGACTGATAGAAAAACGTTACTTTTGCTTTTTTTCATTTCTGTTGTAAGAGGCTGGTATTGATTTTTCTCAGGTTTCTCAGTTATTATCTGCTACCACCAAATTGTTTGCAACAATCATCTCCTTTCCAAGGTTTCCCACTTTTGACTTCTCAGTTTCCATTTCTTCAAAATTCTGCTTGATGTATGCTGCTTTCTCCTGCAGGAGTTGCCAGGAGGACTTTAGCTAGATCAAGAATAGGGGAAGTTTCTCTTGGTGCTAATCTGCTGTTGTTGTTTTCTCCCAAAGCTCTTTTTTTTTTTTAAATCAAATTTTATTGATTTTTTCTTACACACACGCACACACATTTTTTATGAACAAAGTATTGGCCGTGTCATATCTTATACAACTTATCATATCCAATTTCATTTTACATAGTTACAATTTATGCCGAAATATTCTTTTTCCATACTTTTTAATCTTATCTTAATACTTCTATACTTATTATACAAACAGCATCATCATCCGCCAGTGGTGAAATGTAAATTTGGTTACTACCGGTTCTGTGGGCATAGCTTGGTGGGGTGTGTGTAATATGACTGAGTGGGCGTGGCCAACTTTTTTTTTTTAACTTTTAAAACCATTTTTCTACAACCTCTTCGGCTGAAGAGGTTGTTAAAAAAATGCTTTAAAAGCCTCTGACGATCCCAGCTGACTTGCCTGATCAGCAGAGGCTTTCTTTTTACTTTTAGAAGCATTTTTTCTATAACCTTTTCGGCTGAAGATGTGTGTAGGAAAAAATGCTTTTAAAAATTAAAAAAAAGCCTCTGATGATTGTGGGGCTCAGCTGGGCAATAGGGGATGTGGGGGGGACAGGGATTTTTGCTACCGGTTCTCTGGACCACCCGCCTCCATTGCAACCGGATCGGGCGATCCGGTCCAAACCGGAAACATTTTACCCCTGCCATCCACCCTCAAATCCTAGTTTCTTAACATTATTTCAATGAGTTATCTTATCCATTGTTTATATATATATATATATAAAACAATATATATATATATATATATATATATATATATATATATATATATATATATATATATATATATACACAAAAAAAAAAACCTTGGCTACGTAGGGAAAACCTGGCTAGAAGAAAAACATATATATATATATATATATATATATATATATATATATATATATATATATATATATATATATATATTAACTTCCATATTCATTCGTTCTTCATCCTAATAAATTTGAACATGCTCGGGGTTGCCTTTCTACCATTTCATCTCCCTTGTTTTCTCCCAAAACTCTTAATCACAACAACGATGGCAATCTGCTATGAATCGGTGACCAGCCCTCTGGCATCATACAGGTAACCCTCAACTTTCGACCACAAAGGAGCCAAAAATTTCTGTTGCTGACAGTGAGACAGTAGCTAAGTGAGTTTGGCCCCATCATACAACCTTTCTTGCCACGGTTGTTAAGCAAATCACTGCAGCTGTTAAGTGAGTCACACGGTTGTAAAGTGAATTTGGCTTCTCCAGTGACTTTGCTTGTCAGAAGGTCACAAAAGGGGGATCATGTGACCCCAGGACACTTCAACGGTTCATAAAAAGGAGGCAGTTGCCAAACGTCTCAATTTTGATTATGTGACCATGGGGAGGCTTATGGCCAGGGGTGAAATCCAGCAGGTTCTGGAGAACTGGTAGCAGAAATTTTGAGCAGTTTGGAGAACCGGCAAATGCCACCTCTGGCTGGTCCCAGAGTGGAGAGGGAATGGGGATTTTGCAGGATCCTTCCCCTGGAGTGGGGTGGGAATGGAGATTTTGTAGTATCTTTCCCCTGGAGTGGAGAGGGAATGGGGATTTTGCAGTATCCTTCCCCAAGGAGTGGGGAGGGAATGGACATTTTGCAGTATCCTTCCCCTGGAGTGGGGTGGGAATGGGGATTTTGCAGTATCCTTCCCCTGGAGTGGGGAGGGAATGGGGATTTTGCAGCATCCTTCCCCTGGAGTGGGGTGGGGATGGGGATTTTGCAGTATCCTTCCTCTGCCACACCCACCAAGCCACGCCCACAGAACCAGTAGTAAAAAAAATTGGATTTCACCACTGCTTACGGTTGTTTTCCACACTTACAATACAGTCATAAGCCACTCTTGTTCAGTTCTGTTGTAACTCTGAACAGTCACTAAACAAATGGTTGTAAGTTGAAAACTAGCGGGATTTATAAGCAGGAATACTTTTGTGCCCCACAAATATTTCCTTAGGTTGGTTCTTTACAGTAGTCTTTCATTTTTATTTTTATTTTGGTTAACAATAGCAATAGGACTTAGACTTATATACCGCTTCACAGTGCTTTTCCCCATGAAGAAGCTTTTTGGATGAGAAGCGAAACATCGTCAAAGAAAAACCAGAAAGTGCAGTTGCCTCTTGAAAAAAAATCACTTTTGGGATATGTTTGAAAGCTTAGTCCTGTGGCGGAGGAGTCTTCTGCGCCATTCATTTACGCCTCAGAAAAATGAGGGGAACCTTCCCACTTATTTTCAAATGATGGCAGCTTCCCTGGAGAATTGGGTGGGAGAGAAGATGGGACAATAAGTTTGTAGGAGATTGACCAGGCTTAGCCTGAGGGATGGGGTCAAACACATCATTACTCACTTTGCAGCCACACGAGATCTGAAAGTCCAGCCAGTGATCAGCTGCTACCAGTTCAGACCGGTTCAAGCGAACCGGTAGTTCCAACCAGCAGCTGGCTCTACCCACCAGCCCTGGTGCTATCACGTCCTATATAATCACCAGGTTTTTTTGATGCTGCGTGCATGCACACGCACATGCTCACATTTTTGGTTCCGGGCGAACCAGTTGTTACAACAGGCAGTAGCTCAACACTGAGTCCAGCCTACCTTGAATTCTGTTGACTTTTATCTACCAACAATTTGCTTGGGCCGTTAGTAGTTTAGATTAAGGTCAAGTGCCAGGGAAATCAGAAGATCCAGGCAGGTATAAAGATTTATTACAACGGATTAACAGATTAGCAGAGTTGGAAGGGATCTTCTAGGTCATCTAGTCCAACCCCCCCCCCACCCAAGCAGGAGACCCTACACAATTTCTGACAAATGGCAGTCCAGTCTCTTCTTGAAAGCCTCCAGTGATGAAGCTCCCACAACCTCCGAAGGCAACTTCTGTTCCATGCGTTGATTGTTCTCGCTGTCAGAAAATTTCTCCTTATTTCTAGGTTGAATCTCTCCTTGGTCAGTTTCCATCCATTATTCCTTGTCTGGCCTTCAGGTGCTTTGGAAAATAACTTGACCCCTTTCTCTCTGTGGCATCCCCTTGTTCTGATCCCGTCCCACACACATACACACCAACAGACGTTCAAGGGTTAAAGACTAAACCAGCCGACAAAATCCTTTTCCTTATGCTAACGGAACTTGGCAACAACCTAGTGGCTGCCTGCCAAGAGTTTATTACTTACAAAGAGGAGAGATAACTTCTCCCCGCTTCTGGTACATCAAAAGAAACAGCTCAATAATTACAGAGTCAATCAAGTCCAAAGATAATCCAGCAAAGTCTATAGCAAAAATCCAGCAATGCAGAATGGTGTGGAAGCTTTCAGCTTTGTTCGTCACAAGGTTTGACTGGCCACCACGCTCCCTTTTATACCCTGTGGGGTGTGGTCCAGTGACTCAGTCTAATCTCGGGCACGCCCTTTCTTCTGTTGTGCGCGCTTATCTCTGCGACGTTGGCGTGGATCCAGCCAAGACTCATTACTCTCATCACTGTCCACCTGTGGCTGCGTGGATGTGCTTGGTCCAGGCCCTATCTCTTGCCCTTCGGCGGACACCGAAGGCATTGCCAAAGAGGAGGGTCCTGGAGAGGGAGGCCTTGCCAACTCCTCTCCTTCACTCTTGGAGTCCTCTCCTGCCGATGACACAGCTCAGGTAACGGAGCCACAACACCCCTCAAATATTGGAAGACTGCTATCCTGTCTCCCCAGTCCTTCTCTTCACTAGACTAGCCATGCCCAGTTCCTGTAACCGTTTTTTTCTTCTCCTCTAGAAAAATTGCTGCAACCGTTCTTCATATGTTTTAGTCTCCAGTCCCCTAATCGTCCTGGTTGCTCTTCTCTGCACTCTTTCTAGAGTCTCAACATCTTTTGTATAGTGTGGTGACCAAAACTGGATGGAGTATTCTAAGTGTGGTCTTACAAAGGCTTTATAGAGTGGTGTTAATACCTCACTTGATCTTGATTGTATCTCTCTGTTAATGCAGTTTAGGATTGCATTGGATTTTTTGCCTGCCATTGCACACGGCTGGCTCATATTTAGCTGGTTGTCCACTAAGACCCATCAATGACTACTTCAGCTTCAACCACAACAATACACGAGCACACAATAGATACAAACTTAAGGTAAACCGCACCAAACTCGATTGCAGAAAACACGACTTCAGCAACAGAGTGGTCAATGCCTGGAATACACTACCAGACTCTGTGGTTTCATCCCCAAACCCCCAAAATTTTAACCTAAGACTGTCTACTGTTGACCTCACCCCATTCCTAAGAGGTCTGTAAGGGGCGTGCATAAGTGCATCAGCGTGCCTACCATCCCTGTCCTAATGTTTCTTCTATTTGTACCTCTTTTATGTATCCAATCCATGTTTATACTTATTACCAAATACGTTCTTGACAAATAAAATAAATAAATAAAAATAAAATAATACCTCACTTGATCTTGATTGAATCCTTCTGTTAATGTAATTTAGGATTGCACTGTCTTTTTTGGCTGTCATTGCACACGGCTGGCTTATATTTAGTTAAGACTCCAAGTTCCCTCTCACAGTTACTGCTACTAAGCCTGGTTTCACCCAGTCTATATGTGTACTTTTGGTTTTTCTTGCCTAAGTGTAAGACTTTACACTTTTTTTCTACTTATACCATGATAGTAATTTGCAACTCTTAGGGATGAATTTAAACTTGGGTATTTGAATGCAATATTTGGTGCAGGGGACAATCTGTCGTTTTAAGAACGGTTTTCTTTGAGTGGCGTTTGATTGTTAAAAAAATGGACAGTTCTAGCAATTACACACCTGATTTACAGCTTAAACTGTTACATTTGTTATGTTTGATTGTGCACACTGGATGCCAATTACCAGACTGTAAATTCAATGGATTCTTTTGTATTGCTAGATTTGGTTTTGGTTGTTTGTTTTTCTGTGATCGTGAGCGCTGAGAAATTTAAGACTTGGCTCTCAAGAAACGGCATGGAGGCAGAAACTGTGCCAATGACAGCAAAGGGACATTTTTGAATGGCCACTCCTGAATTCTCTTGGTGGACGTGGCTTTGTCGAAACACAAGCTGACCATGGATCAGAGTGAGGAAATCAAACAGTATCATTGTTAAACGGATTTCATAAATACGAACCAGCTGCCAAGCATCTGGATTTTGATCCCATAGGGATGCTGCAAAGGTCATAAGTGTGAACTTCCCAGTACCATTGTAACTTCAAACAGTTACTAAGTAAATGATTGCAACTATCTGTATTCAATACAGGTAGCCCTTGACCTACAATCATAATTTCTGGTTGCCAGGCACCCAAGCTTTGATCTCATGGCTGTGGGAATGCTTGGACAGTCATAAGTGCAAGGGAGGAATAGAGTAGAGTAGAGTAGAGTAGAGTAGAGTAGAGTAGAGTAGAGTAGAGTAGAATAGAATAGAATAGAATAGAATAGAATAGAATAGAATAGAATAGAATAGAATAACAGAGTTGTAAGGGACCTTGGAGGTCTTCTAGTCCAACCCCCTGCTCAGGCAGGAAACCCTACAGCACTTCAGTCAAATGGTTATCCCATGGAGGGTTGTAACTCAGTTTTTTTTCTATGGCACTGTGGTTTCCAATGGTCGCTTAGTGAATGATTGAAATCCGAGGTATACAGTAGTGGCCAAAATTGTGGAAACCTTTTGGGAAAAGTGTATTTTTAGGTTTGATGGCTAATAACACCACTTTCTTTCTTTCTTTCTTTCTTTTTTTTTGGGAGTTTCAAGATAATCCTATTCCACTGCTGGAATGGCCTGGGAATAGCCCAGACCTTAACTCAATTGGAATTCTATGGAGCTGACTAAAAAAACTTGGTAGTCAGAAGCGACCCAGCAATAAAACCCAGTTCATAGAAGCCATCATTCAATCTTGGTTTTGCATCATAACAGCTGCAGAACTAAAAGACTTGGTTCACTCCATGGGAAGACGTTGTAAGGCCATAATTCATACTAAAGGTTACCCAACTAAGTATTAACTGACATGGTGATCATTTTTGTATATCTCATTTTTTCTATGGGGATAATTTTTGCATATCTTGTTTTTTCTACGTGTTTCACTTTACTTCTTTATACACTAACTGCTATTCTAATAGCAAATCCTTCATAAAAGTGATTGCATTACATTCTTTATTAAATTATCTTTCCATTGATATATAATTTTATGGTACTACTCCAAAAAAAAAAAAGTGGTGTTATTAGCTAGTTTTAGAAAATACACTTTTCCCAAAAGGTTTCCACAAGTTTGGCCACGACTGTATTTAAAGCCAGAAAGATTCTTTCTTAGTAGATTCATTCTCCAGCAGGTGGCACTGTTTGGTGAGTTTTGCCCCATTGGCTTCAGTCCTTAAATGGGTAGTAAGGTTTTGATAAATTATTGGGTAATTTTTTCTTTTTTTCTTTCTTTCTTATTCACCTCCTTCCAGAAATATTAAGCAGGTTCTTTGTACAAACTATTTAAAAAAAAACAAAAAAAAAACCCCGGTTATCTTGGAGCTTCTGTATAATCTCACCTATCCGCAGGTTTCCCTGCTTTGTAAAAACAAGAGCTCAAGCCAAATTGACAAACGGTTCAGATGCTTTTTGCAAATGAGCCGAAGGAGCAAAACGCGTCTGCCTATCTCAGAAGGCCTGGAAAAGGCTTAATTGGGTTTTATCGAAGGGTAGGCTGGAAGGAGCTGGCCATTTCCAGTATAAATGGCACTATTTTCAGGCACGCTGCTCCTCTCTTTTTCACTGAGGCTTGCTTGCATCTTACTCTGTTTCCTCTAAACTACTTCTTTGCAGGGCGGAATGAAACGTAACAACAGTTGCCCTGGAAGCTCCCTGTGGAGAGGAATTCCAGTAAAGACAGTTTCTCCAATAAAATGTAGAAGGAAAGGGATTCCAGCCAGCCATTTCTGAACTATTTCATGGTTTACTTCCATCTTTCTCGATGCAGCTTTTGTTGACCCGTAGTATCTGAGGATTTTACTCTGCAGTCCTCCTCCTTCTCCTCCCCCCCTCCTCCTCCTCCTCCTCCTGCTCCTGCTTCTCCTTCTGCTGCTTCCCCTCCTTGTCATTGTCCTCCTTCTTCTCCTTCTCCTCCTCCTCTTGTTTCTTCTTCTCCTTCTGCTTCTCCTCCTCCTGGAGCTTTGTGTTATCATTTCTTTTTTTGGGCTTGCAGCCATATACATAAGCAGAAGGACTTGGAAAGTGTTTTATGTATAAAACAGTAGGTCTTGTGATGGTGAGGTCATATCAAGTCACATCAAGTCAGTTTCTTGTGGTGAGTCTTGTAATGGGTCATGTGTAGATCATGTCAGGTGAGAGTCTTGTGAAGGGTCTTGTGGTGGATCAGGTGTAGGTGTGTCAAATGAGTCTTGTGATGGCAAGGTTACATCAGGTGAGGGTCATTTGGAGGCGATGTGCTGGTTGGGGCGGTTGCATGGATTGGTTGAAGGTTGGCTTTGTGGTTGATTTGAATTCTTAGGGGTTTGGAGGCTGGTCATTGTGTCTGTTGATGTAATGGCTTGTGGAAGGCCAAGATCATGTTCCTTCAACCTGAGATTCCCCAAATGAGTTTCCATATAATAACTATATTAACATAGGGGGTTCACAATGCATTGTTCTTCATATGACGTTTCTCTGTGACTGATACAGAGATTCCCAGTTGTGAAAGTACAAATCTGGCAAATCTGATCTTTAACCAGTTTTTTTATTTTTGAAGTTGCATGTCCAGATTTTAACTATTAGTGCAGTGGTTAGAGTGAAGCACTTCAGCTACTTCAGCTGACTGCTAGCTGCAGTTCGGCAGTTTAAATATCACCAGCTCAAGGTTGACTCAGCCTTCCATCCTTCCGAGGTCGGTAAAAATGAGGACCCAAATTGGTGGGGGCAAGAGGCTGACTGTAAAAAAAATCACTTAGAGAGGGCTGTAAAAGCACTATGAAGTGGTATATAAGTCTAAGTGCTATTATTAACAAAATGTGTGTTTGGTTATAGAGAAGAGCAGGGGTGAAATCCAGCAGGTTGTGGAGAACCGGTAGTGGAAATTTTGAGCAGTGCAGAGAACAGGCAAATGAGTTTGGAAGTTATACAGAGTTCGGAGAACTCTGGTTGGCCCCAGAGTGGGTGGGAATGGAGATTTTGCATTATCCTTCCTTTGCCACACCCACCAAGCCATGCCCACCAAGCTGCACCATGCCCACCAAGCCACACCACACCACACCCACAGAACCAGTAGTAAAAAAATATGGATTTCACCACTGGAGAAGAGATAACTTATTGTAGAAACTTTGGGTGACATCCTTTTTATACAAATGCCCAACAAATCCCAACTTTCTTAGATTGGCAACAGAGATTGCTATTCCTTACAGAACTTCATGGAATGACCACAAGACCCCACAAGTTTGCATACAAAAAGGACCCAACCAAGTTCTTATCCACAATGGTCTGCATAAATAGCCAACTATCAGGCCTATGTGTGTTAGGATCAAGAGGTACCTGATGGCACCTCACAATGAGTCTACATTCTCCTCCTGGACCTTCTCCAATGCTGCTGACTCTTCAGTGCATCATGATTTACCAACCACAAGGGGGCAGTAAGATCTAGATGGAATTTACTCTATAGTTCCTCTTTGGTTTATCCAAGAGGCGCTAATTTGACATTCATTCATTCATTCATTCATTCATTCATTCATTCATTCATTCATTCCTTTAACTTCCCATCTCAACAAATGACTCTGGCCAATGGGCACCATTAACGTAAACTGGCACTATTAACTGGTTGAAAACTGTCCAAAGTGGTTGGGTTAGAAAAAAAGCATCCCTATTCGTGTTTGTAGAAAAAAGAGTCGTCATATATTTTTAAGTGACTAAGGAAAACATGATATTTTCATTGCAAGAACCTTTCTGTACCCTCTACTCTCAATTCAAGAAACTCTTATCCCTAAGGTGGTTTTTAAAGAGGCAACTGGACTTCTTTGTAATTCTTTGAAGATGTTTCACTTCTCATCCAAGAAACTTCTTCAGCTCCCTTGAATTAGCTTTCTTGGATGAGAAGCAAACATCTTCAATTGCCTCTTTTTTTAAAAAAATCACCTTTAACAGATTAACAGTTGGAAGGGACCCTGTAGGCAGTGGTGAAATCTAAATGTTTTTACTACCGGTTCTGTGGGTGTGGCTTGGTGGGCTTGGTGGGCTTGGTGGGCGTGGCAGGGGAAGGATACTGCAAAATCCCCATTCCCTCCCCACTCTGGGGTCAGCCAGAGGTGGTATTTGCCAGTTCTCCAAATTACTCAAACTTTCTGCTACCGGTTCTCCGAACTGCTCAAAATTTCCGCTACCGGTTCTCCGAACTGCTCAAAATTTCTGCTACCGGTTCTCCAGAACCTGTCAGAACCTGCTGGATTTCACCCCTGCTTGTAGGTCTTCTAATCCACCCCCCCACCCAAGCAGGAGACCCTTCACCATTTCTGACAGGTGGTAGCCCAGTATCTTCTTGAAAGCTTCCAGTGATGAAGCTCCCACAACTTCTGAAGGCAACTTCTGTTCCATGGGTTGATTGTTCTCACTGCCAGCAAATTTCTCTTTATTTCCAGGTTGAATCTCTCCTTGTTCAGTTTCCATCCATTATTCTTTTGGGACAACCATGACCTAGATGACTGAGAATCTCCATAAACACAAGAAACTCTTGTTATGCTGGCTTTTTATGTATGCCACCTCCTGTTTTGCTGCACGCTTTTTACTGTTTTTAATGCTTTCATTTGGTCTTCCTCTGTTCATTGCCAATCCGTGTGGCTGGAATTGATTCTTATCAGTGTGGTTGATATATGATATACCAATGTCTGCAGTATATTGGTAGTGTTTTTAATTGTGAGATTAGAGTGTCCCTTTGTAAATGCTGTAAATCTGAAAGGCGAAAAATACTTAATCGGTGCTGGCAGCGTTGACCCAGGGGTCTTTCCCCCCTCCCTTAAAATATGCCACCCTCCGAACAGAATGAAGTCTGCCTTCTTTTAAACTCTATTCTTGCCTGCCTCTTTGTGTGCAGGAGGGCTTAGGAAGTTGGGTTGGCTTCTTTTAAGAGGCAGCACCTGTCTCTTTGTGTTGAGCTGAGAATAGGCCACAGCCTGAAAAAGCGATCTCTTGTCACAAAGCCAACATGGTCGCTTTTATTCCTGACAGACCTGGGGCAGAAACCTGACCGAAATCTGGATGTGAAACAGCGTCTCTTTTGTGTAAAAAAATAAAATAAAAATAAAAATATGACCAGCTGGTCTCATGCAGGGCTTTGGCTTGCCAAACAAGTGGATTGTTTTAAGCTGTGAAAGATTCAAAACGCACGTAAGGAAGATTGAGTGGTGAATGACAGAGTGTTTACCAGTGGTGAAATCCAATTTTTTTTACTACCGGTTCTATGGGCGTGGCTTGGTGGGCATGGCAGGGGAAGGATAATGCAAAATAATGCACCTACCATCTGGAATGAGCTCCCCCCGGAGATACGGAGGATCCCGGATCTGTGCACCTTCCGTCGCACGCTTAGGACTTTTTTATTTCATCAAGCTGGCCTGGCCTAAATCTTCTCCCCTTTTTAAATGTAAATTTTAATTTGTTTTTAAATTATGGGGTATTTTAAATTCAGCCAAATTATTTAATTCGTTTTTATCTTATTTTAAATTTTTGTATTTATGTGTTTTATCTTGTGGCTGTATACCGCCTCGAGTCCTTCGGGAGAAGGGCGGTATAGACATTTAATAAAATAAATGAATAAATAAATAAAATCTCCATTCCCACCCTACTCTGGGGCCAGCCAGAGATGGTATTTGCCAGTTCTCCAAACTACTCAAAATTTCCGCTGCCACTTCTCTGAACTGCTCAAAATTTCCGCTACTGGTTCTCCAGAACCTGTCAGAGCCTGCTGGATTTCACCCCTGGTGTTTAGCCATCCACCTGGGTGGACGTCTTGTGGTTTTTTTCCTCCTTCGATGTTGGGTGCTATTTATATCCTCTCGCGGGAACGTTAGCCTGCTCTGAATTAAAGAGGACCTTGACAGACTTGAACATTGGGTGCTATCTAACAAAATGAAATTCAGTGGTGAAAAAAAGCAAGGTTCTACATTTAGGCAAGAAAAACAAAATGCACAGGTACAGTATATGTGGTACCTTGCTCAATAGTAGTAACCGTGAGAGGGATCTTGGAGTCCTAGTGGACAACCATTTAAATATGAGCCAGCAGTGTGCAGCAGTTGCCAAAAAAAGCCCACACAGTTCTAGGTTGCATAAACAGAGGGATAGAATCAAGATAATGGGAAGTGTTAATACCATTTTATAATGCCTTCGTAAGGCCACACATGGAATACTGCATCCAGTTTTGGTCGCCACAATGTAAAAAAGATGTTGAGACTCTAGAAAGAGTGCAGAGAAGAGCAACAAAGATGATTAGGGGACTGGAGGCTAAAACATATGAAGAATGGTTGCAGGAACTGGGTATGTCTAGTTTAATGAAAAGAAGGACTAGGGGTGACATGAAAGCAGTGTTGCAATATCTCAGGGGTTGCCACAAAGAAGAGAGAGTCAAATTATTCTCCAAAGCACCTGAGGGTAGAACAAGAAGCAATGGGTGGAAATTAATCAAGGACAGAAGCACCCTATTAATAAGGAGAAATTTCCTGACAGTTAGAACAATTAATCAGTGGAACAACTTGCCTCCAGAAGTTGTGAATGCTCCAACACTGGAAGTTTTTAAGAAGATGTTGGATGTTGGGTTTCCTGGGATTGGACTAGTAACCACCAAGGTCCCTTCCAACTCTGTTATTCTCTTCTCTTCTCTTCTCTTCTCTTCTCTTCTCTTCTCTTCTCTTCTCTTCTCTTCTCTTCTCTTCTCTTCTCTTCTCTTCTGGTGTCCCTTTATTTAAAAAACCCACCACCTCCCAAAAAACCTCTTCCGGAGATATTGTAGAGAATATTTGTAGTTCGGGTTGTAGATTTAGAACAGAATAACAGAGTTGGAAGGGACCTTGTACGTCATCTAGTCCAACCCCCTGCCCAAGCAGGAGACCCTACACCTTTTCTGACAGATGGCAGTCGAGTCTCTTCTTCAAAGCTTCCAGTGATGAAGCTCCCACAACTTTTGAAGGCAACTTCTGTTCCATGGATTGATTGTTCTCACTGTCAGGAAATTTCTCCTTCCTTCTAGGTTGAATCTCTCTATTGTCAGTTTCCATCCATTATTCCTTGTTTGGCATTCAGATACTTTGGAAAATAGCTTGACCTCCTCATCTCTGTGGCAGCCCCTCAAATATTGGAGCACCGTTATCGTGTCTCCCTGGTCCTTCTCTTCACTAGACTAGCCAAGCCCAGTTCCTGCAACCAATTCATTGTATGTTTTAGCCTCCAGTCCCCTAATCATCTTGGTTGCTCTTCTCGGCACTCTTTCTAGAGTCTCAACATCTTTTTTATAGTGTGGTGACCCAAACTGGATGCTGGTTCGGTGACATCATAACATCAACACTACCGGCTCGGCCGAACCAGGCGGAATCGGGAGAAACCCACCACTGATCTTGAGCCTATCATTGAGACAGAGGTTTTTCTTCCAAGCTTGCTACTTGGCTCCTGGATGTTTCGTTACCGAACTAGGTAACATCTTCCACTAAAATATCCATCCTTATAGACCTGAAACTTCCAGCAAAAGAGTTTCAGAATTTCCATGTCAGAAGGGTAGCTCAGAACAGGTTAAAGTTACATCCCAGAGGTATAGAGGCGTATGAGGCGTGTATACAGAGGTAAAAGTGTGTGTTTTTGAACTTCCCAATTCCTAACTTGAAAATGGCATTAAGGTGACCTCGAACAGGTGGAACAGCATGCTCTAGAATAGGGGTCCCCAACCCCTGGTCCGTGGCATGCCAGAAACTGGATTGCACAAACAAATGAAGCCCCATCTGCAGGATGGAGGCAGCTTGCAAAACTACCCACCCTCTCCGGTCCCTAGAGAAACCTTTCTCCATAGACCAAAAGTTTGGGAGACTCTGCTCTAAAAGGTGCAAAGGTGATAATTTTGCATTTGTGTTAAACCCCTCTGCTTAAATACAATGCTTTAAATTCATCAACTTTAAGACAAACAATTTAGTAAGCATTTCGCTAATATTTATAGCAGACGTCTCTGAGCTGGAATGCTTTAACTGGGTGGTGGTAAGAATGACTATGATTAGTCTGAAAATGAACAACAAGGTTATTTGCTGAATATTTCAATTAATCTGCTGTGTTTTTAATCTTACAGATCTTAGAGATCAGGGCTAAATTGACCTCAGAAAGCAATTCAGGGCCATCATTTAAAGGAAACGAATAAAGGAGAATCTTTGTTAGCTCAGGGTTGAAATGAGGGGTCCTGGGTGCTCTCTGAGCTTGCTTGATTTTTTTGCAGACATTTCAGTGGTGAAATCCAATTTTTTTTACTACCAGTTCTGTGGGCGTGGCTTGGTGGGCATGATGTGGCTTGGTGGGCGTGGCTTGGTGGGCGTGGCTTGGTGGGTTTGGCAGGGGAAGGATACTGCAAAATCTCCATTCCCTCCCCACTCCTGGGGGAAGGATATTGTAAAATCACCATTCCCACCCCACACTGGGGCCAGCCAGAGGTGGTATTTGCTGGTTCTCCGAACTATTCAAAATTTCCGCTACTGGTTCTCCGAACTACTCAAAATTTCCACCGGTTCTCCAGAACCTGTCAGAACCTGCTGGATTTCACCCCAAGACATTTCATTATCCTAACTAGACTAGAACTGATGATATTATCTAGTTTGGGTAATGAAACGCCTGCAAGAAAACAACCAAGGTCAGAGACCATCAAGGACCCCTTGAAGGAAATGCCTTGTGTAAACCCTACTTTCTAGTAGGAAGTGCAAAGGAAAGCAAGGTTCTAGTGAACATAGGTTGCCTCTTGAAAAAGCACCTTTGGGACAGCCATGACCTGGATGACTGAGAATGTCCAGAGACATTTAGTGAACATATTCAACATCCTAATAGCACACATTTGGTAGGATCCAAATGGATAGTTTAATTTCCCATCAGGTCCCAATGCAATCATATCTTAGAAGTGACTTTAAACAGAGGTTTCCTCATTACTTCTACTAGATACTGTAGGCCCCTGATGGCAAACCTATGGCACGTGTGCCAGAGGTGGCACGCAGAGCCCTCTCTGCTGGCACATGTGCCATTGCCCCAGATCAGATCTCCATGATGTTTCTTTCGGGACCTTCTGTTTCCCTGCAAATGACGAAATAGAAGCTCACAAAAGAAAAAGATCTTACCTTTTGCTGCGCTGCCGGTGTTGGGATGCCCTGCCTCCTGCCAGCCAGCTGGTCTCTGCTGTGCATGCACGCATGTCTGTGAGTTCATGTCCATGTCCATGTGTTCGTGCATTTGCACACATGCGCTTGCACCTTTCCATTTGGGCATGCAGTTTGGGCACTCGGTGTCTAAAAGGTTCACCATGACTAGGCTGTTGAGGACCAAAAAGGCAAGACCACAAGATAATAGCAATAGCACTTAGACTTACATTCTGCTTCACAGTGCTTTGCAGCCCTCTCTAAGCAGTTTACAGAGTCAGCATAATTGCCTCCAACAATCTGGATCCTCATTTTACCCACCTCGGAAGGATGGAAGGCTGAGTCAACCTTGAGCCTGGCGAGATTGGAACTGCCAAATTGCAGTCAAGGAGCCTGGTGGTGCAGTGGACTAAACTACTGTTAAAGTAGTATTTAGCTGCCAGCTGCCTGCAATTAGGTAAAATGAGGACCCGGATTGTGGGGGCAATAAGCTGACTTTGTATAAAATAGAACACCGCTTAGAGGGGGCCAAAAGCCCTACTAAGCAGGTATATACAAAAGTATGAAGGCTATTGCTTAAAAGCATTGTAAGCCACCCTGAGTCTCCGGAGAAGGGCGGCATATAAATCAAACTAATAAAATAAAAATAAATAAATCAACAAGCAGCCAGCAGAAGAAGCCTGCAGTACTGCACTCTAACTGCTGCGCCACCATGGCTCAAAATTTTAGGAGGCCTGGGAAGTTTTAAAGGGCTAGAGTGATTTGCCTTCTGAAGTTAAAATACGTCAGCAATTCAAATTACCATGCCATACAGTGATCAAGTAAGATTACCTACTGTTCTTAGATGTCATTTTGCATCCAACATTTAAAGGACTGCAGGCAGCCCATCATATTTCACCATTATTTTATTTGAAAGTCTATTTTTAACTTCTTGATATGCTAGTATGTAAAACGAAGTATGAGATTTGAACTGTCAAACTGCTTGCAGCTGGCAGTCAGCAGAAATAGCCTGCAGTACTGCATTCTAACCACTGCGCTACCATGCCTCTTCAAAGTAAGCCATTCTCCTAGGAGATCCCTTAAATCTATTTCCAGTAATGTCTTGTCTGCTGCCTAAAATGTTTTCATTCTACGGTGGTCTTCCCCATCACTAAAGTTTCCAAAATCCTATTTATAAGGAAATGTAGCATGTCTTATTTTACCCCTTCTGCATGCAAATACTATTTAGTGAACATCAGGCCCGCAGGCTACTTGAGTAAATAAATATCTACCTATTGATCTATTTAGGAAGAAGACAGCGGCAACCCAAAAGAAACTCCACGTGCCATTAAATTCAATGAGCTTGACTCCACTGTGGATCAAACTGTAAATCTGCATAATTATATTAAATCTACAACTGTTGTCACTTCTGTATTCTTGTAATATAGAGAATGTTGCACCCGACTTTCCTTAATATGTATAACCTTATTTTAGTATACAAAATTTTGTATGCAACTTTTCAGGATAGTAACTTTGCATTCAGAGACACTTATGAACTCCCTTCTGTTTGTAACTTGTTTTTACTGAGTTAGCACTTAACAGAATAACAGAGTTGGAAGGGACCTTGGAGGTCATCTAGTCCAGGGTCTTGGCCTCCGGTAGACCATGTTCACCAAACCATGAGACACACTGGGATTCAGCAAGGTAACTCAGTTTATTTAGTAACAACGGCTTTTCCAGGAAACCGGAATGTGTATAGCAAGTTAAAAACGCGGCTATCAGTTGTTTCCAGCGGCGTTCTTTATAGCGCACATTAAAGCCGGGCAGCTGGGGGCGCTTTTAAAACTCCTGCTTGCTCATTTCTGGGCACGTGGATGCAGGTAAGTGCAGGGAGGGCAAAAAATGGCCTTACTGGAAGTTCAGAAGTTCATTTTCAGCCTCCAGAGGGCTTCTGGAGCCTGGGGAGGCTGTTTTCACCCTTCCGGAGGCTCAACGAACGTTTCCGGAGCCCAGGGAGGATAAAAACACCCCCCCTTGTAGTGCAGTAGGCTGACTAGGCCCCACCCACCATGGCAACACCCACCCAGCAACCGGGCAGAGAACCCCTTGCTAAAAGTTTTGAAGCCCACCCCTGGATCTGGTCGGCGGGGCCACCCTGGAAATAGCAAAGGGCCAAACCATGGTGCCTCTGCCAGTGAAAATGGAGCTCGTGAGGGCCATGCACAGCCCTCACAAGCTCTGTTTTCACTGGTAGAGGGTTGCAAAAGCCCCCCCCCCCCCCCGAGCTCCATTTTTTGCTGGCAGAGGGTTGCAGGAGGCTGTCACAGCCGAAAATGGAGCTCAGGAGCCCATTTTCACTGGCAGAGCACTCAGGCCTCCACAGGTGCCCCCAACACAAGTGATGTCATGCTGGCCATGCCCCCTGGCCACACACCCCTGCCCCTCCCAGGTCAAACACAACCCTGATGTGGTCCTCAATGAAATTGAGTTTGACACTTCTGGTCTAGTCCAATCCCCTGCTCAAGCAGGACCCCCCTCCCCGGAGATACGGACCATCCCAGATTTACGAACTTTTCGCCGGGCCCTAAAGACTTTCTTATTTCACCAAGCCGGGCTGGCCTAATTTTTTAAATTTTTTAAATTGTTTAATTTTAATCTGAATTTTAATGTTGGGCCAAATTATTTAATTTATTTTAAATTGCTTTTAAATTTTGTATTTTGTCTTTTTACCTTTGGCTGTTCACCGCCCTGAGTCCTTCAGGAGAAGGGCGGTATATACATTTAAAAAATAAATAAATAAAAATAAATACCATTCTGGAAAAATGGCTGTCCATTCTCCTTGAAAATCTCCAGTGTTGGAGCACCCGCAACGTCTGGAGGCAAGGTGTTCCGCTGACTAATTCTTCTCACTTACAGTAAATTTCAACTTAATTCTAGGTTGGATCTCTCCTTGATTATTTTCCATCCGTTGCTTCTTGTCCTACCTTCAGGTGAATAAGAGAGGTTCTGCCACCATCATTTCTGGTGGACCAAGAGATTCAAAGCTATCCAAACTGAACTAGACCAAATCCAGCTACTTTTAAATCAGAGGTAGAGAGATTGTAGTAAAAGAAATAAGCAGTTCATTGTCTCTATAGCAGCCAATATATATATATATATATATATATATATATATATATATATATATATATATATATATATATATATATATATATATATATATATATATACAGAGGGTTACTCTTTTCACGATAGCAGAGATATTGGTATGAATTTCTCCTGTCTCTTCCAGGTGTTGATGTCTACAGACACCAAATGCACTCTCCATTTCCCAGCACAAGGCTTTGTCTAAACACAATTTGACATGCCTTGTGATTAGCCCAGCACCTTATCAAATAATGTGTCCCGATTAGAGATAAAAGGTTTTACAACCTTGCTGCCTTTGTTTTTGTGTGCATTCGCCCACCGAGAAGATTCCTCGGCAGCTAATAATTAGCGCAAAAGACAAAGGAAGAATCTATACGTCTGAGAATTGAAAGTTCCAGTGTGCATGTTAAGCAGCCAGGACTGTGTAGAAATATTACAGTTTGGGAAGCTGAAAAGAGGTGTTTTTTTTTTAAAAAAAACTGAGTGGAAAACAGTACTTCCCGTGATCTTGATTGTATCCCTCTGTTAATGCAGTTTAGGATTGCATTGGCTTTTTTGGCTGCTGCTGCATACTGCTATAACTCCTATTTAGCTGGTTGTCCACTAAGACTCCAAGATCCCTCTCACAGTCACTGCTATTAAGCCTGGTTTCACCCAATCTATATGTTTACTTTTGGTTTTTCTTGCCTAAGTGTAGGACTTTTCTTTTCTCTACATTGAATTTCATTTTGTTAGATAAGGTCCAGTGTTCAGGTCTGTCAAGATCCATCTGGATCTTGAACCCATCCTCTAGGGTGTTGGCTATTCCTGCCAGCTTAGTATCATCTGCAAATTTGATGTGTCCCCCTTCTATTCCCTCATCTAAGCCATTTATGAAGATATTGAAGAGTACTGGGCAGTGGTGAAATCCAAATTTTTTTACTGCCGGTTCTGTGGGCATGGCTTTGTGGGCGTGATGTGGTTTTGTGGGCATGGCTTTGTGGGCATGGCAAGGGAAGGATACTGCAAAATCTCCATTCCCACCTTACTCTGGGGCCAGCCAGAGGGGGTATTTGCCTGTTCTCCGAACTACTCAAAATTTCTGCTACCGGTTCTCTGAACTGCTCAAAATTTCCGCTACCAGTTTTCCAGAACCTGTCAGAACCTGTTGGATTTCACCCCTGGTACTGGGCCTGAGACAAAACCTTGTGGTACCCCACTGCTTACTTTCCTCCATGTGGATGTGGTACCATGAAGGATTACTCGTTGAGTATGGTTATTATTAGGTATTATATTAGGTAGATCTAATATGATCTTGTTTCTTGTGACCATATGAGAACTGACTCATGCTGAGTCAGTCTCCCATCTCCTTGAATCTACAAGACAGCTAATCTGAAAGGGCTTGCTTTTACAGAGGCCTGGGGAATCTGAAAAGGTCATAGATGATGGCTGTATGGCTGATTGAGGATAACTATAACAGTGACAGATGGATTGTGGGCATGTTGACAATCACAACAATGCAGATGGAAATTGCTCTAATTCTGCAAACGGCTACGTAGGTAATCAGAAAGTCAGAATTAATTAAAGTCAGGACATGAATAAGGGTATACGGGGTTGCCAAAAGGAGACTTAAATAGACTTACAAGGCAGAATCAGCCCAAAAGAAAGTCGGGAAAGTTCTAGTCCATGACCAAAGCAACCCATATGAAATTCTAAAGATTGGTTTTGCATGCACGTGCTGCATGAAAAAAATGCTTCTGCCAAGAATGTAAGAAAACCGTTCACTTCATGGTTGCCATCTGTGGAAGGAATTTTGCATAGGGTTTTCGGTTCTCACCTCTGCATACCGATGGTTGACCTTGGCTGGCTGAAACTTCTCACAAAATTCTTAGTTGGGCTTCCATCCCCATTTTTTCCTTGCATTCCAATCTCTCCCCCTGTTGTGACCTAGGCTTCCTGAGTCATTAAAACACACGAGTAGTCCCAAAAACCTCTTTTATTGCAAGAGCTGTGAATTATGTTCATTCACAGCTGAGTCCCAATTAGTTGCAAAAAGTCCTTCGGGAGAAGTCCTTCGGGATAATCATCAGCCTTTATCTCCCTTGACACTCTGCCAAAGACCTACTTGGCAAAGCCACACGGAGTCCAGAATCAAACAGAGATGCCGACTGGGAAAAGAATTAACAACCTTGCTTTCCTGCAAAGGGCCCATGTGCTTTTGCTCCTCTTTTAAGCCTTATGGGAGGGGCCAATCATCTCCAGGCGTTACTCCTGAGTCCTCCTTTAGTTTTAACTGTTCTTGCCCTTTGGCAGCTCTGCGTATGCGTGCACTAGGAACAGGCTCCTCTTGTTTCTCTGCCTTTCTGATATCTGACTCTGGAGGCTCTGGAGTCTGCACATAACTCCCAGATGGTCCCTAATTTTGGGCCACAGGAGACTGTGAGTTCTAATCCTGTTTTAGGCATGAAAGCTACCCAGGTGATTTTGGATCCATCACCAGGTGATAGTGGGTTCCAGTCCCACCTTAGGCATGAAAACTGTCAGG
Source organism: Arizona elegans (assembly GCA_022577455.1). Taxonomy (NCBI): domain Eukaryota; kingdom Metazoa; phylum Chordata; class Lepidosauria; order Squamata; family Colubridae; genus Arizona; species Arizona elegans. The sequence goes on along the minus strand of JAKOOJ010000005.1, from coordinate 91,511,346 downwards.
GTGACTTGGGCCAATCACCAGGAGACCGTGAGTTCTAGTCCTGCCTTAGGCAAGGCAGATGGCTAGGTGACCTTGGGCCAGTCACTGTCTCTCTCAGCCCACCTGACAGGATTGTTGTTGTTGTGGGGAAAATAGGAGGAGGAAGGAGTATTGGGTATGTTCACTGCCTTGAGTTACTTATAAAATAAAAAAGGCAGGATCAAAAAAAAATCTAATAAATTAAAAAAAGAATAATAAGACAAAATTAAAACAAAACAAAAAATCTGAAAGAAAAGCAAGAGTATTTTGATAAATATTATTTTGTTGTATATATTTAGGGTATTTAATCCTGAGGAGAATACATTTATTAAATTTAAAGAGACATAAATGTTAAAGATCCGTACTCAATAGCTTTGTCCAAACCAATCTTTATCGGGATTATTTTGGAAAAAATAAAATAACCATTGGGAAGAATGTTGCTATTATTGCTAATAAATATTGACCAAATTCAACTGACTTTGCTCTTCATCATACAAGGTTTCAGCTTGTTTGTTGGTGTGTTAATTTTTCAGGCAAAGCAATTTCCCACCTTTTAAAATTATACCATTAGCAGCCAAAGATCCACTTTGATTTTCCAATATTTTGCAATTGTAAATCTGGCAGCTCACAGTAAGAATTAAATCAAGGTATTATACTGGATCAACCTCTATGCAGCAGAAAATATAGACAGTAAGGCAACCTCAGGATTCATCATGAAAAATTGTTGCATGATTCTCCCATTCCCACCCCACCCCTCCAGATCTTCCCAAGATAAAGTGCTTTCAGTCCAATTTATTGCTTTGGGAAAGAGATTTAAGGATGTGCTTATTCTCCCTGGCAGGTCTAACACCAATCTTTTGATCACAGCTGCAAATCTAGGTTGGCGATTTGTAGCCATGTTTTCATACCTTCACTAAACTTTATGGGCTTTCTCCCTAGATGAGATCAGAAGTACCAATGTTTCAAAAGATGCATGGACATCGGCCAAATATTGGTTCTACTCTTCCTTCTTTTCTCTGTCTTCCTTGCTGGACGTAGGACATGCATGGTGCACTTCTTGTGATGATCATGAGGCGTATCCGACTCTTGGTGATCCTCTGGGCCAGGTCTCTCCACATCTTCCACTAATTCAAGTTGTTCTATGCTCTGGCTGGCATCAGCTTTGATGGTGTCCAACCACCATGTTCTTTGGTACCTTGGTTTCCTTTTACCGCTAACTCGTCCCAACATAATTGCTTTCTCCAGTAAAATTCTGAAATGAGTGAAATGCAGTTTGGTGATTTAGCTTTCCAGTAACATGTCTGGTGTTGCATGTTCCATTACTTGCTGGTTAGTCACCTTTGCTGTCCAAGGAATATGCAGGAACCACAAACAAGTCAATTTTCTTCATGTCTTCTATTTTTTAGTCAGATTTCTCTCTCTCTCTCTCTCTCCCCCTCATCCATCCATCTCTATCTATCTCTATCGGTCTATCATCTATCTATCTATCTATCTATCTATCTATCTATCTATCTATCTATCACCTCTCTCTCTCTCTCCTATCTATCTATCTATCTATCTATCTATCTATCTATCTATCTATCTATCCTGTTTCTCCTAAAATAAGATATCCCCTTATAATAAGCCCAACCAGGCTTTTGAGCGCATGCCCTAAAATCCCTCCCCGAAAATAAGCCCTCCTTGAAAATATTTAAACACATGCGCAGCCGGTCTCCGCCATTTCCTCTGGTTTCCTCCACACGCCCCCAAATAATAAGACCTTCCCAAAAATAAGGCCAAGTGCTTATTTTGGGGTTCAAAAAAGTATAAGACAGGGTCTTATTTTGGGGGAAACACGGTATCTAATCAGTGGTGGGATTCAGCCAGTTCGCACCACTTCGGGAGAACCAGTTGTTAGCTTTCTGAGCAGTTTGGCACACTGGTTGTTGGAAGAAATCATTAGGGCAGAGAACTGGTTGTTATATTACTTGAATCCCACCACTGTATCTAATTCTATCTCTATCTCTATCTCTCATATCTCTCTCTCTCTCTCTCTCTCTCTTGTCCCTCTCCCTCTCCTATCTATCTATCTATCTATCTATCTATCTATCTATCTATCTATCTATCTATCTATCTATCTATCTATCTATCTATATTTGTGGGCCAACATAGAACATGACACAGTCATCCTTCCTCGAGGGATCATTATTAGCAAGGGTGGCTTTCTGTTCTAAGTAAGGCTTCGTAGTACAATCCCGATAAGCTTTTGGGAGATTGTCTGAAGGTTCGAGTGGGAAGAAAGTCAATAAAAGCATGTTGTAAATCTGACTTCAGCCTTTACACGCTGTGGGATGCTCGACTCAAAGAATAGGGACCGCTCTTCAAAGGATTTTGTCTGACCTAGCCTTAATCAGCACAAGCTTCAGCCCAGCAGGCAGGTGCCATTAAAACGCTTCGTTTACAAGGTAAGTGCGTATGCAGTGCGACAAGTCCAGAATTAGTAATGCAACTCATCCGTCATTTTTATCCTTTGGGCCCTGCAGGGAGGATCTGATTAAATGGATATTCAACTCTTTGCATTAATGCGCACCCAATTTTAATTTGCATTTCATTAACCGCACCAAAAAAAAAAAAAAAAAAAAAGGCATACTTTTATTTTTTGCTGTTCTGAAAGCAATTCCACCCGCAAGAACTAAATGGAGTTGCCCAACTATAATGAAAGTAATGCAAACTTGGATGATCTGCTCTGTTCCTTCTCTTCCTGTCACACCTTTACCTGCTATGAAGGTCAGCTGATATTCGCATGGACAAATAAGATATCAATCGAGTTAACATGCAGGTTTAAATGCTATTGTGGTTTCTAAGGAAATCCTTAGAGAAAACAATAGAAATTAGCCCCTGTATGTTCCTGGTGCTGGAGAAGACTCTTGTGAGTCCCTTGGACTGCAAGGCGATCAAACGGGTCAGTCCTAGAGGTTATCAACCAGTGGTGGGGTTCAGCCAGTTCGCACCACTTTGGGAGAATCGGTTGTTAACTTTCTGACCAGTTTGGTGAACTGGTTGTTGGAAGAAATCATTAGGGCAGAGAACTGGTTGTTAAATTATTTGAATCCCACCACTGTGATCAACCCTGACTGCTCTTTAGAAGGTCAGATCCTGAAGATGAAACTCAAAGACTTGGCCACCTAATGAGAAGGAAGGACTCAGTGGAGAAGAGCCTAATGCTGGGAACGATTGAGGGTTATAGAAGAACGGGATGACAGAGAATGAGGTGGCTGGATAGAGTCACTGAAGCAGTCGGCGTGAGCTTAAATCAGTGGTGGGTTGTTCCTGGTTCAGTCCGGTTCTTGCGAACTGGTAGTAAAAGCGGTGGGAGGCTCCACCCACCCACCCAGACGTCATCATGGATGATCTGCACATGCGCAGAAGCGCGTGCACTCCCGTTGTGAACTGGTAGTAAGGGTAAGTAGAACCCACCCCTGTTTTAAATGGTCTCCGAGGATGGGAGAGGACAGGAAGGCCTGGAGGAACATTGTCCATGGGGTTGCGATGGGTTGGATACGACTTCGCGACTAACAACAACAACATGTCGATTCCCTGTATGTTGAAGAAGCATGCAGGAAACAAAAATAATTGGCTAATATCATACAGCGGACTGAACTCTGGTTTAAATACAGGTAGTCCTCGAATTACAACCACAGTGGAGGTCAACATTTCTGTACTGAGCAAGACAGTTGTTCAGTGAGTTTTGCCGAGGGGTGAGTTTTGCCGAGGGGTGAGTTCTAAATTTTTTTTACTACTGATTCTGTGGGCGTGGCTTGGTGGGAGGGTAATGTGACTGGGTGTGTGTGGCCAACTTTTTTTTTTAACTTTTAAAAGCATTTTTTCTACAACCTTAAGAGGTTGCAGAAAAAAATGCTTTTAAAAGCCTCTGATGATCAGGCAATTCAGCTGGGATTGTCAGAGGCTTTTAAAGGCATTTTTTTCCCCTACAGCCTCTTTGGCTGAAGAGGTTGTAGAAAAAAATGCTTTTAAAAGTAAAAAAAAAAAAGGCTCTGATGAGATGGGTGGGGTAAGCGAATGGTGACTGGGCTGGAGACTGGTTCGGTGGCATGGCCAGCCAATGTTATTACCGGTTCTCCGAACTACTACAAATTTTTACTACCAGTTCTTGTGAACTGGTGCGAACCAGGAGCAAAACACCACTGGTTTTGCCCCATTTTGCGACCATTCCCGCTGCAGTTGTTAAGTGAATTGCTGCAGTTATTAAGTTAGAGGCAGGGTTGTGAAGTGAATCTGGCTTCCCCATTCACTTGGCTTGTCAGAAGGCCACAAAAGGGGGTCACGTGAGCCCAGGACACTGCAACCGTCATACATCTGAATCAGTTGGCAAGTATCTGAATTTTGATCACATGACCACAGGGATGCTAGAATGATTGTAAGTGTGAAAAAACGGTCATAAATCACTTTTTTAGTGCCATTGTAACTTTGACCCATCACTAAATGAATGACTGTAATCTGAGAACTATCTATAAATACTGCTTTATAAGAATACTGTATAAAAAGGCTTTATTAGACCAGATTAATCCATTAATCAAGGCCAGCACTCCAGCGGTGGCTTCTACTTGCCTTTACTACTGGTTCATAATGGGGCCATACGCAACGGGCCAAATTGAAGCACCCTGCCGGCTGGATCTGACCCCTGGGTCTTGAGTTTGCGGCCTGTTTTGGATGCAGGTAAGTCCAGGGCACATGCGGAGGCTTGGGGGAGGGTGAAAAACAGGCCTACCAGAAGTTTGGGAAGGTTAGAAATGGGCCTCCAGAGCCTGGGGAGGCTGTTTTTGCTTTCCTGGAGGATCAAGGAAAGCCTTTGGAGCCCAGGGAGGGCAAACCCCCATCCGCAGTGGTGCAGAAGGCCGACTAGGACATGCCCACCATGGCCACACCCACCCAGCAACCGGGCTGAGAACCCCTTGCTAAAATTTTTGAAGCGACCTCTACAGACAACTACTAGAAGGTAGCAGAGAGTTACAGTTTTTCCGAGGTCCCCTGGATTTCTGTAACTCATATTTGTCAACCATCTTGTAAATGCAGCAGTACCCTTATGATCGCTTCCAATCCAGAGGTGGGTTTCAGAAGGTTCTGACCAGTTCTGGAGAACCCGTAGCGGAAATTTTGATTAGTTCGGAGAACCGGTTGTAAAAATGCTGACTGGCCCCTCCCCCATCTATTCTCTGCCTCCTGAGTCCCAGCTGATTGGGAGGAAATGGTGATTTTGCAGTAACCGTCCCCTGGAGTGAGGTGGGAATGGAGATTTTACAGTATCCTTTCCCTGCCATGCCCACCAAGCCACACCCACAGAACCGGTAGTAAAAAAATTTGAAACCCACCACTGTATCCAATCTGATACCTAACCAAAAGGTTTACCTAACTAGCAGATGGGCTGCACAGACTCAAAAATAATTCAGTTTAGGGACCAAGAGATTGAAAAACAGAACTATTAAGCTTGACTTCATTTTTAAGGCTTACACTTCAAGAACCCTTTTAATTTCTTTGTAGCCATCTGCTCTACGAAAAGCAAATGAAAAAATCCCACCATGAATGATGCCTTTTGTGACACAAAGCACCTCACAGCTCATGAATGATTTAAATCCTGCCTTGGGGAGGAGGGGGGGTGAAATGAGGATTAAAAAGATCTGATGCCCTCTCCAGACTGAAATATCACTTACAAACACTTACAATCTTAAAAGACTTGTTTGGAAGATTAAGAATTCAGTGTCAAGTTAAAACATTTACTCCAAGGCCTCCCCAATCCCCTCTTTCTTTTGTGTGCTTCATGTCTGCTTAAATCTGTACTTATGGCCTCAACTTTTTTCATGGAATTGGACAATTTCATACCAGATATGTTCAATAAAGATAAAAGCATTTAAATAATAGACACTCTCCATGTTGTGAGTAGCCCACCACTATCCAGATTGCTGATTCCTTTCTGCCAATCTACAGTTGTGGCCAAAATTGTAGAAACCTTTTGGAAAAAGTGTATTTTCTAAAACTAGCTAAAAACACCACTTTTTTTTTTGGAGTAATACCATAAACTTATACATCAATGGAAAGATAATTTAGTCAAGAATGTAATGCAATAAGTTTTATGAAGGATTTGCTATTAGAATAGCAGTAACAGTATAAAGAAGAAAAGTGAAACACGTAGAAAAAAACGAGATATACAAAAATCATCACCATAGAAAAAATGAGATATACAAAAATGATCACCATGTCAGTTAATCCTTAGTTGGGTAACCTTTAGCATGAATTATGGCCTTACAACATCTTCCCATGGAGTGAACCAAGTCTTTCAGTTTGGCAGCTGTTATCATGTGAAACCAAGATTGAATGATGGCTTCTATGAACTGGGTTTTATTGCTGGGTTGCTTCTGACTAGCAAGTTTCTTTAGTCAGCTCATCTTGAAACTCCAAAAAAAAAGTGGTGTTATTAGCCATCAAACCTCAAAAATACACTTTTCCCAGAAGGTTTCCACAATTTTGCCCACTACTGTATGTTATGTCCTTATAAGGACATCCGCCCGGATTGGCTGCCAGCCACCGGGCGGGAAGATTTGAATCCCTGTCAGGGGGCGGTGCGTCTGCCGGAGCGAATATAAGGGAGCCCCGGCAGCGCACAGCCAGTCTTGCTACTGTTTCTTTACTCAATAAAAGTTACTAATGTAACGAGCTGGTCACGTCTTCCTTTCCCTGCGCCGATCTAACACTGGCGACGAAGGACTGAGAGAAGAACGAACCTCGCAGCACCAAGCCAACAAGACAAGACTCCGGCACCGGGAACTACAGTAGGCATTTCCAAAGGCATGGCATCCGCTGAAGTCACCTTGCCAGCCCTTGCTCCTTTCCGCCCAGGGAAGGACAAGTGGAAATCCTACGTAGTGAAATTCCGGCAATACCTGAGAGGCAACAACATCAGGGATGCCGATGATGACCGGAAGAAGGGCATCTTCCTGGCCAACTGCGGCTCCGAGGTCCTCGACATGGCAATCGATCTCGTAGCACCACGAGACATCGAAGAAGTGCCATGGACAGACCTGCTGCAGATCCTGGAGGACCACTATGCCTCAACAGGAACACCGGTGGCGAACCGTTTCACCTTCCACCAACGGGACCAGAAGGAGGGTGAGACGATCAAGGAATTCGTGGCCGCCCTACGCCAGATCGCAGCCAGCTGTGAGTTCGACCACATGGACAATGCCATCGCTGACCGCGTGGTCTTCGGCATGAGGGACAGAGGCCTGCAAAAGAAATTCCTGAGCAGGAAGAAGCTCGTGCTCAAGGATGTGGTGGAGGAAGCCACCGCATCCGAAATCTCGGAGAAAGCAGCTGCCGCAGTAAGCAGAGCCAAGGGAATCCACAAGATTCGCTCCACAGAGCAATCTTCAACAGAGGATTCCACGGCTGGATCCGAGTCGGAGGGAGAGTCCACCGTCCACAAGGTATCCAGACCCCCAAGGCGGGAAACCACCCAACGGAACTACAAAGGGGAGCGCTGTGCCAGCTGCAGAGGGGACCATGCCAGAGCAACCTGCAAGTGGAGAGATGCGACCTGCCGACGCTGCAACAGAAGGGGTCACATCGCCGAAGCTTGCAGAGCTGAGGAACCAGCCCCAGAGCCCTCCAGCCACCGTCCCCGCGAGAATCGGAAGGATTACCAGAGGTCATCCAAACGGTCCTCTGGTCCTTCCAGACGCAGAGACGACGAATTTCCCCGGAGCGGAGCGGTCCACCAGACGACCATCGCTCACACGACGTCAGACAGTGCCACCAAGTTCCATGTGACCATCCACGTGGAAGGAGCACCCTGCAAAATGGAGGTAGACTCCGGCTCGGTCTACTCCATCATGGACTGGCAGCAGTTGAAGCGCCTGCAACCCAGTATCACCAAGCGAGAGCTGAAGCCACTACACTCCAAGCTCGTCGACTTCGGGGGAAACCCCATTGGAGTGCTAGGAAGAGCCAACATCCGGGTCACCTACAAGCAGTTCGAAGGCAAGCTCCCCATCACCGTCGTAAGGGACAGCCGACCGAACCTGCTAGGAGTGGAGTGGTTCAAGCCGCTGGGGCTCTCAATCGAGGGCATCAACCAAATTGGCAGGGACGAACTCGACTACCTCATCGAAGAGTTCAAGGAAGTCTTCGATGGTAAGCTGGGGAAATTTGTGGGGAGGCCAATCTCTTTCAATCTGGACAAGGGAATCACCCCAATTAGGCTCAAGCCCCGCTGAGTTCCGTTTGCCCTGCGGCCCAAAGTAGATGAGCAGCTGGATAAGCTGATCGCCCAGGGCGTCCTGGAACCGATCAATCATGCTTCATGGGAGACCCCCATTGTGACCCCACTGAAGCATGATGGGTCTGTGCCGACTACCGTTGTACCATCAACAAGGCGTTGGCACAGAGCGCATACCCAGTCCCAGTGGTGCAACACCTGCTGCATTCCCTGGGATCTGGATCAATTTTTGCGAAACTGGACCTGGCCCAGGCTTACCAGCAACTGCCAGTGGATGAAAAAACAGCGGAGGCTCAAACAATTGTCACGCACAGGGGGGCATTCAAATGCAACCGGCTCCAATTTGGAGTCAGCGCTGCCCCCGGCATCTTCCAATCCATGATGGAACGCCTCCTCCAAGGCGTTCCAGGGGTGGTGCCTTACTTCGACGATGAGCTCGTCTCCGGTGACTCAAGAGCTCAACTCCTTGAAAGGCTCAGGCTTGTCCTGCAGCGATTCAAGGCCAAGGGCTTGAGGGTCAGGCGGGACAAGTGCATCATAGGGGTACAGGAAGTCGAGTTCCTGGGCTACCTCATTGATAGCACAGGCATCCACCCCACCAAATCAAAAGTGGAAGCAATCCATGAAGCTCCAAGCCCAAAAAACAAAACGGAGCTTCAGGCTTTCCTTGGGTTGCTCAACTTCTATGCCATTTTCTTAAAACAGAAAGCCACAGTTGCTGAGCCACTCCACCGCCTGCTGGGGAAATCGGCTTCCTGGAAGTGGGGCCAGGAAGAGGAAGCAGCGTTCCGGGCCATCAAGGGACTACTGACATCCAAAAGCGTCCTCATCCAATACAGCGAGACGCTCCCCATCAAGCTGACCTGCGACGCGTCGCCATACGGGGTGGGGGCAGTCCTCAGCCACGAGCTGCCCAACGGCACGGAGGCCCCCATCGCCTACTTCTCGAAAACCATGTCCGGCGCAGAGCGGAACTACAGTCAGCTGGACAAAGAAGCCCTGGCCATCGTGGCAGGAGTGAAGCGCTTCCACGAATACCTCTATGGAAGGCGTTTCACCATAGTCACCGATCACAAGCCACTCCTGGGACTCCTCGCAGGCGACCAACCCACCCCGACCTTCATGTCCCCGCGGATGACGAGATGGGCCATCTTCCTGGCCGGCTACTCCTATAGGCTCGTGCACCAGCCAGGCACAGCCATAGGAAACGCCGACGCACTCAGCAGATGCCCATCGAAGAACCCGGTGGAAGACCCAGCCCCCACGCTCCATCTATTCCACATAGATGACGACGCCAGCTGTCCAGTCTCCTCCGCAGATGTGGCCGCGCACACCCAGAGGGACCCCACCCTCCGCCAAGTAAGGTCCTGGATCCTCAGGGGGTGGCCAGCGAAACAGACGGAAGAGAGGTTCAGCCCGTTCACCAGGAAACAGACGGAGCTGTCCACCATAAAGGGCTGTCTGCTATGGGGAGACAGGGTGCTGATCCCAAGCACTCTGCAACGGCGGACGCTAGAGACACTGCACAACGGGCACCCAGGCATCGTCCGCATGAAGGCCCTGGCACGGAGTTACGTCTGGTGGCCCTCACTGGACAGAGACATTGAACAATGGGTCTCCAGATGTGACCCGTGCCAAGAAGTCCGCCCAGCACCGCCACAATCCGAAGTCACGAACTGGGAGACCCCCAGCAACCCATGGTCGAGGGTCCACATCGACTTCGCGGGCCCGATGCAAGGGCGGCACCTCCTCATCGTGGTAGATGCCTTCTCCAAGTGGCTCGAGGTGGTACCCATGGCATCTATCACAACAGAAGCGACGATCCGAGCCCTGCGCCGCCTGTTTGCCACCCACGGACTACCGGACGTGCTGGTCTCGGACAACGGCCCCCAGCTCACATCCCTGGCCATGGAGTCCTTCCTGGCAGGACTGGGCATCCACCATGCCCTCTCCGCTCCGTACAGGCCGGCCGGAAACGGACAAGCGGAACGGATGGTCCGGCTCACAAAAGAAGCCCTCACCAAGATGGGCCCGGGAGACTGGCAAGAACGCATCGACAACTTCCTCCTCACCCAGCACATCACGCCGCATGCCACCACCCACAAGAGCCCGGCCGAACTCCTGATGGGCAGAAGGTTGAGGTCACCCTTGGACCGGCTGCACCCCCAATACAGCCCGGAAGTGACCGCAACCGCCAGCCGCCCGCTTCGCGCCTTCAGCAAAGGAAATTCAGTTTTCGCGCTGAATTTCAACGGCTCTCCTAAGTGGCTGAAGGGGAAGATTGCCAGCACAACCGGCCCCAAATCCTACACCGTCGAGTTGGAAGATGGACAGGTCGTGAGACGTCACATCGACCAACTCCGGAAAAGGTGGGGGGGAGCCCACGAAAACCAGCCTGACAAGGTAGGCCTACAACACCCAGACGAGGTAGGCCTGCAACACCCCGGCGAGGTAGGCCTACAACACCCAGACGAGGTAGGCCTACCACACCCCTGCGAGGCAGAGCAACGCCATCCCGACGAGGTCGGCCCAGCACACTACCAGGCACTGTCACGTCGGCAGTGCAGCGAGGTAGACCGGGGCCAACCACACGGGGGATGGCAACACCAACCCGACCAGGTGGACCCCCGGCACAGCAGGGCCAGGGACCCCCGACCCAGCCCACAGGTAGACCGGGACCTGCCCAGAAGGGGAGCACCGCACCCTACCAGTGAAGGCAACCCACGGCAGCCCTACCAGGGAGACCTCAACGCAAGGCGAGTAGACCGGGGACTGTCGCAGATGGGCACACCACAGCACATGGGCGAGGGTGGCACACGACTCCCCGGCGAGGGGGACCCCCGCCCAACGCAAGAAACAACCCGGCAACAACAACCCAACCCAGACGACCCCAACCACCAACTGGCGGTAGACCAGGGACTAGGGGGAAGGGAAAGCCGACAACAACCCGGCCAGGGAGGCCTGCGCCACCCCGGCAGGGGAGACCTCCACCAGCCCGAGGAGGAAGCCCCACAACGACACCCCGACCAGGTCGACCACCACCAACCCGACGGGGAAGGCCAGCGCCAGCCCGGCAAAGGAGACCTGCACCACCCCTGCAAGGTCGGACACCGCTACCCGAACCAACACCACCCACAGTGAGCAGACTGGACCCAAGGGTACCGGCCCGAACCACCCTCCGGACCACAACGAACCGGGCCGCAGCAGAACCGCAGCCACTGGGAGACCCAGGAAGAGCAAGTGACAGCCGGGGTCTTACCGAGACTCAGACGCTCTTCCCAGGTCGAGACCGAACAGCACCGCCAAGGCGAAAGATCCACAGGCCAGGAGGAAGACCACCAGAACCAGCCATCCAAGGTCTGCGGTCGGGCCGGAGGCGCTGAGGGTGACCCCGCACACTCGCCAGCCGAACTGAGCCCGGTTCCGGGGAAGGAGCCAGGAGCCACAGGAACCCCGTCCGTCCAGGGTGGGGACGCGGAAGAAATGAGACTGCGCTGGACAAGTAGGGTGCCTAGGCGTCCTACGTACCTGCGGGACTACGTCACGTTCATTGACGAACGCTGAACTGTTTTTTTCTTTGGACTAGGGGGGAGGAGTGTTATGTCCTTATAAGGACATCCGCCCAGATTGGCTGCCAGCCACCGGGCGGGAAGATTTGAATCCCTGTCAGGGGGCGGTGCGTCTGCCGGAGCGAATATAAGGGAGCCCCGGCAGCGCACAGCCAGTCTTGCTACTGTTTCTTTACTCAATAAAAGTTACTAATGTAACGAGCTGGTCACGTCTTCCTTTCCCTGCGCCGATCTAACACTGTATATGCCAGATTGTATCCAAGTTTGAAGTAGTCCTCAACTTACCTCTGATTGTTCAGCTACTGTTTAAAATTACAATGTCACTGGAAAATGGACATATGACTGGTTCTCAAAGTTCTGTTGCAGCATCCCTGTAATCCCATCCCTATTATCAGGATCTTTGAACTTGGTTGCCCTTTTGCAAATGTTTCATACCAACTAGGTAACATCATCAGTGCTAGGAGGAGGAGGAGGAGGAGGAGGAGGAGGAGGAGGACGACTATGGTGTTTTTGATGCTCTTTGAACTTGGTTGTTTTCTTGCAGATGTTTAATTACCCAATGAGGTAACATCTTTACTGGTATTAGGTAGCATCACAGAAACCTCATGGATAATGTTACTTAGTTAGGTAATGAAATGCTTGGAAGAAAACAACAAAGCTCAGGGAGCACCAAGGGCCCCATCTAGTGATTTTCTAAATTCCTAGTCCTAAACTTTAACAGAGGGACAGAATCAAGATCACATGAAGTGTGTATATCACTTTATAATGCCTTGGTAAGGCCACACTTGGAATACTGCATCCAGCTTTGGTCGCCACAATGTAAAAAAAGATGTTGAGACTCTAGAAAGAGTGCAGAGAAGAGCAACAAAGATGATTAGGGGACTGGAGGCTAAAACATATGACGAATGGGTGCAGGAACTAGGTATGTCTAGTTTGATGAAAAGAACTAGGGGAGACATGATAGCAGTGTTCCAATACCTCAGGGGCTGCCACAAAAGAAGATGGGGGTCAACCTAGTCTCCAAAGCACCTGAGGGTAGGACAAGAAGCAATGGGTGGAAACTAATCAAGGAGACAAGCAACTTAGAACTAAGGAAAAATTTCCTGACAGTGAGAACAATTAATCAGTGGAACAACTTGCCTCCAGAAGTTGTGAATTGCTCCAACACTGGAAGTTTTAAATAAGAGATTGGAAAACCATTTGTCTGAAATGGTATAGGGTTTTCTGCCTGATCAGGGGGTTGGACTAGAAGCCCTCCAAGATCCCTTCCAACTCTGTTATTCTGTTATTCTTGCACCTAAATTGGATTATTGGTTAACCTCAGCAACTTTACAATTCCCCCAGGGAGGAATTCAGGAAGCTGAAGTCCACACCTCTTAAAGCTGTTGAGGTTGTGCAGTGTGGATTAGACTGAGATGCACCCTTTATTTCAGAGAAGACCATTGAGTTACAAATGGACAATTCAAGCTCATCTTATCCATCCATATAAAACTGCTTCTGCTCCCTGGATGTCTAGAAGCACTGTATCCTTTCATTAAAAAAAAAAAAGAATAAGAAAAACATGTAAATATCTTATTGAAATTCAGTGAGGATAAAAACCTAACAATGAGACTATATAATAATATGTTGAAGGAATGGCTTAATCAAATAAATTGCATGCCCTGATTAAGAATTGATTAAAAGAGAGCAAAGGGTGGAAAATTAATACTTGGAGATTAAGTTATGAATCAAAATATCAGGACTGGATTTGAGAAATTAATGAATAGGGAATAACATATCGAAATGGAAGGATAAAAATCCTTTATTATTATTTTTTGGGGAGGCTTCTTCACTTTATACTCTGATTTAGTATTCCTACTCTTTAAGGGGATAATGCTATATTGAATTAAATACCCCAAAGCTTAAAACTTCTTGGTTTCCAATCGCTATACCACCTTGGAGTGTCTTATAGTTCTAAATGCAGTAATACGCTTGAAAATTTAAATGAATCAGAACACCACAATAATCACAAGGAACAGCCACTTAGATTTAACAGAAATTTTTGGACCCAAAAGACTTGTTGAAAAAAATAAGAGAGATCAACATAATCTCTAGGGCTATCCTGTTCCGGAGAAGGTGGATCCCAAACTGCCCCCTGCTAAAACTGCCCTCCACAATAGTCATTACCAAACGAGTTCAAGAAATGTTGTGATCCAGTTACAATTTAAAGATTGGGTTTTGAACAATGTGTGTGTGTGTGTGTGAGAAAAATTGGGCATGGCTAGTCTAGTGAAGGGAAGGACCAGGGGAGACATGATAGCAGTGTTCCACTATTTGAGGGGCTGCCACAGAGAGGAGGGGGGTCAAGCTATTTTTCAAAGCATCTGAAGGCCAGACAAGGAACAATGGGTGGAAACTGCTCAAGGAGAGATTTAACCTGGAAATAAGGAGAAATTTTCTGACAGTGAGAACAATCAACCCGTGGAACAGAAGTTGCCTTTGGAAGTTGTCTCAAGTCTCACTTGAGACTTTCAAGAAGAGATTGGACTGCCATTTGTCAGAAATGGTGTATGGTCTCCTGCTTGAGGAGGATTAGATGTTAATCTGTAAAAATTCTTCCTTAATTTAAAAAATGATGCAGGATCCAATCTAGATTGGCCGCCGGGACCAGACATTTTCTCTTCCAAGCTTTCGGGCTCAGGGAATTTCTCTCTAGCAGACTATGTGCTGTTCGGTTTTCTTCTCTGGCATTTATAGTCTGAACTCATTGGTAGCCTCACACTGCAGTGAACACACACACACACACACACACACACATTCAATTTTTCAGCTACTAAGATTGTTGGACGAGCAAGCACAAAAACAGCCAGGGAAGTCACTGAAGCTGGGAAACAGGCCCTTCGTCAGTCAATAGAAGTGCTTATTTAACATCAGCTGTTCAAGTACTTGGAAGAGGGCTAGATAACCCAGGCAAATGACAGCCAATGACATAAAAGCCAGCCATCAACACATCCCAATCAACAACTAAAAAGCCACACACAACAGGCACTGTATAAATACCACACACAGAACAGCACACACTCTGCTAGATAGAAGTTCCCTGAAGATGGGCTTCATCACGAGTTTTGTCGGAAGACAAATCTTCTGGTCCCAACCCAGATTGGATCCTGCAATGTTATCCTGGGATATGTATATTCACCTTCGTTTTTTTTTTAAAAAAATCTTCTACACCTCTCTTCACCTGTGTAATTAAACCATCAAATTAGCAGTGTTTCTTTTTAAAGCATAATAGCAGAATCAGAAAAAAAAACCCTACAATCTCAACATGCAACGTATTATTTTCTTTTCAATGATACAACCTTGAAAACAATATGCTTGTCGTTGAATGTGGCCTCTGAATTCAAAGCCTTAAGACCCAAATCTCTAGTGTTTAATCTCTTTTTCTTGTTTTGCCAGTCTTAGCGTTTGTTTAATGTTTTTTTTCTCCCATAGCAGACTCTAGGTCAGGTGTCAGCAACCCGTGGCTCTGGAGCCATAGTGTGGCTCTTTCATCCCTCTGTTGTGGCTCCTTGTTGCTGGTCAGCTCCACAATTGATAGGGCTTTCGGTTAGGACAGGTAGAGGAAAAAGGATATCGAGCTAGGAGTAGACTCTTTGGTGGGGAAACCGACTTCCAGCCAGCAAAGGAAAAAAGGACACCATGCTAGGAGGAGACTCTATGGTGGGGGAATTGGGCTTCTGGTCAGCAGGGGAAAAAGGACGCCTTGCTAGGAGGAGAGTATGATGGGGAACTGGACTTCCGGTCAGCTCCAGAATTGAACGGGGGCTTCTGGTTAGTATCTTTGTGGCTCTTTGAATGTTTAAGGTTGCTGACTCCTGCTCTAGGTCTTCAATTGGGAATTATTAACCTTTTAAGAAGATATCCAGCATTTAATTTCAAAACGATCCTTTGGAATGCACAGGATGGAAGTATGAACCCAGCACCAATCTGGAACTTTTTAAAGCAGCTGCATCTTTTCCCGGGATAAGCAATCTTTATTTCTTTCTAGAATAATAAAAAGAATGCAAGCTACGAAAGGAATGGAAAAAAGAAATTAGCAAGTAGAATTCTGTACTCTCCATTAATATTTTGAATATAGAAAATCAATTTTTTGTGGAACACCAATGATATGAAAACCAGCTTGAAACACTTCAACAAAAGTAAGTTACGGTACAGGTCTATAATAACGCTTTCTTCAGATTATGGTTTCACAAATTCTGTAAAACCTGATTCCAACCTTGCCTACCATGAATTGCACTGATTTGTTTTCTGGGAAGATGGGGTCTCCTATCATAGTAGACGGTGAACAGAATTGGGGTGAAATATATAGAAACCCTGAAATAGTATGGCCACCTGACCCAGGTGGCCAGAAAGGCCCAACAGAGACTCCACTTCCTCAGGATCTGGCAAAAAACAAAGTGGAACAACAACCGATGACCTCCTTTTACCAGTCCACAAAAGAAAGCATCCTCACTCATTGCATTATGGTGTGGTATGCTGGCCTGACAGCTGCGGATAGAAAGACATTATAGAGGGTGGGTGAGCATAGCACAAAACATAATAGTCCCCTGATACCACTGGACGACATCATTAGGGCTCACTCAATGGTGGGATTCAAATTTTTTTACTACTGGTTCTGTAGGCGTGGCATAGTGGGCATGGTGTGGCTTGGTGGGCGTGGCAGGGGAAGGATACTGTAAAATCTCCATTCCCTCCCTACTCCAGGGGAAGGTTACTGCAAAATAACTGGGCCTGGTTGCTCAGCAGACTAATAGCATTGTGATTAACATTCAGCTGTCTGCAATTACTGTAAGTTCGAATCTCACCAGGCTCAAGGTTGACTCAGCCTTCCATCCTTTCTAAGGTAGGTAAATTGAGGACCCAGTTTGTGGGGGCAATAAGCTGACTTTGTATAAATATACAAAAGTATGAAGGATATTGTTTAATGCATTGTAAGCCGCCCTGAGTCTCCGGAGAAGGGCGGCATATAAATCAAATAAAAAAAAAATAAAATTAAAAAAAAAATCCCCATTTCCTCCCGATCAGCTGGGACTCGGGTGGCAGAGAATAGATATGGTATTTACTGGTTCTCCGAACTACTCAAAATTTCCACTACCGGTTCTCCAGAACTGGTCAGAACCTGCTGAAACCCACCTCTGGGCTCGCTGCCTTAGAAGTGTGAGGAAAATCCTCAGGGATGACTCACACCCTGGTCATCACTTCTTTACCCTCCTACCATTGGGAAGGAGTTATAGAAGCATAGCCAGCCGCACAAACAGGCTGAAGAACAGTTTTTATCTGTGGACTGTCAGACTCCTGAATGGAAAATAACTTTATAACAACATAGTGCGATTGAATTGCGGGGCCGGCGCAATAAGTTCAAATGGTGCAGTAGGATTGTGTGCTTGTTAGTAGGATTCACTGGGTTAGGGAGGTTTTTTTTGGTCTTCACTGTGACTTGTATTGGGTTGGGGATGGGGTTCACGAAGGGAGGCTCAGACAATCTCCTTGTGCACATGTTGTACTCTGACAATAAAGGTTTGAATTGAATTCTTTTTTTAAAAAAATGTTTAAACTTTTATTAATTTAAGAAACCACACAATACATTTATAAATGCAAGTAAAACAATTTACAACAAGCATCATCTTAATGACATTTACCTATAATATCTGAATTGTTACAATTGTTACAGCTCTTCAGCTGAAGAGAAGAGCTGGAGAGCTGAAGAAGCTCCTTGGATGAGAAGCGAAACGTCTTCCAAGAAAAACAAAGACAGTCCAGTTGCTTCTTGAAAAAAGTCCCATGTTTGGGACTTCCTAAGGAGGTTTCTTTATGTTCTCTGCATTATCAAGAAGTTGGAGACATACTTGGATAAACACCAGGGTCCAGTTCTCCCCACCTCCACCCCCCCCCCAAAGAAAGATGGCTAAAGATCATTTTACTAGTCCCAAAATCCTAGGTGTAACTTGATCCTGAATCACTGAACAGAAATTAATTCAATCAGGATGCAGTCTGGGAAGACTGTCTGCAAATGCGAAACATGTGGCTATAACATCTCAGCTATTTTGAGAGGTCTCTGGTGCTCTCTGAGCTTGCTTGTTTTCTTACAGATGTTTCATGACCCAACTAGGTAACATCATCAATGCTAGTAAGGAGTGCAGTTTGCTGTCATTCTCGTGTCTTGCCCTGTCAGTGTTGGTGGGTTTGGTCTTAGAGATTCTTTCGTTGGGCTGTTTGCTGTTGGTTATTTGGCAGTTTCTTTATTCAGGTATTGTTTACTTGATTATTGTTCTGAGGTTAACCTTGGAGTTCGTTTATGCTGATCTGAGTGCTGATGGCTGGTGGAGAGGTGCTGGGCTCTTTTTGTTCACTTTTTGGGCTGGTTGATTGTATCTTTTGCACAGATGTTGTTAATGTCTAGGTGTCTATCAATGGCTGATTTGTCAGAGTGCCAAACTTGTATACATTCCCTGGTGTTTCTGGACTTGACTTAGTCTAGGATGGTCACATTTTCCCAACTGAAACTATGGTTAAATCCGTCTATATTGTTGTGAAATAAAAGAGTTTTCATCACGTCTTCTGACTTCTAGAATAGAATAGAATAGAATAGAATAGAATAGAATAGAATAGAATAGAACAGAATAGAATTTTTTATTGGCCAAGTGTGATTGGACGCACAAGGAATTTGTCTTGGTGCATACGCTCTCGGTGTACATAAAAGAAAAGATATGTTCATCAAGAATCATAAGGTGCAACACTTAATGATAGTCATAGGGTACAAATAAGCAATCAGGAAACAATATCAATATAAATCGTAAGTTTACCAGCAACAAGGTTACAGTCATACAGTCATAAGTGGAAGGAGATGGGTTGGTATTTTAGTTGGTATTTGTGGATGCCTTCTGCCAGTCTTCTGCCTGTTTGTCCTACATAGTGATTGTTGCAGATGACTCCTGTTGTAGATGACTCCTGTTTTTTTTTTTCTGGGGTTGTTGGGGGTTTTTTGGTTTGCTTAGGATGTTTTGAAGGGCTTTCGTTGACTTGTGTGCTATGCTGATTCCACCTGCTGGTAGGAGTCTGTGGTGGTATCAGAGGTCATTTATTCTAAAGCTATTTTATTTCCTCCCCCACCTTTCTTGTCTTGCCTTCTGGTGCTTTGGAGAACAGCTTGACTCCCTCTTCTTTGTGGCAGCCCCTGGGATATTGGAAGACTGCTATCATGTTTCCCCTAGTCCTTCTTTTCATTAAACTAGACATACCCAGTTCCTCCAACTGTTCTTCATATGTTTTAGCCTCCAGTCCCCTAATAATCTTGGTTGCTCTTCTCTGCACTCTTTCCAGAGTCTCGACATCTTTTTTTATATAACGGCGACTAAAACGGGATGCAACTGACTCATATTTATGATGGTTGCAGTGTCCCGGGGTCGTGTGAACACATTTTTGTGACCTTCTGACAAGCAAAGACATTGGGTAAGCTGCAATTCATTTAACAACCGTGTTGTTAACAACTGCGGTGATTCACTTAACAACAGAGGCAAGGAAGGTCATAAAATGGGGCAAAACTCACTAAACATCTGTTTTGGTTAGAAGCCATAAAGTTTGGGCTCAAATGTGGCTGTTAGTCCAGAACTACTTGTATTTAATTGTGTTTTTTCCAGCTTGGTTGTACCCTAGCTCTTTATGAATGTTTACAGGGATCTGTAAGCATTAACAATAGTTAATCTCTTGATCCAGGAGGTATTCCCAGGATCTGTTATCGGATCTGCAATGCTCGTGCTTTCTAAAGCATTAATTAGATACTTCCAAGCTCAGTTTAAAGGGACACGGTGGCTCAGTGGATAAGACGCTGAGCTTGTCGATCAAAAGGTCGGCAGTTCAGCAGTTCGAATCCCTAGTGCCGCATAATGGAGTGAGTTCCCATTACTTGTCCCAGCTTCTGCCAACCTAGCAGTTCAAAAGCATGTAAAAATGCAAGTAGAAAAATAGGGACCACCTTTGGTGGGAAGGTAACAGTGTTCCGTGCGCCTTTGGTGTTGAGTCATGACCACGGAGAGGTCTTCGGACAGCACTGGCTCTTTGGCTTTGAAATGGAGATGAGCATCCTCCCCTAGAGGCGAACGATTAGCACATATGTGCGAGGTGAACCTTTACCTTTAAGCTCAGCTTTGTGATCCAGAAATCCCAGTCTTTGGAGTTCAGTCTACCATGGTCTAACTAGGGAAATCATTTGACAAGTTGATTGAGAATTATAAGACTTTCTCCATCCCCTAGAGTCGTGAGCTGTTATAGGATATGGACTTGTATGAACGCAAGGAAGTCTGCAGTTATTATCATTATTTTGCAAGCAGTAGATGGTGGGGTGGGATGGGGGGGGTAGAGAAACATGTATTTTATCCAATATTTGGTTGAGGAAAGCTTTTCCCCAGTTTGGTTGTCAAGGTAACCATGGCCTTCCTCTCTATGCATTCCGCGGGTGTATTACTTTTCTTCATCTCTCTCAGAGGCAACATTATAGTATTGCAATTGAGATTTAGAAGAAAAAAAAAAAACAAAATAAGGGGGAAAAAGGACTCAAAGTCTTTTAACATCAAGAAGACTCATTAAACGGTCTGGCTTCAGAGCAGCTTTGGAGGCTTCTGGTGAGGTTTGTAAATGTATCTCCATCCTTTCAATCGGTCTCTCTCAAATGGCCAGTACCAAAGCTGTGGCGATTGTGTGTTTCCCAGTCAGGCATTTACGTATGGAGATGGGTGGTGATCGTGCCTTTCTCACAAAAGCCCAGAGGTAATATTCAGCCGGCTTTGACGAACTGGTAGCGGAACTCTTGAATAGTTCAGAGAACTGGCAAATACCACCTCTGGCTGCCCCCCCCACCCTGCCTCTTCCAGGAGTCCTCCCGTGGCCCATTTTGGCTCCCAGGGGGCTGCAGGGAGGCCTAGCCTGTAAGGCTGGCGCACCCAATCGATCTATTTGCTGCCTCCCAGAGTCCCAGCTGATAGGCATGGTTGGCCTATTCCAGCCTCCCAGTTGATCGCTGGGTCTTCTTTTGTTGCCCTGCAAAGCAGAACGGAGCTGGAAAGCAGGTTAGTGGGGTGGGAAGGGAATGGGGATTTTGCAGTATCCTTCCCATGCCATGCCCATCAAGCCACGCCCACAGAACTGGTAGTAAAAATTTTTGAATCCCACCACAGCAAATGGCCATTATAAGTAGAAGTATCATATGTGTGTGTGTGTGTGTGTGTGTTTGCGTGTGATAACAAGGGTACGGCAACATGTCTAAACCTAAAACTAATAGGTAGTTGTTAACTTACAACAGTTCATTTACTGACCATTCAAAGTTTCAATGGCACTGAAAAAAATGCAATTTATGACCATTTTTCACACTTATGACTGTTGCAGGATCTCCATGGTCACGTGATGAAATTTCGGCTGCTTGGTAACTGGCATGTACTTATAATGGTTGCAGGGTCTTGCTGTCAAGAGATCAACTTTTGTTTAAACTACATTGTGAACCCAAGCGCCTATAGCCGAGGTGTAAAATTGTGAGAGAGTAGATTTTCTTTCTCGACAATCACAGAAAAAATTTGCTACCCTGTTTCCCCCCAAATGAGGCATCCCCTGATAATAAGCCCAATTGGGCTTTTGCGTGCATGGCAATAAGGCCAAGCACTTATTTCAGGGTTCAAAAAAATATAAGACAGGGTCTTATTTTTGGGGAAACATGGTACAACTCAGTAGTAGCATAGTCATCCATAGTTCTTTACTAGGGCTGTATTTCAATGCAGAGCAAAACCAGATCTGACCTGGAATGAGGTGATCTGGGATACCCAAAGGTGTTTTTTTTTTCAAGAGGCAAGTGGATTTTCTTGTTTTTCTTTGAAGACATTTCACTTCTCATCCAAGAAGCTTCTTCAGCTCTCCAGCTCTTTTCTTCAGCTGAAGAAGCTTCTTGGATGAGAAGTGAAACATTTTCAAAGAAAAACAAGAAAGTCACGCTGTCTCTTGAACAAGCACCTTTGGGATAACCATGACGTGGATGACTGAGAATCTCCATAGAATCAGAGCTGAAGAAACTTCTTGGATGAGAAGTGAAACATCTTCAAAGAAAAACAAGAAAGTCCAGTTGCCTCTTGAAGAAAGCACCTTCGGGACAACCATCACCTGGATGACTGAGAATCTCCATCGTGATATTTGAGGTAGTTTTTATCTCACTCTCAGATCTTTCGCTCCATGAGCAGTTGCTGAAGCTGCTCCTATCCTGAGCTCATGCTGGCTCGACTCTAAATTGGCTGAAGAAAATCCTATCCAAGTTGGGATGCTTCAACAACAACTTTTGAGGTATTCAGTCCAAGCTATACAGTGGTGAAATTCATTTTTTTTTTTGCTACTGGTTCTGTGGACATGTCTGGTGGCAGTGATGGGATGCTACTGGTTTAATAACCGATACGGTGAGCGCGCACTTCGTGCTGAAAATGTAGCATTTAGAAGCTCAGCTGCTTACCTTCCACATCAGCAACGGTAAGTAGAACAGCGAGTGTGTGTGGGGGGGGAATCAGCTGTGCCACACGATTGAGATGAGCTAGAAAGCAGGAAATAAAGGACAGGATAAGGCGGGGGGAGGTGGGCGGGGCCAACTGATCATTGGAACTACCGGTTTTCCGAAACAGGTCTGAACCAGCTGAATACCACCTCTGAAACTGTAGGTTATAGTAACTTCCCACTGGACAATCCCCCTGCTATTCTGATATTCCATTTTTCTTAAAAAAAGAAAAGAAAAAACAATTACCAGTAACTTTCCTTTCCTTTCTATTTAAGTGAACATACTTTTTTGTCTGCCTCCTTGTGTGTCTATTTCCAATGCACAACAATTCAGTGTGGGTAGTTAGTTTTGTATATATACCATTATCAATTAGGTTACCGATTGCTCTACCAATTAATAGAGCAGAGCCTTTATTTTGTTAATTAATTCATTTAATTTATATGCTGCCCATCTCACGATCCAAAGCCTTTATAAGTCGTTATAAGGAGAGACAGTTTGGTCTAGTGGTTAAGGCGCCAGTCTAGAAACTGGGAGACTGTGAGTTCTAGTCCCACTTTAGGCATGAAAACTAGTTGGGTGATTTTGGACCAATCACCAAGAAATTGTGAGTTCTAGTTCCCCCTTAGGTATGAAAGCTGGTTGGGTGGCTTTGAGCCAATCACCAGGAGACTGTGAATTCTAGTTCCATTTTAGGTATGAAAGCCAGCTGGTGACTTTGGACCAATCATTCTCTTTCAGCACAAGTCAATTCACAGAGTTAGTGTTTTGGGAAAAATAGAAGGAAAGGAGAAGGAGTATTAGATATGTTCGCCGTCTTGAGTTGTTCATAAAAAAAAAAATAACAATAATAAAGGCAGGATCTAAATAAATAAAAATAATAAATAAGGATTGAATTGAATAACTTTGGATGTTTCTGTTTTCTGTTTCTGTTTTCTCTTTTCTAAGCGCACTCCAAATTGCAAATAAAAGCATTTTTTGGGGGGCATGGAGAAACGATTCCCCATCATTAACTTCTGAAATGATGTTGACATTCTCTACCCTAGTTTTGTTCTCTCTAGAACTTTGAAACTATGCTTCTCACAGCACCCAGTTAACCTGACCATCGATTGAGGTTTATGGGAAATACAATCCAGTGCATCAGAAAAGCATGCCATAGGCATTTCTTCTCAACATCGTCATAATCCTGACGCCAGACCTGTGGTGGGGCAATGGTTACAATGCAATATTGCAGGATAACTCTGCCTACAGCCTGGAGTTTGATCCAGGCAGGGCTCAAGGCAGGGGTGAAATCGTCCCAGTTCGCACCGGATCAGGCGATTTGGTAGCAATCTTGGTGGCTGGTTCAGCGATCTGGTAGTGATGGTAGAGCAAAGCTCTGCCCACCCACCTGGATATTGTTACTTCCTGGTTTTAACCAGGAAGTAATGTGTTCATTACCTTCTGTGCATGTGCAGAAGGTTTTGTGCATGCGCAGAAGGTCTGCACACGCATGTGACATGCGTGCGGGGTGTATGCACTTCCGAACCGGTAAGGAAGGTAAGTAGATTTCACCCTTGGCTCAAGGTTGACTCAGCCTTCCATCTTTCTGAGATTGATAAAATGAGGACCGGGTTTGATTGTTGGTTCAATACGCTGAGATTGTAAACTACTTAGAGTGCTGTCAAACACTTATGGAACAGTATACAAGGCTAAGTGCTATTACTAGCGCTGCTATTGTTCCCACTTCTGAATTTTGTTTGGGTTTTATTTTATTTTTGGCACCCCTTTTGGGGAATTCTTTGAGTGAAAAGCAAAGAAGAGCAGCGATAATTTAATAAATAAAGGACCAGCATATGTACTGTTGTTAGGAGCTGTCAGATCCCTATAAGTGATACTGCCATTCAGCTCGGACAAGGGGGGCGGGGGCTTGGACTCGATTTATTAGCATTGCCTGTGTCAACAGATATTTTACAACCTATATCCTGGTGCCAAAGTGCCCTGAGATTCCCCTTAACTTTGGGGAATGTTTATGACGGCCATGAGGGCTGTTTCACTTTAAAGGATAATGGAGGATAACAATGAGAATACATGCTTATCCATTCTCAGGGCAGCTGGAAAAGAAAACATCTTCACACTTGTGTATTGGCTAAAATCGGCATTCTGGCTAAAGGGAGGGGTCTCTACTGCTTTAATCCTACTTGTCTTGCCTAAGGGTATTCTAACGTTGCTTTGAATCCATTGCTGTCACTTCTGCTTAATAAAAAGTTCCTTTTGAAGAGTTTTTACTTTCTTAAATTGGAAGGAGAGGCAGTCCTTGCGGGAGCTGAGTTAGTTCACTTTGAAATCAACAGATGTATGTGAAATTTTCCATCAGAAATGGTGTAGGGTCTCCTGCTTGGGCGGGGGAGTTGGACTAGATGACCTACAAGGTCCCTTCCAACTTTGTTAACCTGAATCCGAATCTAGCTATTTTAGCAGCCAACATGCCCCCTCCCCTCTTTTAGACATTTTGGTAATAATGGCTGCGGTTAATTTTCATCTTGTCTCCCCCCCCCACCGAAGGGAAGATCCTCCATTTTGTCTCCTCTCCCAAAGCCTTTCAGGTTGGTTTGTCTGAAGGAAAGGAATAAGAGAGATCGCTTTGAAGAATTTAAAGGCTGGGGAAAAAAAAAATCGGAACTCCACCATATCAAATTGATTTGCTTGTTATCCAAGGCCGTTGCTGAATTCTATTCTGGCTTTCCTTGTCTAGGATTCCCAGTTTGGGCTCCAAATGAGCTGTCTGACAATCGAACGTTGTGATGAGAAGGGAATTGCAACTGTGCGAAAACTGCAATTCCCATGATTAATGTGCACGAAGAACTTCTATTTCAAGGCAGCTGCTCTCCGGGAAAATGATAAGCGTGGGGTTTTTTTTTTTTCCCTCCTTCTCTTCTCTAGCCTGCACAGAAGAAAATAAACAACTCCAACTGATCTTTTGCTAAATAACTCTCCACAATAGCACCACCAGTGCTCGCTTCCCCCTGATCTATTGACATACCAGAAGCGCTGCAGAGAAGGCAGAAAAAGAGCCTCAGACAGTGAAAATAGCACTGAAGGATCCCAAGTGCATTTTAGACGGGGATCAGAAATCCTGGGATATGAAGCTGGTTGTCTGAAAACGACAGCGGACAAGCTTACATTAGAGACAGGAAACGCGGTAGGTTTAAATTCTGAAATTGTTTGGGAGGCATAGCAAATCCTCTTCTTTTTTCCCCCCTGGTCTGTTGCTCACCAGTGTGACCACAACTGATGTTGATTTTTTTTTTTTTTAGAAAAACATAGATGAGAGTATATAGCAATAGAAGATAATATTTATGCTGCATGGTGCTCCCACATAACACCGCTCCTGCGTGAGCTGCACTGGCTCCCAGTGGTCTTCCAAGTGCGCTTCAAGGTGTTGGTTACCACCTTTAAAGCGCTCCATGGCATAGGACCTAGTTATCTTCGAGACCACCTGCTGCTACCGACAACCTCCCATCGACCTGTGCGCTCCCACAGAGAAGGCCTCCTCGGGGTGCCATCAGCCAAACAATGTAGGCTGGTGACCCCCAGAGGGAGGGCCTTCTCTGTGGGGGCACCTACCCTATGGAACCAGCTGTTCCCAGAGATAAGGAGAATCCAAGACCTCGGCGCCTTCCGCCGTGCCCTTAAAACTTTCTTTTTTCAGCAAGCCGGGCTGGCTTAACATATTTTTAAATACTTTTAATTGGGTTGTCATTTTAAACTGGGGCCAAATTAATATATATTCTTTTAATTGTTTTTAATGTTTGTATTGTATGTTTTTATCTGGCTGTACACCGCCCTGAGTCCCTTGGGAGAAAGTCCGGTATATAAATTCGAAATAAAATAAAATAAAATAAAATAAATAAAATAAATATTTCACAGAATAACAGAGTTGGGAGGGACCTTGGAGGTCTTCTAGTCCAACCCTCTGCCCAGGCAGGAAACCCTATACCAGTGATGGCGAACCTTTTCAGCACTGAGTGCCCAAACTGGAATGCGCACGCATGTGCCAGAGCACCAGAAACACGAAGACCAGCTGGCGACAGTGCGTGTGCCCACAGAGAGAGCTCTGCATGCCACCTCTGGCACTTTGCCATAGGTTCACCATCAAGGCCCTGTACCATTTCAGACAAGTGGCTGTCCAGCCTCTTCTTAAAAACTTCCAGTATTGGAGCGCTCACAACTTCTGAAAGCAAGTCGTTCCATTGATCAATTCTTCTCACTGTCAGGAAATTTCTCCTTAGTTCTGGGTTGGGCCTCTCCTTGATTAGTTTCCCCCCATTGCTTCTTGTCCTTCCTTCTGTGGCTTTGGAGAATTGGTTGACTCCCTCATCTTTGTGGCAACCCCTGAGATATTGGAATTTGCCATTTGTAGCTCAGGGCTTAACTGCGGGGTCCTTGATGCCCTCTGAGCTTGGTTGTTTTCTTGAGAACATTTCATTACCCAACGAGGTGACATCATCAGTGCGAGAAGGGAGTGGGATCAGGGGTGAAATGCTCTCAGTTCGGGCCAGATTGCCTGATCCAGTAGCTATGGAGGTGGGTGGTTTGGAGAACCGGGAGCAAAAATCCCTGCACCCCCCCCTCCACCATGCTCAGCTGAGTCACACGATCATCAGAGGCTTTTAAAAAAAAACTTTTAAAAGCATTTTTTCTACAACCTCTTCCGATGAAAAAACGCTTTTAAAAGTAAAAAAAAAAAAAAGCCTCTGATGATCACGCGGCTCAGCTGAGATCGTCAGAGGTTTTTCAAAGCATTTTTTTCTGCAACCTCTTGGCCGAAGAAGTGGTTAAAAAAAAATGCTTTGAAAAGTCTCTGACGATCCCAGCTGAGTTGCCTGATTGGCAGAGAGGCTTTTCAAAGCATTTTTTTAAAAAGCGTCTCTGACGATCCCAGCTGAGTTGCCTGATCGCCAGAGGCTTTTCAAAGCATTAGAAAAAATGCTTTGAAAAGTTAAAAAAAAAAAGTTGGCCATGCCTACCTAGTCACATTACACCCACCCCCCCTCAACCAAGCCATGTCCACAGAACCGGTAGTAACACATTTTACATTTCACCCCTGAGTGGGATGTGTATAATCACAAGCACTCACTGCTTTTTCATGTGCCCTTCAACTTTCTCTTACCTCCACACAACAAAGGAGAAAGAAAGGAGAGAGGGGGAGAGGGAGAGAGGAGGAGAGGGAGAGAGAGGAATGGAAGAAAGGGGAAGGAGAGGAAGGAGGGATAGGGGACAAAAGCAGGAGAGAAGGTGAGAAAGGGGGAAAAGAGGGGAGGAGTGGGGGAGAGGAAGGGGAAGTAGGGGAGGAGAGGAGAGGAGGAGGAAGAAGGTAGAAGAGGAGAGGAGGGAGGGACGGGAAAGAAAGAAGAAGGAGAAGAGGGTTTGTTGTGAAAAGAGGGAAGAGAGAGAGTAGAAGAGCAACCCCAAATGTGATTAAAATGTCTTATTTTTATGCTTTCATTAGGAAAAAAATATGTATATGTATATCAATTATGGATAAGAGAATGTACATTTACAATATGCGTATAAGAAATAATTTTTTTTAAAAAAAACCTTTCTCTTACCTCTTATTCTTCATGACAAAGTTAACTTCTTTATATACATCATGAGCCACAGTTTATAGTAGTTCAGTGCAGTGGTGATATCCACTGGTTCGCACTGGTTCAGGTGAACTGGTAGTGATAAAATCTACCAGTTCAGTGAACCAGTAGTAAAAAAAGCTACCAGTTGGTCTGAACCGGCATTTCCCAAGATCAGCTGTGGCGCACGATTTAAAATCACCAGAAAGCAGGAAATCTTGCTTTCTAGTGAATCTAAATCATACGGCACAGCTGATCCCTCCCCTCGCTGTTCTACTTACCTTCAATCGGCTCCTTTTTCCATGTGAAGCGTGTGTTTTGTGCGCACTGCACATGCGTGCGAATGCGGTGCATGTTTTGTGCACACTGTGCATGTTTGTGCAGTGTGTATTTGGTGTGCAGTGTGCATGCGTGCACAACATGTGTCTGGCACGCACTGTGCATGCGTGGGCAGTGAACCTGTGGCGACCGGTGGAGGATTTCACCACTGGTTCAGTGACAATAGCTTGTATCATTTTTTGCATCTGCAAGTTGGCAAGTTGGTCATTTTTTAAAGAGATGTTTCAATTATGAGATAAATCTTCATTTCCTCTTTTCCTTTCTGTTTTCCTCCCTCCCTCCCTCCCTCCCTCCCTCCCTCCCTTCCTTCCTTCCTTCCTTCCTTCCTTCCATTAACTAGGAAAATTTTAAAATGAGCTAATTTTTACAAAGGTTATTTTTCCTCTGACTCATTGAAAACAGTTTCATTGACCCTGACTACGAAAAGAAACAGGTAAGCAAATAGGCAACCATTTCTTATGCTGTATACTACTCTATAGTCAACTGAAGAAGTAATTCAGCAACAGTTGGAAACAATAAAATGTGAGGTTTATAACTAGATCAGAGTCATTTTCTGGCCAACGACAGTTGAAAAGTGTCCAAGACAATTTGGTTCCAGAGACCGAAAATCCAGTTTTACTGTAATATACAACACTGCATCATAGAACTGCAACAATAAAAAAGCAGATAATTTACCTTTTTGCTGCTTTTTAATGGCATCATAAAATCTGAATGCTGGGTAAGAATGAGGTATTTATTGGATGTATACCTCCCTTTTCTCTGAAAACACACATTGGTTTATTACGAGGAAGGTTTCTCCTAATTTTATTTGACCGGCTCTTAAAATAGGTTGGCCTGAGAAAGAAAGTTATTGACCACAAATTCAAGTAGTCAAGTAAAGAGGGGAGCTAAACATCCTTGTTAAGCCCTCCAGAGCTGGCAAATTCAGAAAGCAAAAACTGTTTGTATTTTTGAAAAGATCTTTATAGCTTGTAGTGATAGCACTTAGACTTATATACCGCTTTACAGTGCTTCTCTAAGCCCTCTCAAAGTGGTTTACAGAGTCAGCCTATTTTCCCCAACAATCTGGGTCCTCATTTTAGCCACCTCGGAGGGATGGAAGCCTGAGTCATCCGTGAGCCTGGTGAGATTCAAACTTCCAAATTGCAGGCAGCCAGCAGTCAGCAGAAGTGGCCTGCAGTACTGCACTCTAACCACTGCACCACCGCGGCTCATTGTAGCCTGATGTAACA
The DNA here is from genome assembly GCA_022577455.1 of Arizona elegans. Taxonomy (NCBI): domain Eukaryota; kingdom Metazoa; phylum Chordata; class Lepidosauria; order Squamata; family Colubridae; genus Arizona; species Arizona elegans. The sequence goes on along the minus strand of JAKOOJ010000005.1, from coordinate 91,481,758 downwards.
GAATCTTGAAAGCCTTTCAAAGCAATTCTCCATCTCAACTTATCCTTAGTGTAAATAGACAGGAATAACTCTGAGCCACATTCTCGTGCTTCCCATTCTCTTGCACTAATGAATCTTTTCAGACAAATGGTTGTCCAATCTCTTCTTTTCTATAATGTTCCTCCTTTTCAGAGTCTGTTAGACTTTCCACCGCCGTCTTAAATGCCATACTATATTAGGCATATCATGCTTGAAAGTGTCAGATGTGACTCTACTATTAACCGTACTATGTTAGGTAATTGAGGGACAGTCACACAGGTGAGGGGGTTGACAGATTCTCCAAAGCCCCTGAGGGCAGGAGAAGAAGTAACAGGTGGAAGCTAGTCAGAGGGAGATCTAACCAGAACTAAGGATAAATTTCCTGACATTGAAAACAATTGGTGGCAGCAGTGCCTCAGATAGAAAGCCCATACAGAGAGTGGTAAGGACAGCTGAGAAGATTATAGGAAGCTTGCTTCCCATTATTCAGGATGCTGCTTATAAGTGCTAAGTGCTTAGAGCTCAAAGCATTGTTGGAAACCCCAAACACCCACTTGGTGGTCTGCTTTTGTTGCTCTACTCTGGGAGGGGTTTTCGGAGTATTTCTAGCAGGATTCTGTAACAGCTTTGTTCCTTATGCCATCCATCTTGTAAACTCGCAGGATGCCCTTTTTTTGCTATGTATATGTATACATTTGAACTAGACCGTGATGTTTCTCTGTGTCATACATGTGTGTGAGTATGTGCGTAATGGTTATCTTTTGAGAGCTGAAACAAAATTTCATTTTAATGTATGCTGATTTGTGTACATTTAAAGTGACAATAAATATTCTGTTATTCTATTCTATTCTATTCTATTCTATTCTATTCTATTCTATTCTATTCTATTCTATTCTATTCTATTCTATTCTATTCTATTCTATTCTAAAAAGTACATTGGCCATCTAGCCAATGTAGTAGGATGTCAACAAATGAGAGGTTTAGAAGCAAGTAACAGAATAACAGAATTGAAAGGAACCTTGGAGGTCTTCTAGCCCAACCCCCTGCTCAAGTAGGAACCCTATACCATTTCAGACAAATGGTTGTCCAATCTCTTCTTAAGAACTGGCTTTTTACTAAACCAGCTATTGTCACCAGGACCATGTATTTTTTTCCAGTGGGGGTTTATTTTAGCATCTGAGGGCCCAAATTGTTGGGGGAAATATGCTGAGTCTGTAAAACCACTTAGAGTGGACGGTAAAACACTGTAAAGCGGTATATACCATATTTTTTGGAGTATAAGACGCACCTTTCCCCCCCAAAAAAGAGGGTGAAAATCTGGGTGCATCTTATACTCCGAATGTAGCCCCACCCACCATCTCAAACGGAGGTTTCAGAGGCTGAAAAAAGCATCAGAAATGAAGCTTCAGAAAAGAAGCCCCCAAACAGAGCTTCAGAAAAGAAAAAAACAAAAACAAAACCCAAACAGAGCTTCAGAAAAGAAGCCCCCAAACAGAGCTTTTTTTCTGAAGTTCTGTTTCAGAGGCTTTTAGAGGCAGAAAAAAAGTTTTTTCTGAAACAGAGTTTCAGAAGTTTCAGAGGCAGAAAAAAAAGCAAAAAAAAACAAAAAAAACCCAAAAAAACAAAAAACAAACAAAAAAAAAAAACAAGGCACAGAGCTCACAACCAACGAACCTGTTGCTAAAATTCACCTCTGGGAACAGCTGATTGGGGATATTCCGGGAAGCCGATCCACCTGCCAATCAGCTTTTTTCTTATTTTCCTCTCCCAAAACTAAGGTGCGTCTTATACTCTGAAAAATATGGTAAGTGCTATTGCTATCTGTTAGAGTCATCCTGCCACTATTATGTGAAAATAATTGGCCATGAGGAGAAACTTCAATGATGCCATGAAGATACTGCTAACAGCTACTGAGGAAACAGCAAGTTTTCAGAGTTTCATGGTTTCTCTAACCCTCCTTGGAAACACCAGTTATCTTCTACATGCAGGTTCGTCTGATACTGGGTCTTCATTTCTCCTCACAAATCTTTGAGTACAGGCCTGTTTTGGGAGGCAGATTATTTTCCAAAAGGTTCTATAAAGCACAGAAAATGTGATAACGCTACCGATCTTTCCAGTCAAAAATTTTGACAGGCAGGATCAAGGAAGATGGACTTTTCTGCTGCTGCCTGTCAAACCTTCCCCAATCAGGAAAGGAAGACCCTCGACTCCATTTGAGTGAAGTGATAGGTTCTTTTACTAAAGGTTGCTGGCTACAGTAACGTCAGGCTAAATTTCCCGTGAGAAAAGTTACAGTTTTTTCCTCTAATCCCAGCCCTCTCCCCTGACCAGTTCATCTTCAGCCAATGTAGAGCCACATAGGTGTTTTGAGAAATGCTGAGGTGTTTGGGGCAGTCCGCATTCCAACCTCAGGATGCTTGGCCTTGAGTGCTGGCACAAACTCATTCTGTGCTTCCCTGGTCTTCGTCAAGCTGTCATTCCCCCCTCCCTATTTCCCATCACATCCCCACACAGGTTTATTGTCCATATGCCCCTCCCCATAGCCTTTGATGGCAGGATGCCAGAGACGTGCCAAGATGGCAGACCTGACACTGCCCCTACATTGTGGAACAGCTAATTACTGAATGTCATTTGCACCTCAATAACTGTTTGGTTTGGTACAGCAACTAGACAGAAAGGTACAGACTTCAACAGATAGTTAGGGCTGCAGAAAAAACAATGGTAACCATCCTTCCATTGAGGACTTGTATACTATATGGATCAGAAAGACTGCTGAGAAATTATCTACAGATCCATCACATTCTGGACATAAACTGTTTCAATTTCTCCCCTAAGGATGCCTCTATAGGGTCTTGCATGCCAAAACAACTGTCAATCAATCGGAATAGAGCTGGGACCTTCAAGATCTTCTAATCCAACCCCATGCTCAAACAGGAGACCCTATACCATTTCAGACAAACAGCTGTCCAGTCTTTTTTTGAAACCAGTAATGGAGTACCCACTAATTCTAAAGGCACACAGCTTCACTGGTAAATTGTTCTCACTGTTAGGAAGTTTCTCCTTAATTCTAGGTTGCTTCTTTCCTTGATCAGTTTCCATCCATAATTTCTTGTCTTGGCTTCTGGTGCTTTGGAAAATAGGTTGACCTTCCCTCACCCCCCACCCCCAAAAAACAACCCAAAGAAACCAAAGAAACATCATAGAAATAAATTATCAAAACCCGAACCCCCAAAATGCAATGCATGCACGGCCCACCCCCATGTGCGCCCCGCATAAGCACCCCCTGCACATGTGCGCGTGGTCCTCCCACATGCACCCCGCCACACCATGCATGCATGTGCAGTGCCCCGCACACACCTTACCCCCCACACACATGTGCACATGGTCCCCCTGCATGTGCCCCATTCCCTGCGCATGCACGCATGGCCCCATGCATGAGCCCTGCCCCAACGCATGTGCGGCAAAGACCCAAAGACCAGCTGGCTGGTGGGAGGTGCGCAGGCATGTGCGGCAGAACTGAATTGGTTTGCCATCATGGTCGTAGAGTATTAAAACATCATAAAAATATCATAGAATAGAAACCAAAGCATATTATCCAACATAACCATACGAACTGCTCAGCTGTCCGAAACTTCTTATTTCCCTTCTGCCTTTCACAGCCTCTCCTTCTCCTGGTGTCTGACTTCGGTTGTTGTTCCTTTTGCTGTTTCTCGTGCAAAATCTTGCATATTCATTTCTTGCTAGTTGGGGAAACAAGGTTAAAGGCTGTAGTAGCACCTGCTTTCTCTGATGGCAAGTTAACAGGATCTTTTTCAGGTGCTAATAGGACAGCGATGCTAATGAATTTTTGGAACTACAACGAGGCCATTGTCTCCTTTTTTCAGCACACCTCCCCTACTTTGAGCTGAAAAGCACCCGCCCCCCCCCACAGCTCAGCTCCCTGCTGAATGGACACAAAGCTTGTCAGATTTATCTGCAGAGTGAAAGCCATTGCACTTTCCTCAAGTGACAAATGTGTTCAATATTAATGGGCAACAATATACTAAATGGTGGCTGTGGCTTTTTTGTTGTTGTTTTTTGAAGGGGGACCCTTCTGCTACTGGATTGAGCCTATGATTCTACTGTGTAACAAACAACCTTGAATTGCTTGAATAACAACAACAATAATAATTGTACATTTTAAGAAAGTACTTGGTTGATACCTAGGACGCTGGCAGCAACCCATATCAACCATTAGCACCAGTCTGTAGGAAGTTAGCACCCACCCCTTTCCTGGAAGAATGAAATATTTTAGGAAATATTAAAAAGGCAGAATATTATGTTTCCCTGGTTGAGAAATGGAGAGACATGTTTTAAAGACAAAGCAACTCCCACCTTCCTGCCCCCCCCTTTGTTAATGGGCCAGAGGTAGAAACCCAATCCTTTGTCAAAGGACATCTGCAACACAATAGCAACAGAAACTAACACAATGGGACCCATCTAGGACAGAAACTCACCACATGGCACCTGGGAAGATTACATCAGCCAGCAAGGCTAGCTAAGACCCCCACCCCCTGAGAGTCTGACAACCAATCAGGATACTCTTTCGGGGCCCCAGGAAGTTCAAAGCCAGAGAAAGCATAAAACCCGGGGACTCGCTGTATCTTGCCCCTTTTTCTGTTCAGGAACTCAAGCCATGTGATCCTGTCCACCACTAAACCATCTTTCCAAGCAGTCTCCATGTTTCCAGTGTTTTTTTCCCCACTTGAAGCTGAACCCAGAAGGATATTTCTTCCTACAAGTCAATTGTATTTGTGATGCATTTTTGAATGTTCAGTTGACTGAGTTTCATGTTTAATGAATAAAGTAAACAACAACAACAACAACAACAACAACTGTAATATCTGGTGTGTTGTGATCGTCATTTGGAACACAACATGCTAGATATCACAGTTGTCGAAAACTGAAATGTACAATTTATTGATAATGCTGTACCAGGAGACTCCAGAGTCGAAGAAAAAGAACTAGAAAAAAAAATCACGAAATATCGCGATCTGGCCATTGAAACTATGCAATTATGGATGAAACATGTGATAGTGATGCCCATTGTCATCGGGGCCCTAGGTAACATGTCGAAGAATTTTGCAAAATACATCAAGAAATTGCAGCTTCCTGCAATAACACCATCAGAACTGCAAAAAACTCTTGGAACATCGTACATTTTAAGAAGATACTTGGTTGATACCTAGGATGTTGGCAGCAACCCATATCAACCATTAGCACCAGTCAATCGTATTTGTGACGCATTTTTGAATGTTCAGTTGACTGAGTTTCATGTTTAATGAATAAAAGAGAATAATAATAACCTTTCTTCTTCTTCTTCTTCTTCTTCTTCTTCTTCTTCTTCTTCTTCTTCTTCTTCTTCTTCTTCTTCTTCTTCTCCTCCTCCTCCTCCTCCTCCTCCTCCTCCTCCTCCTCCTCCTCCTCCTCCTCTTTCTCCTTCTCCTCCTCCTACTTTGCATTCCTCCATTTTAAGAATTATTTAGTTTATTGTTAGTTTATTGTATGTCACTCTTGGTACTTTTCAGAGGAAGTCTAATTTTGAGATGAATCATCTTACTCTTACTGTATTGATCAGTTGGTGCCAGCTATTTGTACTCTTCTTTCTTCTTCTTTTCCCTATTTGTAGCCAGTGAGAAAGGCCTTCTGTGTGTCTTTAGAAGTTATACAGAGTTCAATATGTCTGTCAGCACAGCCAATTCAGGAGAAAAGGAACGAGTTGCACCTGACATTGATTTTGCCGTCTTACAAATCAAGTTAGAAGTCTGGTTCTTCTTGTTAATACACCCAAACATTTTTTGTTTTGTTTAATGTGCCTGAACCACGTAATAAAATTATATCTTTTATTCTTATTTCACTAAAGTTAAGATTCAGCCTACTATAAGTATACCACTATCCTACGTCATCCACTCTAGCAATCTAAATTTCCTTTCAACAATCCATGGTGTAATTAGATTCAAAAACCAATCACAGCATTCAGAATAGTTCCCCTTTTATACTATGATAGTCATCTTCTAGATGAGGTCAACACTGTAACTGTACCCATGTAGGTTGGCCAACAAGTCACTCAGAACTAAGAGACAGGCAGAAATTAAATTTAATACCGGTAATAATCCAAATTGTCTGAATAGTGGATGTAATAGTACCCAGACATAGAAGAAGAGAAAGAACTGAAGAAAATAACAAAATATAAATACCTGCAAATAAAAGTATATCAACCATGGCAAAAGAAAGCAAAGGTAGTATCAAGAGTAATAGGTACCTTGGGTGCAATCCTAAAACAACTGGAGCACCACTTGAACTTCATTGGCATTTACATATTCACCATCACTCAACTGCAAAAGGCAGCTTACTTGTAACAGCTTACATCCTGTGATGAAATCTGTAACACCACAAAATATCAACATCTGCCTACCTCAGGTCCTTGGGAAGGACAAACATGCCAAATCCAGTCTGAACATCTGGCTGACTGTGCAACCAATCAACACAATAACAACAGTATGGAAATATTTTTGCTATTGCTTTCAACTTCCTAATATGGTCAGCATGTCAAGCTTCAAAATTGTGCTTTCGCTGTTACAAGTATTATTGCTTCTCAGCTTGTCAACAAACAGGTGGGGCGGGAAGGGGGAGAGGGAATGTAGGCTCTAGATATCAAGAAGCCAGTTGAGAGATACAAGGAGACTTGGGCAGATGTTTACCAGTGCCAAAAGACTTTCTCACAACAATACCAGGATACCCCGCTGGACAATGTGAGCTGGTCTAATATTGGGGTGGGAAAATCTAAACTTTAACAATGTGAGTTTGTGTGGGAAATAGTTAAATAGTGACATAAATAGTTACATTTTCACTCACACTAGTAATACTATTACTAAATTTGTAGATGACACAACAGTGGTGGGACTCATCTCCGGGGGAGGGAGGGGGATGAATCTGCCTATCGAGATGAGGTGGACTGGTTGCTTTTGCGATGTGGAGACAATAACTTGGTCCTTAACACCAATAAGACCAAGGAGCTTATACTGGGCTATAGAAGGACTAGATCAGAGATCCAGCCCTTGATTATCAAAGGAGACCGAGTGGAGCAAGTGGCTAGTTTTAGGTTTGTTTGTTTGTTTGTTTGTTTGTTCATTTATTTATTTATTTATTTATTTATTCATATTTATTTATTTATTGGTTCGATTTATATGCCGCCCTTCTCCAGAGACTCAGGGTGGCTTGCAATGCATTAAGCAATAGCCTTCATACTTTTGTATATACCTGCTTAGTAGGGCTCCCCTTCCCCCAGGCGGTGTTCTATTTTATACAAAGTCACCTTATTGCCCCCACAATCCGGGTCCTCATTTTACCTACCTCGACAGTATGGAAGGCTGAGTCAACCTTGAGCCTGGTGAGATTTGAACTTGCAGTAATTGCAGGCAGCTGGTGCTATTTAACAGCACTTTAGTCTGCTGCGCCACCAAGGCTCAAGTTTCTGGGTGTTATCATAAAAGAGGACCTGACCTGGGGTGCTCACATTGGAGCACTGGTCAGAAGGGCCCAGCAGAGATTATACTACCTGAGACTTCTCAAGAAAGAACAACTGAATGAAAAACTGCTAGTGACTTTCTACCGCTGCACCATAGAGAGTATTTTAACTTACTGCACCTGTGTATGGTTTGCCAATTGCCCAGTGGCAGATAGGACAGCACTCCAGAGGGTTAACGTCATTGCCCAGAGGATCATTGGTTTCCCCCTCCCCTCTTTGGAAGATCTCTATAGCTCCCACTGCCTTAAGAAAGTTCAAAACATTCTTAAAGATCCATCTCATTCTGGGCACCCTTTTTTTGAACTATTACCATCTGGCAGACGGTACAGGATAATAAAAACAAGGGCAAATAGGTTGAAAAACAGCTTCTGTCCCAGAGCAATAACCATATTGAAGTCTACAGTACAGTGCAATATCAGATTTTCAATTTCAATTATATAGAATGTAAAGGATGTATGTTTGTGTTTTTATTTTTATAGTTATAATGTACACTGAAGACGACATTTAATTTCATTGTACCATGTGCAATGACAATAAAGTAAACTAAACTAAACATCTGGTTTTGCCCTCATCTTTGCCGATATGATGTACTCAATAAAGTTTTGCATTAAGAGATTGGATCGCCTCGGCCGTGCTTGCTTTGGTTGGGTGTGTCAGTCGGAATGTTGACATCACATTGGAATTCTGAGATGGTCCCCATCCAAGTCCTAACCAGGGCTGACCTTGCTTATCTTCCAAAGCCAGCCAAGGTCAGCTAAGTGTGGTCAGCTATCGAGACTCAATTTTTATACTTACAGACACCTAGAATGTAAAACAAGGTAAAAGAACACAGAGATTTCAGCGCAGCATATAACAAGAAAAAAATAGTGAAGATGGGTGGAATGCATGTACAAACGTGAAAGTTAGAGGTACCAAGTAAAGCATACTCTTTCTTCTTCATTTCAAGAAAAAAAATAGACTTCTAAAACTGAACAATGCAATAAAATTAGAATTACGTTGCCCATTTTATTGCAGCTAGAAATGAAATATTTATTCTCTTGTCACCCGCAGGAAATGCAGCTAACTTTACAAAACCAATGACCTCATGTTGATCTCATTTTTTTCCCCTCTCTCTCTCTGCATGAGGTTATGGAGATTCTAATCCAGCCTTTTATCTTGTATCCACAATTAGAATGTCAAGATTGGACAGTTTTTATCTCCAGGGTGAAAGTGACTGAGCAAACTTCAAAAGGGATCATTTTGCCTGCATCTTAAAACTCTTCTTAATTATTATATCCTTCCTAGAAAAAAAGAAAGAAAAAGGAAATATCAGAAAGAAGGAAAGAGGGAGTGTTTTTTTTTTTAAACCACACTTTAAAAACATGTCAATAACAAAGCGGTACATTTTAAATGACTTGAACAATGTGTTTAAGCAAATCCAAGACCCTTTCTTCTTACCGTCCATTAACCCAATTGTAATGTTTGAGAAAAATAAAAGACATCTTATTATGATATTAGCATTCAGGGCTGGCTAAACTGCTCAAGGAATTAAAAACAGAAGATTAAATGTCTTGCTGGTTATATGTCTTTGCAAGTCATTTTTTAATTTGCAGAAGTTAGGTCAGCTGCAAATGCTGAGTGAGCTGACTAGATTATGCCCAGAATGGGTGATGACTTTTTAAGATTGCATTTATTTGATTCATACTGCTTTTTTGTATAGATTTGGCTCCAAATCCACCAGGGAATTTCTGTGGATAAAGAGGGGGACTCGAATTTCCTTTTTCATTGCAGCATTGACTTACAGCGGTTCATTCAGTGACCATTTGAACGTACTACATCACTGAAAAAAGTGGTTTAGCGCCATGTTTCACACTTACGACTGTGGCCGCCTCCCCGTGGTCACGTGATCAAAATTCAGACGCTTGGCAACTGACTCATATTTATGACGGTTGCAGTGTCCCGCGGTCATGTGATCTCATTTTGTGACTTTCTGCCAAGCAAAGCCAATGGGGGGAGCTGGATTCACTTAACACAATTGCGTTGCTAAATGAATGATGGAAGCGATTCACTTAAAAACTGTGGCACGAAAGGTTGTAAAATGGGGCAAAACTCATTTAATACGTGTCTTACTTAGTAACAGAAATTTTGGGTTACATTGTATGAACGTCGAGGACTATCTGTATAAGCCAAAACTGAACTGTAAGTTCTCACTCTCTCTTTCTTTCTCTCTCTCTTTCTCTTTTGTTTTCTTTCTCTCTCTCTTTTTCTTTCTTTTTCTTTCTCTCTCTCTCTTTTTCTCTTTTTCTATTTCTTTCTCTTTCTTTTTCTTTCTCTGTCTCTCTGTCTCTCTCTGTCTCTCTGTCTCTTTCTCTCTGTCTCTCTCTCTCCTTTCTTTTTCTTTTTCTTTGTCTCTCTCTTTCTCTTTTTCTCTTTCTCTTTCTTTCTCTTTCTCTGTCTCTATCTCTCTTTGTCTCTCTCTCTCACACTTTCTTTCTCTTTCTCTCTCTCTCTCTCTCTCTTTCTTTTTCTTTTTCTTTGTCTCTCTGTCTCTCTCTCTCTCTCACACACACACAGAGATGCTTTTAGGAAGAAGTAAGTATTAGGCAAAATTTCTCCCTGATGAACTAGATACTGACTTCTAAAGCCCTCCTATTTACACAAGTCCTTGCCATTCGAAGTACATGAGTTCTGTTGCTCCTTCAAGGTGGAACATTTAAGGTTCAGTTGTGATAGAGAACGTGGTAGAGGAATGGCATCAACATTTCAAGCTGTCAACACATTCACCTGTCCGAAAGGGTACAGTTGGCACAGAGTTTTGTTAAACTTCCTCTGCAAAAAAAAAAAAAAAAAAAAAAAAAAGGGACATTTCAGCATCACAAGGTTTAATATTTAGTCTTGGATATGCCAAGGCAAAATACAGGACAACTAAATCCTTTTAATCTTTATTCGGTAAGCACCTGTATATGACTATAAGCTATTTTTATAGCTTAAGTCATCTAATAAAAAGTCTCCCTTTGCAAAATAAATCAGGAATAATCCACCTGACCTCCTTTTTCTCCCCAAAGGTTGCAATTAATATAATAACAGTAAAATAGTTGGAAGGGACCTTGGAGGTCATCTAGTCCAACCCCCTGCTCACGCAGGAGACCTGTACTAGGGATTCGAACCGCCGAACTGCCGACCTTTCTGATCGACAAGCTCAGTGTCTTAGCCACTAAACCACTTAGTCATTTGGGTTCTTTAATGCAGCATGGTGACTTGCTAAATAATAAAAAAAAGCATTTGATTGGAGAGACTGCCTTTCTCTCTACTTTGTATAGCTAGCTGGGTGTCACGAGGAGAAATAATCTTCTGGATAAATGTTTCTGGGTAGTTGTTAAGGATCTTTACAATCAAATTAATTAACTCATGTTTACCTCTAAAGTGTTCTCCAAAAACCAATCTTCCCATTGATCGATATCAAAAAAGATCCAAGTTGTGTGAAAACTTACCTTCCGTTTACTTTGCATGTTCAGCCATTCTAACAAAATGAAATTCAATGTAAAGAAAAGTAAAGTTTTACACTTAGGCAAGAAAAACCAAAAGTACATATATAGACTAGGTGAAACCAGACTTAATAGCAGTAACTGTGAGAGGGATCTTGGAGTCACTTCAGACAAATGGTTATCCAACAGCTTCTTAAAAACTTCCAGCGTTGGAGCTTTCACAACTTCTGGAGGCAAGTTGTTCCACTGGTTAATTGTTCTTACTGTCAGGAAATTTCTCCTTTGTTGCTTCTCTCCTTGATTAGTTTTCATGCATTGCTTCTTGTCCTGCCCTCAGATGCTTTGGAGAATAGCTTGACTCCCTCTTCTTTGTGGCAGCCCCTGAGAAGAAACAGATTTTACTCCATGAAGACAAGCTGGAAGGAGTGACTTAAACTCAATGATTTAACTGGAATTAGGCTGGATTTTTTTATCTGTTTGATATTTGTAATTGAAAGGAAGTCTTAATCTAAAATTTAAAAATGTAACTTTTTTATATAGGTATATATATATATATATATACAATGCCTAAGTAATTCCTAAAGCATGCAAAATGTTATTGAAAATGTGTTTGAGAGTATCTGTGTTAA